>JARLTB010000339.1:5847500-6540000 GCA_030141615.1 Unio pictorum
ATTCTGGTTAATGAATTATTATGACATCGCATATAGACTGGATTAGTTGGATCCTCGATTATTAGAAATCCTGGAGGAGCTGTTGGTGCAAATGAATAGAAAATATATCCCTGCTGAGCTTGATTTGATCGTTCTAGATTTATTTGATAGCTTCCTTCGATAACATCACATACTAAATTGAGCGCTATCACCGATGAAATATTCACATTTTGAGGAGGAATATGCCTGCCGCCACCATCTGGGTCATTATTATGTTTGATGATTTTTATTTCCGGTGATGTTGTTTTTTTCCACGTATCATGAATTATTTTAAAACCATCATCGATGGTGTCACTGAGAAGTTTTTTAATTTCTGGTAGTTTAAATGTTGGAATATCTTTGACGGGGATTTTATAGTCTGATGCAAATGTTGTTCTCGATAGGGGATTATTATCATCTAATATATCTTGAATAATTTTCAGATTAAATGTTTCCATATCGTCGATAATTTTGTTGCATGTTTCTAATACGCTGATAAATTCATCTCGGGTGAGAGAGCCGGATTTAAGAGATATTAACAACAGTGAAAAATCATTATTCATTGCTGTGAAATTTTCAATAATTTTAGGTTCCTTAACAAAATGATGTTCCTCTAGTTTCTTCTCCCCTTCCTTCTCTTTTCTAGTTAGTTGGTATCCGATACCTAAAACATCTCTAGTAATTCTGTGATCTTTATAACTCTTTATTGGATTATTAGATTTTATCCTGTCTGTGACATAATCAGATTTTTGTGGTTCTGGTAAATTAACGGTCCCCCCCCCCGGTGGTAATTCAGGCCATCCTAGTACGGTTCTAATAGAACTCTAATAGATATCTACGACGTATCCCTCTGTGCTTATTTCAATTGCAGATGATAACGTCGGCTCATGAACCGTTATAGCTATTTTTGATTCTTTTCCAGTAATCGATTTTATTCTACGTTGCAATTCAGCAATTTGGTATGATCCGGTTGGTATCGAAACAACGTTCCAGTCTGGGGTACCGTCGTCTTTATTCTTATACTAGAACACCAGTGAATTATTGGGTTGTTGACCACCAAATGATTTTGATCTGATATTAGGCAAGCTATGGTATACTCGTAATTTTGCTAGCGCTATCTCCTTCACGGGGACTGGGATAGGGATAGGGAAATTCACACTGAATTCTGGATTCGTTGATGTTATTGATATCATGCTTGTTTGTACTGGGTTTGTGTTCTCCACTATTCGTTGAAGCAATTCCTGCGGTGTTGTCATTGTTATTATACTGTTGTTGTCGCTCTAATTTTGACATCGCAGAATCATAAATACTGACCATCGCTGAGAACTCACTATCTGATATAATTGTATCATAGAGCGATGACGATATCAACGAGGGTAATTGCGAGTATGCAGTTGATACAACATGAAATTTAATCACGTAGTCTTGCAGTTTACTCTGGCTGCATGATGATATTTTGTTTGTTACTATCGAAATTATTTCCGCGATTGTTGTTGCCTCGGATATGCAAATTGGAACAGCTATCGGGGCAATCATTGTTACCGAGGATAGTATAATACCAGCTCCGGTGATTACACCACTCACAGCGTACACGGTAACATCAACTGCTGTGATTCATCGTTGGTATTTTTTAATTTTCATTGCATACTCTTCAGTGAGAGTTTTGAGTTTCATTGAAAACTCTCTAGCCTGATCTTAGCGATATTGCGATGATGAAATCATTTTATTTCCAGATCAGTTTACGATTTTAATTGAAACCGTCATTTACTTAAATCCGCTACGAATTCCAAATACCACGTTGTTGAAACCATAACCAAATTTTTATCAGTAGATGTTATCGTGAACTTTTCAGTTGTATCCTTGTCGATGATCGTTAAAATCGTATTGTTGACCCCAGATGAACTCGACGATGAAATATTAAATTGAGTCGTTGTCACTAGTGTTAATCGATAAATACCTTTAACGGTTGCAGTGATATCTAATTTGTTGTTTGTAGGTGTCCACGCAAATGATCCGTGTTGGATCGTGTATACTACGTTGTTGGTTTTCTTATGAGGAATTTTTGTTTTTTTCAATGATTGTTATCATCCTCGTTGCATCACCTTTGATTGCTTCGATTAATTTTTCGTCTCATCGATGGATTTTTTAATATCAGGGAGTTTTATTTCAATTTTATCCAACGTGGTTCCAGTAAATATATCCACGATGTTTCTACGAAAATTTGAAAACTGTTTTCCGTGTTCTTCAGTTTTAGATTGAAGAGTTGCTAGTTCCAACACAGAATTTTTTTAACTCATCGTCGAGAGTTTTTAATCTATCTGTAATCGTCGAAATAAGTACACCCGGTTTGAGTTTACCCTGATCGGAAAATAACGCGATAGTATCCTCGATTGCGATTCGTTGTTTAACCAAAATATCATCCAACGACACATTACTAGTTTTCAATTTACCCTGACGATCTTGAAATACAACTATTTCATTAGGATCAACACTTGTTAAGTTCAACGTCTCAGCTATTTCATCTTCGATTATTTTTTTTATATCACCGGTTGCAGATATTTCTGTGGTTGGATTCTTCATCGCTGATAAAGATCTTCCCCAAATATCAATCATTTTATTTTATACATCTCTCTCTAAAATCGTTTCGATTTCCAGCGATTACTGGTGTATTAATTTACGACAACATGTGGTGGTTTTCCCCTTGGGTTACTCAAGGAGTTAGAAATAGCGTCAAGGACATTTAATACTTCGCTGCCGCATATTGGTGGATCATTCATTTGTTGTGTTGGTAGCGTAGAATACCAAGTCTTCATTGGAAAAGTCTTTAAGCGATTTATATAACGCATAAATTCCTTCGGCGGCGCTAATCCATATGAATCGAAATAAACAATCCCACGTGGATCAATCGCGTATGCAACCCAGTGAGTTCCAGGTCCGGTGCTGCTATCTAAATTAATAATACCGGTTTCAACGCTGTTGGGTTGTGCCGGTAACTGATCTTTCATAAAAACACCTCTGAAGCTTTTTATCGCTAGTTTTTTTTAGCAGCATCAATTAAATCAAAATTGGACATTGGAGTCAAAGACTCTACAATCGAAGACTCTCCAACTAGTAAACCGGTCCTAGTCTTAGACCCTTTCCGCTGTACCATGAATACGGGGTTCCTGGTAGTCTTAGACCCTTTCCCTTTTTTTTATACCCTCGTCCTTTCTTCTTCGGTTCATATGATTCAGCATTGCTTTGTACCGCTTTTGATCCCAAGGCACCAGCTGCCCCCAATGCGACCGTTTTAGCCACCGCTGGGGCCGCTGCCGCAATCAACGCTGGTAACGCAGCAAATAACGGGAATATACCGCCGGTTTTAATCATATTTTGGATAGCAGCCGCAGAGAGAGTGATCTGAACGCCTTTTCTTATCCTTGAAAGCATCATTGAAGTGTTTTACTTGACGAGTTGTCAGCGACAATTTATTCGCCCCGCCAGTCATTTGATTGGGTTTCAGCGTGATAGTGGTTCCACATTTTTTAGCCGACTCTGATTGCAATTTTTTGACTTGACCAGGAGTTACCGCAACACTAATAACACTGTATGACATTATACAATAACAGATTGATTCTAAATCGCCGATCGAGAAAATTGTTTACAATTTCAATAAAAATTCATCGAATTTTCAATCATAGATTTTCTACTGGCGCATCTACCACTCTCATTCTTCCGCCAACACCTTCGAGTAGCATTGATTTATCGCTGATAATGACAGCAACTGCTCTATAATTAGCAATAGTACCACGAAGCACATTAGCTCTAAAGTGTATATCAACGACGGATTGTCTTGTTAAATCAAGATGTTCCAGTGAAAAGTAATAGATCGGATACAGATTTTTAAAATCATATTGTGATATTTGCAGACCAGTATCGACATTTTGATTGCGTGCCATAAATGACAACAGAAGATGATAAACTCGTGCAATATGGTTTTCACCGTAATTAAGTTTTATATCTTCGGATGGTTCCTGCTGGCCGTTTATTCTCAGTGAGACGTCTTTAACACCTAATGGATCAAATATCATATGGCTGGAGAGTTGATTGCCAACTCGTGTGTTATCCTGTAACGCAATAAATATATGACGTGGCGCAGCAGTGCCTTGTTTTGATGCTAGGTTCCACGTAAACACGTTATTAACATTTGATTGTTTAACATCTGTACTTACCGTTAGCCAACTTAGTAATGATTTTCCTCCTTGGTCCATAAATGATAGTAATCGTTCTTCTGCGGTGTTTGATGGAGTCAAAACTGGCATCCACAATGATAGTTTTGTTAAAATGACTTTACCGGCATCAGCATTTGGATTTGCAGCATCTGCTGGAATCCTCCAAATTGCGTCATTATCATCACTCTTTCGCACGAGTGCTACTGTATGCTTAGCTCCATAAATAACGTTTCGTACATTTCTACAGAATCCAAATATATGATGCAGTGGAATCGCGCATGAAAATGATTTACGCCGCCCTTCCAACATTAATATACGCGTCGCAGCTCCTAGATTGAAATTCTCATTAGTACTTATAATCATATTTTCAACATCAACATCAGCGGCACCAGCATTATTCTTTGGTCGTCTTTACAACAAATTGATTTCCTCCAGCGGTATTTTTAACATCTTTTGCAAACATCATAGAAGGTCCTGCTTATCTTGTATAATCATCAGAATATCTCGCTAACCCGATTATTGTTGTAGCCACATCAACATCGCGATCTATCGACTCAATCTCTTTTCCTCCAATGAGATATCTAGGACTCTCAAATAGCGTCATGATACCATTATTGACAAACCCGACTTGAGTACCAACTGGATACTGTGCTGGTACAGCAGGAGTATCAGCAGCTGTTACAAGTTCTCCTTCTACTTCGATAAACGTTTCAGCGGGTAGAAAGTATTTACTGGTATCATGAACTTGAAGTTCAATTCTTGATCGACTATTTGAGTCTATTGCATGATAGGCGTAATATTGATAATCGCGTACAGAATCATCCTTGGGAACTGGGGAGTCTATATCAAACGCTGGATCAGGTGACCTTTTGAACATTTTATTATATATCCATTGATCTAAATCGTGAAAATTCTTCGAATTTCAACAATGATTTTCACCGTCGTGTTTGTAAGCCACTTCCTGCTATCATATTTGCGATGTTGCTTTGGTCGGGAGTCATCAACAACGCTAGTTTTTGATCTGCTGCGTTATTTATAATTTTACTAACACTCGCAGGCATCTCTGCTGTAGACGGTAATGGTCCTCCTTTGGATTTTCTCCGTCGAACTAGCGCTGTTAATTTATTCTTCGCGGCTGAAAACGCTTTCCCGGCAAGATCTTCAACAGCACTAATACCCTTATCACGAATAACATCAATTGCTTTCATTCCTAATTGTTTAGCTAACGGCATCACTTTTGGAGCCATTCTTGCAAATAACCCCGCAATGGTATCACCGAAACCATCACCATAGTACGCGCTATAAACTGGAAACCGTGAATTAACTACATAGACGATGGCTGGTTTGTCATGGTTGTAGTGTATGATCATTATTTGAAATTGTAAACAATTTTTCAATTATAAATCACTAGTGTTTTCAATTGCTAGCGTTTTCAGTCACTATGATACCCACTTTCCACTAACTCGCCAATGAGATCTCGATATGTTTTGATATCCATGATCCGCCTTGAAATAACCGTCTACAGATATCAGCTGCTTCATTAATTATTTCCGGTGAGTTATTTCTAGCTCGGAACCCTCCGATGAGAATATCTAATCGTGATGTATCACTGAAAACATTACCAGGACATGAAACGCTATCGTTTCCAATTGAAATTCCACTGGAATCTCTTAATCCCTTCCCGCTATAACCAGTTGCTTCATCCAGGTTGTCTGTATCCGTGGGTTGTAAATAATCAAGAGTATCATCATCTGGTAGTTCTTCTTGTTTTTTAGGTGAAAAAAGATATTTTCTTTGCAAGTTGCTGTCGCTTTCCTAGCAATTTTTGTGGTTTTTGTTGTTGTTTTAGTTCTTCATATCGTTTATACACTGTACACACCGTATTGATATATTTAATGTATGATACACTATCTGTCTTAATTTGACATGTTTTAGTTTTGATTTTGTAGAATATATCAGCCCAATGAGTTATATTTCTAACATATTTATGATGTTCTGGTTTCAACATTTTTTTCTGTTTTCATAAGTCGTAACAACAAGCGCAGGAATTTCTGCTGGATCAGTCTTATCAATTGCTGCTAACCCTTCCTCGTTAAATCTCACGCGTAAATCATCTACTGTTCTTTTTGATTCAGGTGTTTTAGATTCCATTTTTTTTGTACAGCTTGTTTTGTTTGTTCAGTTTCCGCTGCTATTTTTTCAAGTTAAACAATAAGAGGTTTTCCCGCATCTCCCCATATAGCACGCTCTACCCCCTTTGTTGATGTGGTTACTGGTTTAAACAATTCTTCAGATCCTGCAGCAAAATCAGTTTGAAGACTGTCTAGCTTGTAGTTTATTCCTTACAGAGTCGCGAATTGGTATAAATCTCTTAATTGCGTTTAGTCTCTCGGAAGCCAATCTAGTTGTTAATGCTTCATTGACCATTATTTCAAATTGCAAACAATTTTTCAATTGTAAAACAATTTTCCCGAAAATCGAAGATTTCCCGAACCAGACCTAACAGACAAAAACATTTTTCAGTTAACGGTCTATCGATTTTTTTTTCAGTGTGTGAAATATTTTTTATTCACTGTGAAATTATCGATTTTTTATTCAGTGTGTGAAATATTTTTTATTGCTGTGAAATATTTTTATTTTTTATTCAGTGTGAAATATTTTTTTTTTATTCAGTGAAATATTTTTTATTCAGTGTGAAATATTTTTTATTGCTGTGAAATATTTTTTTTTTATTCAGTGTGAAATTATCGACTTTTTATTCAGTGTGTGAAATATTTTTTATTCAGTGTGAAATATTTTTAGTTTTTATTCAGTATGAAATATTTTTTATTGAGTGAAATATTTTTATTTTTTATTCAGTGAAATATTTTTTATTCAGTGTGAAATATTTTTTATTGAGTAAAATATTTTTATTTTTTATTCAGTATGAATTTTTTTTATTCAGTGTGAAATATTTTTTATTCACTGTGAAATTATCGATTTTTTATTCAGTGTGTGAAATATTTTTTATTCAGTGTGAAATATTTTTATTTTTTATTCAGCATGAAATATTTTTTATTCAGTGTGAAATATTTTTACTTTGTATTCAGTGTGAAATATTTTTTATTCAGTGTGTGAAATATTTTTTATTCAGTGAAATATTTTTATTTTTTATTCAGTATGAAATATTTTTTATTCAGTGTGAAATGTTTTTATTCAGTGAAATATTTTTTATTCAGTGTGAAATATTTTTTATTCACTGTGAAATTATCGATTTTTTATTCAGTGTGTGAAATATTTTTTATTGCTGTGAAATTATCGATTTTGTATTCAGTGTGAAATATTTTTTATTCAGTGTGTGAAATATTTTTTATTCAGTGTGAAATATTTTTTATTGCTGTGAAATTATCGATTTTTTATTAAGTGTGTAAAATATTTTTTATTCAGTGAAATATTTTTTATTCAGTGTGAAATATTTTTTATTGAGTAAAGTATTTTTATTTTTTATTCAGTATGAATTTTTTTTATTCAGTGTGAAATATTTTTTATTCACTGTGAAATTATCGATTTTTTATTCAGTGTGTGAAATATGTTTTATTCAGTGTGAAATATTTTTATTTTTTATTCAGTATGAAATATTTTTTATTCAGTGTGAAATATTTTTATTTTTTATTCAGTATGAAATATTTTTTATTCAGTGTGAAATATTTTTATTTTTTATTCAGTATGAAATATTTTTTATTCAGTGTGAAATGTTTTTATTCAGTGAAATATTTTTTATTCAGTGTGAAATATTTTTTATTCACTGTGAAATTATCGATTTTTTATTCAGTGTGTGAAATATTTTTTATTGCTGTGAAATTATCGATTTTGTATTCAGTGTGAAATATTTTTTATTCAGTGTGTGAAATATTTTTTATTCAGTGTGAAATATTTTTTATTGCTGTGAAATTATCGATTTTTTATTAAGTGTGTAAAATATTTTTTATTCAGTGTGAAATATTTTTTTTTTATTCAGTGTGAAATATTTTTATTTTTTATTCAGTGTGAATTATTTTTATTTTTTATTCAGTGTGAATTATTTTTTATTCAGCGTGAAATATTTTTTATTGCTGTGAAATATTTTTATTTTTAATTCAGTGTGAAATATTTTTTATTGCTGTGAAATAGTTTTATTTTGTATTCAGTGTGAAATATTTTTATTTTTTATTCAGTGTGAAATATTTTTTATTCAGTGTGAAATATTTTTATTTTTTATTCAGTGTAAAATATTTTTTATTCAGTGTGAAATTATCGATTTTTTATTCAGTGTGAAATATTTTTTATTTTTTATTCAGTGTGAAATATTTTTTATTTTTTATTCAGTGTGAAATATTTTTATTTTTTATTCAGTGTGAAATATTTTTTATTCAGTGTTTTTAATGCATTTTCACTGATTTTTTGACAGCTTTGGTGGTTTTTAGTCGGGTCGATGGTCGATTTCTCGTAGAGAGGATTCATTTTTGATGATTTTTGACTAATTTCAATCAAAAAATGCTAAAAAATGAAAAAATATCAATAATTTCCTTTGAGATTTTACGGTCAAGTAGTCGATTTTGCATGAAAATTCTCCTAGACAATTTCGATTCGACTATTTGTTTTCTTGAATTAACGCTCTTATATTCCTGATTTTAGAATTAACATCTTTTCTCAATTCATATTCCCTACCCAATTTCTTTCGTATTCCTTCCACGATAGTAAATAACGGGACAAACATACTTACGTCACTGGAAAATGCAAGAGAGTCCCGAATAGAATTCTGAATTTTTTTATCAGCGCATACTTCTTTGGTAACATATACTTGTTATTCATAATACAGTATTCTATATCCTGAAAGTCAGACATAATTTGATCAGGATTTTAACCATCTGATAGTTTAATATCCTGACTTTTCAATTTTGAAATTTCCGCAATAATGATATTCATTTTTTCAGAATTCATATTCTATGACAATTATATATTTCTAAATGAAAAATATATTTCCAGAGAGGGGGCGCATCAGACATAAATGAATTGAATTTTTTGTCCTGTCTTTTTTGAAATCGCAGATCGACAAATTCCCTCTGCAACTTTTCGTACAGAAGGTCGACAAATATCGAAATACTTACCGGCGCTGGCTATTAATTGAAATATTTTTTCTTCATTATTTGTTGTATTAAAAGATTTTACTGGTCTCGTTTTTTTCGAGCATTTTCCAGTCTTTCCTCGTTTCAAATTCTCACTTTGTGTAACAGCTTGCAGATTTGATAAAGAATTGCTTTTTGGATTAGAATCAATGTGATCAATAACAAAACCATCTTTGATCAATTCATTGTGACATTTATACACGAAACGATGATTGTGATAAATTTTCTTTCCAGCGCAAAACCTCAAATACCCTTGCATACTCACAGCACCAACTGGTTTCTTCAATCTGCAGTGTCTGACAGTACCATCACTGGATGCTTCATAATTTGTAATCACAGGGTGTGGTCTGAATTCTTGGTTCATTTGTATACAAATACTATTTGTCTAATTCAGTGTTTGTCTAATAATAACATCACTGGAAAATCTTTCTATATAGTTTTGAGGAGTTCTTATGATTTTATCCTTGACGGCTATGTCAGGGACAGAGTCAAGATCAGAACTTTTGATGGAATTTTTTATTCTTTTGTTATAATAACGCTTCAACGCCCTGTATCGTTTGCCACCACAATTCATACACAATTGTGATTTTCCCCTAACCCCAACCCCACATCGAATACAAGGTAACGGTCCAAGGCTCCCACGTCGAAAACTTTGCATACGATACCCACATAATTCATTTCTGCACGATTTGTTACAAGGAGTCACTGATCCAATCATGAGCCATTTGCAATGATTCATTATACATAAATCTTTCATTTAAATGCTTGTTTTAATTATAGTATGAAGGAGTTTGAGAGATTATCGAAAATTACGCCTTGGAAAAATGCTAAATTCAATCTTGATCGAGTTTCTGATACAACAAAGAATAAAATTCTTGATAGAACCATGATTAGTAAAATCAGACATTGTTTTAATGAATTCAAGCGTGATGGAGCATCTCATTGTTGGTCAACATTTCGAATTGTACCTAATATCGATGCTACCATGAATGATGAAAAAGCAGCAGTGATAATCCCACATCTTCGAAAAAGGCATTTTTTTAGAATAAAATTCATTATACGTGACGACACTGGAGATTGGATCATCAGGGATAAATTTGAACCAATTCTCAAGGATAAAAAGCTATCACTGTGAATCAAGATTCCAAACCAGGAATTTTGACTGGAATTGACAAACCATACTACGAGAGATCTTATCCTGTAACAGCAGTTGTTGGAATATATCCGTTAAATGACAAACCTGATATTGCAAAACTAGCGCCCATGAAATATTCGTCATCAGTGGCTTTGCCACTCAATTGTGTAGCAGAACGAATAATTGAACACTTCACAAATGCATCCCGGGGAAATAAATTGACTGATCTAAGACGAAAAAAATAAAAGAATGAAAATTAACGGTGAAACAGCATGGGGCAACAATTCAGGATATAGTTAAATTAGAAAAATCCAATATCAGTAACGACAATAACCGGAGAAGTATTATACGAATCGAAATATAAATCACAAGGAACTCCAATACAAATTATTGATCATAACGCTGCAGTAACAATATTCCCACGGGATAGAACTGTAAAATATATACCCCAAACCGGAGTTTTTTTCCGAGCAGAAATTATTTGATGCTATTTACAATTTGAGTAAAAAAGATCCTGTGTCGATGTGGCTATTTAACAGTGCTGCAGACGATGAATGTGGATTCGATCAGTTTGTAAGACCCAACGGAGAATTGTACCGTACTGAAGAGCTGCATAATCAAATGAAAAAACTAGCTAGTGAGTTTTCTCCAGAGGGAATCAAAGATCAATTACTAACAAACTGTTTTACATTTCCCTCGGTTGCAGCACATTTTGCTAGGAAGAAAAACCAACGCGAAGTGAGTTTCTATCAGATGTCAGATTGAGCTGTCTTGAATACAGCCATGGTGGATTATGGAATACAAAATATGACACTGAAACCGTTATTTCCGTTGATATGATTGCGTGTTATCCAGGAAGTTTTCTCGGGTATGGAGAATGTAGCGAATACTTCAAACGATTTGGACACCCCACACACGCTATGGCTCGTGTTGCGATTAATGGTCCACTGCCTGATTTTGATTTAACCGGATTCGCTCGTGTAGTATCATTTGAATTGGCTACAGGACTTCGTCCGTGTAGTTATATTTGGATTGGTAGACACATGTCTGAAAAACACTGGAAAAACACTGGATGCCAATAGTGCTATTGAGATATATGATTGATTGTGGAATGTTACAATCGTTAATTGTCAGTGAAGCGATTATGTCCTATCGAGCACAGAAATCAGTCTGGTTACCACAACCTGATATAGAAAAAAATAATTAGCAAACAGCGAAAACTGTTTCCAAATTTCAACGAAGAAGAAATTGTAAATTGGTCCAAACAGTTATTTGAAATCAGAAACAACGAAGCAAAAGATCTTGGACGAAGAATAATTGGTAAATTTACTCAGGGTGGCAAATACGACAATACAAGATATTCTTCACGGTTGATTATAGACAACGCTGAATACGATTTTGTAATCGCGGATCTAACAAATAAAGGCATATATATCAATCGTAAAGACGCATTTCTGTCTGATGGAATCAAATTGGGTACAAATGTTACCTACAACGATGGATACAATCCGCAGTATACACATTTGAGAGCTTCTATGCTCGCGTATGCTTCTATCAATTTTTTTTCGATGATAAATAAATTTCCTGACACCTCAGTTAAGAGTCGCCACTGACTCATTTTACATAAACAGCGATGTGGCTGAATTCATAAATTCTGACGAGAGTTGGGGATCATGGAGAATTAAGCGGGAAATGCTTCATGATTATATTCAATCAGCAGATGTTACGATTGAAAATAATTATCGGAATCTCTTTGAGATTAAAATCAGAAATTTCTAATGCACCATCGATATCTGATCCAATCTGTAGATATAAAACAGTTTATTAAAACGGCTGTGGTGGATCAGGAAAGACAACTCGTGCAATTGAATTATTCCGTGGGAAAAATCCAAACATGATTGTGCTAACACCAACTCACAGACTTGCAAGAGAGATGATACAGCGAGGGGTAAATGCCTCTACTTATCACAGTTTCTTTCGATGGAAAGGAGTTAAGTGGACTCCTCAGCGTATGGGCGAGAAATTTATTCCTGAAATCATAATTTGGGATGAAATATGCACAGTGTCATTAGATGTATTACAAACATTTCTCGAGTGGTTGTTATTGAAAAATACAAAAGTCGTCATGTGCGGTGATCACGGCCAACCACCACCAATTGTCGGTGCATCCCCACATGAATGGCTAAAGGGTTTTGTAGACTATTATGAAGAAATTAACACTGATTATAGATCACTTGATGAAGAATTACGAGAATTCAAAGCGCTAATTAGATTACAACCGGTGTAACGTTGTCGAGCCGACCCTTTGAGATTAGGTAGGGTTTTAAAGAAATAACAAACACGTTTGTTTAAATAAAACTTATATTTAAAAAAAATCAACATGATAGATATATATAATGAGCACACAATACACACACAAATGAATCTACTACCCAACTATATGACGGTAGTCATACACTACTGTACTATATATATGTAGTCATACACTACTGTACTATATATATCTGTAGTCATACACTACTGTACTATATATCTATAGTCATACACTACTGTATTATATATCTATAGTCATACACTACTGTATTATATATCTATAGTCATACACTACTGTATTATATATCTATAGTCATACACTACTGTATTATATATCTATAGTCATACACTACCAATATCCAAAACGTAGCATGATATTGACTATTGATACGATATTCGTACCCCACACAACATAGTCAGTAAATCAAATCATAAGGTTTAATTGACTATAATCATACTATTCGTGTCACACACACAAAATATAATCAATAAAAAACAAACAATACTATCCAATTGACTAAACACGCTATTCGTGTTTTACATAAATAGTCAATAAAGCGAACGTAGGGTTCCCTTGACTACAAACACGCTATTCGTGTTTTACATAAAGTAGTCAATAAAACCAAACTACGAGTGTTAACATTTCACTTCCCTCCGGTGCGACAGTAGTTCATTGTCCGTCTCCATTCCACCGGTTAACATTGGTCTTGAATACTCATCTATTCACACGACCGGCGAGCTGAATATAAAAATGGACAGTTTTCCAAATAATAAAATGAATTTACGCAATACATAAAAACGAACGTGCTATTCCGAAACTGAACATTCAACTGAAACATTAAACCAAAAAGAATGTATTTAACTCACCCAACTTTTTGGCTCTAATATCCGACAAATGTAACGTTTAGAGGTCTGCTCTAATGTCCACTGTGTATTAAAAAGACCCTGCACTGTACCTATATAGTAGTCTGCCGTACTTGTAAAAAGTAATTCGCGTGAAACCTTCATTATACGCGCGGCACGTGCGACTCGCTGTATAGGACAACTCACTTAGAGGAGTATGGTGTACCCTCTACGCCATATCGGGTATTGCGTAACAGTGTCATAACAACGAGTTTAAAAATAATAATTCATTAAATACAGAATAACGACAAATTATATAACAAAATTAACAGGACTGATAAGCTTAAAATATAGATTAGAAGAGCATGGTGTATCCTCTATGCCATATCGGACATTTCGTAACAACCGGATAAAATCCAGTGTGAAATAGCACGTGAAATAATTTCATAAACTCCAATGAATGATTTCTGGGAAGCGTGGAGACCAAACGATTTGATAATTGCAAGTAGAAAAATAGTCAGAGACACACTTCAGATGAAATTATTTGAATTGCATAAAGATAAAAATTGCAACACTTCCAGTACCGTTATGTTATAGGTCTTCGGATACACGAAAACAGAATATTGAAGTTGATATTCTAGGAGGATTTCAAAGACAGAATTTAGTGCTAAATGATATTGTGCTGGTTGATATCAGCGTCGTCGAAGATGCATTGCGTGCTAATAAATCCCCACGGACGCTAGGATACGCAGCGACGATACATTCTTCACAGGGATTGACTATATCGGATACAATTTGGATAGTGGATAATCACATCGAATGGTCAAATTTAGTCTGTCTTGCAGTATCCAGAGTACGAAGAATAAATCAGCTTCGAAGAGTTGTCCTGACAGAGTCAGGAGAAGACGCAGAGATGCTAGTTAAGACCCCGCGGTGGTAATTGAGTATCCTCGGGTATCACTTGCAGTTGTTGTCGAGTAAATCCTCGTTGAGGACAGTTGAATCCAGTCTATAGATTGCTGGTCTAGAAACGCTAGAGTTTCCACCCGTAGATCGTGTTATACTAGATATCTTGTGTGCAGTAACACTCCAAATAAGATCAGTAGCCCTTTTTCTGCCACCCTCAAGCTCTCCTGGTTCGTATAAATACCTAACAGTGATATTACTACCAAGAATTGGTTGGGAAATGCTAGAATCCTCTTGTGAGAGTTTTAGTATAGACTTCTTTTTAATCGCGTTGATAGGTTTCATGTTGATTGTTCTAGTAATCTCATTATTCAGTGCGGTAATCACAGCTGGTAATCTTTTGACCAATTCAAGGGATCTTTTTTCTTGGATGAATTCTTTCGCGTATTGATATCCAAATAACCGCTCAGCAAGAGTCCGATTAAATCGTTCTACAATTGCCTGATCGCGATGTAACGCAGTATGCCCCCGTCTGATGGTGACATTATGATTCTTCATTGTTGATAACACTGCACCCTGAAATTCCTTGCCAGGATCAACTTGTAATAGATTTGGCCAGTGCAGAGGACCCTTTCGATAAATCCTTTCAAATGCAGAAGCAACTTCAGGTGATGATTTTGTTTTTAACGGTTCTGCTTGTTTCTATCGACTTGCAACATCAACTACGGTTAACGCGTATTTGTAACCACCATCATGTGGCAGAAATAGTATATCAGCTTGATGAACTTCATTAGGAACTGTAACATCAAAATGCGAGTAGTGAATTTGTTTAGGCGGTGGTAGATAAATTAGCCATATAGCCTGTTTGGATAACCAATTAGCCGCAGTGGTTTTTTTCACTTTTGCAGCGCTAGCGAGTTTATTTATTGCTGATTTACCCCTCCAGTATCCTCTTGGGGAATAATCAATAGATTTCATGTTGTTATTAATTACCAGCATCTAACATCAATTTACTTTTCATTGCAGATTTTATCAAAAATGAAGCCAATTTTTCTTTAAAAGATTTATCCGGAATAGCATTTAACGCATGAATTAATTTCACATCTGCTAGATGTCTATGCTGCAAATTGCTGCTTTTATAAGCAACATCATGAACGTGACACGCCTTATCAATGGCGTTTATTGGTTCTTCACCGGGTTTGGGTTGGTTATGATTATTGAGTCTGATATCAAGTCTGGTTCCCGGTCCACAATAACTATACCCTGGAAGGTGTTTTTCTCCTGGATACTTTGCCCGTGGCGTTCCAGGGAGTTTAGTTAGCTTGGCTGCGATATCACCTCCTCGTATTTTTTAAATTTCCTTGGGTTTACCAAGGGAAACAAATCTAAATTTCTTTGTACTACATTGTACGCATTTACCAGAAAGCGCTGATCGGTTATTTTTAGTTGTAATCGTCAAGTCATCTGTGCCAGTACGCGCCCTACATTTCACACAATATAGATCCATAATTTATATATAACAGCATGAATATAATTGATTATTCAGCTACCCGACGACGGGAACCTATTAAACACCATGAAATGTTGCCGAATTAAATTAGAATGATTATAATCGGACCATCTGGAAGCGGCAAGACACAACTGCTACGTAATTTGATAACGAGATGGATGAAATGGAACAAATTGTATTTAATAGCCCCGAGTGTAGACGATCAGCGATGCTATGAAGTGCTAAAGGATTTTAACGAGAAAGCAAAAGAATTTCAAATCGATGATGATTTTATTGAATTTATTACTGATATCAACGATGCACCGAGTATTGATTCCATCGACGGAAGTATTAACAATTTAGTCGTATATGACGATATCATGTTAGACAATCAAAAGAATCCTGCTAGGATATTTTCCAGAGGCAGGCATAAAAGCACTGATGTGATATATGTCACTCAGCGATACACACAAATTCCAAACGTGATTCGCGATAACTGCAATCTGCTGTGTGTATTTAATGGAGTTGACACACATACTCTTAAAAATATTTGGCAAACTTGGTGCTGCGGTGATATGGATCATAATCGATTTAGAAATTTCTTTAGTCACGCTCAGTCATTGCCACACGGATTTGTGATGATAAATTTATCAGCCCCGAGGACACGATATCGCATCGGACTTGATAAAATATTCGGTTGAAATCATAGCAGCAACGGGGGGGGGGGGGGGAGTGAGTGTCCGTTGTGTTTTTTACCCAATGGAAGCCTCATCGACGCCTGGATTCACCGTGTTTCAGACAAAATCACTAATGCTCCATTTGCCAAACAGACTTTCTTTTTTTTGGGTTAAAACATGAAATTTCGTAGGAAGGTTCTATTTGTTGTTTTGACGGTTAAAATCGATTTTTGTTTGAAAAGTTGTCTGATTCACCCTCTCTGCTGCTATTCTAGTAAATATGGACAGTTATAGCTATGTGTCTATGGCAATATGTTGAGATCAGCATCTTAACGATGTTGGAAACAACTGTATTCAAAGACCACAACGTTGATATATGCATCTCCATTGCCATAGCACGATGTATTTTGGCTCAGGTACACAGAAATATCTGCAAACATCAGCTTACATCTTGTCAGGTTTAATATCATGTAGTTTGTTATATGTATATAGATACATCTACACGTAGATGGAATTATGTAGCGATCTATAAGTCTGCGTAGATTATCATATGTAGATACATTAATCACCAAGAAAGTGAATCTAGTTGAATTGAAACACCACAAGGTATATAAGTGTATATCGATTTAAATGTCTCGACGTATTCTAGTAAATATGGATATTTATAGCTATGTGTCGATGGATACATGTTGAGATAAGCATCCTAACGAAGTAGGAGACAGCTGTATTTAACCAATCCAAAGTTGATATATCAATCTCGATTGAAATTGCGCGATGTAATTTAGTTTCGGTCTACAGATATATCTCCAAACATCAACTTACATCTTCTCAGCATTAACTTCATGTAGTTTGTTATATGTATATAGATACATCTACAAGTAGATGGAATTATGTAGCGATCTATCAGTCTACGTAGATTATCATATGTAGATACGTTAATCACCAAAAAAGTTAATTTAACTGAATTGGAACACTACTACGTAGATTAATGTATTTCGATTGAAAAATCCCGATGTATTCTAGTAAATATGGATAGTTATAGCTATATGTTGATGGATATATGTTGAGATAAGCATCTTATGGAGGAAGGAAATAGCTGCTTTCAACCACCTCAACGTTGACATATGTGTCTCGATTGATATAGCAGGATGTAACTTGATTTCGATCTACATATATATCTCCAAACATAATCTTACATGACGTAAGATTTATCTTCATGTTGATTGTTATATGTATATCGACACATCTTCACGTAGATGGAATTATATAGCGATCTATCAGTCAACGTACATTGTCATATATAGATAGATTTATCCCCAAGAAAGTGTATGTAGCTGAATTGGAACACCACAACTTAGATTAATGTATTTCGATTGAAATATCTCGATGTGTTCTAGTAAACATGGATAGTTAGAGCTATGTGTAAATGAATGTATGTTTATATCAGAATCGTAACGAAGTTGGAAACAACTGTATTCAACCACCTCAACGTTAATATATGTATCTCCATTGATATAGCACGATGTAATTTGGTTTCGGTCTACAGATATATCTGCAAACATCATCTTACATCTTGTCAGATTTATACTCACGTAGTTTGTTATATGTATATATATATATATACATTTACAAGTAGATGGAATTATGTAGCGATCTATCAGTCTGCGTAGATTATCATATGTAGATACATTAGTCACTAAGAAAGTATATCTAGCTGAATTGAAACACCACAAGGTAAATTAATGTATTTCGATTGAAATATCTCGATATATTCTAGTAAATATGGATAGATATAGGTATATGTCGATGGATATATGTTGAGATAATCTTCTTCACGAAGTTGGAAACATCTGTATTCAACCACCTCAACGTTGATATATGTATCTCAATTGATATAGCACGTTGTAATTTTATTTCGGTCTACATATATATCTCCAAACAACAGTTTACATCTTGTTAGATTTATCATGTATTTTTGTTATATGAATGTAGATACATCTACTCGTAGATGGAATTATGTAGCGATCTATCAGTCTACGTAGATTATCATATGTAGATACATTAATCACCAAGAAAGTGAATCTAGCTGAATTGAAACGCCACAAGGTATATTAATGTATTTCGATTGAAATATCCCGATGTATTCTAGTAAACATGGATAGTTATAGCTATGTGTTGAAGTTTATATGTTGAGATTAGCATCTTATTGAAGAAGGAAACAACTGTATTCACCCACCTCAACGTTGATATATGTATCTCGATTGACATAGAACGATGTAATTTGATTTCGGTGTACATATATATCTACAAACAACAGCTTACATCTTGTCAGATTTATCTTCATATAGTTTTGTTATATGTATATCGATACATCTACACATAGATGGAAATACGTTGATACATATCAGTCTACATGGAGTGTCATTTGTAGATATATTAATAAGGTAAAGAGAGAATCTAGCTGAATTGAAAAACATCGACTTATATAGTTGTATTTGGATTGAAATATCTCGATGTATTCTAGTAAATATAGAACGTTATAGCTATCTGTCGATGGATATATGTTGAGATCAGCATGTTAACGAAGTTGGAAACATCTGTTCAAGTACGTCAACGTTGATATATAAATCTCGATTGATATAGCACGATGTAATTTGGTTTCGGTCTACAGATATATCTGCAAACATCAGCTTACATCTTGTCAAATTTATCTTCATGTAGTTTTTTATACGGAGATAGATACATCTACACGTAGATTGAATTATGGATCGATCTATCAGTCTACATAGATTGTCATATGTAGAAAGATTTATCCTCAAGAAAGTGAATCTAGCAGAATTGAAACACCACAACGTTGATTAATGTATTTGTATTGAAATATCTTGATATATTTTAGTAGTACATGGATAGTTAAAGCTATTTGTCGATGGCTATATGTTGAGATCAGCATTTTAACGAACTTGGAAACATCTGTATTCAAGCACCTCAACGTTGATATATGTATCTCGATTCACATAGCACGATGTAATTTGGTTTCGGTCTACAGATATATCTCCAAATATCTGCTTACATCTTGTCAGATTTATCTTCATGTAGTTTGTTATATGTATATAGATACATCTACACTTAGATGGAATTATGTAGTGATCTATCAGTCTGCGTAGATTATCATATATAGATACATTAATCACCAAGAAAGTGAATCTAGCTGAATTGAAACACTATTACGTAGATTAATGTATTTCGATTGAAATATCCCGATGTATTCTAGTAAATATGGACAGTTATAGCTATGTGTCTATGGCAATATGTTGAGATCAGCATCTTAACGATGTTGGAAACAACTGTATTCAAAGACATCAACGTTGATATATGTATCTCCATTGCCATAGCACGATGTATTTTGGTTCAGGTACACAGATATATCTGCAAACATCAGCTTCAATCTTGTCAGGTTTAATATCATGTAGTTTGTTATATGTATATAGATACATCTACACGTAGATGGAATAAGTCTGCGTAGATTATCATATGTAGATACATTAATCACCAAGAAAGTGAATCTAGTTGAATTGAAACACCACAAGGTATATAAGTGTATATCGATTGAAATATCTCGACGTATTCTAGTAAATATGGATATTTATAACTATGTGTCGATGGAGATATGTTGAGATAAGCATCTTAACGAAGTAGGAAACAGCTGTATTCAACCAATACAAAGTTGATATATCAATCTCGATTAATATTGCGCGATGTAATTTGGTTTCGGTCTACAGATATATCTCCAAACATCAGCTTCAAACTTGTCAGATTTAATATCATGTAGTTTGTTATATGTATATAGATACGTCTACACATAGATGGAATTATGTAGCGATCTATCAGTCTACGTAGATTATCATATGTAGATACATTAGTCACCAAGAAAGTGAATCTAGCTGAATTGAAACACTATTACGTAGAGCAGCAGAGAGGGTGAACCCTACAAACTTTTTAGACAAAATAAACCTTCCTACGAAATCTCATTTAACCAAAAAAAATAAGTCTGCATTTATCAAACGGAGACTTTACGATTTTTCAATCAATTTTGGTCGCAACTATGTTGTCTTTCACCCTCTCTGCTGCTACAAGTTAACAAAAATAATAAATGATTTCAACCAAATATCTGATCGAGTCTTTAGGACGAAAATCATTTATGATGGAAGTCCTTAGGACTTTACAAACAAACTAATCGCTAACACCTCATCTTGTAGATCAATTAAATTATTTGACTGGTCGGTGAGTCGGAAATTAATTCTCGTTAACGAATTATTATGGCATCGCATGTAGACAGGATGAATTGGGTTTTCAATAATTAGGAATCCTGGAGGAGCTATTGGTGCAAACGAATAAAGAATATATCCTTGCTGAGCTTGATTTGATTGCTCTAGATTAATTTGATAGCTTCCTTCAATTGCATCACATACTAAATTGAGCGCAATCACCTCTGAAATATTTACATTGTGCGGGGCAATATGCCTACCGCCACCATCTGGATCATTATTAAACCTGAGGAGGACAGTTGAATCTGGTTTTTGTAGCGCCTTGATATCGGTTCTAACAATTCTTGGTAGTTCATCAGCGTTGTATTTGGGAAACTTGAAATTACGCAGATTGTCTTCTTTGATATTGTAATCGGTTAGGAATCGTTGTTTACTGTCGCTGTTGTCATTAATTATTGTTTGAATAATTAGTTCATAGATATATTCCATGTCAGATATAAGTTGATTTATTATTTCAACGTGTTTTTGCGATCTTGTTTTCCGTAGTTGTTCTAGTTGTGTGTCATATAATTGTTTAATTTCATTAAAATAGCCACGGACGTCAGTTAGCGTAAATGAAATAGTAACAGATGAGTCGGCTGTTCTTTTAATGATAAAATCCCATTGCAATGTGTCTTTGTTGGTAAATATAAATCTATCGGCGATTTCTCCTTTTCTTATATCAGATAAATTATCTCGATAACTGGGATTGATTTCATGATATGATTGTACGTCCGTGGTTAAGTCGGCGGTGGATTTTTCCGGTGGTTTTTCAGGCCATCCTAACACTGTTCTTAACGAGCTGTTATATATATCTACAATGTATCCCTCTGTGCATTTTTCAATCGACGACGAGAGCGTCGGTTCATGAAGTTTAATAGCTATTTTTGATTCTTTTCCAGTGATTGATTTTATTCTACGCTGAATTTCAGCATCGATTTGTTCAATTTGATACGACCCAGTTGGTAATGAAACAGTTTCCCACGATGGAGTACCATCGGGTTTATTCTTATACGAGAACACTAGTGCGTTATTGGGTTGCTGACCACCAAATGCAACCGATCTGATATTAGGCCAGCTATGATATACTCGTAATTTTGCCAGCGCTATCTCACGCACTGGAATCGGAGAAGGGAAGTTCACACTAAATTCAGGATTTGTTGATGTTATTGATATCTTGCTTGTTCGTATCGGAGTGGTATTCTCCGCGATTCGTTGAAGCAGTTCGAGTGACATTATTGTTAACGCTGTCTTCAATTTCCAATTTCAACATCGCGGAGTTATACAACTGGGTCATCGTGGAAAATTCAACATCGGATATGAACGAATTATCTATCGACAGCGAGATCAACTCGGATAATTTCGAGTATGCGTCAAATACCACCCGGTACCGAGCTGTATAATAGGCGAGCTTTTTCTGAGAACACGATGATAATGTTTTAGTTATCGCGGTGGCGACTGCCGCAACGCTGCGTCGGTATTTTTTCATTTTTTCACGATAGCGCTCATAAAGTAATTTAAAGTTCGCGGAAACTTCTTTCACGGTATCATATCGATATCGATGCGATTGTGATACCGCTGACTCCGTCAACGGGGCTATTATCGGTTCAATTGATTTCGTTGACTCCGTCAATGATGTCATTGCTATTTTAAACCCGTTAGTGTTTTCAATTATTCGATTGTGTACCTGGATTTATGGTCGATGAGGGGAATACCGGATACAAATTCTAGCGTCCATGGTAGCGACTCCCTAACCCCTGCCGCTGGCCCGTCGGATGTAGTTATATCAATTCTAATAGGGGATCTTATTCGGTCGGGCGCTTCGGGTATCATATCGTTTATATACGTCACTGTGTTAACACCTGTTATATACATCGGGCTGACTCCCAAATCAAATTTACGGCGATGTATTATTGTAAATCGATAACAACCCGGTATACTACCATATTTGCTGTGAAAATATAAACTATTTTCATTTCCTTGGATCCAATCAAAGGTCCCACTGGCAACTGTGTATACGATGTTATCAACGGTTTTTACGCGGTGTGGAATTTTTACCTTATCGAGTCGTTCGATCATTTTTGGAAAATCATCTTTGACGGTATTAACTGTTGTTTTACTTTCATTGATAGCCGCGATAATTGTAGCGAGAGTCATGACTGCCATAAGTGGGGTTCCAAAAAACTTTCCAACGACGTCGTTGGCGGGTTTTTGCACCCGCTCAAAATTTTCTTTTAGTTTAGAAATATCGTCAATGACGTCGAGATAGGTTTTTTGATTTCGGTATATTTCATCGTCGTATTATCGCGGCGTTTAAAAAATGAAAACAAAATAAGGTTAAATTCCATAACTTTTTGGTCGATATAATGCACGTTGAGTTCAGAATATTTCGTGATGATATCGTAACTTTCAGAACCCTCAAAGAATTTTTTAACCATTTCGTTGATGAGTTTTTGTTCGTCAATAGCTTTTTTAACTTCAGCGAGGGTCGGGCCTGTCAACGATGTAGTTTCAGACACAGGTGTTCTCCCCAAGAATTTATCCACGATGGTATTAAGTGTTGTTTGTCTCACCATAAACATATTAATATCTTTGATAGTCATTGTAGATGTAGCTTGGACACCAAAGAAACTATTAGCGATGTAGGCATTGTGAGTATGCTTGCCGATAAACTCGCTAATTTCAGCGAGAGTCATGCCAGCCACAAGCGGGGTTCCAAAAAACTTAACAATGACGTCGTTAGTGGGTTTTTGTACCTTTTCAAGATTTTCTATTAGTTTAGAAATATCATTGTAAATATCGAGATAATTTGCCTTGATTTCATTTTCATTCATCATCCTTCCCGCGTCCTTGTTAAAAAAGAATAAAGATAGAAAGGTTTTAATTTCAACGAGAGTCATGACAACCACAAGCGGGGTTCCAAAGAATTTATGTACGACATTTTTGCGAAAACTATTATAACCTCGTATATAATCATCCAGCTCACGGCCATGGGTGGCAATCTTGTTGTCGTGGGCGGCAATCATGCTGTCGTGGGCGGCAATCGCGTCGGTGATCGTAGACACAAGTGCGCCTGGTTTAAGTTGTCCACCGTCGGAATACAGCGCAATAGAGTTTTCAGCGGCGTCGTGTTGTCGTTTTAAAATGTCATCCAATGATACATCACTGCTTTTCAATTTACCCTTGCGATCTTGAAATACAACTATTTCGTTCGGGTCAACACTTGCTAAATTTAACGTCTCAGCGATTTCATCTTCAATTATTTTTTTTACATCCTTGATAGAACCCGCAGATGTTTCCGCGGTGGGTTTCGACATTGACAGAGATCGTCTCCAAATATCAATCATTATTGTAAAGACTCTAGTATTTTTAATTTACTAATTCTCTAAAATTACCTTGTAATTTCCCACTCGTGTATTTATTTACAACCAGATGAGGTGGTTTCCACGGAGATCCAAAGGATTTTAATGAAATCTCCGCGAGGACATTTAATACTTCACGGCCGCATATCGGTGGATCATTTAATTGTTGTGTTGGCAGCGTGGAATAAAAAATCGGAAACTCTTTGAGTTTCATCGAAGAATTTATATACCGCATAAACTCTCTTGGTGGGGCTAACCTATATGAATCAAAATAGATAATCCCACGCGGATCGATCGCGTATGCAACCCAGTGAGTTCCCGATCCGCTGCTGTTATCAAGATTGATGATACCGGTTTCAACGTTATTTGGTTTTCTTGGTAACTGATCTCGCATAAAAACCCCTCTGAAGTTTTTTATCGCTAGTTTTTTTAGCAGCATCAATTAAATCAAAATTGGACATAGGGAGAATTGGGCTTTCAACTAATAAACCGTTCCTGTTATTCTTAGACCCGATCCGTTCACGGATCTCCCGCTGTACCATGAATACGGGGTTCCTGGTAGTCTTAGACCCTTTCCCTTTTTTTATATCCTTTCCCAGTTGCCTTTTTCAACGCCATCCCTGCCGCTGTCCCAACGGCTCCTAACGCAGCCACTTTCGCCACCGCTGGGCAGCCGCTGCAATCAATGCTGGTATTGCAACTAACAATGGAAATATACCACCTGATTTTATCATGTTCGCGATTGCAGCTTTCGAAAATTCTATTTGAACTCCTCGCTTATTCTTTAGCGCATCATTGAAATGTTTTATTTGACGATCCGTTAATGATATTTTATGTGTATCGCCGGACATCTGCGCTGGTTTTAACGTTATTGTTGTTCCACATTCTTTAGCGGATTTTGATCGCAATTTCTTGACCTGACCATCAGTCAGCTTGACACTAACAACACTATATGTCATTTTATTGTAAAACACATTTATGCTTTCAATTGATCTAATTGGAAACTCTTCAAGTTTCATTTACATATTTTTGAAAATCATAGATTTTCCACTGGTGCATCAACGATTCTCATTCGTCCACCAACACCTTCAAGTAGCATTGATTTGTCGCTGAGAATAACAGCAACCGCTCTATAATCAACACCACCAGGATCTATACGAGCCCTAAAATGTATGTCAACAACGGATTGCCTTGTAAAATCAAGATGTTCCAGCGAAAAGTAATAAATTGGATACAAGTTCTTAAAATCTAGTTGCGATATTTGCAAACCAGTATCAACATTTTGATCACGACCCATATATGACAGCATCCGATGATACACACGTGCTATTTGGTTGTTTCCGTAATTAAGCTGTATATCCTCAGATGGTTCTTGTTGTCCGTTTATTCTCAGTGAAACCTCACTTACCCCTAACCGATCAAATATCATATGACTGCGTTCTTGGGAACCTAATCGATTCCTATTCTGCAGCGCTATAAATATATGACGTGGAGCTGAAACGCCTTGTTTTGATGCCAGGTGCCATGTAAATGTACCATTAACATTATCCTCTTTAGCATCAGTCGTTGTTGTTAGCCAACTTATCAATGATTTACCACCTGTTTCCATAAATGAAAGTAGCCGCTCTTCTCTGGTAATTGATGGGGTCATTACTGGCATCCACAATACTATTTTACTCAAAACAACTTTACCTTCATCGGCACCAGTACGCCAAATTGCATCATTGTCATTGCCTTTTCGTACTAACGCGATTGTGTGTTTGGCTCCATAGATGACTTTTCTGACATTTCTGCAGAATCCAAATATGTGATGGAATGGAATCGCACATGAAAAATATCACTGCTGTTCTTGCAATGCTAATTTTCGTGTTGCAAATCCTAAATTGAAATTACCATTAACGCCTCCGAGAATATCAAACGCAGCTCCTGGTCTAGCTCGACGTTCTGGATTAGTTGCTTCTCGTTGATTATCAACTGAAGTGTCTTGCGGTGTTAACACTTTAATGTATTGAAGGTGGTCAGCGTGATCAGAGGTATCCTTTGCAAACATCATAGATGGACCAGCCGATCTTGTATAATCATCGGAGTATCTTGCTAGCCCGATTATTGTTGTTGCAACATCAACCTCGCGGTCTATTGATTCAATTTCTTTTCTATCAATGAGATATCTTGCACTTTCAAATAACGCCATTATGCCATTATTAACAAAACCAACTCGGATATTTGAATCATTTGCATATAGGGTATCAGCTGCAACATTTGTTACGAGTTTTCCTTCTACTTCGATAAATGCTTCACATGGCAAAAAGTATTTACTTGTATCTTGAACTTGAAGTTCAATTCGCGATCGTAGGTCGGGTTGTATTGCATGATAGGAATAGTATTGATAATCGCGGACGGAATCGTCTTTGCGCACTGGGGCTTCCGTATCAAGAGCGGGATCAGCCTGTTGTTTAAACATTTTATTAAAATACTAGTGTTTTCAATTGTGAAACTCTTTGTAATCATCGTCGTTTTTGTTTTCGTTTCAAACCACTTCCTGCTATCGCGTTCATGATAGCGCTATCTGTTACCGGTGAAGCTGTCAATGGCGACGGAGTCACCGAAGCAGCCAACGACGCTAGTTTTTCTTCCACTGCGCTATTTATTGCTTTGCTGATTTTTGCAGGCATCACTGTAGTTGATGGCAGTACAACTGGTTGCTTTTTTCGTCGTCGCACCAATGATGCTATTTTATCTTTCGCGGCAGAAAATGCCTTTCCGGCAAGATTTCCAGCGAAATCTCCGATTTTGCTGGTTCCCTTATCACGAATAACATCAATGGCTTTCATTGATAATTGTTTAGCTAACGGCGCCACCTTGGGAGCCATTCTTGTAAATAGCCCCGCAATGATATTGCCGAAACCATCTCCGTAATATGCTCTATAAACAGGCAATCGTGAGTTCACCACGTAGACGCTTACGGGTTTATCGTGGTTGTAGTGTATGATCATCTTGTTATAAAACTAGTAGTTTTTCAATTAGTTATCAATCGCTAAGATCCATAGGATTTTCATCATAACCATGGGCGTCTCTGTGATTTTCAACTAATTCAGCAAAGAGTTCTCGATATACATTAATGTCCATGATACCACCGGCAAATAATCGTCTGCAGATATCAGCTGCTTCATTAATTACTTCCGGTGAGTTATTTCCGGCTCGTTTCCCTCCGATGAGAACCTCTAATCGTGATATATCACTGAGAATGTTACCAGGGCATGTCACGGTTGCGTTGAAATCTAAAGGATTTTTAATCGAATATCCTTTTCCACTTGTTTTCTCAGTTGTACCAGTTGCGCCCTGACTATCATCAGGTAATTGCCTTTGTCGGCCTCGACCTTGTTTTTCTCGTTCTTGTTGTTTTTGTATACCATAACTATCAACTCCTACTTTAAAAGATCTGTACTCAATTGTATCCTTTTTCAGATTACCAGTAATATCCTTATTCGTTTTATACAACCAATTAACCCATTCATCTCGGCTTATTTTACTGTCTTTATACTCGTCTTTTAAAAAGTCCTTTCTAGAATGAAAGCTTTTGGCGGCAAAATCACCAAAAGACGTATAATCTTCGAGTTTTATTAATTGAGGTCGTTTGATTTCTGTTATAGCTCCTTCGGTGAATTTGTCTATAAAGGAAACACCTCTTGGGGTGACATCAACAGGTTGTGGATCAGGCGCAGAATCATCAATATCAGCTAATCGTTCATACTCGTGTTGGGTTTTTATATCACTGGATAACTGTTGTATCCCTGCGCGTGTTTGTTCGGTCTCTGCTGCTATCTTTTCAAGCGTATCAAGCAGCGGTGCCTTCGTTGCTCGTTCTCGCTCAGGAATATCTCCGTATATCGCTGCTTCAGTTAACTTTTTCACATCTTTGGTCGCACTTGTTATCGGAGTAAACAGTTGTTCACTTGACACAGAAAAGTCAGTCTGCGCTTGTTGTCGTTGTTCAAGTTTCTCGCGAAGTCTGTCTCGAACCGGTATAAACTTTTTAATTGCTGCTAGCCGCTCTCGGGCTAATCTAGTTGTAAGTGATTCACCTACCATATATTGTTTGTGAACTAATTTTTCAAATGTGAAACTATCACAATTAAAAGATGAGTTATTCAATAATGTACCATCAAGCTAACGTATCCATCTTCGACAGGGTTAAACTGTACGACGCTATCCGCGAGTGTTTCAGAAATAACATCGCTGGGGGTTTCAGAATTGTAATATCTGAGAACGGCGATGAACGATTTGTGTTAACGACGCGGCAACAACAACAACTACGTGAAAATGGAGGCGTCGCGGTGATTACTTGCTACTACGACCAGATCATCCATTATGCACATAACTGCATGGGCAAGTCCAAACTGATGAGTATTCTTTCAGGAGAAAATCCTTTGTGAGTGTTACAAAAAACGCTAAAAAAAATATTTTTTAATAAAATTTACTGAAAGCCTTTTTTTATAGTAACGCTCACGTAATTAAGATACTGGTTTTTCCTCGTTTAATATTTTTCTAAGATCACGAACCTTAGAACTAATTTCAGCTCGTTTTTGATACTCTTGGCCGAGCTTTTGACGTATTGCTTCAACGGTTCTAAATAGCGTTATAAATGCATTAATGTCGTTACCGTACAAGCAAGCATTAATGGACTTTTGAATTCCTTTCACGAGCCTGTACATCTTGGGTAAAACATAACGACCCTTACTAAATTGATACTCTATGTCTTCATATTCCGAGGCAATTCTGTCGCAGTCGAGATCTTCAGATAATACTACCCCTCTATTTTTTAAATTTGAGATTTCAGCAATTATAACATTTACATCTTTGATATCCATATTTTTATAGTATACTGTATCTCTAATTATTAAAAAAAAATAACACTCATTTGGCAATTTCGCTGGCGCCCTATGACGTCAGAGAGACTCAGAGGTTAGGACAGCACATACATGAAAACCCCGTTTGGAAACCCCTTTCGCGTCAAATAACGTGAAAGAGACCCAGAGGTTAGGACAGCACATCTTTGGAACTCCTTGGTTGCCTTCACATCCAAGTAAGCCCAAGGGGACCCGAAACATACATCTCCGGCGGGAGACCTAAGGTGACAAACGTCATCTTAGACCGCCCAGAAGATATGCTTGGGGTGACGTCACAAGACAGCACAAACATGAAACGACGGGGCGGATTTTCTACGGCCAACCAACCAATCAAAAGCAACCCAATTAAATTAACCCGGTTGCATGATTGTGAACAAAAGACAACCACACGCCCGGGTTAATGGCGTTGGTTAGTTTTGATCGGTCGCATTGGCCTTCGAAAGCCCCAGCTTTCTACCTTTCATATGCTATATAAGCTGACTAATACAGCAGCGTTGATTCACGGGTATGTTATTTTATTTCCTTATTACTTATTAATGCTGTTTCACAACATTTAAATGAGACAAAATATTTAAATGAAACATTAAACAAAATAATACAGTTGTTAAATAACAGCGTATATTTAATTGGTTTCATCGTAAAATGATTAATTAATCGTAATATTAATTGAACTTCAAGGGACGTAACTCTGTTATGAGATTTTATTATTGTACGATTTATCTCCCTTGATATATGAAAATTGTATTCTGTGTGCACGTAGTAGTAATTGAACTTCAAGGGACGTAACTCTGTCATGCGACTTTATTATTGAACGATTTATCCCCCTTGATATATGAAAATTGTATCCTATGACCATTTTTTCGACAGAGCAGTTTAAATTATATTTTCTGCAACAAATCGTATTGAAGGCCTACAAATATCAAAATATGTACTGGCTTCATTTATTGATTGAAAGCTTCTCTCTTCATTATTTTCTAAATCAAACGATTTGATCCCCCTAGGGCGTTTTGCATGTTTGCCAGTTCCACCTTATTTTGCATTCCGACTTTGTGAGACGGCTTGAAGATTCACAAGACAATTATCAGTCTTCACGCCATTTATGTGATCAATCACAAGGCCGTCTTCGATTAATCCGTAAAATGCTTCATAGATGGCTCTGTGACAGAGATACTTGTTCCTCCCAGCTGAAAACATCAAATACCCCATATTATTCAGATATCCAACCGGTTCTTTTAGTCTGCGGTGCCTGACAACACCATCACTGGAGGCTTCGTAATTAACAAGCACTGGATGAGGTCTGAAATCTTGGCTCATTTGTATAATAATACTATTTGTCTAATTTATATCTGCTTTAATTATAAACCTCTTGATATAATCTTGAGGGGTTTTGATGATTTTATCATCGTTGGGGTCAATGACTGCATTTTTTTATTCGTTTGTCATAATAGCGTTTTAGTTCCCTGTATCGTTTACCCCCACAACTGAGACATAATTGTGATTTTCCTCTAACACCCACCCCACATTGAAGGCATGGGAGAGGACCGAAAGAACCGTTGCGAACGCTTTGTAAATGATACCCACAGAATTCGCTTCTGCATGATTTGTTACACGGGGTTGTTGATCCAATCATTAGCCACTTGCAGTGATTCATTATACTATATTTTTCAATTTAAATACTTGTTTTAATTATAACATGGAGGAATTCAAGAGATTATCGAAAATTAAACCCTGGAAAAATACTAAATTCATTGATTATAACATGGAGGAGTTCAAGAGATTATCGAAAATTAAGCCCTGGAAAAATACTAAATTCATTGATTATAACATGGAGGAGTTCAAGAGATTATCGAAAATTAAGCCCTGGAAAAATACTAAATTCAATCTCGATAGAGTCTCTGATACACCAAAACGTCTAATCGGTGATAGAGCTATACTGGGTAAAATCAGGGAGTGTTTTAATGAATTCTACCGAGACGGTGCAGCATACTGTTGGTCGACATTTCGAATTATTGATGAAGATGTCAATGTCCCCAACATCGATGCTACTATGAACGATAAAAGAGCAGCTGAGATAATTTCACACCTTGGCCCGCCAAGGAGCTGGAAATTCAAGGGTGTAAAATCCAAATGATTTTCATGGAAAATCAAAGATTTTCAACAAAGCAATTCCCAACAGAAGTATTTTTCAGAATAAAATTCATTATCGAAGTCGAAGGCAAATGGATTATCAGGGATAAATTTGAACCTATCCTCAAGGATAAAAAAACTGTCATTGTAAGTAGAGATTCCAAACCAGGAATTCTAACTGGAATTGACAAACCATACTACGAAAGATCTTATCCTGTAACAGCAATCATTTATGGAATATATCCGTTAAATGATAAACCTGATATCGCAAAACTAGCTCCTATGAAATATTCTAGTTCACTGAATTGTGTAGCAACACGGGTAATGGAACACTTCACAAATGCATCCCGAGGAAATAAACTAACTGATCTGCGACGTAGGAAAATAACCGAATGGGAACTGACAGTGAAACAGCACGGTGCAAAGATTTCTGATATAGCTAAATTAGAAACATCATTAAGATTCCCAATAACCGTTATGACGATAACCGGAGAAGTTTTATACGAACCGAAATATAACAAAAATGGAGCGCCAATACAAATTATTGATCATAACAAACACGCGTGGACAACTGCAGTAACAATATTTCCACGAGAACGAACCGTGAGATATATCCCCCCAGAATTCGTCGGGGATGTTTTTTATAACGAGAAATTATTCGATGCTATTCATGCGTTGTGTAAAGATGATCCTGTGTCAGTGTGGTTACTTAGAAGTGATGAAGATCCCGAAATAGGATTTGATCAATTTGTAAGACCAAATGGTGAATTATATCGCGTTGAAGAATTAGATAACAGAATGAGAAAAATCGCTAGTGATTTTTCACCGGAGAGTTCCCATGAAAAACTATTAACGGATAGTTTTACTATTCCATCAGTGGTAGCTCACTTCGCAAGAGAAAAAACTCATGGCGTCCAACACAAAGTGATTTTCTCGAGGACACTAAATTGAGTTGCGTCGAATTTAGTCATGGAGGACTGTGGAATACAAAATACCATCGTGGCGGTATGATTTCAATTGATATATCCGCGTGTTATCCTGGAAGTTTCCTCGGGTATGGAGAATGTAGTAACTATTTTAAACGATTTGGACACCCCACACATGAAATGACTCGTATTGCGATTAATGGGCCATTACCTGATTTTGATTTAACCGGATTCACTCGTGTGATATCATTTGAACTCGCTACAGGGTTACATCCGTGTAGTTATGTTTGGCTTGGTAGACATATATCTGAAAAAGCCTGGATGCCAATAGTGTTACTACGATATATGATTGATTGTGGTATGCTAATATCGTTGATTGTTTCCGAAGCTATTATATGCTATCGAGCTCAGAAAGAAGTTTGGCTACCACAACCCGATCAAGATCGTATAATTAGCGAACAGCGAAAACAGTTTCTAGATGGAAATTCTTCGAATTTCAGTGAACAACAAATCATGAATTGGTCTAAGGAGTTATTTGAAATTAAAAAAGAACAAGCAAAAGATTTTGGACGAAGAATAATCGGTAAATTTACCCAGGGTGGAAGATACGACAATGCAAAATATTCTTCGCGGTTGATCGTAGACATCGCTGAATACGATTTTATTGTAACGGATTTAACGAAACAGGGAAAACTTGTAAATCGTAAAGACGCTTTCCTATCCGATGGAAGACGATTAGGTACAATTGTTACCTATTGTGATGGATATATTAAACAATATACGCATTTGAGAAGTTCTATGCTAGCTTATGCTTCTATCAATTTATTTTCGATGATAAATAGATTTCCTAATACCGCAGTTAGAGTAGCCACTAATTCTATGTATATCCACGAGAAATACAAATCAGATGTAGCTAAATTCACAGATCCAGAGGCAAATTGGGGATGTTGGAGATTTAAAAAAGAAACGCTACATGAGTATTGTGAATCGGCAGATGTTACCATGGATGAAAAGTACTTAAAGTGTGATGAGATTCAATCTGAATTTTCTAATGCACCACCGGTATCTGATCCAATATGTAGATACAAGACAGTTTATTTAAACGGTTGTGGTGGGTCAGGAAAGACAACTCGTGCAATTGAATTATTCCGCGTTTCAAAATCAAACATGATTGTCCTAACACCAACTCACAGACTCACCAGAGAGATGAAACAACGAGGGGTAAATGCCTGTACTTATCTTAGTTTCTTTCGATGGAAAGGCGATAAATGGACTCCTGATCGAATGGGTGATAAATTCATTCCTGAAATCATAATTTGGGATGAAATATGCACAGTATCGTTGAAAATATTACAAACATTTCTTGAGTGGTTGTTATTGAAAAATACAAAAGTCGTCATGTGCGGTGATCACGGCCAACCACCACCATTTGTCGGTGCATCCCCACATGAATGGCTAAAGGGTTTTGTAGACTATTATGAAGAAATTACCACTGATTATAGATCACTTGATGAACAATTACGCGAGTTCAAAGCGCTAATTAGATTACAACCGGATAAAATCCAATGTGAAATAGCGCGTTAAATAATTTCAGAAACTCCAATGAATGATTTCTGGGAAGCGTGGAAACCAAACGATTTGATAATTGCAAGTAGAAAAATAGTCAGAGACACACTTCAGATGAAGTTATTTGAATTGCATAAAGAAAAATTTGCAACACTTCCAGTACCGTTGTGTTATACGCCTTCGGATACACGAAAACAGAATATAGAAGTTGATATTCCAGGACAAAGTGAAAAACAAATTCTCGTATTAAATGATATTGTGCTGGTTGATATCTGCGTCGTTAAAGATGTATTGTGCGCTAATAAATCCCCATGGACGCTAGGATACGCAGCGACGATACATTCTTCACAGGGATTGACTATATCGGATACAATTGTTTGGATAATGGATAATCACATCGAATGGTCGAATTTAGTCTATCTTGCAGTATCCAGAGTACGAAAAATAAATCAACTTCGAAGAATTGTCCTGACAGAGTCAGGCGATGATGACACCACAATGGATGATGCTAGCATCGTTGATGTTAAAATTATCGATAAAAAACTATCCGGTTACAAACAACAAGACAAAACAAAAGCAACGAGAATTTGATATTGATGCTGAATTAATAATTACGCTGAAGCAACAACAAAATAATCACTGCGCGAGTTGCAATTGTATAATGCGTTGGCAGTATTCGGATAAAGATCCTCGCCAATTTACCGTAGACAGAAAAAATAACAGTCTCGGTCATATCAGAAACAATGTGATGTTGACTTGTCTTGAGTGCAACAGACGAAGGGGTGCTAGTTAAGACCACGCTGTGGTAATTGAGTATCGTCAGGAATCACTTGTAATTGTTCGCGTGTAAAACCCCGCTGAGGGGCAGTTAAATCCAATTTATAGATTGGAGGTCTACCAGTTGATCGTGTTATAGTAGATATCTTGTGTGCAGTAACACTCCAAATAGGATCAGTAGCCCTTTTTCTGCCACCTTCAAGCTCTCCTGGTTCGTATAAATACCTAACAGTGACATTACTACCAAGAATTGGCTGAGAAACGCTATCCCGCTGTGGTTGTGGTATATACTTTTTTTTTTATTGCGTTGTTAGGTTTCATATTCATTGCACTGGTAATCTCGTTATTTAGCGCTGCAACTACCCCTGGTAACCTTTTGACCCATTCACGGGATCGCTTTTCTTGGATGATTTCTTTTGCGTATTGATATCCAAATAACCGCTCAGCAATCGTCCGATTAAATCGTTCAACAATTGCCTGATCGCGATGTAGTGCAGTATGCCCCCGTCTGATGGTGACATTGTGATCTTTCATCGCTGATGAAACAGCGCCTTGAAATTCCTTGCCAGGATCGACTTGTAATAGATTTGGCCAGCGTAGTGGGCCTCGTCGATAAATCCTTTCAAATGCAGAAGCAACTTCAGGTGATGATTTTGTTTTTAGCGGTTCTGCTTGTTTGTATCGACTCGCAACGTCAACTACGGTTAGCGCGTATTTGTAACCGTAAAAACAATAAATCAGCTTGATGAACTCCATTGGGTACAGTAACATCAAAATGCGAGAAATTGATTTGTTTAGGAGATAAATTTGCCATATAGCCTGTTTGGATAACCAATTAGCCGCAGTAGCCTTTTTCACTTTTGCGGCGCTGGCGAGTTTATTGATTGCAGCGTTACCCCTCCAGTATCCCCTCGGAGAGTAATAAATAGATTCCATATTATTAATTACCAGCACCCATCACCAATTTGCCTTTCATAGCTGATTTTACCAACCACGAAGCTAATTTTTCTTTGAAAGATTTATCAGGAATAGTATTTAACGCATGAATTAATTTCACATCTGCGAGATGCCTGTTTTGCAGATTGCTGCTTTTATATGCAACATCATGAGCATGACACGCCTTATCAATAGCGTTTATCGGATACTCGCCGGGTCGGGGCTGATTTTGATCATCAAGTCTGATATCTAATCGTGTTCCGGGGCCACAGTAGCTATATCCTGGAAGGTGCTTTTCTCCGGGGTACTTTGCCCATGGGGTTCCAGGAAGTTTTGCAAATTTGGCTGCAATATCACCTCGTTTTTTTTAAAACATCTCCGAATTGTAAAATCTTTGATTTTTGTAGAAAAAAATCTAAATTTTTTTATACACAATATAGATCCATAATTTATGTATAGAGATATGAATATAATTGATTTTTCAGCGACTAAAACAAGAAAACCAGTTAAGCATCATGCAGCGCTACCAAACTCTATCCGCGCAATTATAATCGGGCCATCTGGATCCGGCAAGACGCAATTGTTGCTCAATTTAATAATAAGATGGATGAAGTGGGATAAGTTGTATTTAATTGCCCCTAGCGTAGATGATCAACGATGTTATGAAGTGTTAAAGGATTTTAACGAGAATGCATCAGAAATTAAGGGTGAGAACGCCATTGATTTTATAACTGATATTGACGAGGCGCCATCCGTGGATGACCTTGATGGGAACATTAACAATTTAGTCGTATACGACGATGTGATGTTAGACAATCAAAAAAACCCAGCTAGGATCTTTTCCAGAGGCAGGCATAAAAACACTGACGTGATATATGTCACTCAAAGCTACACTCAGATTCCAAAAGTGATCAGAGATAACTGTAATATTCTTGCTGTGTTTAACGGCGTTGACACACATACGCTACGAAATATTTGGCAGACATGGTGCTCTGATATGGATTTCAATCAATTTAAAAATTTCTTTAGTAACGCTCAGTCGACTCCGCACGGATTTATAACAATAAATTTACATGATCCTCGGACACGATATCGTATCGGACTCGATCAAATATTTGGTTGAAATCATTTATTATTTTTGTTAACTTGTAGCAGCAGAGAGGGTGAAAGACAACATAGTTGCGACCAAAATTGATTGAAAAATCGTAAAGTCTCCGTTTGATAAAGGGAGACTTATTTTTTTTGGTTAAATGAGATTTCGTAGGAAGGCTTATTTTGTCTAAAAAGGTTGTAGGGTTCACCCTCTCTGCTGCTCGTAGATTAATGTTTTTTGATTGAAATATAACGATGTATTCTAGGAAATATGGACAGTTATAGCTATGTGTCTATGGCAATATGTTGAGATCAGCATCTTAACGATGTTGGAAACAACTTTATTCAACCACCTCAACGTTGATATCTGTATCTCCATTGTAATAGCACTATGTAATTTGGTTCAGGTACAAAGATATATCTGCAAACACCAGCTTACATCTTGTCAGGTTTAATATCATGTAGTTTGTTATATGTACATAGATACATCTACACGTACATGGAATTATGTAGCGATCTATAAGTCTGCGTAGATTATCATATGTAGATACATTAATCACCAAGAAAGTGAATCTAGTTGAATTGAAACACCACAAGGTATATAAGTGTATATCGATTGAAATATCTCGACGTATTCTAGTAAATATGGATATTTATAGCTATGTGTCGATGGATATATGTTGAGATAAGCATCTTAACGAAGTAGGAAACAGCTGTACATATTCAAAGTTGATATATCAATCTCGATTGATATTGCGCGATGTAATTTGGTTTCGGTCTACAGATATATCTCCAAACATCAGCTTCAAACTTGTCAGATTTAATATCATGTAGTTTGTCATATGTATATAGATTCATCTACACGTAGAAGGAATTATGTAGCGATCTATCAGTCTACGTAGATTATCATATGTAGATACATTAGTCACCAAGAAAGTGAATCTAGCTGAATTGAAACACTACTATGTAGATTAATGTTTTTTCGATTGAAATATCCCGATGTATTCTAGTAAATATGGACAGTTATAGCTATGTGTCTATGGCAATATGTTGAGATCAGCATCTTAACGATGTTGGAAACAACTGTATTCAACCACCTCAACGTTGATATCTGTATCTCCATTGCCATAGCACTATGTAATTTGGTTTAAGTCTACAGATATATCTCCAAACATCAGCTTCAATCTTGTCAGATATATCATCATGTAATTTATTATATGTATATGGATACATCTACACGTAGATGGAATTTTTTAGCGATCTATCAGTCTACGTAGATTATCATATGTAGATACATTAATCATCAAAAAAGTGAATCTAGCTGAAATGAAACACCACAAGGTATATTAATGTATTTCGATTGAAATATCCCGATGTATTCTACTAAATATGGATAGTTATAGCTATGTGTCGATGGCTATATCTTGAAATCAGCATTTTAAGGACGAATTTGAAAACAACTGTATTCAAGCACCTCAACGTTGATATAAATATCTCCATTGACATAGCACGATGTATTTTGTTTTTTCTACAGATATATATCCTAACATCAGGTTCAAACTTGTCAGATTTATCATCATGAAGTTTGTTATATGTATATAGATACATCTGAACGTAGATGGAATTATGTAGCGATCTATCAGTCTTCGTAGATTATCACATGTAAATAGATATATCAGCAAGAAAATGAATGGAGCTGCATTGAAACACTACTATGTAGATTAATGTATTTTGATTCAAATATCCCGATGTATTCTAGTAAATATAAATAGCTAGAGCTATGTGTGGATGGATGTATGTTTAGATCAGAATCGTAACGAAGTTGGAAACAACTGTATTCAACCACCTCAACGTTGATATATGTATCTCCATTGCCATATCACGATGTAATTTTTTCAGGTCCACAGATATATCTGCAAACATAAGCTTACATCTTGTCAGATTTAATATCATGTAGTTTGTTATATGTATATGGATACATCTACACGTAGATGGAATTATGTAGGGATCTATAAGTCTGCGTAGATTATCATATATAGATATATTAATCACCAAGAAAGTGAATCTAGTTGAATTCAAACACTACTACGAAGATTAATGTATTTTGATTGAAATATCCCGATGTATTCTAGTAAATATAAATAGTTATAGCTATGTGTCGATGGGTATATGTTGAGATCAGCATCTTACCGAAGTTGGAAACATCTGTATTCATCTACCTCAACGTTGATATATCAATTTCGATTGATATAGACAGATGTAATTTGGTTTCGGTCTACAGAGATATCTCCAAATATAAGCTTACATGACGTCAGATTTATCTTCTTGAAGTTTGTAATATGTACATAGATACATCTACACGTAAATGGAATTATGTAGCGATCTATCAGTCTTCGTAGATTATCATATGTAGATAGATTTATCACCAAGAAAGTGAATCTAGCTGAATTGAAACACTACTACGTAGATTAATGTATTTCGATTGAAATATCCCGATGTATTCTAGTAAATATGGACAGTTATAGCTATGTGTCTATGGCAATATGTTGAGATCAGCATCTAAACGATGTTGTAAAGAACTGTATTCAAAGACCGCAACGTTGATATATGTATCTCCATTACCATAGCACGATGTAATTTGGTTCAGGTCTACAGATATATCAGCAAACATTAGCTTGCATCTTGTCATATTTAATATCATGTTGTTTGTTATATGTATATAGATACATCTACACGTAGATGGAATTATGTAGCGATCTATAAGTCTGCGTAGATTATCATATGTAGATACATTAATCACCAAGAAAGTGAATCTAGCTGAATTGAAACACCACAACGAAGATTAATGTATTTCGATTGAAATATCTCGATGTGTTCTAGCAAACATGCATAGTTATAGTTATGTTTGGATGGATGTATGTTTAGATCAGAATTGTAACGAAGTTGGAAACATCTGTATTCAACCACCTCAACGTTGATATATGTATCTCCATTGATATAGCACGATGTAATTCGGTTTAAGTCTATATATATATCTCCAAACATCAGCTTCAATCTTGTCAGATTTATCATCATGTAGTTTATTATATGTATAAAGGTACATCTACACGTAGATGTAATTATGTAGCGATCTATCAGTCTACGTAGATTATCATATGTAGATACATTAATCACCAAAAAAGTGAATCTAGCTGAATTGAAATACCACAAGGTATATTAATTTATTTCGATTGAAATATCCCGATGTATTCTAGTAAATATGGATGTTTATAGCTATGAGTCGATGGCTACATCTTGAAATCAGCATTTTAACGAAATTGGAAACAACTGTATTCAAGCACCTGAACATTCATATATGTATCTCCATTGACATAGGACGATGTATTTTGCTTTTGGTCTACAGATATATCTCCAAACATCAGCTTCAAACTTGTCAGATTTATCATCAGGTAGTTTGTTATATGTCTATAGATACATCTACAAGTAGATGGAATTATGTAGCGATCTATCAGTCTTCGTAGATTATCACATGTAAATAGATATATCACCAAGAGAGTGAATCTAGCTGCAATGAAACACTACTATGTAGATTAATGTATTTCGATTGAAATATCCCGATGTATTCTAGCAGCAGAGAGGGTGAATCAGACAACTTTTCAAATAGTTATAGCTATGTGTCGAGGGTATATGTTGAGATAATCATCTTAACGAAGGTGGAAACATCTGTATTCAACAACCTCAACGCTGATATATCAATCTCGATTGATATAGACCGATGTAATTTGGTTTCGATCTACAAATATATCTGCAAACATAAGCTTACATATTGTCAAATTTATCTGCATGTAGTTTTTTATATGTATATTGATACATCTACACGTAGATGGAACTTTGTGGCGATCCATCAATCTACGTAGATTGTCATATGTATATACATTTATCCCCAAGAAAATGAATCTAGTTGAATTGAAGCACCATTACGAAGATTAATGTATTTCGATTGAAATATCTCGATGTGTTCAAGTAAACATGGATTGTTATAGCTATGTGTGGATGGATGTATGTTTAGATCAGAATCGTAACGAAGTTGGAAACAACTGTATTCAACCACCTCAACGTTGATATATGTATCTCCATTGATATAGCTCGATGTAATTTTGTTTCGGTCTACATATATATCTGCAAACATCAGCTTACATCTTGTCACATTTATTTTCACGTAGAGTGTTTTATGTATATAGATACATCTACACGTAGATGGAATTATGTAGCGATCTATCAGTCTGCGTAGATTATATGTAGATACATTAGTCACCAAGAATGTGAATCTATCTGAATTGAAACGCCACAAGGCAAATTAATGTATTTTGATAGAAGTATCTCGATGTATTCTGGTAAATATGGATAGTTATAGCTATGTGTCGATGGCTATATCTTGAAATCAGCATTTTAACGAAATTGGAAACATCTGTATTCAAGCAACTCAACATTAATATATGTATCTCCATTGACATTGCACGATGTATTTTGGTTTCGGTCTACAGATATATCTCCATACATCAGCTTCAAACTTGTCAGATTTAATATCATGTAGTTTATTGTATGTATATAGATACATCTACACGTAGATGGAATTATGTAGGGATCTATAAGTCTGCGTAGATTATCATATGTAGATACATTAATCACCAAGAAAGTGAATCTAGCTGAATTGGAACGCCACAAGGTTTATTAATGTATTTCGATTGAAATATCTCGATGTATTCTAGAAAATATGGATAGATATAGGTATGTGTCGATGGATATATGTTGACATAATCTTCTTCACGAAGTTGGATACAACTGTATTCAACCACCTCAACGCTGATATATGTATCTCAATTGATATAGCACGTTGTAATTTTATTTCGGTCTACATATATATCTCCAAACATCAGCTTCAAACTTGTCAGATTTATCATCATGTAGTTTGTTATATGTATATAGATACATCTACACGTAGATGGAATTATGTGGCGATCTATCAGTCTACGTAGATTATTATATGTAGATACATTAATCACCAAAAAAGTGAATCTAGCTGAATTGAAACATCACAATGTACATTAATGTATTTCGATTGAAATATCCCGATGTATTCTAGTAAATATGGATAGTTATAGGTATGTGTCGATGGCTATATCTTGAAATCAGCATTTTAACGAAATTGGAAACATCTGTATTCAACCACCTCAACGTTGATATATGTATCTCCATTGACATTGCACGATGTTATTTGGTTTAGTTCTACAGATATATCTCCAAACATCAGCTTACATGATGTCAGATTTATCTTCATGAAGTTTGTTATATGAATATAGATACATCTACACGTAGGTCGAATTATGTAGCGATCTATCAGTCTTCGTAGATTATCATGTGTAAATAGATTTATCACCAAGAAAATGAATCTAGCTGAATCGGAACACTACTACATAGATTAATGTATTTAGATTGAAATATCCCGATGTATTCTAGTAAATATGGATAATTATAGCTATATCTTGATGGATATATGTTGAGAAAAGCATCTTATGGGGGAAGGAAATAGCTATATTTAACCACCTCAACGTTGACATATGTGTCTCGATTGATATAGCAGGATGTAATTTGATTTCGATCTACATATATATCTCCAAACATAATCTTACATGACGTAAGATTTATCTTCATGTTGATTGTTATATGTATATCGACCCATCTTCATGTAGATGGAATTATATAGCGATCTATCAGTCAACGTACATTGTCATATATAGATATATTTATCCCCAAGAAAGTGTATGTAGCTGAATTGGAACACCACAACTTAGATTAATGTATTTCGATTGAAATATCTGGATGTATTTTAGTCAATATGGATAGTTATAGCTATGTGACGATTGATATATGTTGATATCAGCATCTTAACGAAGTTGGAAACAACTGTATTGAAAGACCTCAACGTTGATATATGTATCTCCATTGCCATAGCACGATGTATTTTGGTTAGGGTCTACAGATATATCTCCAAACATCAGCTTACATCTTGTCAGATTTAATATCATGTAGTTTGTGATATGTATATAGATTTCATCTACACGTAGATGCAAATATTTGGCGATCTATCAGTCTACGTAGATTGTCATATGTATAAAGATTTATAACAAAGAAAATGAATCTAGCTGAACTAAAACACCACAACGAAGATTAATGTATTTCGATTGCAATATATCGATGCATTCTAGTACATATGGATAGTAATAGCTATCTGTTGATGGATATATGTTGAGATAAGCATCTTATCGAAGAAGGAAACAGCTGTATTTAACCACCTCAACGTTGACATATGTATCTCGATTTGGTTTCGTCTTCATATATGTCTTCAAACATAATCGTACATGATGTCAGATTAATCTTCATGTTGATTGCTTTATGTATATCGACACATCTTCACGAAGATGGAATTATGTATGGATTCACTTTCTTGGGGAAAAATCTATCTACATATGACAATCTACGTAGACTGATATATCTCTACATTATTCCATCTTCCTGAAGATGTATCGATATACGTATGTCAAACTACATGAAGATAAATCTGACAACTTGTATGCTTATGTCTGGAGACATATTTATAGCCAGTAACCAAATCACATAGTTCTATATCAATCGAGATTCACCTATCAAAGTTCAGATGTCTGATATCAGATTATTCCATCTTAGTTAAGTTGCATCTCTCAACATATATCCAACTACACATAGCTAAAACTATCCAAATTAAACGAACTACATCGAGATTTTTCAATCCAATTACAACTATCTTTGTCGATTTTTCCAAATCAGCTAGATTAGCTCTTTACCTGAATATTACATCTACATATGACAATCTACGTAGACTAATATATATCTACGTATTTACATCTACGTGCAAACGTATCTATATACCTATAACAAACTGCATGAAGATAAATCTGACAACATGTAAGCTTACGTTTGGAGATATAACTGTAGACCGAAATCAAATTACATCGTGCTATATCAATCGAGATACATATGTCAATGTTGATGTGGTTGAAAACAGATGTTTCAATCTTCGTTATTATGCTTATCGCAACATATATCCAACATCACATAGCTATAACTATCAATATTTACTAGAACAGATCGAGATATTTCAATCCAAATATAGTCATATACGTTGCGGTGGTTCAATTCAGATAGATTCACTTTCTTGGGGAAAAATCTATCTACATATGACATTCTACGTAGACTGATAGATATCTACATTATTCCAGCTTCGTGAAGATGTATCGATACACGTATGTCAAACTACATGAAGATAAATCTGACAACTTGTAAGCTTATGTCTGGAGACATATCTATAGCCAGTAACCAAATCACATAGTTCTATATCAATCGAGATTAATCTATCAAAGTTCAGATGTCTGATATCAGATTATTCCATCTTAGTTAAGTTGCATCTCTCAACATATATCCAACTACACATAGCTATAACTATCCACATTGAACGAAATACATCGAGATATTTTTCAATCCAATTACAACTATCTTTCTGGATGTTTTCCAATTCAGCTAGATTCACTCTTTACCTGAATATTACATCTACATATGACAATCTACTCTACGTATTTCCATCTACGTGCAAAAGTATCTATATACCTATAACAAACAACATGAAGATAAATCTGACAACATGTAAGCTTACGCTTGGAGATATATCTATAGATCGAAATCAAATTACATCGTGCTATATCAATCGAGATACATATGTCAATGTTGATGTGGTTGAATAAAGATGTTTCAAGCTTCGTTATCATGCTTATCTCAACATATATCTAACATCACATAGCTATAACTATCCATATTTACTAGAACAGATCGAGATATTTCAATCCAAATATAGTCATATACGTTGCGGTGGTTCAATTCAGATAGATTCACTTTCTTGGGGAAAAATCTATCTACATATGACATTCTACGTAGACTGATAGATATCTACATTATTCCAGCTTCGTGAAGATGTATCGATACACGTATGTCAAACTACATGAAGATAAATCTGACAACTTGTAAGCTTATGTCTGGAGACATATCTATAGCCAGTAACCAAATCACATAGTTCTATATCAATCGAGATTAATCTATCAAAGTTCAGATGTCTGATATCAGATTATTCCATCTTAGTTAAGTTGCATCTCTCAACATATATCCAACTACACATAGCTATAACTATCCACATTGAACGAAATACATCGAGATATTTTTCAATCCAATTACAACTATCTTTCTGGATGTTTTCCAATTCAGCTAGATTCAGTCTTTACCTGAATATTACATCTACATATGACAATCTACTCTACGTATTTCCATCTACGTGCAAAAGTATCTATATACCTATAACAAACAACATGAAGATAAATCTGACAACATGTAAGCTTACGCTTGGAGATATATCTATAGATCGAAATCAAATTACATCGTGCTATATCAATCGAGATACATATGTCAATGTTGATGTGGTTGAATAAAGATGTTTCAAGCTTCGTTATCATGCTTATCTCAACATATATCTAACATCACATAGCTATAACTATCCATATTTACTAGAACAGATCGAGATATTTCAATCCAAATATAGTCATATATGTTGCGGTAGTTCAATTCAGATAGATTCACTTTCTTGGGGAAAAATCTATCTACATATGACAATCTACGTAGACTGATAGATCTCTACATTATTTCATCTTCGTGAAGATGTATCGATATACGTATGTCAAACTACATGAAGATAAATCTGACAACTTGTAAGCTTATGTCTGGAGACATATCTATAGCCAAACACCAAATCACATAGTTCTATATCAATCGAGATTCATCTATTAAAGTTCAGATGTCTGATATCAGATTATTCCATCTTAGTTAAGTTGCATCTCTCAACATATATCCAACTACACATAGCTATAACTATCCACATTAAACGAAATACATCGAGATTTTTCAATAGAAATTACAAATATCTTTCTGGATGTTTTCCAATTCAGCTAGATTCAGTCTTTACCTGAATATTACATCTACATATGACAATCTACTCTACGTATTTCCATCTACTTGCAGACGTATCTATATACCTATAACAAACAACATGAAGATAAATCTGACAACATGTAAGCTTATGTTTGGAGATATATCTGTAAACCGAAATCAAATTACATCGTGTTATATCAATCGAGATACATATGTCAACGTTGATGTGGTTGAATACAGATGTTTCAAGCTTCGGTATCATGATTATCTCAACATATATAAACATCACATAGCTATAACTATCCATATTTACTAGAAAAGATCGAGATATTTCAATCCAAATATAGTCATATACGTTGCGGTGGTTCAATTCAGATAGATTCACTTTCTTGGGGAAAAATCTATCTACATATGACAATCTACGTAGACTGATAGATCTCTACATTATTCCATCGTCGTGAAGATGTATCGATATACTAATGTCAAACTACATGAAGATAAATCTGACAACTTGTAAGCTTGTGTCTAGAGACATATCTATAGCCAGTAACCAAATCATATAGTTCTATATCAACCGAGATTCACCTATCAATCCATCTACGTGAAGATGTGTCGATATCCATATAACAAACTACATGAAGATAAATCTGACAATATGTAAGCTTTTATCTGGAGACATATCTATAGACAGAAACCAAATCACATCGTGTTATATCAATCGAGATACATATATCAACGTTGAGTTGGTTGAATACATATCTTTCCATCATCATTAAGATGCTTATCTCAACATATATCCATCTACACATCGCTATAACTATCCATGTTTACTAGAATACATCGATATATTTCAATGCAAATACAATAATCTACGTTGTGGTGTTTCAATTTAGCTAGATTCACTTTCTTGGGGAAAAATCTATCTACATATGACAATCTACGTAGACTGATAGAGAGCTACATAATTCCAACTACGTGTAGAAGTATCTATATACATATAACAAACTACATGAAGATAAATCTGATAACATGTAATCTTATGTTTGGAGATATATCTGTAGACCGAAACCAAATTATATTGTGCTACATTAATCGAGATACATATATCAACGTTGAGGTGGTTGAATACATATCTTTCCATCTTCATTACGATGTTTATCTCAACATATATCCATCTACACATCGCTGTAACTATCCATGTTTACTAGAATACATCGAGATATTGCTATAGACATCTATAGACAGAAACCAAATCATATAGTGTAATATCAATCGAGATACGTATATCAACGTTGAGGTGGTTGAATACATATCTTTCCATCTTCATTAGCTACATAATTCCATCTACGTGAAGATGTGTAGATATCCATATAACAATCTACCTGAAGATAAATCAGACAACATGTAAGCTTTTATCTGGAGATATATCTATAGACAGAAAACAAATCACATCGTGCGATATCAATCGAGATACATATATCAACGTTGAGGTGGTTGAATACATATCTTTCCATCTTCATTAAGATGCTTATCCCAACATATCCATCTACACATCGCTATAACTATCCATGTTTACTAGAATACATCGAGATATTTCAATGCAAATACAATAATCTACGTTGTGGTGCTTCAATTCTGCAAGATTCACATTCTTGGGGAAACATCTATCAACATATCACAATATACGTAGACTGATAGATAGCGACATAATTACATCTAAGTGAAGATGTTTCGATATCCATATAACAAACTACATGAAGAGAAATCTGTCAACATGTAAGCTTTTATCTGGATACATATCTATAGACAGAAAAAAAATCACATATATCAACGTTCAGGTGGTTGAATACATATGTTTCCATCTTAATTAAGATGCTTATCTCAACATATTTCCATCTGTAGACAGAAACCAAATCACATCGTGTTATATCAATCGAGATACATGTATCAACGTTGAGGTGGTTGAATACATATCTTTCCATCTTCATTAAGATGCTTATCACAACATATATCCATCTACACATTTCTGTAACTATCCTTGTTTACTAGAATATATCGAGATATTTCAATGCAAATACAATAATCTACTTTGTGGTGCTTCAATTCAGATAGATTCACTTTCTTGGGGAAAAATCTATCTACATATGACAATCTACGTTGACTGATAGATAGCTACATAATTCCATCTTCGTGAAGATGAGTCGATATCCATATAACAACCTACATCAAGATAAATCTTACAACATGTAAGCTTTTATCTGGATACATATCTATAGACAGAAACCAAATCACATCGTGTTATGTCAATCGAGATACATATATCAACGTTGAGGTGGTTGAATACATATGTTTCTATCTTCATTAAGATGCTTATCTCAACATATATCCAGCTACACATCGCTGTAACTATCCATGTTTACTAGAATACATCGAGATATTTCAATGCAAATACAATAATCTACGTTGTGGTGTTTCAATTCAGCTAGATTCACTTTCTTGGGGATCAATCTATCTTCATATGACAATCAACGTAGACTGATAGATAGCTACATAATTCCAACTACGTGTAGAAGTATCTATATACATATAACAAACTACATGAAGATAAATCGGATGGCATGTGAGCTTATGTTTGGAGATATATCTGTAGACCGAAACCAAATTATATCGTGCTACATCAATCGAGATACATATATCAACGTTGAGGTGGTTGAATACATATCTTTCCATCTTCATTAGGATGCTTATCTCAACATATCCATCTAAACATCGCTATAACTATCCATGTTTCCTAGAATACATCGAGATATTTCAATGCAAATACAATAGTCTACGTTGTGGTGTTTCAATTGAGCTAGATTCACTTTCTTGGGGAAAAATCTATCTACATATGACAATCTACGTAGACTGATAGATAGCTACATAATTCTATCTACGTGATGATCTGTCGATATCCATATAACAAACTACATGAAGATAAATCTGACAACATGTAAGCTTTTATCTGGATACATATCTATAGACAGAAACCAAATCACATCGTGCTATATCAATCGAGATTCAAATATCAACGTTGAGGTGGTTGAATACATATCTTTCCATCTTCATTAAGATGCTTATCTCAACATATCCATCTGCACATCGCTGTAACTATCCATGTTTACTAGAATACATCGAGATATTTCAATGCAATTACAATAATATACGTTGTGGTGTTTCAATTCATCTAATTTCACTTTCTTGGGGAAAAGTCTATCTACATATGACAATCTGCGTAGACTGATAGATAGCTACATAATTCCAACTACGTGTAGAAGTATCTATATATACATAACAAACAACATGAAGATAAATATGATAACATGTAAGCTTTTATCTGGATACATATCTATAGACAGAAACCAAATCACATCGTGTTATATCAATCGAAATAAATATAACAACGTTGAGGTGGTTGAATACATATCTTTCCATCTTCATTAGGATTCTTATCTCAACATATCCATCTACACGTCGCTGTAGCTATCCATGTTTACTAGAATACATCGAGATATTTCAATGCAAATACAATAATCTACGTTGTGGTGTCAATTCAGATTTATTCACTTTTTTGGGGAAAAATCTATCTACATATGACAATATACGTAAACTGATAGATAGCTACATAACTAAATCTACGCGAAGATGTGTCGATATCCATATAACAAACTACATGTAGATAAATCTGACAACATGTAAGCTTTTATCTGGATACATATCTATAGACAGAAACCAAATCACATCGACTTATATCAATCGAGATACATATATCAACGTTGAGGTGGTTGAATACATATCTTTCCATCTTTATTAGGATGCTTATCTCAACATATCCATCTACACGTCGCTGTAACTATCCATGTTTACTAGAATACATCGAGATATTTCAATGCAAATACAATAATCAACGTTGTAGTGTTTCAATTCAGCTAGATTCACTTTCTAGGGGAAAAATCTATCTTCATATGACAATCTTCACTAGGATTCTTATTTGAACATATCCTTCTGCACATCGCTGTAACTATCCATGTTTACTAGAATACATCGAGATATTTCAATGCAAATACAATAATCTACGTAATGGTGCTTCAATTCAGCTAGATTCACTTTCTTGGGGAAAAATCTATCTACATATGACAATCTACGTAAACTCATAGATAGCTACATAATTACATCTTCGTGAAGATGTGTCGATATCCATATAACAAACAACATGAAGATAAATCTGACAACATGTAATCTTTCATCTGGATACATATCTATAGACAGAAACCAAATCACATCGTGTTATATCAATCGAGATACATATATCAACGTTGAGGAGGTTGAATAAATATGTTTTCATCTTCATTAAGATGCTTATCTCAACATATCCATCTGCACATCGCTGTAACTATCCATGTTTACTAGAATACATCGATATATTTCAATGCAAATACAATAATCTACGTTGTGGTGTTTCATTTCAGCTAGATTCACTTTCTTGGGGAAATATCTATCTACATATGACAATCTACGTAGACTGATAGATAGCTACATAATACCAACTAAGTGTAGAAGTATCTATATACATATAACAAACTACATGAAGATAAATCTGATAACATGTAAGCTGGTGTTTGGAGATATATCTGTAGACCGAAAACAAATTATATCGTGCTACATCAATCGAGATACATATATCAACGTTGAGGTCGTTGAATACATATGTTTCCATCTTCATTATGATGCTTATCTCAACATATCCATCTACACATCGCTGTAACTATCCATATTTACCAGAATACATCGTGATATTTCAATGCAAATACAATAATCTACGTTGTGGTGTTTCAATTCAGCTAGATTCACTTTCTTGGGGAAAAATCTATCTACATATGACAATATACGTAAACTGATAGATAGCTACATCATTTCATCTACGCGAAGATGTGTCGATATCCGTATTACAAACTACATGAAGATAAATCTGACAACATGTAAGCTTTTATCTGGATACATATCTATAGACAGAAACCAAATCACATCGTGTTATATCAATCGAGATTCATATATCAACGTTGAGATGGTTGAATACATATCTTTCAATCTTCATTAGGATGCTTATCTCAACATATCCATCTACACGTCGCTATAATTATCAATGTTTACTAGAGTACATCGAGATATTTCAATGCAAATACAATAATCTACGTTGTGGTGTTTCAATTCAGCTAGATTCACTTTCTTGGGGAAAAATCTATCTACATATGACAATATACGTAAACTGATAGATAGCTACATAATTCCATCTACGCGAAGATGTGTCGATATCCATATAACAAACTACATCAAGATAAATCTGACAACATGTAAGCTTTTATCTGGATACATATCTATAGACAGAAACGAAATCACATCGTGTTATATCAATCGAGATACATATATCAACGTTGAGGTGGTTGAATACATATCTTTCAATCTTCATTTAGGATGATTATCTCAACATATCCATCTACACGTCGCTATAACTATCCATGTTTACTAGAATACATCGAGATATTTCAATGCAAATACAATAATCTACGTTGTGGTGTTTCAATTCAGCCAGATTCAGTATTTTGGGGAAAAATCTATCTACATATGACAATCTACGTAGACTGATAGATAGCTACATAATTCCAACTACGTGTAGAAGTATCTATATATACATAACAAACAACATGAAGATAAATATGATAACATGTAAGCTTTTATCTGGATACATATCTATAGACAGAAACCAAATCACATCGTGTTATATCAATCGAAATAAATATAACAACGTTGAGGTGGTTGAATACATATCTTTCCATCTTCATTAGGATTCTTATCTCAACATATCCATCTACACGTCGCTGTAGCTATCCATGTTTACTAGAATACATCGAGATATTTCAATGCAAATACAATAATCTACGTTGTGGTGTCAATTCAGATTTATTCACTTTTTTGGGGAAAAATCTATCTACATATGACAATATACGTAAACTGATAGATAGCTACATAACTAAATCTACGCGAAGATGTGTCGATAGCCATATAACAAACTACATGTAGATAAATCTGACAACATGTAAGCTTTTATCTGGATACATATCTATAGACAGAAACCAAATCACATCGACTTATATCAATCGAGATACATATATCAACGTTGAGGTGGTTGAATACATATCTTTCCATCTTTATTAGGATGCTTATCTCAACATATCCATCTACACGTCGCTGTAACTATCCATGTTTACTAGAATACATCGAGATATTTCAATGCAAATACAATAATCAACGTTGTAGTGTTTCAATTCAGCTAGATTCACTTTCTTGGGGAAAAATCTATCTTCATATGACAATCTTCACTAGGATTCTTATTTGAACATATCCATCTACACATCGCTGTAACTATCCATGTTTACTAGAGTACATCGAGATATTTCAATGCAAATACAATAATCTACGTTGTGGTGTTTCAATTCAGCTAGATTCACTTTCTTGGTGAAAAATCTATCTACATATGACAATATACGTAAACTGATAGATAGCTACATAATTCCATCTACGCAAAGATGTGTCGATATCCATATAACAAACTACATGAAGATTAATCTGACAACATGTAAGCTTTTATCTGGATACATATCTATAGACAGAAACGAAATCACATCGTGTTATATCAATCGAGATACATATATCAACGTTGAAGTGGTTGAATACATATGTTTCCATCTTCATTAACATGCTTATCTCAACATATCCATCTGCACATCGCTGTAACTATCCATGTTTACTAGAATACATCGAGATATTTCAATGCAAATACAATAATCTACGTTGTGGTGTTTCAATTCAGCTAGATTCACTTTATTGGGGAAAAATCTATCTACATGTGACAATATACGTAAACTGATAGATAGCTACATAATTCCATCTACGCGAAGATGTGTCGATATCCATATAACAAACTACATGAAGATAAATCTGACAACATGTATCCTTTTATCTGGATACATATCTATAGACAGAAACCAAATCACATCGTGTTATATCAATCGAGATACATATATCAACGTTGAGGTGGTTGAATACATATCTTTCCATCTTCATTAGGATTCTTATCTCAACATATCCATCTACACGTCGCTGTAACTATCCATGTTTACTAGAATACATCGAGATATTTCAATGCAAATACTATAATCTACGTTGTGGTGTTTCATTTCAGCTAGAATCACTTCTTTGGGGAAAAATCTATCTACATATGATAATCTAGGTAGACTGATAGATAGCTACATAATTCCAACTACGTGTAGAAGTATCTAAATACATATAACAAACTACATGAAGATAAATCTGATAACATGTAAGCTTATGTTTGGAGATATATCTGTAGACCGAAACCAAATTATATCGTGCTACTTCAATCGAGACACATATATCAACGTTGAGGAGGTTGAATACATATGTTTCCATCTTCATTAAGATGCTTATTTCAACATATATCCATCTATACATCGCTGTAACTATCCATGTTTACTAGAATACATCGAGATATTCCAATGCAAATACAATAATCTACGTTGTGGTGTTTCATTTCAGCTAGATTCACTTTTTTGGGGACAAATCTATCTACATATGACAATCTACGTAGACTGATAGATAGCTACACAATTCCAACTACGTGTAGAAGTATCTAAATACATATAACAAACTACATGAAGATAAATCTGATAACATGTAAGCTTATGTTTGGAGATATATCTGTAGACCGAAACCAAATTATATCGTGCAACATCAATCGAGACACATATATCAACGTTGAGGTGGTTGAATACATATCTTTCCATCTTCACAAGGATGCTTATCTCAACATATCCATCAACACATCGCTGTAACTATCCATCTTTACTAGAATACATCGAGATATTTCAATGCAAATACAATAATCTACGTTGTGGTGTTTCAATTCAGCTAGATTCACTTTCTTGGGGAAAAATCTATCTACATATGACAATATACGTAGACTGATAGATAGCTACATAATTCCATCTACGCGAAGATGTGTCGATATCCATATAACAAACTACATGAAGATAAATCTGACAACATGTAAGCTTTTATCTGGATACATATCTATAGACAGAAACCAAATCACATCGTGTTATATCAATCGAGATACATATATCAACATTGAGGTGGTTGAACACATATCGTTCCATCTTTATTAGGATGCTTATCTCAACATATCCATCTACACGTCGCTGTAGCTATCCATGTTTACTAGAATACATCGAGATATTTCAATGCAAATACAATAATCTACGTTGTGGTGTGTCAATTCAGATTTATTAACTTTTTTGTGGAAAAATCTATCTACATATGACAATATACGTAAACTGATAGATAGCTACATAACTAAATCTACGCGAAGATGTGTCGATATCCATATAACAAACTACATGTAGATTAATCTGACAACATGTAAGCTTTTATCTGGATACATATCTATAGACAGAAACCAAATCACATCGACTTATATCAATCGAGATACATATATCAACGTTGAGGTGGTTGAATACATATCTTTCCATCTTTATTAGGATGCTTATCTCAACATATCCATCTACACGTCGCTGTAACTATCCATGTTTACTAGAATACATCGAGATATTTCAATGCAAATACAATAATCAACGTTGTAGTGTTTCAATTCAGCTAGATTCACTTTCTTGGGGAAAAATCTATCTTCATATGACAATCTTCACTAGGATGCTTATTTGAACATATCCATCTACACATCGCTGTAACTATCCATGTTTACTAGAATACATCGATATATTTCAATGCAAATACAATAATCTACGTTGTGGTGTTTCATTTCAGCTAGATTCACTATCTTGGGGAAAAATCTATCTACATATGACAATATACGTAAACTGATAGATAGCTACATAATTCCATCTACGCAAAGATGTGTCGATATCCATATAACAAACTACATGAAGATTAATCTGACAACATGTAAGCTTTTATCTGGATACATATCTATAGACAGAAACCAAATCACATCGTGTTATATCAATCGAGATACATATGTCAACGTTGAAGTGGTTGAATACATATGTTTCCATCTTCATTAACATGCTTATCTCTACATATCCATCTGCACATCACTGTAACTATCCATGTTTACTAGAATACATCGAGATATTTCAATGCAAATACAATAATCTACGTTGTGGTGTTTCAATTCAGCTAGATTCTCTTTATTGGGGAAAAATCTATCTACATATGACAATATACGTAAACTGATAGATAGCTACATAATTCCATCTACGCGAAGATGTGTCGATATCCGTATATAACAAACTACATGAAGATAAATCTGACAACATGTATCCTTTTATCTGGATACATATCTATAGACAGAAACCAAATCACATCGTGTTATATCAATCGAGATACATATATCAACGTTGAGGTGGTTGAATACATATCTTTCCATCTTAATTAGGATTCTTATCTCAACATATCCATCTACACGTCCTTGTAACTATCCATGTTTACTAGAATACATCGAGATATTTCAATGCAAATACTATAATCTACGTTGTGGTGTTTCATTTCAGCTAGAATCACTTCTTTGGGGAAAAATCTATCTACATATGATAATCTAGGTAGACTGATAGATAGCTACATAATTCCAACTACGTGTAGAAGTATCTAAATACATATAACAAACTACATGAAGATCAATCTGATAACATGTAAGTTTATGTTTGGAGATATATCTGTAGACCGAAACCAAATTATATCGTGCTACTTCAATCGAGACACATATATCAACGTTGAGGATGTTGAATACATATGTTTCCATCTTCATTAAGATGCTTATTTCAACATATATCCATCTATACATCGCTGTAACTATCCATGTTTACTAGAATACATCGAGATATTTCAATGCAAATACAATAATCTACGTTGTGGTGTTTCATTTCAGCTAGATTCACTTTTTTGGGGACAAATCTATCTAGATATGACAATCTACGTAGACTGATAGATAGCTACACAATTCCAACTACGTGTAGAAGTATCTAAATACATATAACAAACTACATGAAGATAAATCTGATAACATGTAAGGTTATGTTTGGAGATATATCTGTAGACCGAAACCAAATTATATCGTGCTACTTCAATCGAGACACATATATCAACGTTGAGGTGGTTGAATACATATCTTTCCATCTTCACAAGGATGCTTATCTCAACATATCCATAATCACATCGCTGTAACTATCCATCTTTACTAGAATACATCGAGATATTTCAATGCAAATACAATAATCTACGTTGTGGTGTTTCAATTCAGCTAGATTCACTTTCTTGGGGAAAAATCTATCTACATATGACAATATACGTAGACTGATAGATAGCTACATAATTCCATCTACGTGAAGATGTGTCGTTATCCATATAACAAACTAGTTGAAGATGAATCTGACAACATGTAAGCTTTTATCTGGATACATATCTATAGACAGAAACCAAATCACATCGTGTTATATCAATCGAGATACATATATCAACGTTGAGGTGGTTGAATACATATCTTTCCATCTTCATTAAGATGCTTATCTCAACATATCCATCTGCACATCGCTGTAACTATCCATGTTTACTAGAATACATCGAGATATTTCAATGCAAATACAATAATCTACGTAATGGTGCTTCAATTCAGCTAGATTCACTTTCTTGGGGAAAAATCTATCTACATATGACAATATACGTAAACTCATAGATAGCTACATAATTACATCTTCGTGAAGATGTGTCGATATCCATATAACAAACAACATGAAGATAAATCTGACAACATGTAATCTTTCATCTGGATACATATCTATAGACAGAAACCAAATCACATCGTGTTATATCAATCGAGATACATATATCAACGTTGAGGAGGTTGAATAAATATGTTTCCATCTTCATTAAGATGCTTATCTCAACATATCCATCTGCACATCGCTGTAACTATCCATGTTTACTAGAATACATCCAGATATTTCAATGCAAATACAATAATCTACGTAATGGTGCTTCAATTCAGCTATATTCACTTTCTTGGGGAAAAATCTATCTACATATGACAATCTACGTAGACTGATAGATAGCTACATAATTACATCTTCGTGAAGATGTGTCGATATCCATATAACAAACAACATGAAGATAAATCTGACAACATGTAATATTTCATCTGGATACATATCTATAGACAGAAACCAAATCACATCGTGTTATATCAATCGAGATACATATATCAACGTTGAGGAGGTTGAATACATATGTTTACATCTTCATTAAGATGCTTATTTCAACATATATCCATCTAAACATCGCTGTAACTATCCATGTTTACTAGAATACATCGATATATTTCAATGCAAATACAATAATCTACGTTGTGGTGTTTCATTTCAGCTAGATTCACTTTCTTGGGGAAATATCTATCTACATATGACAATCTACGTAGACTGATAGATAGCTACATAATTCCAACTAAGTGTAGAAGTATCTATATACATATAACAAACTACATGAAGATAAATCTGATAACATGTAAGCTGGTGTTTGGAGATATATCTGTAGACCGAAAACAAATTATATCGTGCTACATCAATCGAGATACATATATCAACGTTGAGGTGGTTGAAAACATATGTTTCCATCTTCATTATGATGCTTATCTCAACATATCCATCTACACATCGCTGTAACTATCCATAATTACCAGAATACATCGTGATATTTCAATGCAAATACAATAATCTACGTTGTGGTGTTTCAATTCAGCTAGATTCACTTTCTTGGGGGAAAATCTATCTACATATGACAATATACGTAAACTGATAGATAGCTACATAATTCCATCTACGCGAAGATGTGTCGATATCCATATAACAAACTACATCAAGATAAATCTGACAACATGTAAGCTTTTATCTGGATACATATCTATAGACAGAAACGAAATCACATCGTGATATATCAATCGAGATACATATATCAACGTTGAGGTGGTTGAATACATATCTTTCAATCTTCATTAGGATGATTATCTCAACATATCCATCTAAACGTCTCTATAACTATCCATGTTTACTAGAATACATCGAGATATTTCAATGCAAATACAATAATCTACGTTGTGGTGTTTCAATTCAGCTAGATTCAGTATTTTGGGGAAAAATCTATCTACATATGACAATCTACGTAGACTGATAGATAGCTACATAATTCCAACTACGTGTAGAAGTATCTATATATACATAACAAACAACATGAAGATAAATATGATAACATGTAAGCTTTTATCTGGATACATATCTATAGACAGAAACCAAATCACATCGTGTTATATCAATCGAAATAAATATAACAACGTTGAGGTGGTTGAATACATATCTTTCCATCTTCATTAGGATTCTTATCTCAACATATCCATCTACACGTCGTTGCAACTATCCATGTTTACTAGAATACATCGAGATATTTCAATGCAAATACAATAATCTACATTGTGGTGTTTCAATCCAGCTAGATTCACTCTCTTGGGGATAAATCTATCTACATATGACAATCTTCACTAGGATGCTTATTTGAACATATCCATCTACACATCGCTGTAACTATCCATGTTTACTAGAATATATCGAGATATTTCAATGTAAATACAATAATCTACTTTTTGTTGTTTCAATTCAGCTAGATTCACTTTCTTGGGGAAAAATCTATCTACATATGACAATATACGTAGACTGATAGATAGCTACATAATTCCATCTACGTGAAGATGTGTCGATATCCATATAACAAACTAGAAAAAGATAAATCTGACAACATGTAAGCTTTTATCCGGATACATATCTATAGACAGAAACCAAATCACATCGTGTTATATCAATGGAGATACATATATCAACGTTGACGTGGTTGAATACATATCTTTCGATCTTCATTAAGATATTTATCTCAACATATCCATCTGCACATCGCTGTAACTATCCATGTTTACTAGAATACATCGAGATATTTCAATGCAAATACAATAATCTACGTTGTGGTGCTTCAATTCAGCTAGATTCACTTTCTTGGGGAAAAATCAATCTACATATGACAATATACGTAGACTGATAGATATCTACATAATTCCATCTACGTGAAGATGTGTCGATATCCATATTACAAACTACATGAAGATAAATCTGACAACATGTAAGGTTTTATCTGAATACATATCTATAGACAGAAACCAAATCACATCCTCTTATATCAATCGAGATCCATATATCAATGTTGAGGTGGTTGAATACATATCTTTCCATCTTCATTAGGATGCTTATCTCAACATCTCCATCTACACATCGCTGTAACTATCCATGTTTACTAGAATACATCGAGATATTTCAATGCAAATACAATAATCTACGGTGTGGTGTTTCAATTCAGCTAGACTCTCTTACTTGGGGAAAAATCTATCTACATATGACAATCTTCACTAGGATGCTGATTTCAACATATCCATCTGCACATCTCTGTAACTATCCATGTTTACTAGAATACATCGAGATATTTCAATGCAAATACAATAATCTACGTAATGGTGTTTCTCTTCAGCTAGATTCACTTTCTTGGGGAAAAATATATCTACATATGACAATATACGTAGACTGATAGATAGCTACATAATTCCATCTACGTGAAGATGTGTCGATATCCATATAACAAACTAGAAAAAGATAAATCTGACAACATGTAAGCTTTTATCCGGATACATATCTATAGACAGAAACCAAATCACATCGTGTTATATCAATGGAGATACATATATCAACGTTGACGTGGTTGAATACATATCTTTCGATCTTCATTAAGATATTTATCTCAACATATCCATCTGCACATCGCTGTAACTATCCATGTTTACTAGAATACATCGAGATATTTCAATGCAAATACAATAATCTACGTTGTGGTGCTTCAATTCAGCTAGATTCACTTTCTTGGGGAAAAATCAATCTACATATGACAATATACGTAGACTGATAGATATCTACATAATTCCATCTACGTGAAGATGTGTCGATATCCATATTACAAACTACATGAAGATAAATCTGACAACATGTAAGGTTTTATCTGAATACATATCTATAGACAGAAACCAAATCACATCCTCTTATATCAATCGAGATCCATATATCAATGTTGAGGTGGTTGAATACATATCTTTCCATCTTCATTAGGATGCTTATCTCAACATCTCCATCTACACATCGCTGTAACTATCCATGTTTACTAGAATACATCGAGATATTTCAATGCAAATACAATAATCTACGGTGTGGTGTTTCAATTCAGCTAGACTCTCTTACTTGGGGAAAAATCTATCTACATATGACAATCTTCACTAGGATGCTGATTTCAACATATCCATCTGCACATCTCTGTAACTATCCATGTTTACTAGAATACATCGAGATATTTCAATGCAAATACAATAATCTACGTAATGGTGTTTCTCTTCAGCTAGATTCACTTTCTTGGGGAAAAATCTATCTACATATGACAATATACGTAGACTGATAGATAGCTACATAATTCCATCTACGTGAAGATGTGTCGATATCCATATAACAAACTAGAAAAAGATAAATCTGACAACATGTAAGCTTTTATCCGGATACATATCTATAGACAGAAACCAAATCACATCGTGTTATATCAATGGAGATACATATATCAACGTTGACGTGGTTGAATACATATCTTTCGATCTTCATTAAGATATTTATCTCAACATATCCATCTGCACATCGCTGTAACTATCCATGTTTACTAGAGTACATCGAGATATTTCAATGCAAATACAATAATCTACGTAATGGTGCTTCAATTCAGCTAGATTCACTTTCTTGGGGAAAAATCTATCTACATATGACAATCTACGTAGACTGATAGATAGCTACATAATTCCATCTTCGTGAAGATGTGTCGATATCCATATAACAAACTACAGGAAGATAAATCTGACAACATGTAAGCTTTTATCTGGATACATATCTATAGACAGAAACCAAATCACATCGTGTTATATCAATCGAGATACATATATCAACGTTGAGGTGGTTGAATACATATGTTTCCATCTTCATTAAGATGCTTATCTCAACATATCCATCTGCACATCGCTGTAACTATCCATGTTTACTAGAATTCATTGAGAAATTTCAATGCAAATACAATAATCTACGTTGTTGTGTTTCAATTCAGCTAGATTCACTTTCTTGGGGAAATGTCTATCTACATATGACAATCTACGCAGACTGATAGATAGCTAAACAATTCCAACAACGTGTAGAAGTATCTATATACATATAACAAACTACATGAAGATAAATATGATAACATGTAAGCTGATGTTTGGAGATATATCTGTAGACCGAAACCAAATTATATCGTGCTACATCAATCGAGAAACATATATCAACGTTGAGGTGGTTGAATACATATCGTTCCATCTTCACTAGGATGCTTATCTCAACATCTCCATCTACAAATCGCTATAACTATCCATGTTTACTAGAATACATCGAGATATTTCAATGCAAATACAATAATCTACGTAATGGTGCTTCAATTCAGCTAGATTCACCTTCTTGGGGAAAAATCTATCTACATATGACAATTTACGTAGACTGATAGATAGCTACATAATTCCATCTTCGTGAAGACATGTCGATATCCATATAACAAACTACATGAAGATAAATCTGACAACATGTAAGCTTTTATCTGGATACATATCTATAGACAGAAACCAAATCACATCGTGTTATATCAATCGAGATACATATATCAACCTTGAGGTGGTTGAATACATATCTTTCCATCTTCATTAGGATGCTTATCTCAACATATCCATCTACACATCGCTGTAACTATCCATGTTTAGTTGAATACATCGAGATATTTCAATGCAAATACAATAATCTACGTTGTGGTGTTTCAATTCAGCTAGATTCACTTTCTTGGGGAAACATCTATCTACATATGACAATATACGTAGACTGATAGATAGCTACATAATTCCATCTACGTGAAGATGTGTCGATATCCATATAACAAACTACATGAAGATAAATCTGACAACATGTAAGCTTTTATCTGGATACATATCTATGGACAGAAACCAAATCACATCGTGTTATATCAATCGAGATACATATATGAACGTTGAGGAGTTTGAATACTTATGTTTCCATCTTCATTAAGATGCTTATTTCAACATATATCCATCTACACATCGCTGTAACTATCCATGTTTACTAGAATACATCGAGATATTTCAATGCAAATACAATAATCTACGTTGTGTTGTTTCAATTCAGCTAGATTCACTTTCTTGGGGAAATATCTATCTACATGTGACAATCTACGTAGACTGATAGATACCTACAAAATTCCAACTACGTGTAGAAGTATCCTGATACATATAACAAACTACATGGAGATATATAAGAAGGCCGAAATCAAATTATATCGTGCTACATCAATCGAGATACATATATCAACGTTGAGGTGGTTGAATACATATCTTTCCATCGTCATTAAGATGCTTTTCTCAACATATACATCTGAAAATCGCTGTAACTATCCATGTTTACTAGAATACATCGAGATATTTCAATGCAAATACAATAATCTACGTAATGGTGCTTCAAATCAGCTAGATTTACTTTCTTGGGGAAAAATCTATCTACTTATGACAATCTACGTAGACTGATAGATAGCTACATAATTCCATCTTCGTGAAGATGTGTCGATATCCATATAACAAACAACATGAAGATAAATCTGACAACATGTAATCTTTCATCTGGATACATATATATAGACAGAAACCAAATCACATCGTGTTATATCAATCGAGATGCATATATCAACGTTGAGGAGGTTGAATACATATGTTTCCATCTTCATTAAGATTCTTATTTCAACATATATCCATCTACACATCGCTGTAACTATCCATGTTTACTAGAATACATCGATATAATTCAATGCAAATACTATAATCTACGTTGTGGTGTTTCATTTCAGCTAGATTCACTTTCTTGGGGAAATATCTATCTACATATGACAATCTACGTAGACTGATAGATAGCTACATAATTCCAACTACGTGTAGAAGTATCTGTATACATATAACAAACTACATGAAGATAAATATGATAACATGTAAGTTGATGTTTGGAGATATATCTGTAGACCGAAACCAAATTATATCGTGCTACATCAATCAAGAAACATATATCAACGTTGAGGTGGTTGAATGCATATCTTTCCATCTTCATTAGGATGCTTATCTCAACATATCTATCTGCACAAAGCTGTAACTATCCATGTTTACTAGAATACATCGAGATATTTCAATGCAAATACAATAATCTACGTTGTGGTGCTTCAATTCAGCTAGATTCACTTTCTTGGGGAAAAATCAATCTACATATGACAATATACGTAGACTGATAGATATCTACATAATTCCATCTACGTGAAGATGTGTCGATATCCATATTACAAACTACATGAAGATAAATCTGACAACATGTAAGGTTTTATCTGAATACATATCTATAGACAGAAACCAAATCACATCCTCTTATATCAATCGAGATCCATATATCAATGTTGAGGTGGTTGAATACATATCTTTCCATCTTCATTAGGATGCTTATCTCAACATCTCCATCTACACATCGCTGTAACTATCCATGTTTACTAGAATACATCGAGATATTTCAATGCAAATACAATAATCTACGGTGTGGTGTTTCAATTCAGCTAGACTCTCTTACTTGGGGAAAAATCTATCTACATATGACAATCTTCACTAGGATGCTGATTTCAACATATCCATCTGCACATCTCTGTAACTATCCATGTTTACTAGAATACATCGAGATATTTCAATGCAAATACAATAATCTACGTAATGGTGTTTCTCTTCAGCTAGATTCACTTTCTTGGGGAAAAATCTATCTACATATGACAATATACGTAGACTGATAGATAGCTACATAATTCCATCTACGTGAAGATGTGTCGATATCCATATAACAAACTAGAAAAAGATAAATCTGACAACATGTAAGCTTTTATCCGGATACATATCTATAGACAGAAACCAAATCACATCGTGTTATATCAATGGAGATACATATATCAACGTTGACGTGGTTGAATACATATCTTTCGATCTTCATTAAGATATTTATCTCAACATATCCATCTGCACATCGCTGTAACTATCCATGTTTACTAGAGTACATCGAGATATTTCAATGCAAATACAATAATCTACGTAATGGTGCTTCAATTCAGCTAGATTCACTTTCTTGGGGAAAAATCTATCTACATATGACAATCTACGTAGACTGATAGATAGCTACATAATTCCATCTTCGTGAAGATGTGTCGATATCCATATAACAAACTACAGGAAGATAAATCTGACAACATGTAAGCTTTTATCTGGATACATATCTATAGACAGAAACCAAATCACATCGTGTTATATCAATCGAGATACATATATCAACGTTGAGGTGGTTGAATACATATGTTTCCATCTTCATTAAGATGCTTATCTCAACATATCCATCTGCACATCGCTGTAACTATCCATGTTTACTAGAATTCATTGAGAAATTTCAATGCAAATACAATAATCTACGTTGTTGTGTTTCAATTCAGCTAGATTCACTTTCTTGGGGAAATGTCTATCTACATATGACAATCTACGCAGACTGATAGATAGCTAAACAATTCCAACAACGTGTAGAAGTATCTATATACATATAACAAACTACATGAAGATAAATATGATAACATGTAAGCTGATGTTTGGAGATATATCTGTAGACCGAAACCAAATTATATCGTGCTACATCAATCGAGAAACATATATCAACGTTGAGGTGGTTGAATACATATCGTTCCATCTTCACTAAGATGCTTATCTCAACATCTCCATCTACAAATCGCTATAACTATCCATGTTTACTAGAATACATCGAGATATTTCAATGCAAATACAATAATCTACGTAATGGTGCTTCAATTCAGCTAGATTCACCTTCTTGGGGAAAAATCTATCTACATATGACAATTTACGTAGACTGATAGATAGCTACATAATTCCATCTTCGTGAAGACGTGTCGATATCCATATAACAAACTACATGAAGATAAATCTGACAACATGTAAGCTTTTATCTGGATACATATCTATAGACAGAAACCAAATCACATCGTGTTATATCAATCGAGATACATATATCAACGTTGAGGTGGTTGAATACATATCTTTCCATCTTCATTAGGATGCTTATCTCAACATATCCATCTACACATCGCTGTAACTATCCATGTTTAGTTGAATACATCGAGATATTTCAATGCAAATACAATAATCTACGTTGTGGTGTTTCAATTCAGCTAGATTCACTTTCTTGGGGAAACATCTATCTACATATGACAATATACGTAGACTGATAGATAGCTACATAATTCCATCTACGTGAAGATGTGTCGATATCCATATAACAAACTACATGAAGATAAATCTGACAACATGTAAGCTTTTATCTGGATACATATCTATGGACAGAAACCAAATCACATCGTGTTATATCAATCGAGATACATATATCAACGTTGACGTGGTTGAATACATATGTTTCCATCGTCATTAAGATATTTATCTCAACATATCCATCTGCACATCGCTGTAACTATCCATGTTTACTAGGATACATCGAGATATTTCAATGCAAATACAATAATCTACGTAATGGTGCTTCAATTCAGCTAGATTCACTTTCTTGGGGAAAAATCTATCTACATATGACAATCTACGTAGACTGATAGATAGCTACATAATTCCATCTTCGTGAAGATGTGTCGATATCCATATAACAAACTGCATGAAGATAAATCTGACAACATGTAACCTTTTATCTGGATACATATCTATAGACAGAAACCAAATCACATCGTGTTATCTCAATCGAGATACATATATCAACGTTGACGTGGTTGAATACATATCTTTCCATCTTCATTAAGATGCTTATCTCAACATATCCATCTGCACATCGCTGTAATTATCCATGTTTACTAGAATACATCGATATATTTCAATGCAAATACAATAATCTACGTTGTGGTGTTTCATTTCAGCTAGATTCACTTTCTTGGGGAAATATCTATCTACATATGACAATCTACGTAGACTGATAGATAACTACATAATTCCAACTAAGTGTAGAAGTATCTATATACATATAACAAACTACATGAAGATAAATCTGACAACATGTAAGCTTTTATCTGGATACATATCTATGGACAGAAACCAAATCACATCGTGTTATATCAATCGAGATACATATATCAACGTTGACGTGGTTGAATACATATGTTTCCATCTTCATTAAGATATTTATCTCAACATATCCATCTGCACATCGCTGTAACTATCCATGTTTACTAGAATACATCGAGATATTTCAATGCAAATACAATAATGTACGTAATGGTGCTTCAATTCAGCTAGATTAACTTTTTTGGGGAAAAATCTATCTACTTATGACAATCTACGTAGACTGATAGATAGCTACATAATTCCATCTTCGTGAAGATGTGTCGATATCCATATAACAAACAACATGAAGATAAATCTGACAACATGTAATCTTTCATCTGGATACATATATATAGACAGAAACCAAATCACATCGTGTTATATCAATCGAGATACATATATCAACGTTGAGGAGGTTGAATACATATGTTTCCATCTTCATTAAGATGCTTATTTCAACATATATCCATCTAAACATCGCTGTGACTATCCATGTTTACTAGAATACATCGATATATTTCAATGCAAATACAATAATCTACGTTGTGGTGTTTCATTTCAGCTAGATTCACTTTCTTCGGGAAATATCTATCTACATATGAGAATCTACGTAGACTGATAGATAGCTACATAATTCCAACTAAGTGTAGAAGTATCTATATACATATAACAAACTACATGAAGATAAATCTGATAACATGTAAGCTGATGTTTGGAGATATATCTGTGGACCGAAACCAAATTATATCGTGCTACATAAATCGAGATACATATATCAACGTTGAGGTGGTTGAATACATATCTTTCCAACTTCACTAGGATGCTTATCTCAACATATCCATCTACAAATCGCTATAACTATCCATGTTTACTAAAATGCATCGAGATATTTCAATGCAAATACAATAATCTACGTAATGGTGCTTCAATTCAGCTATATTCACTTTCTTGGGGAAAAATCTATCTACATATGAAAATTTACGTAGACTGATAGATAGCTACATAATTCCATCTTCGTGAAGATGTGTCGATATCCATAAAACAAACTACATGAAGATAAGTCTGACAACATGAAAGCTTTTATCTGGATACATATCTATAGACAGAAACCAAATCACATCGTGTTATATCAATCGAGATACCTATATCAACGTTGTGGTGGTTGAATACATATGTTTCCATCTTCATTAAAATGCTTATGTCAACATATCCATCTGCACATCGCTGTAACTATCCATGTTTACTAGAGTACATCGAGATATTTCAATGCAAATACAACAATCTACGTTGTGGTGTTTCAATTCAGCTAGATTCACTTTCTTGGGGAAAAATCTATATACATATGACAATATACGTAAACTGATAGATAGCTACATAATTCCGTCTATAGACAGAAACCAAATCACATCGTGTTATGTCAATCGAGATACATATATCAACGTTGACGTGGTTGAATACATATCTTTCCATCTTCATTAAGATGCTTATCTCAACATATCCATCTGCACATCGCTGTAATTATCCATGTTTACTAGAATACATCGATATATTTCAATGCAAATACAATAATCTACGTTGTGGTATTTGAATTCAGCTAGATTCACTTTCTTGGGGAAAAATCTATCTACATATGACAATCTTCACTAGGATGCTTATTTGAACATATCCATCTACACATCGCTGTAATTATCCATGTTTACTAGAATTCATCGAGATATTTCAATGCAAATACAATAATCTACGTTGTGGTATTTCAATTCAGCTAGATTCACTTTCTCGGGGAAAATTCTATCTACATATGACAATATACGTAAACTGATAGATAGCTACATAATTCCATCTACGCGAAGATGTGTCGATATCCATATAACAAACTACATGAAGATAAATCTGACAACATGTAAGCTTTTATCTGGATACATATCTATAGACAGAAACCAAATCACATCGTGTTATATCAATCGAGATACATATATCAACGTTGAAGTGGTTGAATACATATGTTTCCATCTTCATTAAGATGCTGATCTCAACATATCCATCTGCACCTCGCTGTAACTATCCATGTTTACTAGAACACATCGAGATATTTCAATGCAAATACAATAATCTACCTAATGGTGCTTCAATTCAGTTAGATTCACTTTCTTGGGGAAAAATCTATCTACATATGACAATCTACGTAGACTGATAGATAGCTACATAATTCCATCTTCGTGAAGATGTGTCGATATCCAGATAACAAACTACATGAAGATAAGTCTGACAACATGTAAGGTTTTATTTGGATACATATCTATAGACAGAAACCAAATCACATCGTGTTATCTCAATCGAGATACATATATCAACGTTGAGGTGGTTCAATACATATGTTTCCATCTTCATTAAGATGCTGATCACAACATATCCATCTGCACATCGCTGTAACTATCCATGTTTACTAGAATACATCAAGATATTTCAATGCAAATACAATAATCTACGTTGTGGTGTTTCAATTCAGCTAGATTCACTTTCTTGGGGAAAAATCTATCTACATATGACTATATACGTAAACTGATAGATAGATACATAATTCCATCTACGCGAAGATGTGTCGATATCCATATAACAAACTACACGAAGATAAATCTGACAACATGTAAGCTTTTATCTGGATACATATCTATAGACAGAGACCAAATCACATCGTGTTATATCAATCGAGATACATATATCAACGTTGAGGTGGTTGTATACATATCTTTCAATCTTCATTAGGATCCTTATCTCAACATATCCATCTACACGTCACTATGACTATCCATGTTTACTAGAATACATCGAGATATTTCAATGCAAATATAATAATCTACGTTGTGGTGTTTCAATTCAGCTAGATTCATTTTTTTGGGGAAAAATCTATCTACATATGACAATCTACGTAGACTGATAGATAGCTACATAATTACAACTACGTGTAGAAGTATCTATATACACATAACAAACAACATGAAGATAAATATGATGACATGAAAGCTTTTATCTGGATACATATCTATAGACAGAAACCAAATCACATCGTGTTATATCAATCGAAATACATATATCAAAGTTGAGGTGGTTGAATACATATCTTTCCATCGTCATTAGGATGCTTATCTCAACATATCCATCTACACGTCGCTGTAACTATCCATGTTTACTAGAATACATCGAGATATTTCAATGCAAATACAATAATCTAGGTTGTGGTGTTTCAATTCAGTAAGATTCACTTTCTTGGGGAATAATCTATCTACATATGACAATCTACACTAGGATGCTTATTTGAACATATCCATCTACGCATCGCTGAAACTATCCATGTTTACTATAATACATCAAGATATTTCAATGCAAATACAATAATCTACGTTGTGGTATTTCAATTCAGCTAGATTCTCTTTCTTGGGGAAAAATCTATTTACATATGACAATATACGTAGACTGATAGATAGTTACATAATTCCATCTACGTGAAGATGTGTCGATATCCATATAACAAACTACATGAAGATAAATCTGACAACATGTAAGCTTTTATCTGGATACATATCTATAGACAGAAACCAAATCACATCGTGTTATCTCAATCGAGATGCATATATCAACGTTGAGGTTGTTGAATACATATGTTTCCATCTTCATTAAGATGCTTATCTCAACATATCCATCTGCACATCGCTGTAACTATCCATGTTTACTAGAATACATCGAGATATTTCAATGCAAAAACAATAATCTACGTAATGGTGCTTCAATTCAGCTAGATTCACTTTCTTGGGGAAAAATCTATCTACATATGACAATCTACGTAGACTGATAGATAGCTACATAATTACATCTTCGTGAAGATGTGTCGATCTCCATATAACAAACTACATGAAGATAAATCTGACAACATGTAAGCTTTTATCTGGATACATATCTATAGACAGAAACTAAATCACATCGTGTTATATCAATCGAAATACATATATCAACGTTGAGGTGGTTGAATACATATCTTTCCATCTTCATTAGGATGCTTATCTCAACATTTCCATCTACACGTCGCTGTAACTATCCATGTTTACTAGAATACATCGAGATATTTCACTGCAAATACAATAATCTACGTTGTGGTGTTTCAAATCAGCTAGATTCACTTTCTTGGGGAATAATCTATCTACATATGACAATCTTCACTAGGATGCTTATTTGAACATATCCATCTACACATCGCTGTAACTATCCATGTTTACTATAATACATCGAGATATATCAATGCAAATACAATAATCTATGTTGTGGTATTTCAATTCAGCTAGATTCTCTTTCTTGGGGACAAATCTATCTACATTTGACAATATACGTAGACTGATAGATAGCTACATAATTCCATCTACGCGAAGATGTGTCGATATCCATATAACAAACTACATGAAGATAAATCTGACAACATGTAAGCTTTTATCTGGATACATATCTATAGACAGAAACTAAATCACATCGTGTTATATCAATCGAAATACATATATCAACGTTGAGGTGGTTGAATACATATCTTTCCATCTTCATTAGGATGCTTATCTCAACATATCCATCTACACGTCGCTGTAACTATCCATGTTTACTAGAATACATCGAGATATTTCAATGCAAATACAATAATCTACGTTGTGGTGTTTCAATTCAGCTAGATTCACTTTCTTGGGGAATAATCTATCTACATATGACAATCTACACTAAGATGCTTATTTGAACATATCCATCTACACATCGCTGTAACTATCCATGTTTACTATAATACATCGAGATATTTCAATTCAAATACAATAATCTACGTTGTGGTATTTCAATTCAGCTAGATTCTCTTTCTTGGAGAAAAATCTATCTACATTTGACAATATACGTAGACTGATAGATAGCTACATAATTCTATCTACGTGAAGATGTGTCGATATCCATATAACAAACTACATGAAGATAAATCTGACAACATGTAAGCTTTTATCTGGATACATATCTATAGACAGAAACCAAATCACATCGTGTTATATCAATCGAGATACATATATCAACGTTTACGTGGTTGAATACATATCTTTCCATCTTTATTAGGATGCTTATCTCAACATATCCATCTACACGTCGCTGTAGCTATCCATGTTTACTAGAATACATCGAGATATTTCAATGCAAATACAATAATCTACGTTGTGGTATTTCAAATCAGCTAGATTCACTTTCTCGGGGAAAATTCTATCTACATATGACAATATACGTAAACTGATAGATAACTACATAATTCCATCAACGTGATTATGTTTCGATATCCATATAACAAACTACATGAAGATAAATCTGTCAACATGTAAGCTTTTATCTGGATACATATCTATAGACAAAAACCATATCACATCGTGTTATCTCAATCGAGATACATATATCAACGTTGAGGTTGTTGAATACATATGTTTCCATCTTTATTAAGATGCTTATCTCAAAATATCCATCTGCACATCGCTGTAACTATCCATGTTTACTAGAATACATCGAGATATTTCAATGCAAAAACAATAATCTACGTAATGGTGCTTCAATTCAGCTAGATTCACTTTCTTGGGGAAAAATCTATCTACATATGGCAATCTACGTAGACTGATAGATAGCTACATAATTACATCTTCGTGAAGATGTGTCGATCTCCATATAACAAACTACATTAAGATAAATCTGACAACATGTAAGCTTTTATCTGGATACATATCTATAGACAGAAACTAAATCACATCGTGTTATATCAATCGAAATACATATATCAACGTTGAGGTGGTTGAATACATATCTTTCCATCTTCATTAGGATGCTTATCTCAATATATCCATCTACACGTCGCTGTAACTATCCATGTTTACTAGAATACATCGAGATATTTCAATGCGAATACAATAAACTAAGTTGTGGTGTTTCAATTCAGCTAGATTCACTTTCTTGGGGAAAAATCTATCTACATATGACAATCTTCACTAGGATGCTTATTTGAACATATCCATCTACACATCGCTGTAACTATCCATGTTTACTAGAATACATCGAGATATTTCAATGCAAATACAATAATCTACGTTTTGGTGTTTCAATTCAGCTAGATTCACTTTCTTGGGGAAAAATCTATCTACATATGACAATATACGTACACTGATAGATAGCTACATAATTCCATCTACGTGAAGATGTGTCGATATCCATATAACAAACTACATGAAGATAAATCTGACAACATGTAAGCTTTTATCTGCATACATATCTATAGACAGAAACCAAATCACATCGTGTTATATCAATCGAGATCCATATATCAACGTTGAGCTGGTAGAATACATATCTTTCCATCTTCATTAGGATGCTTATCTCAACATATCCATCTGCACATCGCTGTAACTATCCATGTTTACTAGAATACATCGAGATATTTCAATGCAAATACAATGATCTACGTTGATGTGTTTCTCTTCAGCTAGATTCACTTTCTTGGGGAAAAATCTATCTACATATGACAATATACGTAGACTGATAGATAGCTACATAATTCCATCTACGTGAAGATGTGTCGATATCCATATGACAAACTACATGAAGATAAATCTGACAGCCTGTAAGCTTTTATCTGGATACATATCTATAGACAGAAACCAAATATCATCGTGTTATATGAATCGAGATACATATATCAACGTTGCCGTGGTTGAATACATATGTTTCTATCTTCATTAAGATGCTTATCTCAACATATCCATCTGCACATCGCTATAACTATCCATGTTTACTAGAATACATCGAGATATTTCAATGCAAATACAATAATCTACGTAATGGTGCTTCAATTCAGCTAGATTCACTTTCTTGGGGAAAAATCTATCTACATATGACAATATACGTAGACTGATAGATAGCTACATAATTCCATCTACGTGAAGATGTGTCGATATCCATATGACAAACTACATGAAGATAAATCTGACAGCCTGTAAGCTTTTATCTGGATACATATCTATAGACAGAAACCAAATCACATCGTGTTATCTCAATCGAGATACATATAGCAACGTTGAGGTGGTTGAATACATATTATTTTCATCTTCATTAGGATGCTTATCTCAACATATCCATCTGCACATCGCTGTAACTATCCATGTTTACTAGAATACTTCGAAATATTTCAATGCAAATACAATAATCTACGTTGTGGTGTTTCAATTCAGCTAGAGTGACTTTCTTGGGGAAAAATCTATGTACATATGTCAATCTTCACTAGGATGCTTATTTCAACATATCCATCTACACATCGCTGTAACTATCCATGTTTACTAGAATACATCGAGATATTTCAATGCAAATACAATAATCTACGCTGTGGTGTTTCAATTCAGCTAGATTCACTTTCTTGGGGAAAAATCTATGTACATATGACAATCTTCACTAGGATGCTTATTTCAACATATCCATCTACACATCGCTGTAACTATCCATGTTTACTAGAATGCATCGAGATATTTCAATGCAAATACAATAATCTACGTTGAGGTGTTTCTCTTCAGCTAGATTCATTTTCTTGGGGAAAAATCTATCTACATATGACAATATACGTAGACTGATAGATAGCTACATAATTCCATCTACGTGAAGATGTGTCGATATCCATATAACAAACTACATGAAGAGAAATCTGACAACCTGTAAGCTTTTATCTGGATACAAATCTTTAGACAGAAACCAAATAACATCCTGTTATATCAATCGAGATACATATATCAACGTTGAGGTGGTTGGATACATATGTTTCCATCTTCATTAAGATGCTTATCTCAACATATCCATCTACACGTCGCTGTAACTATCCATGTTTACTAGAATACATCGAGATATTTCAATGCAAATACAATAATCTACGTTGTGGTGTTTCAATCCAGCTAGATTCACTTTTTTGGGGAAAAATCTATCAACATATGACAATCTACGTAGACTGAAAGATAGCTACATAATTCCAACTACGTGTAGAAGTATCTATATACACATAATAAACAACATGAAGATAAATATGATAACATGTAAGCTTTTATCTAGATACATATCTATAGACAGAAACCAAATCACATCGTGTTATCTCAATCGAGATACATATATCAACGTTGAGGTGGTTGAATACATAAATTTCCATCTTCATTAGGATGCTTATCTCAACATATCCATCTGCACATCGCTGTAACTATCCATGTTTACTATAATACATCGAGATATTTCAATGCAAATACAATAATCTACGTTGTGGTGTTTCAATTCAGCTAGATTCACTTTCTTGGGGAAAAATCTATCTACATATGACAACCTTCACTAGGATGCTTATTTCAAAATATCCATCTACACATCGCTGTAACTATCCACGTTTACTAGAATATATCGAGATATTTCAACGCAACTACAATAATCTACGTTGTGGTGTTTCAATTCAACTAGATTCACTTTCTTGGGGAAAAATCTATCTACATATGACAATCTACGTAGACTGATAGATAGCTACATAATTCCATCTTCGTGAAGATGTGTTGATATCCATATAACAAGCTACATGAAGATAAATCTGACAACATGTAAGCTTTTATCTGGATACATATCTGTAGACCGAAACCAAATAATATCGTGCTACATCAATCGAGATACATATGTCAACGTTGAGGTGGTTGAATACATATCTTTCCATCTTCACTAGGATGCTTGTCTCAACATATCCATCTACACATCGCTGTAACTATCAATGTTTACTAGAATACATCGAGATATTTCAATGCAAATACAATAATCTACGTTGTGGTGTTTCAATTCAGCCAGATTCACTTTCTTGGGGAAAAATCTATCTACATATGACAATTTACGTAGACTGATAGATAGCTACATAATTCCATCTTCGTGAAGATGTGTCGATATCCATATAACAAACTACATGAAGATAAATCTGACAACATGTAAGCTTTTATCTGGATACATATCTATAGACAGAAACCAAATCACATCGTGTTATATCAATCAAGATACATATATCAACTTTGAGGATGTTGAATACATACGTTTCCATCTTCATTAAGATGCTTATTTCAACATAAATCCATCTACACATCGCTGTAACTATCCATGTTTACTAGAATACATCCAAATATTTCAATGCAAATACAATAATCTACGTTGTGATGTTTCAATTCAGCTGGATTCATTTTCTTGGGGAAAAATCTATCTACATATGACAATCTACGTAGACTGATAGATAGCTACATAATTCCATCTTCGTGAAGATGTGTCGATATCCATATAACAAACTACATGAAGATAAATCTGACAACATGTAAGCTTTTATCTGGAAAGATATCTATAGACAGAAACCAAATCACATCGTGTTATATCAATCGAGATACATATATCAACGTTGAGGTGGTTGAATACATACGTTTCCATCTTCATTAGGATGCTTATCTCAACATATCCATCTGCACATCGCTGTAACTATCCATGTTTACTAGAATACATCGAGATATTTCAATGCAAATACAATAATCAACGTTGCAGTGTTTCAATTCAGCTAGATTCATTTTCTTGGGGAAAAATCTATCTACATATGACAATCTACGTAGACTGATAGATAGCTACATAATTCCATCTTCGTGAAGATGTGTCGATATCCATATAACAAACTACATGAAGATAAATCTGACAACATGTAAGCTTTTGTCTTGATACATATCTATAGACAGAAACCAAATCACATCGTGTTATATCAATCGAGATACATATATCAACGTTGAGGTGGTTGAATACATATCTTCCCATCTTCATTAGGATGCTTATCTCAACATATCCATCTGCACATCGCTGTAACTATCCATGTTTACTAGAATTCATCGAAATATTTCAATGCAAATACAATAATCTACGTTGTGGTGTTTCAATTCAGCCAGATTCACTTTCTTGGGGAAAAATCTATCTACATATGACAATCTACGTAGACTGATAGATAACTACATAATTCCTTCTTCGTGAAGATGTGTCGATATCCATATAACAAACTACATGAAGATAAATCTGACAACATGTAAGCTTTTATCTGGATACATATCTATATACAGAAACCAAATCACATCGTGTTATATCAATCGAGATACATATATCAACGTTGAGGTGGTTGAATACATATCATTCCATCTTCTTTAGGATGCTTATCTCAACATATCCATCTACACATCGCTCTAACTATCCATGCTTACTAGAATTCATCGAGATATTTCAATGCATATACAATAATCTACGTTCTGGTGTTTCAATTCAGGTAGATTCACTTTCTTGGGGAAAAATCTATCTAAATATGACAATCTACGTAGACTGATGGATAGCTACATAATTCCATCTTCGTGAAGATGTGTCGATATCAATATAACAAACTACATGAAGATAAATCTGACAACATGTTAGCTTTTATCTGGATACATATCTATAGACAGAAACCAAATCACATCGTGTTATATCAATCGAGATACATATATCAACGTTGAGGTGGTTGAATACATATGTTTCCATCTTCATTAAGATGCTTATCTCAACATATCCATCTGCACATCGCTGTAACTATCCATGTTAACTAGAATACATCGAGATAATTCAATGCAAATACAATAATCTACGTAATGGTGCTTCAATTCAGCTAGATTCACTTTCTTGGCGAAAAATCTATCTACATATGACAATCTACGTAGACTGATAGATAGCTACATAATTCCATCTTCGTGAAGATGTGTCGATATCCATATAACAAACTGCATGAAGATAAATCTGACAACATGTAAGCTTTTATCTGGATACATAACTATAGACAGAAACCAAATCACATCGTGTTATATCAATCAAGATACATATATCAACGTTGAGGATGTTGAATACATACGTTTCCATCTTCATTAAGATGCTTATTTCAACATATATACATCTAAACATCGCTGTAACTATCCATGTTTACTAGAATACATCCAGATATTTCAATGCAAATACAATAATCTACGTTGTTATGTTTAAATTCAGCTGGATTCATTTTCTTGGGGAAAAATCTATCTACATATGACAATATACGTAGACTGATAGATAGCTACATAATTCATTCTACGTGAAGATGTGTCGATATCCATATAACAAACTACATGAAGATAAATCTGACAACATGTAAGCTTTTATCTGGATACATATCTATGGACCGAAACCATATCACATCGTGTTATATCAATCGAGATACATATATCAACGTTGAGGTGGTTGAATACATATGTTTCCATCTTCATTAAGATATTTATCTCAACATATCCATCTGCACATCGCTGTAACTATCCATGTTTACTAGAATACATCGAGATATTTCAATGCAAATACAATAATCTACGTAATGGTGCTTCAATTCAGCTAGATTCACTTTCTTGGGGAAAAATCTATCTACTTATGACAATCTACGTAGACTGATAGATAGCTACATAATTCCATCTTCGTGAAGATGTGTCGATATCCATATAACAAACTGCATGAAGATAAATCTGACAACATGTAAGCTTTTATCTGGATACATATCTATAGACAGAAACCAAATCACATCGTGTTATCTCAATCGAGATACATATATCAACGTTGACGTGGTTGAATACATATCTTTCCATCTTCATTAAGATGCTTATCTCAACATATCCATCTGCACATCGCTGTAACTATCCATGTTTACTAGAATACATCGATATATTTCAATACAAATACAATAATCTACGTTGTGGTGTTTCAATTCAGCTAGATTCACTTTCTTGGATAAATATCTATCTACATATGACAATATACGCAAACTGATAGATAGATACATATTTTCATCTACGCGAAGATGTGTCGATATCAATATAACAAACTACATGAAGATAAATCTGACAACATGTTAGCTTTTATCTGGATACATATCTATAGACAGAAACCAAATCACATCGTGTTATATCAATCGAGATACATATATCAACGTTGAGGTGGTTGAATACATATGTTTCCATCTTCATTAAGATGCTTATCTCAACATATCCATCTGCACATCGCTGTAACTATCCATGTTAACTAGAATACATCGAGATAATTCAATGCAAATACAATAATCTACGTAATGGTGCTTCAATTCAGCTAGATTCACTTTCTTGGGGAAAAATCTATCTACATATGACAATCTACGTAGACTGATAGATAGCTACATAATTCCATCTTCGTGAAGATGTGTCGATATCCATATAACAAACTGCATGAAGATAAATCTGACAACATGTAAGCTTTTATCTGGATACATATCTATAGACAGAAACCAAATCACATCGTGTTATATCAATCAAGATACATATATCAACGTTGAGGATGTTGAATACATACGTTTCCATCTTCATTAAGATGCTTATTTCAACATATATCCATCTACACATCGCTGTAACTATCCATGTTTACTAGAATACATCCAGATATTTCAATGCAAATACAATAATCTACGTTGTTATGTTTAAATTCAGCTGGATTCATTTTCTTGGGGAAAAATCTATCTACATATGACAATATACGTAGACTGATAGATAGCTACATAATTCCATCTACGTGAAGATGTGTCGATATCCATATAACAAACTACATGAAGATAAATCTGACAACATGTAAGCTTTTATCTGGATACATATCTATGGACCGAAACCATATCACATCGTGTTATATCAATCGAGATACATATATCAACGTTGACGTGGTTGAATACATATGTTTCCATCTTCATTAAGATATTTATCTCAACATATCCATCTGCACATCGCTGTAACTATCCATGTTTACTAGAATACATCGAGATATTTCAATGCAAATACAATAATCTACGTAATGGTGCTTCAATTCAGCTAGATTCACTTTCTTGGGGAAAAATCTATCTACATATGACAATCTACGTAGACTGATAGATAGCTACATAATTCCATCTTCGTGAAGATGTGTCGATATCCATATAACAAACTGCATGAAGATAAATCTGACAACATGTAAGCTTTTATCTGGATACATATCTATAGACAGAAACCAAATCACATCGTGTTATCTCAATCGAGATACATATATCAACGTTGACGTGGTTGAATACATATCTTTCCATCTTCATTAAGATGCTTATCTCAACATATCCATCTGCACATCGCTGTAACTATCCATGTTTACTAGAATACATCGATATATTTCAATACAAATACAATAATCTACGTTGTGGTGTTTCATTTCAGCTAGATTCACTTTCTTGGGGAAAAATCTATCTACATATGACAATCTACGTAGACTGATAGATAGCTACATAATTCCTTCTTCGTGAAGATGTGTCGATATCCATATAACAAACTACATGAAGATAAATCTGATAACATATAAGCTGATGTTTGGAGATATATCTGTAGACCGAAACCAAATTATATCGTGCTACATCAATCGAGATACATATATCAACGTTGGGGTGGTTGAATGTATATCTTTACATCTTCATTAGGATGCTTATCTCAACATACCCATCTACACATCGCTGTAACTATCCATGTTTACTAGAATACATCGAGATATTTCAATGCAAATACAATAATCTACGTTGTGGCGTTTCAATTCAGCTAGATTAACTTTCTTGGGGAAAAATCTATCTACATATGACAATCTACGTAGACTGCTAGATAGCTACATAATTCCATCTTCGTGAAGATGTGTCGATATCCATATAACAAACTACATGAACATAAATCTGATAACATGTAAGCTTTTATCTGGATACATATCTATAGACAGAAACCAAATCACATCGGGTTATATCAATCGAGATACATATATGAACGTTGAGGAGTTTGAATACTTATGTTTCCATCTTCATTAAGATGCTTATTTCAACATATATCCATCTACACATCGCTGTAACTATCCATGTTTACTAGAATACATCGAGATATTTCAATGCAAATACAATAATCTACGTTGTGGTGTTTCAATTCAGCTAGATTCACTTTCTTGTGGAAAAATCTATCTACATGTGACAATCTACGTAGACTGATAGATACCTACAAAATTCCAACTACGTGTAGAAGTATCCTGATACATATAACAAACTACATGAAGATAAATCTGATAACATATTAGCTGATGTATGGAGATATATAAGAAGGCCGAAACCAAATTATATCGTGCTACATCAATCGAGATACATATATCAACGTTGAGGTGGTTGAATACATATCTTTCCATCGTCATTAAGATGCTTATCTCAACATATACATCTGCACATCGCTGTAACTATCCATGTTTACTAGAATACATCCAGATATTTCAATGCAAATACAATAATCTACGTAATGGTGCTTCAAATCAGCTAGATTTACTTTCTTGGGGAAAAATCTATCTACATTTGACAATCTAAGTAGACTGATAGATAGCTACATAATTCCATCTTCGTGAAGATGTGTCGATATTCATATAACAAACTACATGAAGATAAATCTGACAACATGTAATCTTTCATCTGGATACATATATATAGACAGAAACCAAATCACATCGTGTTATATCAATCGAGATGCATATATCAACGTTGAGGAGGTTGAATACATATGTTTCCATCTTCATTAAGATTCTTTTTTCAACATATATCCATCTACACATCGCTGTAACTATCCATGTTTACTAGAATACATCGATATAATTCAATGCAAATACAATAATCTACGTTGTGGTGTTTCATTTCAGCTAGATTCACTTTCTTGGGGAAATATCTATCTACATATGACAATCTACGTAGACTGATAGATAGCTACATAATTCCAACTACGTGTAGAAGTATCTGTATACATATAACAAACTACATGAAGATAAATATGATAACATGTAAGCTGATGTTTGGAGATATATCTGTAGACCGAAACCAAATTATATCGTGCTACATCAATCAAGAAACATATATCAACGTTGAGGTGGTTGAATACATATCTTTCCATCTTCATTAGGATGCTTATCTCAACATATCCATCTACAAATCGCTGTAACTATAAATGTTTACTAGAATAAATCGAGATATTTCAATGCAAATACAATAATCTACGTAATGGTGCTTCAATTCAGCTAGATTCACTTTCTTGGGGAAAAATCTATCTATATATGACAATTTACGTAGACTGATAGATAGCTACATAATTCCATCTTCGTGAAGATGTCTCGATATCCATATGACAAACTACATGAAGATAAATCTGACAACATGTAAGCTTTTATCTGGATACATATCTATAGACAGAAACCAAATCACATCGGGTTATATCAATCAAGATACATATATCAACGTTGAGGATGTTGAATACATATGTTTCCATCTTCATTAAGTTGCTTATTTCAACATATATCCATCTACACATCGCTGTAACTATCCATGTTTACTAGAATACATCGATATATTTCAATGCAAATACAATAATCTACGTTGTGGTGTTTCAATTCAGCTAGATTCATTTTCTTGGGGAAAAATCTATCTACATATGACAGTCTACGTAGACTGATAGATAGCTACATAATTCCATCTTCGTGAAGATGTGTCGATATCCATATAACAAACTACATGAAGATAAATCTGACAACATGTAAGCTTTTATCTGGATACATATCTATAGACAGAAACCAAATCACATCGTGTTATATCAATCGAGATACATATATCAACGTTGAGGTGGTTGAATACATATCTTTCCATCTTCATTAGGATGCTTATCTCAACATATCTATCTACACATCGCTGTAACTATCCATGTTTACTAGAATTCATTGAGATATTTCAATGCAAATACAATAATCTACGTTGTGGTGTTTCAATTCAGCTAGATTCACTTTCTTGGGGAAAATCTATCTACATATGACAATCTACGTTGACTGATAGATAGCTTCATAATTCCATCTTCGTGAAGATGTGTCGATATCCATAAAACAAACTACATGAAGATAAATCTGGCAACATGTAAGCTTTTATCTGCATACATATCTATAGACAAAACCAAATCACATCGTGTTATATCAATCGAGATACATATATCAACGTTGACGTGGTTGAATACATATGTTTCCCTATTCATTAAGATGCTTATCTCAACATATCCATCTGCACATCGCTGTAACTATCCATGTTTACTAGAATACATCGAGATATTTCAATGCAAATACAATAATCTACGTAATGGTGCTTCAATTCAGCTAGATTCACTTTCTTGGGGAAAAATCTATCTACATATGACAATCTACGTAGACTGATAGATAGCTACATAATTCCATCTTCGTGAAGATGTGTCGATATACATATTACAAACTACAGGAAGATAAATCTGACAACATGTAAGCTTTTATCTGGATACATATCTATAGACAGAAACCAAATCACATCGTGTTATCTCAATCGAGATACATATATCAACGTTGAGGTGGTTGAATACATATCTTTCCATCTTCATTAAGATGCTTATCTCAACATATCCATCTGCACATCGCTGCAACTATCCATGTTTACTGGAATACATCCAGATATTTCAATGCAAATACAATAATGTACGTAATGGTGATTCAATTCAGCTAGATTCACTTTCTTGGGGAAAAATCTATCTAGTTATGACAATCTACGTAGACTGATAGATAGCTACATAATTCCATCTTCGTGAAGATGTGTCGATATCCATATAACAAACTACATGAAGATAAATCTGACAACATGTAATATTTCATCTGGATACATATATATAGACAGAAACCAAATCACATCGTGTTATATCAATCGAGATACATATATCAACGTTGAGGAGGTTGAATACATATGTTTCCATCTTCATTAAGATGCTTATTTCAACATATATCCATCTAAACATCGCTGTAACTATCCATGTTTACTAGAATACATCGATATATTTCAATACAAATACAATAATCTACGTTGTGGTGTTTCATTTCAGCTAGATTCACTTTCTTGGGGAAATATCTATCTACATATGACAATCTACGTAGACTGATAGATAGCTACATAATTCCAACTACGTGTAGAAGTATCTGTATACATATAACAAACTACATGAAGATAAATATGATAACATGTAAGCTGATGTTTGGAGATATATCTGTAGACCGAAACCAAATTATATCGTGCTACATCAATCAAGAAACATATATCAACGTTGAGGTGGTTGAATACATATCTTTCCATCTTCATTAGGATGCTTATCTCAACATATCCATCTACAAATCGCTGTAACTATAAATGTTTACTAGAATAAATCGAGATATTTCAATGCAAATACAATAATCTACGTAATGGTGCTTCAATTCAGCTAGATTCACTTTCTTGGGGAAAAATCTATCTATATATGACAATTTACGTAGACTGATAGATAGCTACATAATTCCATCTTCGTGAAGATGTCTCGATATCCATATGACAAACTACATGAAGGTAAATCTGACAACATGTAAGCTTTTATCTGGATACATATCTATAGACAGAAACCAAATCACATCGGGTTATATCAATCAAGATACATATATCAACGTTGAGGATGTTGAATACATATGTTTCCATCTTCATTAAGTTGCTTTTTTCAACATATATCCATCTACACATCGCTGTAACTATCCATGTTTACTAGAATACATCGATATATTTCAATGCAAATACAATAATCTACGTTGTGGTGTTTCAATTCAGCTAGATTCATTTTCTTGGGGAAAAATCTATCTACATATGACAATCTACGTAGACTGATAGATAGCTACATAATTCCATCTTCGTGAAGATGTGTCGATATCCATATAACAAACTACATGAAGATAAATCTGACAACATGTAAGCTTTTATCTGGATACATATCTATAGACAGAAACCAAATCACATCGTGTTATATCAATAGCAGCAGAGAGGGTGAACCCTACAACGTTTTTAGACAAAATTTGATTGAAATCCTAAAACGAGCCGTCCTATAATCTCATTTCAACCAAAAAAAGGGCGAATCCTACAACGTTTTCAGACAAAAAAAATTGATTGAATCCTTAAAACGATCCGTAGGATTTCGTTGAAATCTACGAAATCTCATTTTAACTAAAAAAATGAAAACGAAGATTTTTACGATTTTTTAATTAATTTTGGTCGCAACTTGTTGTCATCCACCCTCTCTGCTGCTTAGTGATTTCATCACTGGGTTAACAAAAAATAATAAATGATTTGATCCAGTCTTTATGATGAAAGTCCTTAGGACGAAAATCATTTAGGATCTCACAAACAAACTAATCACTAACACCTCTTCTTGTAAATCAATCAGATTATTTGACTGGTCGGTGAGTTTGAAATTAATTCTGGTTAATGAATTATTATGGCATCGCATGTAGACAGGATTAATTGGGTTTTCAATAATTAGGTATCCTGGAGGAGCTGTTGGTGCAAATGAATAGAGAATATATCCTTGCTGAGCTTGATTTGATTGCTCTAGATTAATTTGATAGCTTCCTTCGATAACATCACATACTAAATTGAGCGCAATCACCGATGAAATATTCACGTTGAACGGAGCGATATGCCTGCCGCCACCATCTGGGTCATTATTGTGTTTGAGGATTTTTATTTCCCCTGATGCTGTTTTTTTCCATGCATCATGAATTATTTTAAAACCAACATCGATGGTGTCACTGAGAAGTTTTTTTAGTTCTGGTACGTTATATCCTGGTAGTTTGAATGTGGGGATATCTTCAACGCGGATTTTATAGTCTAATGCAAATTCTGTTCTCGATTTTGGGTTATCTTCATCTAATATATCCTGAATAATTTTTAGGTTAAATGTTTCCATATCGTCGATAATTTTATTGCATGTTTCTACGACGCTGATAAATTCATCTCGGGTGAGAGAACCGGATTTAAGAGATATTAACAACAGTGAAAAATCATTATTCATTGCTGTGAAATTTTTAACGATTTCAGGTTTTTTAGCAAAAGGATACTCTGACAATGATCTACCATCCGCCTTTTTTTCGAATATGAAACCAAAAAAATCTATAGTGAATTGGTGATCTTTATAACTCCTTATTGGATTATCAGGTTTTATTCTGTCGGTGATATAATCAGTTTTTTGTGGTTCTGGTAAATCAACGGTTTTTCCCCCTGGTGGTAATTCAGGCCATCCTAATACGGTTCTAATAGAACTCTGATAGATATCTACGACGTATCCTTCTGTACTTATCTCAATTGCGGATGATAGCGTCGGTTCATGAACTGTTATAGCGATTTTTGATTCTTTTCCAGTAATCGATTTTATTCTACGCGCGAATTCATCATTGATTTGTTCGATTTGGTATGACCCTGTTGGTATCGAAACAACTTTCCAGTCTGGGGTTCCGTCGGGTTTATTCTCATTTGCAAACACTAAAGAATTATTGGGTTGTTGACCACCAAATGATTTTGATCTGATATTAGGCCAACTGTGATACACTCGTAGTTTTGCTAGCGCTATCTCCTTCACTGGGACCGGAGAGGGGAAATTCACACTGAATTCTGGATTCGTTGATGTTATTGATATCATGCTTGTTTGTACTGGGTTCGTGTTCTCCACTATTCGTTGAAGTAATTCCTGCGGTGTCGTCATTGTTATTATACTCATGTTGTATTTCTAATTTTGGTATCGAGGAATCATAAATACTGACCATCACTGAGAACTCACAATCTGGTAATGTTGATATTATTGAGATCATTTTGTTTTTTGGGTTCGTGTTTTCTAATTCCATCGATGTTGTCATTGTTATTATATTCATGTTGTCGCTCTAATTTCGATATCGCGGAATCAAAAATACTGACCATCGCTGAGAATTCACTATCTGATATAATCGTATTATCGAGTGACGACGATATCATCAGGGATAACTGCGAATATGCGGTTGATGCAATATGAAATTGAAGTAAGTAATTCTGCAGTTTACTCTGGCTGCATGATGATATCTTTTTTGCTATCCCGGTTGATATACCCCCGATTGTAGCCACCGCAGAAATGCAAATTGGAACTACGACCGGGGCAATCATTGTAACCGATGCAAGTATTATTCCGGCGCCAGTGAGAACGCTTGACACCGAGTATATAATAATATCAATTGCGGTGATTCTTCGTCGGTATTTTTTTATTTTTATTTGATACTCCTCAGTGAGGGTTTTGAGTCTATTTTGAAATTCTCTGACCTGATCATAGCGACATTGCGTTGATGAAATCATTGTTATTTTAAAAAAGCTAGCGTTTTCAATTGTGAAATCCGAACGATTTAGTTATTTACTTAAATCCGCTACGAATTCCACATACCATGTTACTGGTGTCCCAACCAAACTTTTATCAGTAGCTGTTATAGTGAACTTTTCAGTTGTATCCTTGTCGATGATCGTTGAAATCGTATTATTAACCCCGGATGAACTCAACGATGAAATATTAAATTGAGCCGTTGTCACCAGTGTTAATCGATAAATACCTTTAACGGTTGCAGTGATATCTAATTTGTTGTCTGTAGGTGTCCACGCAAATGATCCGTGTTGGATTGTGTACACGACGTTGTTGGTTTTCTCATGAGGAATTTTTGTTTTTTCAATGATTGTTATCATCCTCGAAAAATCACCTTTGACGGCTTCGATGAAGTTTTTCGTCTCATCGATGGATTTTTTAATATCAGGGAGTTTTATTTCTATTTTATCCAACTGGGTTCCAATAAATTTATCAATGATATTTCTACGAAAAACTGAAAACTGTTTTCCGTTTTCTTCAATTTTAGATTCAAGTGTTGTTAGTACAAACAGAGAATTGTTTAACTCATCGTTGATAGTTTTTAATCGATCTGTAATCGTCGAAACGATTACACCCGGTTTGAGTTTACCCTGATCGGAAAATAACGCAACGGTGTTCTCGATTGCGTTTTGTTGTTTAACCAAAATATCATCCAGAGAAATATTACTGGTTTTCAATTTACCCTGTTTGTCTTGAAATACAACTATTTCATTAGGATCAACATTTGTTAAGTTCAACGTCTCAGCTATTTCATCTTTGATTAGTTTTTTTACATCCTTGATAGAATCAGGGGGTGCAGTGCCATCGGGTTTGGGTTTCAATGATCTCCCCCAAATATCAATCATGTTATTGTAAAACTCTTTCTCTCTTTAAAATCGTTTCGATTTCCAACGATTACTAGTGTATTCATTCACGACAACATGTGGTGGTTTTCCGCTTGGGTTACTCAAGGAGTTAGAAATAGCATCAAGGACATTTAATACTTCGCTGCCACATATTGGTGGGTCAATCATCGTTTGTGTTGGTAGCGTAGAATACCAAGTCTTCATTGGAAGGGTTTTTATATAACGCAAAAACTCTTTTGGTGGGGCTAATCCATATGAATCAAAATAGACAATCCCACGTGGATCAATAGCGTATGTAACCCAGTGAGTTCCGGGTCCGGTGCTGTTATCTAAATTAATGATTCCGGTTTCAACGCTGTTTGGTTGATGTGGTAATTGATCTTTCATAAAGACACCTCTGAAGTTTTTAATCGCTAGTTTTTTAGCAGCATCCATTAAATCAAAATTGGACATTGGAACCATAGGTTCGGAAATCGAAGATTTCTGAATTAATAAATCGTTCCTGGTAGTCTTAGACCCTTTCCGCTGTACCACGAATACGGGGTTCCTGGTAGTCTTAGACCCAATCCGTGAACGGATCGTCCCTTTTTTTTATATCCTTTCCCAGTTGCCTTCTTTAGTGCCATTCCTGCTGCAGTACCAACGGCTCCTAACGCTGCCGCTTTAGCCACCGCTGGGGCAGCCGCTGCAATCAATGCTGGTATCGCAGCTAACAACGGGAATATACCGCCTGTTTTAATCATATTTTTGATAGCAGCCGCAGAGAGAGTAATCTGAACACCTTTTTTGGCTACAAGTGCATCATTGAAATGTTTCACCTGACGAGTTGTCAGCGATAGTTTATTTGCACCACCAGTCATTTGGTTGGGTTTCAACGTGATTGTGGTTCCACATTTTTTAGCTGATTCCGATTGCAATTTTTTTAATTGACCGGGAGTTAACGCAACACTAATAACACTATATGACATTATACATAATAGATTGATTCTAAATCGAGAAAATCGTTTACGATTTCAATTACATGTTTTTGAAAATCAAAGATTTTCTACTGGGGCATCTACCACTCTCATTCTTCCTCCAACACCTTCAAGTAGCATTGATTTATCACTGAGAATGACAGCAACCGCTCTATAATCAGCAATAGCACCACGAGTCACATTAGCTCTAAAATGTATATCAACAACAGATTGTCTCATCAAATCGAGATGTTCCAGTGAGAAGTAATAGATCGGATACAGATTTTTAAAATCATATTGTGATATTTGCAAACCAGTATCCACATTTTGATCGCGTGCCATAAATGACAACAGACGATGATAAACTCGTGCGATATGATTTTCTGTGTAATTAAGTTGTATATCCTCGGATGGTTCCTGTTGGCCGTTTATTCTCAGTGAGACGTCTTTCACACCTAATTGATCAAATATCATATGACTGAAACGTTGATCGCCAACTCGTGCGTTATCCTGTAACGCAATAAATATATGACGTGGCGCAGCGACACCTTGTTTTGATGCTAGGTTCCAAGTGAATAACCCGTTGATATTTGATTGTTTAACATCTGTACTCACGGTTAGCCAACTCAACAACGACTTTCCTCCCTGGTCCATAAATGATAGTAATCGTTCTTCTGCAGTGATTGCTGGAGTCAACACTGGCATCCACAATGATATTTTTGTTAAATTGACTTTACCGGCATCATCATTTATATGTGCTGCAGCTGGGTTTGCTGGAATCCTCCAGATTGCGTCATTATCATCACTCTTTCGTACAAGCGATACTGTATGCTTCGCTCCATAGATAACTTTTCTGACGTTTCTACAGAATCCAAATATATGATGCAGTGGAATCGCGCATGAAAATGATTTACGCCCTACTCCCAACATTGAGTTTCGTGTTGCAGCTCCTAGATTGAAATTAGCATCGTTGTTTATAATCATATCCTCGGCATCAATATTAGCGGTGCCAGCATTATTCTTTGGTCGTCTTACAACAAATGGATTTCCTCCAGCGGTATTCTTACCATCTTTTGCAAACATCATAGAAGGTCCTGCTGATCTTGTATAATCATCGGAATATCTCGCTAACCCGATTATTGTTGTAGCCACATCAACATCGCGATCTATCGACTCGATTTCTTTTCCATCAATGAGATATCTAGCACTCTCAAATAGCGCCATGATACCATTATTGACAAAACCGACTTGAGTACCAGCTGGATACGGTGCTGGTACAGCAGGAGTATCAGCAGCTGTTACAAGTTCTCCTTCTACTTCAATAAACGCTTCACAGGGTAGAAAGTATTTACTGGTATCATGGACTTGAAGATCAATTCTTGCTCGACTATTTGAGTCTATGGCATGATAGGCGTAATATTGATAATCGCGTACAGAATCATCCTTGCCAACTGGGGCGTCTATATCAAATGCTGGATCACGTGACTGTTTGAACATTTTATTCTATTTATCAGAGTCTAAATCGCGATTTCCCATTTCATCGTCGTAGTTTTTTAAAGCCACTTCCTGCTATCATGTTTGCAATATTGCTTTGGTCGGGGGTTAAAACCATCGACGCTAATTTTTCATCTACTGCGTTATTTATAATTCTACTAACACTTGCAGGCATTTCCGCTGTAGACGGTAACGGTTTTGAAAATCCTTTGGATTTCATCCGTGATTTCACTAATGATGTTAATTTATTCTTCGCAGTTGAAAACGCTTTTCCAGCAAGATCTCCAACAGCACCAATACCCTTATCACGAATAACATCAATTGCTTTCATTCCTAATTGTTTAGCCAACGGCATCACTTTTGGAGCCATTCTCGCAAATAACCCTAAAATGGTATTACCTAAACCATCTCCGTAGTATGCTCTATAAACCGGAAACCGTGAATTAACTACGTAGACGGGGGTTGGTTTATCATGATTGTAGTGTATGATCATTATTTGAAATCAGAAACAATTTTTCAATTGTAAAACAATTTATCAATTAATCACTGTGATACCCACTTTCCACTAACTCGCCAATGAAATCTCGATATGTGCTGATATCCATGATACCACCCTGAAATAACCGTCTACAGATATCAGCTGCTTCATTAATTATTTCCGGTGAGTTATTTCCAGCTCGTTTTCCTCCGATGAGAACCTCTAATCGTGATATATCACTGAGAACACTACCAGGACATGAAACACTGGAATCTCTTAATCCACTTCCGCTATAACCAGTTGCTTCATCCTGTTTTTCTATTTCGTCTAAATCGGCTTTTTGTAAATAACCAAGAGGATCATAATCATCGTCATCATCAGGTGGTAGTTGTTGTTGTTTAGGTGAAAAAGATATTTTCTTTGCAGGTTGCTGTCGCCGCCTTTGCAATTTTGGCGGTTTTTGTTGTTGTTTTAGTTCTTCAAATTGTTTATACACTATACCCACCGCATTGATATATTCGATGTATGATGCACTATCTGTCTTAATTTGACTTTTTTCAGTTTTGATCTTATAGAATATATCAGCCCAGTGAGTTATACTTCTAACATATTTATGATGTTCTGGTTTCAACATTTTTTTTCTGTTTTCATAAGTCGAAACAACAAGCGCAGGAATTTCTGTTGGATCAGTCTTATCAATTGCTGCTAACCCTTCCTCGTTAAATCTCACGCGTAAATCATCTACTGTTCTTTTTGATTCTATTTTTTGTACGGCCTGTTCTGTTTGTTCAGTTTTCGCTGCTATTTTTTCAAGTTCACCGATAACAGATTTTCCCGTCTCGGGACCATCTCCCAGTATAGCGCGCTCTACTCCCTTCGTTGCTGTGGTTACCGGTTTAAACAATTCTTCAGATCCCGCAGCAAAATCAGTTTGTAAATTCTGTCGTTGTTGCAGTTTATTCCGTACAGAGTCACGAATTGGTACAAATCTCCTGATTGCATCTAATCGTTCACGAGCCAATCGGGTTGTTAATGCTTCATTGACCATTATTTGAAATCAGAAACAATTTTTCAATTGTGAAACAATTTTTCAATCCCGACCTAACGGCATCATGAAAGTGTTAAGGGCGTTATCAGTGATGAGGGAAGTATCATAATTGCTATAAAAATAAATAATATTGATAGTTCCCTCATTCTATTTTGATCATCCATTAACGGCCCATCACTGATTTTGACATTTTTAATCAAAAAATGCTAAAAAAAAAATGAAATCTCTCTTTGAGGGTCAGTCACAATCAAATAATGATAAATGGTCGGGCAATCAAAATTGTTCATTTTCTTGAATTAACGCCCGTAGGTTTCTAACTTTAGAATTAACCTCCTTTTTCAATTCGTATTCGTACCCCAATTCTTTTCGTATTCGTTCTACGATGGTATACAACGGAGCGAACACACTTACGTCACTGGAAAATGCGAGAGAGTCCCGAATAGAATTCTGAATTCTCTTGATGAGCGCATACTTCTTTGGTAGCATATACTTGTTAGTGCTAACTCCGTATTCTATATCCTGAAAATCAGACATGATTTGATCAGGATTTAACCCATCTGATAGTTCAATATCCCAACTTTTCAATTTTGAAATCTCGGATATGATGCTATTCATGTTTTCAGAATTCATTATTCTATAATAATGATATATTTCTAAATGAAAAATATGACGTATTAGACATAACTAAATCGAATTTTTTGTCCCGTCCCCTTTGAAATAGCCGATCGACAAACCCCCTCTGCAACATATCGTACAGAGGGTCTACAAATATTGAAATACTTGCCGGCTTCATATATTGATTTAAATACTTTTCTTCGTTAGTTATTGTATTCAAAGATTTCACAGGTCTCGCTTTTTTCGAGTATTTCCCAGTCCCCCCTCGTTTGGTATTTTCACTATGTGTAACAGCCTGCAGATTTGATAAAGAATTGTTCTTCGGATTAGAATCAATATGATCAATAACAAAACCATCTTTGATCAATCCATGGAAACACTCGTACACGAAACGATGATTGTAATATTTCTTCTTTCCAACAGTAAAGAACAAATACCCCATACCATTATCCCACCCAACTGGGTTCTTCAGTCTACGGTTTCTTACAACACCATCACTGGATGCTTCATAATTTGTACTCACAGGGTGCTGTCTGAATTCTTGGGTCATTCTTATACTATACTATTTGTCTAATTCAATGACTGATCCATTGCAGGGGGATTCATTATACATAAATCTTTCATTTAGACACTTGTTTTTAGTATAGCATGAAAGAGTTCAAGAGATTGACTTCGAAAAATGCTGAATTCAATGCTGATAAGGAGTTTAAGAGATTATTGAAAATCAGTCCTAGATTTAATCTCGATAGACCCAAAAAACGTATCAAACGTCCAAGAGACGGAAACATGAAAGAGTTTAAGAGATTATTGAAAATCAGTCCTAGATTTAATCTCGATAGACCCAAAAAACGTATCAAACGTCCAAGAGACGGAAACATGAAAGAGTTTAAGAGATTATTGAAAATCAGTCCTAGATTTAATCTCGATAGACCCAAAAAACGTATCAAACGTCCAAGAGACGGAAACATGAAAGAGTTTAAGAGATTATTGAAAATCAATCCTAAATTTAATCTCGATAGACCCAAAAAACGTAACAAATTTAATCTCGATAAACCCAAAATCCTTCGGATTTCAAAAGCGTCCAAGAAATTATCCTGGAAAGATGCTCAATTCAATCTCGATATAGTTTCTAATACACCCAAGAATACAATTCTTGATAAAGCCATGATTAGTAAAATCAGAGATTGTTTCAATGAATTTAAGCGTGATGGAGCATCCTATTGTTGGTCAACATTTCGAATTGATGGTGTTGTTGACGCTACCATGAATGATGAAAAAGCAGCAGTGATAATTTCACATGTTGGGGAAAAACGGTATTTTTTCCGAATCAAATTCATTATTGAAGTCGATGGCAAATGGATTATTAGGGATAAATTTGAACCAATCCTCAAGAATAAAAAAGCTGTCATTGTGAGTAGAGATTCCAAACCAGGAATTCTAACCGGCATTGACAAACCATACTACGAAAGATCTTATCCCGTAACAGCAATGGTTTATGGGCTATATCCGTTAAATGATAAACCCGATATCGCAAAACTAGCTCCTATGAAATATTCGTCAGGGCTTAATTGTGTAGCAACACGGGTAATGGAGCACTTCACAAATGCATCCCGAGGAAATAAACTAACTGATCTGCGACGTAGGAAAATAACCGAATGGGAACTGACAGTGAAACAGCATGGTGCAAAGATTTCTGATATAGCTAAATTAGAAACATCATTAAGATTTCCAATAACAGTTATGACGATAACCGGAGAGGTTTTATACGAACCGAAATATAACAAAAATGGAGCACCAATACAGATTATTGATCATAACAAACACGCGTGGACACCTGCGGTAACAGTATTTCCACGAGAACGAACCGTGAAATATATCCCACCGGAATTTTCCGGGAAATTAGTCCGGGATGTTTTCTATGAAGAGAGATTATTTGATGCTATTAATGCGTTGTGTAAGGATGATCCTGTGTCAGTGTGGTTACTTAGAAGTGATGAAGATCCCGAAATAGGATTCGATCAATTTGTAAAACCAAATGGTGAATTATATCGCGTTGAAGAATTAGATAATAGAATGAGAAAAATCGCTAGTGATTTTTCACCGGAGAATTCCCATGAAAAACTACTCACGGATAGTTTTACTATTCCATCAGTGGTAGCTCACTTCGCAAGAGAAAAAAACTCATGGCGTCCAACACGAAGTGATTTTCTCGAGGATGTTAAATTGAGTTGCGTCGAATTTGGTCATGGAGGACTGTGGAATACGAAATACTCACTTGATGGTATGATTTCAATTGATATAGCCGCGTGTTACCCCGGAAGTTTTCTCGGTTATGGGGAATGCGCTGAGTACTTCAAACGATTTGGACACCCCACGCATGAAATGACTCGTGTTGCGATTAATGGACCATTGCCTGATTTTGATTTAACCGGATTCGCTCGTGTGATATCATTTGAATTAGCGTCAGGATTACATCCGTGTAGTTATGTTTGGCTCGGTAGACACCTATCTGAAAAGGCCTGGATGCCAATAGTGCTATTGAGATATATGATTGATTGTGGTATGCTAATATCGTTGATTGTTTCCGAGGCTATTATATGCTATCGAGCTCAGAAGGAAGTTTGGCTACCACAACCCGATCTAGATAGAATAATCAGCGAACAGCGAAAACAATTCCCTGATGGAAATTCTTCGAATTTTAGTGAAGAAGAAATCATAAATTGGTCTAAGAAGTTATTTGAAATTAAAAAAGAACAAGCAAAAGATCTCGGACGAAGAATAATCGGTAAATTTACCCAGGGTGGACGATACGACAACGCAAAATATTCTTCGCGGTTAATCACAGATGTCGCTGAATACGATTTTATTGTAGCGGATTTAATGAAACAGGGAAAACTTGTATCCCGTAAGGATGCTTTTCTATCCAATGGTGAGAAATTAGGTACGGTTGTTACCTACTGTGATGGACATAATTCCCAGTATACACATTTGAGAAGTTCAATGCTAGCCTATGCTTCTATTAATCTATTTTCGATGATAAATAGATTTCCTAATACCGCGGTTAGAGTGGCCACTGATTCGATGTATATACACAATAAGTACAAATCAGCTGTAGCTAAATTCACAGATCCCGAAGAAAATTGGGGGCGTTGGCGATTTAAAAAGGAGATGCTACATGAGTATTGTGAATCCGCAGACGTTGCCATGGATGATAAATATCTTTGTTGCAACCGTATTGAAAATCAATCAGAATTTTCTAATGCACCACCGGTATCTGATCCAATCTGTAGATATAAAACAGTTTATTTAAACGGTTGTGGTGGGTCAGGAAAGACAACTCGTGCAATTGAATTATTTCGTCGTGGTGGAAATACTTGTATTTCTACTAACATGATTGTGCTAACACCGACTCACAGACTCGCCAGAGAGATGATACAGCGAGGGGTAAATGCCTGTACTTACCATAGTTTCTTTCGATGGAAGGGTGACAAATGGACTCCTGAGCGTATGGGTGATAAATTCATTCCTGAAATCATAATTTGGGATGAAATATGCACAGTGTCATTAGATGTATTACAAATATTTCTCGAGTGGTTGTTAAACAAAAACACAAAAGTCGTCATGTGCGGTGATCACGGCCAACCACCACCATTTGTCGGTGCATCTCCACATGAATGGCTAAGGGGTTTTGTAGACTACTATGAAGAAATCACCACTGATTATAGATCACTTGATGAACGATTACGAGAATTTAAGAAACTAATTAGATTACAACCGGATAGAATCCAGTGCGAAATAGCGCGTGAAGTGATTTCAGAAACTCAAATAAACGATTTCTGGGAAACATGGAGACCAAATGATTTGATAATTGCAAGTAGAAAAATAGTCAGGGATACACTTCAGATGAAGTTATTTGAATTGCATAAAGAAAAATTTGCAACGCTTCCAGTACCCCTTTGTTATAGGCCATCGGATACACGAAAACAGAATATTGAAGTTGATATTCCAGGACAGAGTGAAAAACAAATTCTCGTATTAAATGATATTGTGCTGGTTGATATCAATGTCGTTGAAGATGCATTGCGTGCTAATAAATCCCCGTGGACTCTAGGATACGCAGCAACAATACACTCTTCACAGGGATTGACTATATCGGATACAATTGTTTGGATGGTGGATAATCACATCGAATGGTCGAATTTAGTCTATCTCGCAGTATCCAGAGTACGAAAAATAAATCAACTTCGAAGAGTTGTCCTCAATGATGAAATCATTGGTGATGATAATGACACCACAATAAATGATATTGATGTTAGCATCATTAATAAAAAACTCTCCGGTTACAAACAACAGGACAAAAAAAAACAACGAGAATTTGATATTGATGCTAAATTAATAATTACGCTGAAACAACAACAGAATAATCACTGCGCGAGTTGCAATTGTATAATGCGTTGGCAGTATTCGGATAAGGATCCTCGCCAATTCACCGTAGACAGAAAAAATAACAGTCTCGGTCATGTCAGAAATAATGTGATGTTGACTTGTCTTGAGTGCAATAGACGCAACGGTGCTAGTTAAGACCATGCGGTGGCAATTGAGTATCCTCGGGAATTACCTGTAGTTGTTCTCGAGTAAAACCCCGTTGAGGGGCAGTTGAATCCAGTTTATAGATTGCTGGTCTACCAGTTGATCGTGTTATAGTAGATATCTTATGCGTAGTGACGCTCCAAATAGGATCAGTAGCCCTTTTTCTACCCCCTTCAAGCTCTCCTGGTTCGTATAAGTACCTCACAATGACATTACTATGAAGAATTGGTTGGGAAACGCTAGCGTTTCTAGGGAAATCTTTTTGTGGTTGTACGGGTATTGACTTCTTTTTAATCGCGTTGATAGGTTTCATGTTGATTGTTCTAGTAATCTCGTTATTCAGTGCAGTAATCACAGATGGTAATCTTTTAACCCATTCACGGGATCGCTTTTCTTGAATGAATTCTTTTGCGTATTGATATCCAAATAACCGCTCAGCAATCGTCCGATTAAATCGTTCTACAATGGCCTGATCGCGATGTAGCGCAGTATGCCCTCGTCGTATGGTGACATTATGATGTTTCATTGTAGATAATACTGCACCCTGAAATTCCTTACCAGGATCAACCTGCAATAGATTTGGCCAGTGCAGAGGACCTCGTCGATAAATCCTCTCAAATGCAGAAGCAACTTCAGTGGCTGATTTTGTTTTTAACGGTTCTGCTTCTTTGTATCGACTTGCAATATCAACTACGGTTAGCGCGTATTTGTAACCACGATCATGTGGCAGAAATAATATATCAGCCTGATGAACTTCATTAGGAGCGGTCACATCAAAATGCGAGAATTGAATTTGTTTAGGCGGTGGTAGATAAATTTGCCATAGTGCCTGTTTGGATAACCAATTAGCCGCAGTGGTTTTTTTCACTTTTGCAGCGCTAGCGAGTTTATGAACTGCTGATTTACCCCTCCAGTATCCTCTTGGGGAGTAATAAATTGATTCCATATTATTAATTACCGGCACCTAACATCAATTTACTTTTCATAGCCGATTTTATCAAAAATGAAGCCAATTTTTCTTTGAAGGATTTATCAGGAATAGCATTTAACGCATGAATTAATTTCACATCTGCTAGATGCCTGTGTTGCAGATTGCTGCTTTTATAAGCAACATCATGAAGGTGACAGGCCTTATCAATGGCGTTTATTGGTTCTTCACCGGGGTTGGGTTGATTTTGATTATTGAGTCTGATATCAAGTCTGGTTCCCGGTCCACAGTAGCTATATCCTGGAAGGTGCTTTTCTCCGGGGTACTTTGCCCATGGGGTTCCAGGGAGCTTTGCCAATTTGGCTGCGATATCACCTCCTCGTTTTTTTTTAAATCAGATCTCATAGACACAAATCTAAATTTCTTTGTACCACATTGCATGCATTTACCAGAAAGCGCTGATCGGTTATTTTTAGTTGTAACTGTCGTCACATCATCTGTGCCAGTACGCGTTTTGCACTTCACACAATATAGATCCATAATTTATGTATAGAAATATGGATATAATTGATTTTTCAGCGACTAAAACAAGAGAACCAATTAAGCATCATGCAGCGCTACCAAACTCTATCCGGATGATTATAATCGGGCCATCTGGATCCGGTAAAACGCAATTGTTACTCAATTTAATAATGAGATGGATGAAGTGGGATAAGTTGTATTTAATTGCCCCTAGCGTAGATGATCAACGATGTTATGAAGTGCTAAAAGATTTTAATGAAAACGCTTCAGAAATTAAGGGTGAGAACGCCATTGAATTTATAACCGATATCGATGAAGCACCGAGTATTGATGATATTGATGGAGATATTAACAATTTAGTCGTATACGACGATATAATGTTGGATAAACAAAAAAATCCTGCTAGGATCTTTTCCCGGGGGCGTCACAAAAACACTGACGTGATATATGTCACTCAACGCTACACTCAGGTTCCAAAAGTCATCAGAGATAATTGCAATATTCTTTCTGTATTCAACGGCGTTGATACTCATACTCTTAGAAATATATGGCAGACATGGTGTTCTGATATGGACTTCAATCAATTTCGAGATTTCTTTAGTCATGCTCAGTCGACTCCGCACGGATTCGCAACAATAAATCTACATGATCCTCGGACACGATATCGTATCGGACTGGATCAAATATTCGGTTAAAATCATTTATTATTTTTTGTTAACCCAGTGATGAAATCACTAAGCAGCAGAGAGGGTGGATGACAACAAGTTGCGACCAAAATTAATTAAAAAATCGTAAAAATCTTCGTTTTCATTTTTTTAGTTAAAATGAGATTTCGTAGATTTCAACGAAATCCTACGGATCGTTTTAAGGATTCAATCAATTTTTTTTGTCTGAAAACGTTGTAGGATTCGCCCTTTTTTTGGTTGAAATGAGATTATAGGACGGCTCGTTTTAGGATTTCAATCAAATTTTGTCTAAAAACGTTGTAGGGTTCACCCTCTCTGCTGCTTCAATCGAGATACATATATCAACGTTGAGGTGGTTGAATACATATCTTTCCATCTTCATTAGGATGCTTATCTCAACATATCTATCTACACATCGCTGTAACTATCCATGTTTACTAGAATTCATTGAGATATTTCAATGCAAATACAATAATCTACGTTGTGGTGTTTCAATTCAGCTAGATTCACTTTCTTGGGGAAAATCTATCTACATATGACAATCCACGTTGACTGATAGATAGCTTCATAATTCCATCTTCGTGAAGATGTGTCGATATCCATAAAACAAACTAGATGAAGATAAATCTGGCAACATGTAAGCTTTTATTTGCATACATATCTATAGACAAAACCAAATCACATCGTGTTATATCAATCGAGATACATATATCAACGTTGACGTGGTTGAATACATATGTTTCCCTATTCATTAAGATGCTTATCTCAACATATCCATCTGCACATCGATGTAACTATCCATGTTTACTAGAATACATCGAGATATTTCAATGCAAATACAATAATCTACGTAATGGTGCTTCAATTCAGCTAGATTCACTTTCTTGGGGAAAAATCTATCTACATATGACAATCTACGTAGACTGATAGATAGCTACATAATTCCATCTTCGTGAAGATGTGTCGATATACATATTACAAACTACAGGAAGATAAATCTGACAACATGTAAGCTTTTATCTGGATACATATCTATAGACAGAAACCAAATCACATCGTGTTATCTCAATCGAGATACATATATCAACGTTGAGGTGGTTGAATACATATCTTTCCATCTTCATTAAGATGCTTATCTCAACATATCCATCTGCACATCGCTGCAACTATCCATGTTTACTGGAATACATCCAGATATTTCAATGCAAATACAATAATGTACGTAATGGTGATTCAATTCAGCTAGATTCACTTTCTTGGGGAAAAATCTATCTACTTATGACAATCTACGTAGACTGATAGATAGCTACATAATTCCATCTTCGTGAAGATGTGTCGATATCCATATAACAAACTACATGAAGATAAATCTGACAACATGTAATCTTTCATCTGGATACATATATATAGACAGAAACCAAATCACATCGTGTTATATCAATCGAGATACATATATCAACGTTGAGGAGGTTGAATACATATGTTTCCATCTTCATTAAGATGCTTATTTCAACATATATCCATCTAAACATCGCTGTAACTATCCATGTTTACTAGAATACATCGATATATTTCAATACAAATACAATAATCTACGTTGTGGTGTTTCATTTCAGCTAGATTCACTTTCTTGGGGAAATATCTATCTACATATGACAATCTACGTAGACTGATAGATAACTACATAATTCCAACTAAGTGTAGAAGTATCTATATACATATAACAAACTACATGAAGATAAATCTGATAACATGTAAGCTGATGGTTGGAGATATATCTGTAGACCGAAACCAAATTATATCGTGCTTCATCAATCGAGATACATATATCAACGTTGAGGTGGTTGAATACATATCTTTCCATCTTCACTAGGATGCTTATCTCAACATATCCATCTACAAGTCGCTATAACTATCCATGTTTACTAGAATGAATCGAGATATTTCAATGCAAATACAATAATCTACGTAATGGTGCTTGAATTCTGCTATATTCACTTTCTTGGGGAAAAATCTATCTACATATGAAAATTTACGTAGACTGATAGATAGCTACATAATTCAATCTTCGTGAAGATGTGACGATATCCATATAACAAACTACATGAAGATAAATCTGACAACATGTATTCTTTTATCTGGATACATATCTATATTCAGAAACCAAATCACATCGTGTTATATCAATCGAGATACATATATCAACGTTGAGGTGGTTGAATACATATCTTTCCATCTTCATTAAGTTGCTTATTTCAACATATATCCATCTACACATCGCTGTAACTATCCATGTTTATTTGAATACATCGATATATTTCAATGCAAATACAATAATCTACGTTGTGGTGTTTCAATACAGCTAGATTCATTTTCTTGGGGAAAAATCTATCTACATATGACAATCTACGTAGACTGATAGTTAGCTACATAATTCCATCTTCGTGAAGATGTAACGATATCCATATAACAAACTACATGAAGATAAATCTGAAAACATGTAAGCTTTTATCTGGATACATATCTATAGACAGAAACCAAATCACATCGTGTTATATCAATCGAGATACATATATCAACGTTGAGGTGGTTGAATACATATCTTTCCATCTTCATTAGGATGTTTATCTCAACATATCCATCTACATATCGCTGTAACTATCCATGTTTACTAGAATTCATCGAGATATTTCAATGCAAATACAATAATCTACGTTGTGGTGTTTCAATTCAGGTACATTCACTTTCTTCGGGAAAAATCTATCTACATATGACAATCTACGTAGACTCATGGATAGCTACATAATTCCATCTTCGTGAAGATGTGTCGATATCCATATAACAAACTACATGAAGATAAATCTGACAACATGTAAGATTTTATATGGATACATATCTATAGACAGAAACCAAATCACATCGTGTTATATCAATCGAGATACATATAACAACGTTGAGGTGGTTGAATACATATCTTTCCATCTTCATTAGGATGCTTATCTCAACATGTCCATCTACACATCGCTGTATCTATCCATGTTTACTAGAATCCATCGAGATATTTCAATGCAAATACAATAATCTACGTTGTGGAGTTTCAATTCAGGTAGATTCAATTTCTTGGGGAAAAATCTATCTACATATGACAATCTACGTAGACTGATAGATAGCTATATCATTCCATCTTCGTGAAGATGTGTCGATATCCATATCACAAACTACATGAAGATAAATCTGACCACATGTAATCTTTCATCTGGATACATATCTATAGACAGAAACCAAATCACATCGTGTTATATCAATCGAGATACATATATCAACGTTGAGGTGGTTGAATACATATGTTTCCATCTTCATTAAGATGCTTATTTCAACATATATCCATCTACACATCGCTGTAACTATCCATGTTTACTAGAATACATCGAGATATTTCAATGTAAATACAATAATCTACGTTGTGGTGTTTCAATTCAGCTAGATTCACTTTCTTGGGGAAAAATCTATCTACATACGAGAATGTTCACTAGGATGCTTATTTCAACATATCCATCTACACATCGCTGTAACTATCCATGTTTACTAGAATACATCGAGATATTGGAATGCAAATACAATAATCTACGTTGTGATGTTTCAATTCAGATGGATTCACTTTCTTGGGGAAAAATCTATCTACATATGACAATCTACGTGGACTGATAGATAGCTACATAATTCCATCTTCGTGAAGATGGGTCGATATCCATATAACAAACTACATGAAGATAAATCTGACAACACGTGAGCTTTTACCTGGATAGATATCTATAGACAGAAACCAAATCACATCGTGTTATATCAATCGAGATACATATATCAACGTTGAGGTGGTTGAATACATATCTTTCCATTTTCATTAGTATGCTTATATCAACATATCCATCTAATAATCGCTGTAACTATCCATGTTTACTAGAATACATCGAGATATTTCAATGCAAATACAATAATCTACGTTGTGGTGTTACAATTCTGCTAAATTCACTTTCTTGGGGAAAAATCTATCTACATATGACAATATACGTAGACTGATAGATATCTACATAATTAAATCTACGTGAAGATGTGTCGATATCCATATTACAAACTACATGAAGATAAATCTGACAACATGTAAGCTTTTATCTGAATACATATCTATAGACAGAAACCAAATCACATCCTCTTATATCAATCGAGATCCATATATCAATGTTGAGGTGGTTGAATACATATCTTTCCATCTTCATTATGATGCTAATCTCAACATCTCCATCTACACATCGCTGTAACTATCCATGTTTACTAGAATACATCGAGATATTTCAATGCAAATACAATAATAAACGGTGTGGAGTTTCAATTCAGCTAGATTATCTTTCTTGGGGAAAAATCTATCTTCATATGACAATCTTCAGTAGGATGCTGATTTCAACATATCCATCTACACATCTCTGTAACTATCCATGTTTACTAGAATACATCGAGATATTTCAATGCAAATACAATAATCTACGTTGTGGTGTTTCTCTTCACTAGATTCACTTTCTTGGGGAAAAATCTATCTACATATGACAATCTACGTAGACTGATAGATAGCTACATAATTCCATCTACGTGAAGATGTGTCGATATCCATATAACAAACTAGAAAAAGATAAATCTGACAACATGTAAGCTTTTATCTGGATACATATCTATAGACAGAAACCAAATCACATCGTGTTATATCAATCGAGATACATATATCAACGTTGACGTGGTTGAATACATATGTTTCCATCTTCATTAAGATATTTATCTCAACATATCCATCTGCACATCACTGTAACTATCCATGTTTACTAGAGTACATCGAGATATTTCAATGCAAATACAATAATCTACGTTGTGGTGTTTCATTTCAGCTAGATTCACTTTCTTCGGGAAATATCTATCTACATATGAGAATCTACGTAGACTGATAGATAGCTACATAATTCCAACTAAGTGTAGAAGTATCTATATACATATAACAAACTACATGAAGATAAATCTGATAACATGTAAGCTGATGTTTGGAGATATATCTGTGGACCGAAACCAAATTATATCGTGCTACATAAATCGAGATACATATATCAACGTTGAGGTGGTTGAATACATATCTTTCCAACTTCACTAGGATGCTTATCTCAACATATCCATCTACAAATCGCTATAACTATCCATGTTTACTAAAATGCATCGAGATATTTCAATGCAAATACAATAATCTACGTAATGGTGCTTCAATTCAGCTATATTCACTTTCTTGGGGAAAAATCTATCTACATATGAAAATTTACGTAGACTGATAGATAGCTACATAATTCCATCTTCGTGAAGATGTGTCGATATCCATAAAACAAACTACATGAAGATAAGACTGACAACATGTAAGCTTTTATCTGGATACATATCTATAGACAGAAACCAAATCACATCGTGTTATCTCAATCGAGATACCTATATCAACGTTGTGGTGGTTGAATACATATGTTTCCATCTTCATTAAAATGCTTATGTCAACATATCTATCTGCACATCGCTGTAACTATCCATGTTTACTAGAATACATCGAGATATTTCAATACAAATACAATAATCTACGTAATGGTGATTCAATTCAGCTAGATTCACTTTCTTGGGGAAAAATCTATCTACATATGACAATATACGTAAACTGATAGATAGCTACATAATTCCGTCTACGCGAGGATGTGTCGATATCCGTATAACAAACTACATGAAGATAAATCTGACAACATGTAAGCTTTAATCTCGATTCATATCTAAAGACAGAAACCAAATCACATCGTGTTATATCAATCGAGATACATATATCAACGTTGATGTGGTTGAATACATATCTTTCAATCTTCATTAGGATGCTTATCTCAATATAACCATCTACACGTCGCTGTAATTATCCATGTTTACTAGAATACGTCGAGATATTTCAATGCAAATACAATAATCTACGTTGTGGTATTTGAATTCAGCTAGATTCACTTTCTTGGGGAAAAATCTATCTACATATGACAATCTTCACTAGGATGCTTATTTGAACATATCCATCTACACATCGCTGTAATTATCCATGTTTACTAGAATTCATCGAGATATTTCAATGCAAATACAATAATCTACGTTGTGGTATTTCAATTCAGCTAGATTCACTTTCTCGGGGAAAATTCTATCTACATATGACAATATACGTAAACTGATAGATAGCTACATAATTCCATCTACGCGAAGATGTGTCGATATCCATATAACAAACTACATGAAGATAAATCTGACAACATGTAAGCTTTTATCTGGATACATATCTATAGACAGAAACCAAATCACATCGTGTTATATCAATCGAGATACATATATCAACGTTGAAGTGGTTGAATACATATGTTTCCATCTTCATTAAGATGCTTATCTCAACATATCCATCTGCACCTCGCTGTAACTATCCATGTTTACTAGAACACATCGAGATATTTCAATGCAAATACAATAATCTACCTAATGGTGCTTCAATTCAGTTAGATTCACTTTCTTGGGGAAAAATCTATCTACATATGACAATCTACGTAGACTGATAGATAGCTACATAATTCCATCTTCGTGAAGATGTGTCGATATCCAGATAACAAACTACATGAAGATAAGTCTGACAACATGTAAGGTTTTATTTAGATACATATCTATAGACAGAAACCAAATCACATCGTGTTATCTCAATCGAGATACATATATCAACGTTGAGGTGGTTCAATACATATGTTTCCATCTTCATTAAGATGCTGATCTCAACATATCCATCTGCACATCGCTGTAACTATCCATGTTTACTGGAATACATCAAGATATTTCAATGCAAATACAATAATCTACGTTGTGGTGTTTCAATTCAGCTAGATTCACTTTCTTGGGGAAAAATCTATCTACATATGACTATATACGTAAACTGATAGATAAATACATAATTCCATCTACGCGAAGATGTGTCGATATCCATATAACAAACTACACGAAGATAAATCTGACAACATGTAAGCTTTTATCTGGATACATATCTATAGACAGAGACCAAATCACATCGTGTTATATCAATCGAGATACATATATCAACGTTGAGGTGGTTGTATACATATCTTTCAATCTTCATTAGGATCCTTATCTCAACATATCCATCTACACGTCACTATGACTATCCATGTTTAATAGAATACATCGAGATATTTCAATGCAAATATAATAATCTACGTTGTGGTGTTTCAATTCAGCTAGATTCATTTTTTGGGGGAAAAATCTATCTACATATGACAATCTACGTAGACTGATAGATAGCTACATAATTCCAACTACGTGTAGAAGTATCTATATACACATAACAAACAACATGAAGATAAATATGATAACATGTAAGCTTTTATCTGGATACATATCTATAGACAGAAACCAAATCACATCGTGTTATATCAATCGAAATACATATATCAAAGTTGAGGTGGTTGAATACATATCTTTCGATCGTCATTAGGATGCTTATCTCAACATATCCATCTACACGTCGCTGTAACTATCCATGTTTACTAGAATACATCGAGATATTTCAATGCAAATACAATAATCTAGGTTGTGGTGTTTCAATTCAGTAAGATTCACTTTCTTGGGGAATAATCTATCTACATATGACAATCTACACTAAGATGCTTATTTGAACATATCCATCTACGCATCGCTGAAACTATCCATGTTTACTATAATACATCAAGATATTTCAATGCAAATACAATAATCTACGTTGTGGTATTTCAATTCAGCTAGATTCTCTTTCTTGGGGAAAAATCTATTTACATATGACAATATACGTAGACTGATAGATAGCTACATAATTCCATCTACGTGAAGATGTGTCGATATCCATATAACAAACTACATGAAGATAAATCTGACAACATGTAAGCTTTTATCTGGATACATATCTATAGACAGAAACCAAATCACATCGTGTTATCTCAATCGAGATGCATATATCAACGTTGAGGTTGTTGAATACATATGTTTCCATCTTCATTAAGATGCTTATCTCAACATATCCATCTGCACATCGCTGTAACTATCCATGTTTACTAGAATACATCGAGATATTTCAATGCAAAAACAATAATCTACGTAATGGTGCTTCAATTCAGCTAGATTCACTTTCTTGGGGAAAAATCTATCTACATATGACAATCTACGTAGACTGATAGATAGCTACATAATTACATCTTCGTGAAGATGTGTCGATCTCCATATAACAAACTACATGAAGATAAATCTGACAACATGTAAGCTTTTATCTGGATACATATCTATAGACAGAAACTAAATCACATCGTGTTATATCAATCGAAATACATATATCAACGTTGAGGTGGTTGAATACATATCTTTCCATCTTCATTAGGATGCTTATCTCAACATTTCCATCTACACGTCGCTGTAACTATCCATGTTTACTAGAATACATCGAGATATTTCACTGCAAATACAATAATCTACGTTGTGGTGTTTCAAATCAGCTAGATTCACTTTCTTGGGGAATAATCTATCTACATATGACAATCTTCACTAGGATGCTTATTTGAACATATCCATCTACACATCGCTGTAACTATCCATGTTTACTATAATACATCGAGATATTTCAATGCAAATACAATAATGTACGTTGTGGTATTTCAATTCAGCTAGATTCTCTTTCTTGGGGACAAATCTATCTACATTTGACAATATACGTAGACTGATAGATAGCTACATAATTCCATCTACGCGAAGATGTGTCGATATCCATATAACAAACTACATGAAGATAAATCTGACAACATGCAAGCTTTTATCTGGATACATATCTATAGACAGAAACTAAATCACATCGTGTTATATCAATCGAAATACATATATCAACGTTGAGATGGTTGAATACATATCTTTCCATCTTCATTAGGATGCTTATCTCAACATATACATCTACACGTCGCTGTAACTATCCATGTTTACTAGAATACATCGAGATATTTCAATGCAAATACAATAATCTACGTTGTGGTGTTTCAATTCAGCTAGATTCACTTTCTTGGGGAATAATCTATCTACATATGACAATCTACACTAAGATGCTTATTTGAACATATCCATCTACACATCGCTGTAACTATCCATGTTTACTATAATACATCGAGATATTTCAATGCAAATACAATAATCTACGTTGTGGTATTTCAATTCAGCTAGATTCTCTTTCTTGGGGAAAAATCTATCTACATTTGACAATATACGTAGACTGATAGATAGCTACATAATTCTATCTACGTGAAGATGTGTCGATATCCATATAACAAACTACATGAAGATAAATCTGACAACATGTAAGCTTTTATCTGGATACATATCTATAGACAGAAACCAAATCACATCGTGTTATATCAATCGAGATACATATATCAACGTTTACGTGGTTGAATACATATCTTTCCATCTTTATTAGGATGCTTATCTCAACATATCCATCTACACGTCGCTGTAGCTATCCATGTTTACTAGAATACATCGAGATATTTCAATGCAAATACAATAATCTACGTTGTGGTGTTTCAATTCAGCTAGATTCACTTTGTTGGGGAAAAATCTTTCTACATATGACAATCTTCACTAGGATGCCTATTTGAACATATCCATCTACACATCGCTGTAACTATCCATGTTTATTAGAATACATCGAGATATTTCAATGCAAATACAATAATCTACGTTGTGGTATTTCAAATCAGCTAGATTCACTTTCTCGGGGAAAATTCTATCTACATATGACAATATACGTAAACTGATAGATAACTACATAATTCCATCAACGTGATTATGTTTCGATATCCATATAACAAACTACATGAAGATAAATCTGTCAACATGTAAGCTTTTATCTGGATACATATCTATAGACAAAAACCATATCACATCGTGTTATCTCAATCGAGATACATATATCAACGTTGAGGTTGTTGAATACATATGTTTCCATCTTTATTAAGATGCTTATCTCAAAATATCCATCTGCACATCGCTGTAACTATCCATGTTTACTAGAATACATCGAGATATTTCAATGCAAAAACAATAATCTACGTAATGGTGCTTCAATTCAGCTAGATTCACTAATTGGGGAAAAATCTATCTACATATGGCAATCTACGTAGACTGATAGATAGCTACATAATTACATCTTCGTGAAGATGTGTCGATCTCCATATAACAAACTACATGAAGATAAATCTGACAACATGTAAGCTTTTATCTGGATACATATCTATAGACAGAAACTAAATCACATCGTGTTATATCAATCGAAATACATATATCAACGTTGAGGTGGTTGAATACATATCTTTCCATCTTCATTAGGATGCTTATCTCAACATATCCATCTACACGTCGCTGTAACTATCCATGTTTACTAGAATACATCGAGATATTTCAATGCGAATACAATAAACTAAGTTGTGGTGTTTCAATTCAGCTAGATTCACTTTCTTGGGGAAAAATCTATCTACATATGACAATCTTCACTAGGATGCTTATTTGAACATATCCATCTACACATCGCTGTAACTATCCATGTTTACTAGAATACATCGAGATATTTCAATGCAAATACAATAATCTACGTAATGGTGTTTCAATTCAGCTAGATTCACTTTCTTGGGGAAAAATCTATCTACATATGACAATATACGTACACTGATAGATAGCTACATAATTCCATCTACGTGAAGATGTGTCGATATCCATATAACAAACTACATGAAGATAAATCTGACAACATGTAATCTTTTATCTGGATACATATCTATAGACAGAAACCAAATCACATCGTGTTATATCAATCGAGATACATATATCAACGTTGAAGTCGTTGAATACATATGTTTCCATCTTCATTAAGATGCTTATCTCAACATATCCATCTGCACATCGCTGTAACTATCCATGTTTACTAGAATACATCGAGATATTTCAATGCAAATACAATAATCTACGTAGTGGTGTTTGAATTCAGCTAGATTCACTTTTTTGGGGAAAAATCTATCTACATATGACAATCTACGTAGACTGATAGATAGCTCCATAATTCCAACTACGTGTAGAAGTATCTATATACACATAACAAACAACATGAAGATAAATATGATATCATGTAAGCTTTTATCTGGATACATATCTATAGACAGAAACCAAATCACATCGTGTTATATCAATCGAAATACATATATCAACGTTGAGGTGGTTGAATACATTTCTTTCCATCTTCATTAGGATGCTTATCTCAACATATCCATCTACACGTCGCTGTAACTATCCATGTTTACTAGAATACATCGAGATATTTCAATGCAAATACAATAATCTACGTTGTGGTGTTTCAATTCAGCTAGATTCACCTTCTCGGGGAAAATTCTATCTACATATGACAATATACGTAAACTGATAGATAGCTACATAATTCCATCTACGCGAAGATGAGTCGATATCCATATAACAAACTACATGAAGATAAATCTGACAACATGTAAGCTTTTATCTTGATACATATCTATAGACAGAAACCAAATCACATCGTGTTATATCAATCGAGATACATATATCAACGTTGAGGTGGTTGAATACATATCTTTGCATCTTTATTAGGATGGTATTCTCAACATATCCATCTACACGTCGCTGTAGCTATCCATGTTTACTAGAATACATCGAGATATTTCAATGCAAATACAATAATCTACTTTGTGGTGTTTCAATTCAGCTAGATTCACTTTCTTGGGGAAAAATCTATCTACATATGACAATCTTCACTAGGATGCCTATTTGAACATATCCATCTACACATCGCTGTAACTATCCATGTTTACTGGAATACATCGAGATATTTCAATGCAAATACAATAATCTACGTTGTGGTATTTCAATTCAGCAAGATTCACTTTCTCGGGGAAAATTCTATCTACATATGACAATATACGTAAACTGATAGATAACTACATAATTCCATCAACGTGATTATGTGTCGATATCCATATAACAAACTACATGAAGATGAATCTGACAACATGTAAGCTTTTATCTGGATACATATCTATAAACAAAAACCAAATCACATCGTGTTATCTCAATCGAGATGCATATATCTACGTTGAGGTTGTTGAATATATATGTTTCCATCTTCATTAAGATGCTTATCTCAACATATCCATCTGCACATCGCTGTAACTATCCATGTTTACTAGAATACATCGAGATATTTCAATGCAAATACAATAATCTACGTTGTGGTGTTTCAATTCAGCTAGATTTACTCTTTTGGGGAAAAATCTATCTAAATATGACAATCTACGTAGACTGATAGATAGCTACATAATTCCATCTTCGTGAAGATGTGTCGATATCCATATAACAAACTACATGAAGATAAATCTGACAACATGTAATCTTTCATCTGGATACATATATATAGACAGAAACCAAATCACATCGTGTTATATCAATCGAGATACATATATCAACGTTGAGGAGGTTGAATACATATGTTTCCATCTTCATTAAGATGCTTATTTCAACATATATCCATCTAAACATCGCTGTAACTATCCATGTTTACTAGAATACATCGATATATTTCAATACAAATACAATAATCTACGTTGTGGTGTTTCATTTCAGCTAGATTCACTTTCTTGGGGAAATATCTATCTACATATGACAATCTACGTAGACTGATAGATAACTACATAATTCCAACTAAGTGTAGAAGTATCTATATACATATAACAAACTACATGAAGATAAATCTGATAACATGTAAGCTGATGGTTGGAGATATATCTGTAGACCGAAACCAAATTATATCGTGCTTCATCAATCGAGATACATATATCAACGTTGAGGTGGTTGAATACATATCTTTCCATCTTCACTAGGATGCTTATCTCAACATATCCATCTACAAGTCGCTATAACTATCCATGTTTACTAGAATGAATCGAGATATTTCAATGCAAATACAATAATCTACGTAATGGTGCTTGAATTCTGCTATATTCACTTTCTTGGGGAAAAATCTATCTACATATGAAAATTTACGTAGACTGATAGATAGCTACATAATTCAATCTTCGTGAAGATGTGACGATATCCATATAACAAACTACATGAAGATAAATCTGACAACATGTATTCTTTTATCTGGATACATATCTATATTCAGAAACCAAATCACATCGTGTTATATCAATCGAGATACATATATCAACGTTGAGGTGGTTGAATACATATCTTTCCATCTTCATTAAGTTGCTTATTTCAACATATATCCATCTACACATCGCTGTAACTATCCATGTTTATTTGAATACATCGATATATTTCAATGCAAATACAATAATCTACGTTGTGGTGTTTCAATACAGCTAGATTCATTTTCTTGGGGAAAAATCTATCTACATATGACAATCTACGTAGACTGATAGTTAGCTACATAATTCCATCTTCGTGAAGATGTAACGATATCCATATAACAAACTACATGAAGATAAATCTGAAAACATGTAAGCTTTTATCTGGATACATATCTATAGACAGAAACCAAATCACATCGTGTTATATCAATCGAGATACATATATCAACGTTGAGGTGGTTGAATACATATCTTTCCATCTTCATTAGGATGTTTATCTCAACATATCCATCTACACATCGCTGTAACTATCCATGTTTACTAGAATTCATCGAGATATTTCAATGCAAATACAATAATCTACGTTGTGGTGTTTCAATTCAGGTACATTCACTTTCTTCGGGAAAAATCTATCTACATATGACAATCTACGTAGACTCATGGATAGCTACATAATTCCATCTTCGTGAAGATGTGTCGATATCCATATAACAAACTACATGAAGATAAATCTGACAACATGTAAGATTTTATATGGATACATATCTATAGACAGAAACCAAATCACATCGTGTTATATCAATCGAGATACATATAACAACGTTGAGGTGGTTGAATACATATCTTTCCATCTTCATTAGGATGCTTATCTCAACATGTCCATCTACACATCGCTGTATCTATCCATGTTTACTAGAATCCATCGAGATATTTCAATGCAAATACAATAATCTACGTTGTGGAGTTTCAATTCAGGTAGATTCAATTTCTTGGGGAAAAATCTATCTACATATGACAATCTACGTAGACTGATAGATAGCTATATCATTCCATCTTCGTGAAGATGTGTCGATATCCATATCACAAACTACATGAAGATAAATCTGACCACATGTAATCTTTCATCTGGATACATATCTATAGACAGAAACCAAATCACATCGTGTTATATCAATCGAGATACATATATCAACGTTGAGGTGGTTGAATACATATGTTTCCATCTTCATTAAGATGCTTATTTCAACATATATCCATCTACACATCGCTGTAACTATCCATGTTTACTAGAATACATCGAGATATTTCAATGTAAATACAATAATCTACGTTGTGGTGTTTCAATTCAGCTAGATTCACTTTCTTGGGGAAAAATCTATCTACATACGAGAATGTTCACTAGGATGCTTATTTCAAAATATCCATCTACACATCGCTGTAACTATCCATGTTTACTAGAATACATCGAGATATTGGAATGCAAATACAATAATCTACGTTGTGATGTTTCAATTCAGATGGATTCACTTTCTTGGGGAAAAATCTATCTACATATGACAATCTACGTGGACTGATAGATAGCTACATAATTCCATCTTCGTGAAGATGGGTCGATATCCATATAACAAACTACATGAAGATAAATCTGACAACACGTGAGCTTTTACCTGGATAGATATCTATAGACAGAAACCAAATCACATCGTGTTATATCAATCGAGATACATATATCAACGTTGAGGTGGTTGAATACATATCTTCCATTTTCATTAGTATGCTTATATCAACATATCCATCTAATAATCGCTGTAACTATCCATGTTTACTAGAATACATCGAGATATTTCAATGCAAATACAATAATCTACGTTGTGGTGTTACAATTCTGCTAAATTCACTTTCTTGGGGAAAAATCTATCTACATATGACAATATACGTAGACTGATAGATATCTACATAATTAAATCTACGTGAAGATGTGTCGATATCCATATTACAAACTACATGAAGATAAATCTGACAACATGTAAGCTTTTATCTGAATACATATCTATAGACAGAAACCAAATCACATCCTCTTATATCAATCGAGATCCATATATCAATGTTGAGGTGGTTGAATACATATCTTTCCATCTTCATTATGATGCTAATCTCAACATCTCCATCTACACATCGCTGTAACTATCCATGTTTACTAGAATACATCGAGATATTTCAATGCAAATACAATAATAAACGGTGTGGAGTTTCAATTCAGCTAGATTATCTTTCTTGGGGAAAAATCTATCTTCATATGACAATCTTCAGTAGGATGCTGATTTCAACATATCCATCTACACATCTCTGTAACTATCCATGTTTACTAGAATACATCGAGATATTTCAATGCAAATACAATAATCTACGTTGTGGTGTTTCTCTTCACTAGATTCACTTTCTTGGGGAAAAATCTATCTACATATGACAATCTACGTAGACTGATAGATAGCTACATAATTCCATCTACGTGAAGATGTGTCGATATCCATATAACAAACTAGAAAAAGATAAATCTGACAACATGTAAGCTTTTATCTGGATACATATCTATACACAGAAACCAAATCACATCGTGTTATATCAATCGAGATACATATATCAACGTTGACGTGGTTGAATACATATGTTTCCATCTTCATTAAGATATTTATCTCAACATATCCATCTGCACATCACTGTAACTATCCATGTTTACTAGAGTACATCGAGATATTTCAATGCAAATACAATAATCTACGTTGTGGTGTTTCATTTCAGCTAGATTCACTTTCTTCGGGAAATATCTATCTACATATGAGAATCTACGTAGACTGATAGATAGCTACATAATTCCAACTAAGTGTAGAAGTATCTATATACATATAACAAACTACATGAAGATAAATCTGATAACATGTAAGCTGATGTTTGGAGATATATCTGTGGACCGAAACCAAATTATATCGTGCTACATAAATCGAGATACATATATCAACGTTGAGGTGGTTGAATACATATCTTTCCAACTTCACTAGGATGCTTATCTCAACATATCCATCTACAAATCGCTATAACTATCCATGTTTACTAAAATGCATCGAGATATTTCAATGCAAATACAATAATCTACGTAATGGTGCTTCAATTCAGCTATATTCACTTTCTTGGGGAAAAATCTATCTACATATGAAAATTTACGTAGACTGATAGATAGCTACATAATTCCATCTTCGTGAAGATGTGTCGATATCCATAAAACAAACTACATGAAGATAAGACTGACAACATGTAAGCTTTTATCTGGATACATATCTATAGACAGAAACCAAATGACATCGTGTTATCTCAATCGAGATACCTATATCAACGTTGTGGTGGTTGAATACATATGTTTCCATCTTCATTAAAATGCTTATGTCAACATATCTATCTGCACATCGCTGTAACTATCGATGTTTACTAGAATACATCGAGATATTTCAATACAAATACAATAATCTACGTAATGGTGATTGAATTCAGCTAGATTCACTTTCTTGGGGAAAAATCTATCTACATATGACAATATACGTAAACTGATAGATAGCTACATAATTCCGTCTACGCTAGGATGTGTCGATATCCGTATAACAAACTACATGAAGATAAATCTGACAACATGTAAGCTTTAATCTCGATTCATATCTAAAGACAGAAACCAAATCACATCGTGTTATATCAATCGAGATACATATATCAACGTTGATGTGGTTGAATACATATCTTTCAATCTTCATTAGGATGCTTATCTCAATATAACCATCTACACGTCGCTGTAATTATCCATGTTTACTAGAATACGTCGAGATATTTCAATGCAAATACAATAATCTACGTTGTGGTATTTGAATTCAGCTAGATTCACTTTCTTGGGGAAAAATCTATCTACATATGACAATCTTCACTAGGATGCTTATTTGAACATATCCATCTACACATCGCTGTAATTATCCATGTTTACTAGAATTCATCGAGATATTTCAATGCAAATACAATAATCTACGTTGTGGTATTTCAATTCAGCTAGATTCACTTTCTCGGGGAAAATTCTATCTACATATGACAATATACGTAAACTGATAGATAGCTACATAATTCCATCTACGCGAAGATGTGTCGATATCCATATAACAAACTACATGAAGATAAATCTGACAACATGTAAGCTTTTATCTGGATACATATCTATAGACAGAAACCAAATCACATCGTGTTATATCAATCGAGATACATATATCAACGTTGAAGTGGTTGAATACATATGTTTCCATCTTCATTAAGATGCTTATCTCAACATATCCATCTGCACCTCGCTGTAACTATCCATGTTTACTAGAACACATCGAGATATTTCAATGCAAATACAATAATCTACCTAATGGTGCTTCAATTCAGTTAGATTCACTTTCTTGGGGAAAAATCTATCTACATATGACAATCTACGTAGACTGATAGATAGCTACATAATTCCATCTTCGTGAAGATGTGTCGATATCCAGATAACAAACTACATGAAGATAAGTCTGACAACATGTAAGGTTTTATTTAGATACATATCTATAGACAGAAACCAAATCACATCGTGTTATCTCAATCGAGATACATATATCAACGTTGAGGTGGTTCAATACATATGTTTCCATCTTCATTAAGATGCTGATCTCAACATATCCATCTGCACATCGCTGTAACTATCCATGTTTACTGGAATACATCAAGATATTTCAATGCAAATACAATAATCTACGTTGTGGTGTTTCAATTCAGCTAGATTCACTTTCTTGGGGAAAAATCTATCTACATATGACTATATACGTAAACTGATAGATAAATACATAATTCCATCTACGCGAAGATGTGTCGATATCCATATAACAAACTACACGAAGATAAATCTGACAACATGTAAGCTTTTATCTGGATACATATCTATAGACAGAGACCAAATCACATCGTGTTATATCAATCGAGATACATATATCAACGTTGAGGTGGTTGTATACATCTTTCAATCTTCATTAGGATCCTTATCTCAACATATCCATCTACACGTCACTATGACTATCCATGTTTACTAGAATACATCGAGATATTTCAATGCAAATATAATAATCTACGTTGTGGTGTTTCAATTCAGCTAGATTCATTTTTTTGGGGAAAAATCTATCTACATATGACAATCTACGTAGACTGATAGATAGCTACATAATTCCAACTACGTGTAGAAGTATCTATATACACATAACAAACAACATGAAGATAAATATGATAACATGTAAGCTTTTATCTGGATACATATCTATAGACAGAAACCAAATCACATCGTGTTATATCAATCGAAATACATATATCAAAGTTGAGGTGGTTGAATACATATCTTTCGATCGTCATTAGGATGCTTATCTCAACATATCCATCTACACGTCGCTGTAACTATCCATGTTTACTAGAATACATCGAGATATTTCAATGCAAATACAATAATCTAGGTTGTGGTGTTTCAATTCAGTAAGATTCACTTTCTTGGGGAATAATCTATCTACATATGACAATCTACACTAGGATGCTTATTTGAACATATCCATCTACGCATCGCTGAAACTATCCATGTTTACTATAATACATCAAGATATTTCAATGCAAATACAATAATCTACGTTGTGGTATTTCAATTCAGCTAGATTCTCTTTCTTGGGGAAAAATCTATTTACATATGACAATATACGTAGACTGATAGATAGCTACATAATTCCATCTACGTGAAGATGTGTCGATATCCATATAACAAACTACATGAAGATAAATCTGACAACATGTAAGCTTTTATCTGGATACATATCTATAGACAGAAACCAAATCACATCGTGTTATCTCAATCGAGATGCATATATCAACGTTGAGGTTGTTGAATACATATGTTTCCATCTTCATTAAGATGCTTATCTCAACATATCCATCTGCACATCGCTGTAACTATCCATGTTTACTAGAATACATCGAGATATTTCAATGCAAAAACAATAATCTACGTAATGGTGCTTCAATTCAGCTAGATTCACTTTCTTGGGGAAAAATCTATCTACATATGACAATCTACGTAGACTGATAGATAGCTACATAATTACATCTTCGTGAAGATGTGTCGATCTCCATATAACAAACTACATGAAGATAAATCTGACAACATGTAAGCTTTTATCTGGATACATATCTATAGACAGAAACTAAATCACATCGTGTTATATCAATCGAAATACATATATCAACGTTGAGGTGGTTGAATACATATCTTTCCATCTTCATTAGGATGCTTATCTCAACATTTCCATCTACAAGTCGCTGTAACTATCCATGTTTACTAGAATACATCGAGATATTTCACTGCAAATACAATAATCTACGTTGTGGTGTTTCAAATCAGCTAGATTCACTTTCTTGGGGAATAATCTATCTACATATGACAATCTACGTAGACTGATAGATAACTACATAATTCCTTCTTCGTGAAGATGTGTCGATATCCATATAACAAACTACATGAAGATAAATCTGACAACATGTAAGCTTTTATCTGGATACATATCTATATACAGAAACCAAATCACATCGTGTTATATCAATCGAGATACATACATCAACGTTGAGGTGGTTGAATACATATCTTTCCATCTTCTTTAGGATGCTTATCTCAACATATCCATCTACACATCGCTCTAACTATCCATGTTTACTAGAATTCATCGAGATATTTCAATGCATATACAATAATCTACGTTCTGGTGTTTCAATTCAGGTAGATTCACTTTCTTGGGGAAAAATCTATCTAAATATGACAATCTACGTAGACTGATGGATAGCTACATAATTCCATCTTCGTGAAGATGTGTCGATATCCATATAACAAACTACATGAAGATAAATCTGACAACATGTAAGCTTTTATCTGGATACATATCTATAGACAGAAACCAAATCACATCGTGTTATATCAATCAACATACTTATATCAACGTTGAGGATGTTGAATACATATGTTTCCATCTTCATTAAGATGCTTATTTCAACATATATCCATCTACACATCGCTGTAACTATCCATGTTTACTAGAATACATCGAGATATTTCAATGCAAATACAATAATCTACGTTGTGGTGTTTCAATTCAGCTAGATTCACTTTCTTGGATAAATATCTATCTACATATGACAATATACGCAAACTGATAGATAGATACATATTTTCATCTACGCGAAGATGTGTCGATATCAATATAACAAACTACATGAAGATAAATCTGACAACATGTTAGTTTTTATCTGGATACATATCTATAGACAGAAACCAAATCACATCGTGTTATATCAATCGAGATACATATATCAACGTTGAGGTGGTTGAATACATATGTTTCCATCTTCATTAAGATGCTTATCTCAACATATCCATCTGCACATCGCTGTAACTATCCATGTTAACTAGAATACATCGAGATAATTCAATGCAAATACAATAATCTACGTAATGGTGCTTCAATTCAGCTAGATTCACTTTCTTGGGGAAAAATCTATCTACATATGACAATCTACGTAGACTGATAGATAGCTACATAATTCCATCTTCGTGAAGATGTGTCGATATCCATATAACAAACTGCATGAAGATAAATCTGACAACATGTAAGCTTTTATCTGGATACATATCTATAGACAGAAACCAAATCACATCGTGTTATATCAATCAAGATACATATATCAACGTTGAGGATGTTGAATACATACGTTTCCATCTTCATTAAGATGCTTATTTCAACATATATCCATCTACACATCGCTGTAACTATCCATGTTTACTAGAATACATCCAGATATTTCAATGCAAATACAATAATCTACGTTGTTATGTTTAAATTCAGCTGGATTCATTTTCTTGGGGAAAAATCTATCTACATATGACAATATACGTAGACTGATAGATAGCTACATAATTCCATCTACGTGAAGATGTGTCGATATCCATATAACAAACTACATGAAGATAAATCTGACAACATGTAAGCTTTTATCTGGATACATATCTATGGACCGAAACCATATCACATCGTGTTATATCAATCGAGATACATATATCAACGTTGACGTGGTTGAATACATATGTTTCCATCTTCATTAAGATATTTATCTCAACATATCCATCTGCACATCGCTGTAACTATCCATGTTTACTAGAATACATCGAGATATTTCAATGCAAATACAATAATCTACGTAATGGTGCTTCAATTCAGCTAGATTCACTTTCTTGGGGAAAAATCTATCTACATATGACAATCTACGTAGATTGATAGATAGCTACATAATTCCATCTTCGTGAAGATGTGTCGATATCCATATAACAAACTGCATGAAGATAAATCTGACAACATGTAAGCTTTTATCTGGATACATATCTATAGACAGAAACCAAATCACATCGTGTTATCTCAATCGAGATACATATATCAACGTTGACGTGGTTGAATACATATCTTTCCATCTTCATTAAGATGCTTATCTCAACATATCCATCTGCACATCGCTGTAACTATCCATGTTTACTAGAATACATCGATATATTTCAATACAAATACAATAATCTACGTTGTGGTGTTTCAATTCAGCTAGATTCACTTTCTTGGATAAATATCTATCTACATATGACAATATACGCAAACTGATAGATACATATTTTCATCTAAGCGAAGATGTGTCGATATCAATATAACAAACTACATGAAGATAAATCTGACAACATGTTAGCTTTTATCTGGATACATATCTATAGACAGAAACCAAATCACATCGTGTTATATCAATCGAGATACATATATCAACGTTGAGGTGGTTGAATACATATATTTCCATCTTCATTAAGATGCTTATCTCAACATATCCATCTGCACAACGCTGTAACTATCCTGTTTACTAGAATACATTGAGAAATTTCAATGCAAATACAATAATCTACGTTGTTGTGTTTCAATTCAGCTAGATTCACTTTCTTGGGGAAATGTCTATCTACATATGACAATCTACGCAGACTGATAGATAGCTAAACAATTCCAACAACGTGTAGAAGTATCTATATACATATAACAAACTACATGAAGATAAATCTGATAACATATAAGCTCATGTTTGGAGATATATAAGAAGGCCGAAACCAAATTATATCGTGCTACATCAATCGAGATACATATATCAACGTTGAGGTGGTTGAATACATATGTTTTCATCTTCATTAGGATGCTTATCTCAACATATCCATCTACACATCGCTGTAACTATCCATGTTTACTAGAATACATCGAGATATTTCAATGCAAATACAATAATCTACGTTTAGGTGTTTCAATTCAACTATATTCAAGTTCTTGCGGAAAAATCTATCTACATATGACAATCTACGTAGACTGATAGACAGCTACATAATTCCATCTTCGTGAAGATGTGTCGATATCCATATAACAAACTACATGAAGATAAATCTGAAAACATGTAATCTTTCATCTGGATACATATCTATAGACAGAAACCAAATCACATCGTGTTATATCAATCGAGATACATATATGAACGTTGAGGAGGTTGAATACTTATGTTTCCATCTTCATTAAGATGCTTATTTCAACATATGTCCATCTACACATCGCTGCAACTATCCATGTTTACTAGAATACATCGAGAAATTTCAATGCAAATACAATAATCTACGTTGTGGTGTTTCATTTCAGTTAGATTCACTTTCTTTGGGAAATATGTATCTACATATGACAATCTACGTAGACTGATAGATATCCACATAATTGCAACTACGTGTACAAGTTTCCATATACATATAACAAACTACATGAAGATAAATCTGATAACATATAAGCTGATGTTTGGAGATATATAAGAAGGCCGAAACCAAATTATATCGTGCTACATCAATCGAGATACATATATCAACGTTGAGGTGGTTGAATACATATCTTTCCATCTTCACTAGGATGCTTATCTCAACATATCCATCTACTCATCGCTATAACTATCCATGTTTACTAGAATACATCGAGATATTTCAATGCAAATACAATAATCTACGTTATAGTGTTCAATTCAGCTTGATTCACTTTCTTGGGGAAAAATCTATCTACATATGACAATCTACGTAGACTGATAGATAGCTACATAATTATATCTTCGTGAAGATGTGTCGATATCCATATAACAAACTACATGAAGATAAATCTGACAACATGTAAGCTTTTATCTGGATACATATCGATAGACAGAAACCAAATCACATCGTGTTATATCAATCGAGATACATATATCAACGTTGAGGTGGTTGAATACATATCTTTCCATCTTCATTAGAATGCCTATCTCAACATATCCATCTACACATCGCTGTAACTATCCATGTTTACTAGAATACATCGAGATATTTCAATGCAAATAAAATAATCTACGTAATGGTGCTTCAATTCAGATAGATTCACTTTCTTGGGGAAAAATCTATCTACATATGACAGTCTACTTAGACTGATAGATAGCTACATAATTCCATCGTTGTGAAGATGTGTCGATATCCATATAACAAACTACATGAAGATAAATCTGACAACATGTAAGCTTTTATCTGGATACATATCTAAAGACAGAAACCAAATCACATCGTGTTATATCAATCGAGATAAATATATCAACGTTGAGGTGGTTGAATACATTTCTTTCCATCTTCATTAGGATGCTTATCTCAACATATCCATCTACACATCGCTGTAACTATCCATGTTTACTAGAATACATCGATATATTTCAATGCAAATACAATAATCTACGTTGTGGTGTTTCATTTCAGCTAGATTCACTTTCTTGGGGAAATATCTATCTACATATGACAATCTACGTAGACTGATAGATAGCTACATAATTCCATCTACGTGTAGAAGTATCTATATACATATAACAAACTACATGAAGATAAATCTGATAACATATAAGCTCATGTTTGGAGATATATAAGAAGGCCGAAACCAAATTATATCGTGCTACATCAATCGAGATACATATATCAACGTTGAGGTGGTTGAATATGTTTCCATATTAGATTATTTTATTTGCATTGAAATATCTCGATGTATTCTAGTAAACATGGATAGTTTCCATCTTCATTAGGATGCTTATCTCAACATATCCATCTACACATCGCTGTAACTATCCATGTTTACTAGAATACATCGAGATATTTCAATGCAAATACAATAATCTACGTTTAGGTGTATCAATTGAGCTATATTCAAGTTCTTGCCGTAAAATCTATCTACATATGACAATCTACGTAGACTGATAGACAGCTACATAATTCCATCTTCGTGAAGATGTGTCGATATCCATATAACAAACTACATGAAGATAAATCTGACAACATGTAATCTTTCATCTGGATACATATCTATAGACAGAAACCAAATCACATCGTGTTATATCAATCGAGATACATATATGAACGTTGAGGAGGTTGAATACTTATGTTTCCATCTTCATTAAGATGCTTATTTGAACATATATCCATCTACACATCGCTGCAACTATCCATGTTTACTAGAATACATCGAGAAATTTCAATGCAAATACAATAATCTACGTTGTGGTGTTTCATTTCAGTTAGATTCACTTTCTTTGGGAAATATGTATCTACATATGACAATCTACGTAGACTGATAGATATCCACATAATTGCAACTACGTGTAGAAGTGTCCATATACATATAACAAACTACATGAAGATAAATCTGAAAACATATAAGCTGATGTTTGGAGATATATAAGAAGGCCGAAACCAAATTATATCGTGCTACATCAATCGAGATACATATATCAACGTTGAGGTGGTTGAATACATATCTTTCCATCTTCACTAGGATGCTTATCTCAACATATCCATCTACTCATCGCTATAACTATCCATGTTTACTAGAATACATCGAGATATTTCAATGCAAATACAATAATCTACGTTATAGTGCTTCAATTCAGCTAGATTCACTTTCTTGGGGAAAAATCTATCTACATATGACAATCTACGTAGACTGATAGATAGCTACATAATTCCATCTTCGTGAAGATGTGTCGATATCCATATAACAAACTACATGAAGATAAATCTGACAACATGTAAGCTTTTATCTGGATACATATCTATAGACAGAAACCAAATCACATCGTGTTATATCAATCGAGATACATATATCAACGTTGAGGTGGTTGAATACATATCTTTCCATCTTCATTAGAATGCCTATCTCAACATATCCATCTACACATCGCTGTAACTATCCATGTTTACTAGAATACATCGAGATATTTCAATGCAAATAAAATAATCTACGTAATGGTGCTTCAATTCAGCTAGATTCACTTTCTTGGGGAAAAATCTATCTACATATGACAATCTACGTAGACTGAAAGATAGCTACACAATTCCAACTACGTGTAGAAGTATCTATATACATATAACAAACTACATGAAGATAATTATCATAACATGTAAGCTGATGTTTGGAGATATATCTGTAGACCGAAACCAAATTATATCGTGCTACCTCAATCGAGAAACATATATCAACGTTGAGGTGGTTGAATATATATCTTTCCATCTTCACTACGATGCTTATCTCAACATATCCATCTACAAATCGCTATAACTATCCATGTTTTCTAGAAAAATTCGAGATATTTCAATGCAAATACAATAATCTACGTAATGGTGCTTCAATTCAGCTAGATTCACTTTCTTGGGGAAAAATCTATCTACATATGACAGTCTACGTAGACTGATAGATAGCTACATAATTCCATCTTCGTGAAGATGTGTCGATATCCATATAACAAACTATATGAAGATAAATCTGACAACATGTAAGCTTTTATCTGGATACATATCTATAGACAGAAACCAAATAATATCGTGTTATATCATTCAAGATACATATATCAACGTTTAGGATGTTGAATACATACGTTTCCATCTTCATTAAGTTGCTTATTTCAACATATATCCATCTACACATCGCTGTAACTATCCATGTTGACTAGAATACATCGATATATTTCAATGCAAATACAATAATCTACGTTTTGGTGTTTCAAATCAGCTAGATTCATTTTCTTGGGGAAAAATCTATCTACATATGACAATCTACGTAGACTGATAGATAGCTACATAATTCCATCTTCGTGAAGATGTGTCGATATCCATATAACAAACTACATGAAGATAAATCTGACAACATATAAGCTTTTATCTGGATAGATATCTATAGACAGAAACCAAATCACATCGTGTTATATCAATTGAGATACATATATCAACGTTGAGGTGGTTGAATACATATCTTTCCATCTTCATTAGGATGCTTATCTCAACATATCCATCTACACATCGCTGAAACTATCCATGTTTACTAGAATTCATCGAGATATTTCAATGCAAATACAATAATCTACATTGTGCTGTTTCAATTCAGCTAGATTCACTTTCTTGGGGAAAAATCTATCTACATATGACAATGTTCACTAGGATGCTTATTTCAACATATCCATCTACACATCGCTGTAACTATCCATGTTTACTAGAATACATCGAGATATTTCAACGCAAATACAATAATCTACGTAATGGTGCTTCAATTCATCTAGATTCACTTTCTTGGGGAAAAATCTATCTACATATGACAATCTACGTAGACTGATAGATAGCTACATAATTCCATCTTCGTGAAGATGTGTCGATATCCATATAACAAACTACAGGAAGATAAATCTGACAACATGTAAGCTTTTATCTGGATACATATCTATAGACAGAAACCAAATCACATCGTGTTATATCAATCGAGATACATATATCAACGTTGAGTTGGTTGAATACATATGTTTCCATCTTCATTAACATGCTTATCTCAACATATCCATCTGCACATCGCTGTAACTATCCATGTTTACTAGAATACATCGAGTAATTTCAATGCAAATACAATAATCTACGTTGTGGTGTTTCAATTCAGCTAGATACACTTTCTTGGGTAAAAATCTATCTACATATGACAATATACGTAAACTGATAGATATCTACATAATTCCATCAACGCGAAGATGTGTCGATATCCATATAACAAACTACATGAAGATAAATCTGACAACATGTAAGCTTTTATCTGGATACATATCTATAGACAGAAACCAAATCACATCGTGTTATATCAATCGAGATACATATATCAACGTTGAGGTGGTTGGATACATTTCTTTCCATCTTCATTAAGATGCTTATCTCAACATATCCATCTGCACATCGCTGTAACTATCCATGTTTACTAGAATACATCGAGAAATTCCAATGCAAATACAATAATCTACGTTGTGGTGTTTCAATTCAGCTAGATTCACTTTCTTGGGGAAATATCTATCTACATATGACAATCTATGTAGCCTGATAGATAGCTACATAATTCCATCTACGTGAAGATGTGTCGATATCCATATAACAAACTACATGAAGATAAATCTGACAACATGTAAGCTTTTATCTGGATACATATCTATGGACCGAAACCATATCACATCGTGTTATATCAATCGAGATACATATATCAACGTTGACGTGGTTGAATACATATGTTTCCATCTTCATTAAGATGCTTATTTCAACATATATCCATCTACACATCGCTGTAACTATCCATGTTTACTAGAATACATCCAGATATTTCAATGCAAATACAATAATCTACGTTGTTATGTTTAAATTCAGCTGGATTCATTTTCTTGGGGAAAAATCTATCTACATATGACAATATACGTAGACTGATAGATAGCTACATAATTCCATCTACGTGAAGATGTGTCGATATCCATATAACAAACTACATGAAGATAAATCTGACAACATGTAAGCTTTTATCTGGATACATATCTATGGACCGAAACCATATCACATCGTGTTATATCAATCGAGATACATATATCAACGTTGACGTGGTTGAATACATATGTTTCCATCTTCATTAAGATATTTATCTCAACATATCCATCTGCACATCGCTGTAACTATCCATGTTTACTAGAATACATCGAGATATTTCAATGCAAATACAATAATCTACGTAATGGTGCTTCAATTCAGCTAGATTCACTTTCTTGGGGAAAAATCTATCTACATATGACAATCTACGTAGATTGATAGATAGCTACATAATTCCATCTTCGTGAAGATGTGTCGATATCCATATAACAAACTGCATGAAGATAAATCTGACAACATGTAAGCTTTTATCTGGATACATATCTATAGACAGAAACCAAATCACATCGTGTTATCTCAATCGAGATACATATATCAACGTTGACGTGGTTGAATACATATCTTTCCATCTTCATTAAGATGCTTATCTCAACATATCCATCTGCACATCGCTGTAACTATCCATGTTTACTAGAATACATCGATATATTTCAATACAAATACAATAATCTACGTTGTGGTGTTTCAATTCAGCTAGATTCACTTTCTTGGATAAATATCTATCTACATATGACAATATACGCAAACTGATAGATACATATTTTCATCTAAGCGAAGATGTGTCGATATCAATATAACAAACTACATGAAGATAAATCTGACAACATGTTAGCTTTTATCTGGATACATATCTATAGACAGAAACCAAATCACATCGTGTTATATCAATCGAGATACATATATCAACGTTGAGGTGGTTGAATACATATATTTCCATCTTCATTAAGATGCTTATCTCAACATATCCATCTGCACAACGCTGTAACTATCCTGTTTACTAGAATACATTGAGAAATTTCAATGCAAATACAATAATCTACGTTGTTGTGTTTCAATTCAGCTAGATTCACTTTCTTGGGGAAATGTCTATCTACATATGACAATCTACGCAGACTGATAGATAGCTAAACAATTCCAACAACGTGTAGAAGTATCTATATACATATAACAAACTACATGAAGATAAATCTGATAACATATAAGCTCATGTTTGGAGATATATAAGAAGGCCGAAACCAAATTATATCGTGCTACATCAATCGAGATACATATATCAACGTTGAGGTGGTTGAATACATATGTTTTCATCTTCATTAGGATGCTTATCTCAACATATCCATCTACACATCGCTGTAACTATCCATGTTTACTAAAATACATCGAGATATTTCAATGCAAATACAATAATCTACGTTTAGGTGTTTCAATTCAACTATATTCAAGTTCTTGCGGAAAAATCTATCTACATATGACAATCTACGTAGACTGATAGACAGCTACATAATTCCATCTTCGTGAAGATGTGTCGATATCCATATAACAAACTACATGAAGATAAATCTGAAAACATGTAATCTTTCATCTGGATACATATCTATAGACAGAAACCAAATCACATCGTGTTATATCAATCGAGATACATATATGAACGTTGAGGAGGTTGAATACTTATGTTTCCATCTTCATTAAGATGCTTATTTCAACATATGTCCATCTACACATCGCTGCAACTATCCATGTTTACTAGAATACATCGAGAAATTTCAATGCAAATACAATAATCTACGTTGTGGTGTTTCATTTCAGTTAGATTCACTTTCTTTGGGAAATATGTATCTACATATGACAATCTACGTAGACTGATAGATATCCACATAATTGCAACTACGTGTACAAGTTTCCATATACATATAACAAACTACATGAAGATAAATCTGATAACATATAAGCTGATGTTTGGAGATATATAAGAAGGCCGAAACCAAATTATATCGTGCTACATCAATCGAGATACATATATCAACGTTGAGGTGGTTGAATACATATCTTTCCATCTTCACTAGGATGCTTATCTCAACATATCCATCTACTCATCGCTATAACTATCCATGTTTACTAGAATACATCGAGATATTTCAATGCAAATACAATAATCTACGTTATAGTGTTCAATTCAGCTTGATTCACTTTCTTGGGGAAAAATCTATCTACATATGACAATCTACGTAGACTGATAGATAGCTACATAATTATATCTTCGTGAAGATGTGTCGATATCCATATAACAAACTACATGAAGATAAATCTGACAACATGTAAGCTTTTATCTGGATACATATCGATAGACAGAAACCAAATCACATCGTGTTATATCAATCGAGATACATATATCAACGTTGAGGTGGTTGAATACATATCTTTCCATCTTCATTAGAATGCCTATCTCAACATATCCATCTACACATCGCTGTAACTATCCATGTTTACTAGAATACATCGAGATATTTCAATGCAAATAAAATAATCTACGTAATGGTGCTTCAATTCAGATAGATTCACTTTCTTGGGGAAAAATCTATCTACATATGACAGTCTACTTAGACTGATAGATAGCTACATAATTCCATCGTTGTGAAGATGTGTCGATATCCATATAACAAACTACATGAAGATAAATCTGACAACATGTAAGCTTTTATCTGGATACATATCTAAAGACAGAAACCAAATCACATCGTGTTATATCAATCGAGATAAATATATCAACGTTGAGGTGGTTGAATACATTTCTTTCCATCTTCATTAGGATGCTTATCTCAACATATCCATCTACACATCGCTGTAACTATCCATGTTTACTAGAATACATCGATATATTTCAATGCAAATACAATAATCTACGTTGTGGTGTTTCATTTCAGCTAGATTCACTTTCTTGGGGAAATATCTATCTACATATGACAATCTACGTAGACTGATAGATAGCTACATAATTCCATCTACGTGTAGAAGTATCTATATACATATAACAAACTACATGAAGATAAATCTGATAACATATAAGCTCATGTTTGGAGATATATAAGAAGGCCGAAACCAAATTATATCGTGCTACATCAATCGAGATACATATATCAACGTTGAGGTGGTTGAATATGTTTCCATATTAGATTATTTTATTTGCATTGAAATATCTCGATGTATTCTAGTAAACATGGATAGTTTCCATCTTCATTAGGATGCTTATCTCAACATATCCATCTACACATCGCTGTAACTATCCATGTTTACTAGAATACATCGAGATATTTCAATGCAAATACAATAATCTACGTTTAGGTGTATCAATTGAGCTATATTCAAGTTCTTGCCGTAAAATCTATCTACATATGACAATCTACGTAGACTGATAGACAGCTACATAATTCCATCTTCGTGAAGATGTGTCGATATCCATATAACAAACTACATGAAGATAAATCTGACAACATGTAATCTTTCATCTGGATACATATCTATAGACAGAGACCAAATCACATCGTGTTATATCAATCGAGATACATATATGAACGTTGAGGAGGTTGAATACTTATGTTTCCATCTTCATTAAGATGCTTATTTGAACATATATCCATCTACACATCGCTGCAACTATCCATGTTTACTAGAATACATCGAGAAATTTCAATTCAAATACAATAATCTACGTTGTGGTGTTTCATTTCAGTTAGATTCACTTTCTTTGGGAAATATGTATCTACATATGACAATCTACGTAGACTGATAGATATCCACATAATTGCAACTACGTGTAGAAGTGTCCATATACATATAACAAACTACATGAAGATAAATCTGAAAACATATAAGCTGATGTTTGGAGATATATAAGAAGGCCGAAACCAAATTATATCGTGCTACATCAATCGAGATACATATATCAACGTTGAGGTGGTTGAATACATATCTTTCCATCTTCACTAGGATGCTTATCTCAACATATCCATCTACTCATCGCTATAACTATCCATGTTTACTAGAATACATCGAGATATTTCAATGCAAATACAATAATCTACGTTATAGTGCTTCAATTCAGCTAGATTCACTTTCTTGGGGAAAAATCTATCTACATATGACAATCTACGTAGACTGATAGATAGCTACATAATTCCATCTTCGTGAAGATGTGTCGATATCCATATAACAAACTACATGAAGATAAATCTGACAACATGTAAGCTTTTATCTGGATACATATCTATAGACAGAAACCAAATCACATCGTGTTATATCAATCGAGATACATATATCAACGTTGAGGTGGTTGAATACATATCTTTCCATCTTCATTAGAATGCCTATCTCAACATATCCATCTACACATCGCTGTAACTATCCATGTTTACTAGAATACATCGAGATATTTCAATGCAAATAAAATAATCTACGTAATGGTGCTTCAATTCAGCTAGATTCACTTTCTTGGGGAAAAATCTATCTACATATGACAATCTACGTAGACTGAAAGATAGCTACACAATTCCAACTACGTGTAGAAGTATCTATATACATATAACAAACTACATGAAGATAATTATCATAACATGTAAGCTGATGTTTGGAGATATATCTGTAGACCGAAACCAAATTATATCGTGCTACCTCAATCGAGAAACTTATATCAACGTTGAGGTGGTTGAATATATATCTTTCCATCTTCACTACGATGCTTATCTCAACATATCCATCTACAAATCGCTATAACTATCCATGTTTTCTAGAAAAATTCGAGATATTTCAATGCAAATACAATAATCTACATTGTGCTGTTTCAATTCAGCTAGATTCACTTTCTTGGGGAAAAATCTATCTACATATGACAATGTTCACTAGGATGCTTATTTCAACATATCCATCTACACATCGCTGTAACTATCCATGTTTACTAGAATACATCGAGATATTTCAACGCAAATACAATAATCTACGTAATGGTGCTTCAATTCATCTAGATTCACTTTCTTGGGGAAAAATCTATCTACATATGACAATCTACGTAGACTGATAGATAGCTACATAATTCCATCTTCGTGAAGATGTGTCGATATCCATATAACAAACTACAGGAAGATAAATCTGACAACATGTAAGCTTTTATCTGGATACATATCTATAGACAGAAACCAAATCACATCGTGTTATATCAATCGAGATACATATATCAACGTTGAGTTGGTTGAATACATATGTTTCCATCTTCATTAACATGCTTATCTCAACATATCCATCTGCACATCGCTGTAACTATCCATGTTTACTAGAATACATCGAGTAATTTCAATGCAAATACAATAATCTACGTTGTGGTGTTTCAATTCAGCTAGATACACTTTCTTGGGTAAAAATCTATCTACATATGACAATATACGTAAACTGATAGATATCTACATAATTCCATCAACGCGAAGATGTGTCGATATCCATATAACAAACTACATGAAGATAAATCTGACAACATGTAAGCTTTTATCTGGATACATATCTATAGACAGAAACCAAATCACATCGTGTTATATCAATCGAGATACATATATCAACGTTGAGGTGGTTGGATACATTTCTTTCCATCTTCATTAAGATGCTTATCTCAACATATCCATCTGCACATCGCTGTAACTATCCATGTTTACTAGAATACATCGAGAAATTCCAATGCAAATACAATAATCTACGTTGTGGTGTTTCAATTCAGCTAGATTCACTTTCTTGGGGAAATATCTATCTACATATGACAATCTATGTAGCCTGATAGATAGCTACATAATTCCAACTACGTGTAGAAGCATCTATATACATATAACAAACTACATGAAGATAAATCTGATCACATAAAAGCTGATGTTTGGAGATATATAAGAAGGCCGAAACCAAATTATATCGTGCTACATCAATCGAGATACAGATATAAACGTTGAGGTGGTTAAATACATATCTTTCCATCTTCATTAGGATGCTTATCTCAACATATCCATCTACACATCGCTGTAACTATCCATGTTTACTAGAATACATCGAAATATTTCAATGCAAATAAAATAATCTACGTAATGGTGCTTCAATTCAGCTAGATTCACTTTCTTGGGGACAAATCTATCTACATATGACAATCTACGTAGACTGATAGATAGCTACATAATTCCATCTTCGTGAAGATGTGTCGATATCCATATAACAAACTACATGAAGATAAATCTGACAACATGTAAGCTTTTATCTGGATACATATCTATACACAGAAACCAAATCATATCGTGTTATATCAATCGAGATACATATATCAACGTTGAGGTGGTTGAATACATATGTTTCCATCTTCATTAGGATGCTTATCTCAACATATCCATCTACACATCGCTGTAACTATCCATGTTTACTAGAATACATCGATATATTTCAATGCAAATACAATAATCTACGTTGTGGTGTTTCAATTCAGCTAGATTCACTTTCTTGGGGAAAAATCTATCTACATATGCCAATCTACGTAGACTGATAGATAGCTAAATAATTCCATCTTTGCGAAGATGTGTCGATATCCATATAATAAACTACATGAAGATAAATCTGACAACATGTAAGCTTTTATCTGGATACATATCTGTAGACCGAAACCAAATAATATCGTGCTACATCAATCGAGATACATATATCAACGTTGAGGTGGTTGAATACATATCTTTCCATCTTCATTAGGATGCTTATCTCAACATATCCATCTACACGTCGCTGTAACTATCCATGTTTACTAGAATACAGCGAGATATTTCAATGCAAATATAATAATCTACGTTGTGGTGTTTCAATTCATCTAGATTCACTTTCTTGGGGAAAAATCTATCTACATATGACAATATACGTAGACTGATAGATAGCTACATAATTCCATCTACGTGAAGATGTGTCGATATCCATATAACAAACTACATGAAGATAAATCTGACAACCTGTAAGCTTTTAACTGGATACATATCTATAGACAGAAACCAAATAACATCGTGATATATCAAACGAGATACATATATCAACGTTGACGTGGTTGAATACATATGTTACCATCTTCATTAAGATGCTTATCTCAACATATCCATCTGCACATCGCTGTAACTATCCATGTTTACTAGAATACATCGAGATATTTCAATGCAAATACAATAATCTACATAATGGTGATTCAATTCAGCTAGATTCACTTTGTTCGGGAAAAATCTATCTACATATGACAATATACGTAAACTGATAGATAGCTACATAATTCCATCTACGCGAAGATGTGTCGATATCCATATAACAAACTACATGAAGATAAATCTGACAACATGTAAGCTTTTATCTGGATACATATCTATAGACAGAAACCAAATCACATCGTGTTATATCAATCGAGATACATATATCAACGTTGAGGTGGTTGAATACATATCTTTCCATCTTCATTAGGATGCTTATCTCAACATATCCATCTACACATCGCTGTAACTATCCATGTTTACTAGAATACATCGAGATATTTCAATGCAAATACAATAATCTACGTTGTGGTGTTTCTCTTCAGCTAGATTCACTTTCTTGGGGAAAAATCTATCTACATATGACAATCTACGTAGACTGATAGATAGCTACATAATTCCATCTTCGTGAAGATGTGTTGATATCCATATAACAAACTACATGAAGATAAATCTGACAACATGTAAGCTTTTATCTGGATACATATCTATAGACAGAAACCAAATCACATCGTGTTATATCAATCGAGATACATATATCAACGTTGACGTGGTTGAATACATATGTTTCCATCTTCATTAAGATGCTTATCTCAACATATCCATCTACACATCGCTGTAACTATCCATGTTTACTAGAATACATCGAGATATTTCAATGCAAATACAATAATCTACGTAATGGTGCTTCAATTCAGCTAGATTCACTTTCTTGGGGAAAAATCTATCTACATATGACAATATACGTAGACTGATAGATAGCTACATAATTCCATCTACGTGAAGATGTGTCGATATCCATATAACAAACTACATGAAGATAAATCTGACAACCTTTAAGCTTTTATCTGGATACATATCTAAAGACAGAAACCAAATCACATCGTGTTATATCAATCGAGATACATATCAACGTTGACCTGGTTGAATACATATATTTCCATCTTCATTAAGATGCTTATTTCAACATATATCCATCTACACATCGCTGTAACTATTCATGTTTACTAGACTACATCGAGATATTTCAATGCAAATACAATAATCTACGTTGTGGTGTTTCAATTCAGCTAGATTCACTTTCTTGATGAAAAATCTAAGCTTTTAACTGGATACATATCTATAGACAGAAACCAAATCACATCGTGTTATATCAATCAAGATATATCAACGTTGAGGAGGTTGAATACATATGTTTCCATCTTCATTAAGTTGCTTATTTCAACATATCCATCTGCACATCGCTGTAACTATCCATGTTTACTAGAATACATCGAGATATTTCAATGCAAATACAATAATCTACGTAATACATATCTATAGACAGAAACCAAATCACATCCTTTTATCTCAATCGAGATACATATATCAACGTTGAGGTGGTTGAATACATATCTTTCCATCTTCATTATGATGTTTATCTCAACATATCCATCTGCACATTGCTGTAACTATCCATGTTTACTAGAATACATCGAGATATTTCAATGCAAATACAATAATCTACGTTGTGGTGTTTCAATTCAGCTAGATTCACTTTCTCGGGGAAAAATCTATCTACATATGACAATATACGTAGACTGATAGATAGATACATAATTCCAACTACGTGTAGAAGTATCTATATACATATAAAAAACTACATGAAGATAAATCAGATAACATGTAAGCTTTTATCTGAATACATATCTATAGACAGAAACTAAATCACATCGTGTTATATCAATCGAGATATATATATCAACGTTGAGAAGGTTGAATACATATCTTTCCATATTCATTAAGATGCTTATCTCAACATATCCATCTACACATCGCTGTAACTATCCATGCTTACTAGAATACATCGAGATATTTCATTGCAATTACAATAATCTACCTTGTGGTGTTTCAATTCAGCTAGATTCACTCTCTTGGGGAAAAATCTATCTACATATGACAATATACGTAAACTGATAGATATCTACATAATTCCATCTACTTGAAGCTGTGTCGATATCCATATAACAAACTACATGAAAGTAAATCTGACAACATGTAAGCTTTTATCTGGATACATATCTATAGACAGAAACGAAATCACATCGTGTTATCTCAATCGAGATACATATATCAACGTTGAGGCGGTTGAATACATATGTTTCCATCTTCATTAAGATGCTTATCTCAACATATCCATCTGCACATCGCTGTAACTATCCATGTTTACTAGAATACATCGAGATATTTCAATGCAAATACAATAATCTACGTAATGGTGCTTCAATTCAGCTAGATTCACTTTTTTGGGGAAAAATCTATCTACATATGACAATCTACGTAGACTGATAGATATCTACATAATTCCGTCTAGTGAAGCTGTGTCGATATCCATATAACAAACTACATGAAGATAAATCTGACAACATGTAAGCTTTTATCTGGATACATATCTATAGACAGAAACCAAATCACATCATGTTATATCGATCAAGATACATATATCAACTTTAAGGAGGTTGAATACATATGTTTCCATCTTCATTAAGTTGCTTATTTCAACATATATCCATCTGCACATCGCTGTAACTATCCATGTTTACTAGAATACATCGAGATATTTCAATTCAAACACAATAATCTACGTTGTGGTGTTTCAATTCAGCTAGATTCACTATCTTGGGGAAAAATCTATATACATATGACAATCTACGTAGACTGATAGATAGCTACATAATTCCATCTTCGTGAAGATGTGTCGATATCCATATAACAAACTAAATGAAGATAAATCTGACAACATTTAAACTTTTATCTGGATACATATCTATAGACAGAAACCAAATCACATCGAGTTATATCAATCGAGATACATATATCAACGTTGAGGTGGTTGAATACATATCTTTCCATCTTCATTAGGATGCTTATCTAAACATATCCATCTACACATCGCTGTAACTATCCATGTTTACTAGAATACATCGAGATATTTCAATGCAAATGCAATAATCTACGTTGTGGTGTTTCAATTCAGCTTTATTCACTTTCTTGGGGAAAAATCTATCTACATATGACAATATACGTAGACTGATAGATAGCTACATAATTCCATCTACGTGAAGATGTGTCGATATCCATATTACAAACTACATGAAGATAAATCTGATAACATGTAAGCTTATGTTTGGAGATAAATCTGCATTCCGAAACCAAATTATATCGTGCTACATCAATCGAGAAACATATATCAACGTTGAGGTGGTTGAATACATATCTTTCCATCTTCATTAGGATGCTTATCTCAACATATCCATCTACACGTCGCTGTAACTATCCAAGTTTACTAGAATACATCGAGATATTTCATTGCAAATACAATAATCTACGTTGTGGTGTTTCAATTCAGCTAGATTCACTTTTTTGGGGAAAAATCTATCTACATATGACAATCTACGTAGACTGATAGATAGCTACATAATTCCATCTTCGTGAGGATGTGTCGGTATCCGTATAACAAACTAGATGAAGATAAATCTGACAACATGTAAGCTTTTATCTGGATACATATCTATAAACAGAAACCAAATCACATTATGTTATATCGATCAAGATACATATATCAACTTTAAGGAGGTTTAATACATATGTTTCCATCTTCATTAAGCTGCTTATTTCAACATATATCCATCTGTACATCGCTGTAACTATCCATATTTACTAGAATACATCGAGATATTTCAATGCAAATACAATAATCTACGTTGTGGTGTTTCAATTCAGCTAGATTCACTTTCTTGGGGAAAAATCTATCTACATATGACAATCTACGTAGACTGATAGATAGCTACATAATTCCATCTTCGTGAAGATGTGTCGATATCCATATAACAAACTACATGAATATAAATCTGACAACATGTAAACTTTTATCTGGATACATATCTATAGACAGAAACCAAATCACATCCTGTTATATCAATCGAGATACAGATATCAACGTTGAGATGGTTGAATACATATGTTTCCATCTTCATTAAGATGCTTATCTCAACATATCCATCTGCACATCGCTGTAACTATCCATGTTTACTAGAATACATCGAGATATTTCAATGCAAATACAATAATCTACGTAATGGTGCTTCAATTCAGCTAGATTCAATTTTTTGGGCAAAAATCTCTCTATATATGACAATCTACGTAGACTGATAGATAGCTACATAATTCCATCTTCGTGAAGATGTTTCGATATCCATATAACAAACTAGATGAAGATAAATCTGACAACATGTAAGCTTTTATCTGGATACATATCTATAGACAGAAACCAAATCACATCGTGTTATATCAATCGAGATACATATATCAACGTTGAGGTGGTTGAATACAGATGTTTCCATCTTCATTAGGATGCTTATCTCAACATATCCATCTACACATCGCTGTAACTATCCATGTTTACTGGAATACATCGAGATATTTCAATGCAAATACAATAATCTACGTTGTGGTGTTTCAATTCAGCTAGATTCACTTTCTTGGGGAAAAATCTATTTACATATGACAATATACGTAGACTGATAGATAGATACATAATTCCATCTACGTGAAGATGTGTCGATATCGATATTACAAACTACATGAAGATAAATCTGACAACATGTAAGCTTATGTTTGGAGATATATCTGTCTACCGAAACCAAATTATATCGTGCTACATCAATCGAGATACATATATCAACGTTGAGGTGGTTGAAGCCATATCTTTCCATCTTCACTAGGATGCTTATCTCAACATATCCATCTACACATCGCTGTAACTATAAATGTTTACTAGAATACATCGAGATATTTCAATGCAAATACAATAATCTACGTTGTGGTGTTTCAATTCAGCTAGATTCACTTTCCTGGGGAAAAATCTATCTACATATGACAATATACGTAGACTGATAGATAGATACATAATTCCAACAACGTGTAGAAGTATCTATATACATATAACAAACTACATGAAGATAAATCAGATAACATGTAAGCTTTTATCTGGATACATATCTATAAACAGAAACCAAATCACATCGTGTAATATCAATCGAGATACATATATCAACGTTGAGGTGGTTGAATACATATTTTTCCATATTCATTAAGATGCTTATCTCAACATATCCATCTACACATCGCTGTAACTATATATGTTTACTAGAATACATCGAGATATTTCAATGCAAATACAGTAATCTACGTAATGGTGATTCAATTCAGCTAGATTCACTTCCTTGGGGAAAAATCTATCTACATATGACAATATACGTGAACTGATAGATATCTACATAATTCCATCTACGTGAAGCTGTGTCGATATCCATATAACAAACTACATGAAGATGAATCTGACAACATGTAAGCTTTTATCTGGATTCATATCTATCGACAGAAACCAAATCACATCGTGTTATATCAATCGAGATACATATATCAACGTTGAGGTGGTTGAATACATATGGTTCCATCTTCATTAAGATGCTTATCTCAACATATCCATCTGAACATCGCTGTAACTATCCATGTTTACTAGAATACATCGCGATATTTCAATGCAAATACAATAATCTACGTAATGGTGCTTCAATTCAGCTAGATTCACTTTTTTGGGGGAAAATCTATCTACATATGACAATCTACGTAGACTGATAGATAGCTACATAATTCCATCTTGGTGAGGATGTGTCGGTATCCGTATAACAAACTAGATAAAGATAAATCTGACAACAGGTAAGCTTTTATCTGGATACATATCTATAGACAGAAACCAAATCACATTATGTTATATCGATCAAGATACATATATCAACTTTAAGGAGGTTTAATACATATGTTTCCATCTTCATTAAGTTGCTTATTTCAACATATATCCATCTGTACATCGCTGTAACTATCCATGTTTACTAGAATACATCGAGATATTTCAATGCAAATACAATAATCTACGTAATGGTGCTTCAATTCAGCTAGAATCACTTTTTTGGGGAAAAATCTATCTACATATGACAATCTACGTAGACTGATAGATAGCTACATAATTCCATCTTCGTGAGGATGTGTCGGTATCCGTATAACAAACTAGATGAAGATAAATCTGACAACATGTAAGCTTTTATCTGGATACATATCTGTAGACAGAAACCAAATCACATTATGTTATATCGATCAAGATACATATATCAACTTTAAGTAGGTTTAATACATATGTTTCCATCTTCATTAAGCTGCTTATTTCAACATATATCCATCTGTACATCGCTGTAACTATCCATATTTACTAGAATACATCGAGATATTTCAATGCAAATACAATAATCTACGTTGTGGTGTTTCAATTCAGCTAGATTCACTTTCTTGGGGAAAAATCTATCTACATATGACAATCTACGTAGACTGATAGATAGCTACATAATTCCATCTTCGTGAAGATGTGTCGATGTCCATATAACAAACTACATGAAGATAAATCTGACAACATGTAAACTTTTATCTGGATACATATCTATAGACAGAAACCAAATCACATCCTGTTATATCAATCGAGATACAGATATCAACGTTGAGATGGTTGAATACATATGTTTCCATCTTCATTAAGATGCTTATCTCAACATATCCATCTGCACATCGCTGTAACTATCCATGTTTACTAGAATACATCGAGATATTTCAATGCAAATACAATAATCTACGTAATGGTGCTTCAATTCAGCTAGATTCAATATTTCGGGGAAAAATCTATCTATATATGACAATCTACGTAGACTGATAGATAGCTACATAATTCCATCTTCGTGAAGATGTTTCGATATCCATATAACAAACTAGATGAAGATAAATCTGACAACATGTAAGCTTTTATCTGGATACATATCTATAGACAGAAACCAAATCACATCGTGTTATATCAATCGAGATACATATATCAACGTTGAGGTGGTTGAATACATATGTTTCCATCTTCATTAGGATGCTTATCTCAACATATCCATCTACACATCGCTGTAACTATCCATGTTTACTGGAATACATCGAGATATTTCAATGCAAATACAATAATCTACGTTGTGGTGTTTCAATTCAGCTAGATTCACTTTCTTGGGGAAAAATCTATTTACATATGACAATATACGTAGACTGATAGATAGATACATAATTCCATCTACGTGAAGATGTGTCGATATCGATATTACAAACTACATGAAGATAAATCTGACAACATGTAAGCTTATGTTTGGAGATATATCTGTAGACCGAAACCAAATTATATCGTGCTACATCAATCGAGATACATATATCAACGTTGAGGTGGTTGAAGACATATCTTTCCATCTTCACTAGGATGCTTATCTCAACATATCCATCTACACATCGCTGTAACTATAAATGTTTACTAGAATACATCGAGATATTTCAATGCAAATACAATAATCTACCTTGTGGTGTTTCAATTCAGCTAGATTCACTTTCTTGGGGAAAAATCTATCTACATATGACAATATACGTAGACTGATAGATAGATACATAATTCCAACAACGTGTAGAAGTATCTATATACATATAACAAACTGCATGAAGATAAATCAGATAACATGTAAGCTTTTATCTGGATACATATCTATAAACAGAAACCAAATCACATCGTGTTATATCAATCGAGATACATATATCAACGTTGAGGTGGTTGAATACATATTTTTCTATATTCATTAAGATGCTTATCTCAACATATCCATCTACACATCGCTGTAACTATATATGTTTACTAGAATACATCGAGATATTTCAATGCAAATACAGTAATCTACGTAATGGTGATTCAATTCAGCTAGATTCACTTCCTTGGGGAAAAATCTATCTACATATGACAATATACGTGAACTGATAGATATCTACATAATTCCATCTACGTGAAGCTGTGTCGATATCCATATAACAAACTACATGAAGATGAATCTGACAACATGTAAGCTTTTATCTGGAGTCATATCTATCGACAGAAACCAAATCACATCGTGTTATATCAATCGAGATACATATATCAACGTTGAGGTGGTTGAATACATATGGTTCCATCTTCATTAAGATGCTTATCTCAACATATCCATCTGCACATCGCTGTAACTATCCATGTTTACTAGAATACATCGCGATATTTCAATGCAAATACAATAATCTACGTAATGGTGCTTCAATTCAGCTAGATTCACTTTTTTGGGGGAAAATCTATCTACATATGACAATCTACGTAGACTGATAGATAGCTACATAATTCCATCTTGGTGAGGATGTGTCGGTATCCGTATAACAAACTAGATAAAGATAAATCTGACAACAGGTAAGCTTTTATCTGGATACATATCTATAGACAGAAACCAAATCACATTATGTTATATCGATCAAGATACATATATCAACTTTAAGGAGGTTTAATACATATGTTTCCATCTTCATTAAGTTGCTTATTTCAACATATATCCATCTGTACATCGCTGTAACTATTCATTTTTACTAGAATACATCGAGATATTTCAATGCAAATACAATAATCTACGTTGTGCTGTTTCAATTCAGCTAGATTCACTTTCTTGGGGAAAAATCTATCTACATATGACAATATACGTAGACTGATAGATAGCTACATAATTCCATCTTCGTGAAGATGTGTCGATATCGATATAACAAACTACATGAAGATAAATCTGACAACATGTAAACTTTTATCTGGATACATATCTATAGACAGAAACCAAATCACATCGTGTTATCTCAATCGAGATACATATATCAACGTTGAGGTGGTTGAATACATATCTTTCCATCTTCATAAGGATGCTTATCTCAACATATACATCTTCACATCGCTGTAATTATCCATGTTAACTAGAATACATCGAGATATTTCAATGCAAATACAATAATCTACGTAATGGTGCTTCAATTCAGCTAGATTCACTTTCTTGGGGAAAAATCTATCTACATATGACAATCTACGTAGACTGATAGACAGCTACATAATTCCAACTACGTGTAGAAGTATCTATATACATATAACAAACAACATGAAGATAAATATGATAACATGTAAGCTTTTATCTTGATACATATCTATAGACAGAAACCAAATCACATCGTGTTATATCAATCAAGATACATATATCAACGTTGAGGAGGTTGAACACATATATTTCTATCTTCATTAAGTTGCTTATTTCAACATATACTTATCTACACATCGCTGTTACTATCCATGTTTACTAGAATACATCGAGATATTTCAATGCAGATACAATAATCTACGTAATGGTGATTCAATTCAGCTAGATTAACTTTCTTGGGGAAAGATCTATCTACATATGACAATCTACGTAGACTGATAGATAGCTACATAATTCCATCTTCGTGAAGATGTGTCGATATCCATATAACAAACTACATGAAGATAAATCTGACAACATGTAAGCTTTCATCTGGATATATATCTATAGACAGAAACCAAATCACATCGTGTTATATCAATCGAGATACAGATATCAACATTGAGGAGGTTGAATACATATCTTTCCATCTTCATTAAGATGCTTATATCAACATATCTGTCTACACATCGCTATAACTATCCATGTTTACTAGAATACATCGAGATATTTCAATGCAAATACAATAATCTACGATGTGGTGTTTCAATTCTGCTAGATTCACTCTCTTGTGGAAAAATCTATCTACATATGACAATCTACGTAGACTGATAGATAGCTACATAATTCCAACTACGTGTAGAAGTATCTATATACATATAACAAACTACATGAAGATAAATCTGATAACATGTAAGCTTATGTTTGGAGATATATCTGTAGACCGAAACTAAATTATATCGTGCTACATCAATCGAGATACATATATCAACGTGACGGTGGTTGAATACATATCTTTTGATCTTCATTAAGATGCTTATCTCAACATATCCATCTACACATCCCTATAACTATCCATGTTTACTATAATACATCGAGATATTTCAATGCAAATACAATAATCTACGTTGATGTGTTTCAATTCAGCTAGATTCACTTTCTTGGGGAAAAATCTATCTACATAAGACAATCTACGTAGACTGATAGATAGCTACATAATTCCATCTAGGTGAAGATGTGTCGATATCCATATAACAAACTATATGAAGATAAATCTGACAACATGTTAGCTTTTATCTGGATACATATCTATAGACAAAAACCAAATCACATCGTGTTATATCAATCGAGATAAATATATCAACGTTGAGGTGGTTGAATACATATGTTTCCATCTTCATTAAGATGCTTATCTCAACATATCCATCTGCACATCGCTGTAACTATCCATGTTTACTAGAATACATCGAGATATTTCAACGCAAATACAATAATCTACGTTGTCGTGTTTGAATTCAGCTAGATTCTCTTTCTTGGGGAAAAATCTATCTACATATGACAATCTACGTAGACTGATAGATAGCTACATAATTCCGTCTTCGTGAAGATGTGTCGATATCCATATAACAAACTACATGATGATAAATCTGATAACATGTAAGGTTATGTTTGGAGATATATCTGTAGACCGAAACCAAATTATATCGTGCTACATCAATCGAGATACATATATCAACGTTGATTGGTTGAATACATATCTTTTGATCTTCATTAAGATGCTTATCTCAACATATCCATCTACACATCGCTATAACTATCCAAGTTTACAGAATACATCGATATATTTCAATGCAAATACAGTCATATACGTTTCACTTTCTTGGCTATAGCCAGTAACCAAATCACATAGTTCTATATCAATCGATATTCACCTATCAATGTTCAAATGTCTGATATCAGATTATTCCATCTTAGTTAAGTTGCATCTCTCAACATATATCCAACTACACATAGCTATAACTATCCACATTAAACGATATACATCGAGATTTTTCAATCCAATTACAACTATCTTTCTCGATGTTTTCAAATTCATGTAGATTCACTCTTTACCTGAATATTACATCTATATATGACAATCTACTTAGACTAATATATATCTACGTATTTCCATCTACGTGCAGACGTATCTATATACATTTAACAAACTCCATGAGGATAAATCTGACAACATGTAAGCTTACATTTGGAGATATATCTGTAGACCTAAATCAAATTACATCGTGCTATATCAATCGAGATACATATGTCAACGTTGATGTGGTTGAATACAGATGTTTCAAGCTTCATTATCATGCTTATCTCAACATATATCCAACATGACATAGCTATAACTATCCATATTTACTAAAACAGATCGAGATCTTTCAATCCAAATATAGTCATATACGTTGCGTGGTTCAATTCAGATAGATTCACTTTCTTGGGGAAAAATCCATCTACATTTGACAATCTACGTAGACTGATAGATCTCTACATTATTCCATCTTCGTACGTATGTCAAACTACATGAAGATAAATCTGACAACATGTAAGCTTACGTTTGGAGATATAACTGTAGACCGAAACCAACTTACATCGTGCTATATCAATCTAGATACATATGTCAACGTTGATGTGGTTGAATACAGATGTTTCAAGCTTCGTTATCATGCTTATCGCAACATATATCCAACATCACATAGCTATAACTATCCATATTTACTAGAATAGATCGAGATATTTCAATCCAAATATAGTCATATACGTTGCGGTGGTTCAATTCAGATAGATTCACTTTCTTGGGGAAAAATCTATCTACATATGACAATCTACGTATACTGATAGATAGCTACATTATTCCATCTTCGTGAAGATGAATCGATATACGTTTGTCAAACTACATGAAGATAAATCTGACAACTTGTAAGCTTTTGTCTGGAGACATATCTATAGCCAGTAACCAAATCACATAGTTCTATATCAATCGAGATTCATCTATCAAAGTTCAGATGGCTGATATCAGATTATTCCATCTTAGTTAAGTTGCATCTCTCAAAATATATCCAACTACACATAGCTGTAACTATCCACATTAAACAAAATACATCGAGATTTTTCAATCCAATTACAACTATCTTTCTGGATGTTTTCCAATTCATCTAGATTCACTCTTTACCTGAATATTACATCTACATATGACAATCTACGTAGACTAATATATATCTACGTATTTCCATCTACGTGCAGACTTATCTATATACCTATAACAAACTACACGAAGATAAATCTAACAACAGCTAAGCTTACTTTTGGAGATATATCTGTAGACCGAAATCAAATTACATCGTGCTATAACAATCGAGATACATATGTCAACGTTGATGTGGTTGAATACAGATGTATCAAGCTTCGTTATCATGCTTATCTCAACATATATCCAACATCACATAGCTATTACTATCCAGATTTACTAAAACAGATCGAGATCTTTCAATCCAAATATAGTCTTATACGTTGCGTGGTTCAATTCAGATAGATTCACTTTCTTGGGGAAAAATCCATCTACATTTGACAATCTACGTAGACTGATAGATCTCTACATTATTCCATCTTCGTACGTATGTCAAACTACATGAAGATAAATCTGACAACATGTAAGCTTACGTTTGGAGATATAATTGTGGACCGAAACCAACTTACATCGTGCTATATCAATCTAGATACATATGTCAACGTTGATGTGGTTGAATACAGATGTTTCAAGCTTCGTTATCATGCTTATCGCAACATATATCCAACATCACATAGCTATAACTATCCATATTTACTAGAATAGATCGAGATATTTCAATCCAAATATAGTCATATACGTTGCGGTGGTTCAATTCAGATAGATTCACTTTCTTGGGGAAAAATCTATCTACATATGACAATCTACGTAGACTGATAGATCTCCACATTATTCCATCTTCGTGAAGATTTATCGATAAACGTATGTCAAACTACATGAAGATAAATCTGACAACATGTAAGCTTATGTCTGGAGACATATCTATAGCGAGTAACCAAATCACATAGTTCTATATGAATCGAGATTCATCTGTCAAAGTTCAGATGTCTGATATCAGATTATTCCATCTTAGTTAAGTTGCATCTCTCAACATATATCCCCCTACACATAGCTATAACTGTCCACATTAAAAGAAATACATCGAGATTTTTCAATCCAATTACAACTATCTTTCTCGATTTTTTCCAAATCAGCTAGATTCACTCCTTACCTGAATATTACATCAACATATGACAATCTACGTAGACTAATATATATCTATGTATTTCCATCTACGTGCAGACGTATCTATATACCTATAACAAACTACATGAAGATAAATCTGACAACATGTAAGCTTACGTTTGGAGATATATCTGTAGACCGAAATCACATTACATCGTGCTATATCAATCGAGATACATATGTTAATGTTGATGTGGTTGAATACATATGTTTCAAGCTTCGTTATCATGCTTATCTCAACATATATCCACCTACACATAGCTATAACTATCCACATTAAACGAAATACATCGAGATTTTTCAATCCAATTACAACTATCTTTCTCGATGTTTTCCAATTCAGCTAGATTCACTCTTTACCTGAATATTACATCTACATATGACAATCTACGTAGACTAATATATATCTACGTTTTTCCATCTACGTGCAGACGTATCTATATACCTATCACAAACTATATGAAGATAAATCTGACAACATGTAAGCTTACGTTTGGAGATATATCTGTAGACCGAAATCAAATTACATCGTGCTATATTAATCGAGATACATATGTCAACGTTGATGTGGTTGAATACAGATGTATCAAGCTTCGTTATCATGCTTATCTCAACATATATCCAACATCACATAGCTATTACTATCCAGATTTACTAAAACAGATCGAGATCTTTCAATCCAAATATAGTCTTATACGTTGCGTGGTTCAATTCAGATAGATTCACTTTCTTGGGGAAAAATCCATCTACATTTGACAATCTACGTAGACTGATAGATCTCTACATTATTCCATCTTCGTACGTATGTCAAACTACATGAAGATAAATCTGACAACATGTAAGCTTACGTTTGGAGATATAATTGTGGACCGAAACCAACTTACATCGTGCTATATCAATCTAGATACATATGTCAACGTTGATGTGGTTGAATACAGATGTTTCAAGCTTCGTTATCATGCTTATCGCAACATATATCCAACATCACATAGCTATAACTATCCATATTTACTAGAATAGATCGAGATATTTCAATCCAAATATAGTCATATACGTTGCGGTGGTTCAATTCAGATAGATTCACTTTCTTGGGGAAAAATCTATCTACATATGACAATCTACGTAGACTGATAGATCTCCACATTATTCCATCTTCGTGAAGATTTATCGATAAACGTATGTCAAACTACATGAAGATAAATCTGACAACATGTAAGCTTATGTCTGGAGACATATCTATAGCGAGTAACCAAATCACATAGTTCTATATGAATCGAGATTCATCTGTCAAAGTTCAGATGTCTGATATCAGATTATTCCATCTTAGTTAAGTTGCATCTCTCAACATATATCCCCCTACACATAGCTATAACTGTCCACATTAAAAGAAATACATCGAGATTTTTCAATCCAATTACAACTATCTTTCTCGATTTTTTCCAAATCAGCTAGATTCACTCCTTACCTGAATATTACATCAACATATGACAATCTACGTAGACTAATATATATCTATGTATTTCCATCTACGTGCAGACGTATCTATATACCTATAACAAACTACATGAAGATAAATCTGACAACATGTAAGCTTACGTTTGGAGATATATCTGTAGACCGAAATCACATTACATCGTGCTATATCAATCGAGATACATATGTTAATGTTGATGTGGTTGAATACATATGTTTCAAGCTTCGTTATCATGCTTATCTCAACATATATCCACCTACACATAGCTATAACTATCCACATTAAACGAAATACATCGAGATTTTTCAATCCAATTACAACTATCTTTCTCGATGTTTTCCAATTCAGCTAGATTCACTCTTTACCTGAATATTACATCTACATATGACAATCTACGTAGACTAATATATATCTACGTTTTTCCATCTACGTGCAGACGTATCTATATACCTATCACAAACTATATGAAGATAAATCTGACAACATGTAAGCTTACGTTTGGAGATATATCTGTAGACCGAAATCAAATTACATCGTGCTATATCAATCGAGATACATATGTCAATGTTGATGTGGTTGAATACAGAAGTTTCAAGCTTCGTTATCATGCTTATCGCAACATATATCCAACATCACATAGCTATAACTATCCATATTTACTAGAACAGATCGAGATATTTCAATCCAAATATAGTCATATACGTTGCGGTGGTTCAATTCAGATAGATTCACTTTCTTGGGGAAAAATTAAGTTAATCTATCAGTCTACGTAGATTATCATATGTAGATACATTAATCACCAAGAAAGTGAATCTAGTTGAATTGAAACACCACAAGGTATATTAATGTATTTCGATTCAAAATCCCAATGTATTCAAATAAATATGGATAGTTATAGCTATGTGTCGATGGCTATATCTTGAAATCAGCATTTTAACGAAATTGGAAACAACTGTATTCAATCACCTCAACATTGATATATGCATCTCCATTGACAGAGCACGATGTATTTTGGTTTTTTCTACAGATATATCTCCAAACATCAGCTTCAATCTTGTCAGATTTATCATCATGTAGTTTGTTATATGTATATAGATACATCTACACGTAGATGGAATTATGTAGCGATCTATCAGTCTGCTTAGCTTATCATATGTAGATACCTTAATCACCAAGAAAGTGAATCTGGTTTAATTGAAACACCACAAGGTATATAAGTGTATATCGATTGAAATATCTCGACATATTCTAGTAAATATGGGTATTTATAGCTATGTGTCGATGGATACATGTTGAGATAAGCATCTTAACGAAGTAGGAAACAGCTGTATTCAACCAATCCAAAGTTGATATATCAATCTCGATTGATATTGCGCGATGTAATTTGGTTTTGGTCTACAGATATATCTCCAAACATCAACTTACATCTTCTCAGCATTAACTTCATGTAGTTTGTTATATGTATATAGATACATCTACAAGTAGATGGAATTATGTAGCGATCTATCAGTCTACGTAGATTATCATATGTAGATACGTTAATCACCAAAAAAGTTAATTTAACTGAATTGGAACACTACTACGTAGATTAATGTATTTTGATTGAAATATCCCGATGTATTCTAGTAAATATGGATAGTTATAGCTATATGTTGATGGATATATGTTGAGATAAGCATCTTATGGAGGAACGAAATAGCTGTATTCAACCACCTCAACGTTGACATATGTGTCTCGATTGATATAGCAGGATGTAATTTTATTTCGATCTGCATATATATCTCCAAACATAATCTTACATGACGTTAGAGTTATCATCATGTTGATTGTATATCGACACATCTTCACGTAGATGGAATTATATAGCGATCTATCAGTCAACGTACATTGGTATATATAGATAGATTTATCCCCAAGAAAGAGTATCTAGCTGAATTGGAACACCACAACTTAGATTAATGTATTTCGATTGAAATATATCGATGTATTCTAGTAAAGATGGATATTTATAGCTATGTGTCGATGGATACATGTTGAGATAAGCATCTTAACGAAGTTAGAAACAGCTGTATTCATCCAATCCAAAGTTGATATATCAATATAGATTGATATTGCGCGATGTAATTTGGTTTCGGTCTACAGATATATCTCCAAACATCAGCTTACATCTTGTCAGCATTAACTTCATGTAGTTTGTTATATGTATATAGATACATCTACGAGTAGATGGAATTATGTAGCGATCTATCAGTCTACGTAGATTATCATATGTAGATACGTTAATCACCAAAAAAGTTAATTTAACTGAATTGGAACACTACTACGTAGATTAATGTATTTCGATTAAAATATCCCGATGTATTCTAGTAAATATGGATAGTTATAGCTATGTGTCGATGGCTATTCTTGAAATCAGCATTTTAACGAAATTGGAAACATCTTTATTCAAGCACCTCAGCATTGATATATGTCTTTCCATTGACATAGCACGATGTATTTTGGGTTCGGTCTGCAGATATATCTGCAAACATCAGCTCACATCTTGTCAAATTTATCCTCACGTAGTTTGTTATATGTATATATATATACATTTATACGTAGGTGGAATTATGTAGCGATCTATCAGTCTGCGTAGATTATCATATGTAGATACATTAGTCACCAAGAAAGTATATCTAGCTGAATTGAAACGCCACAAGGTTAATTAATGTATTTCGATTGAAATATCTCGATGAATTCTAGTAAATATGGATAGATATAGGTATGTGTCGATGTATGTATGTTGAGATAATCTTCTTCACGAAGTTGGAAACATCTGTATTTAACCACCTCAACGTTGATATATGTATCTCGATTAACATAGCACGATGTAATTTGATTTCGGTCTACATAAATATCTCCAAACAACAGTTTACATCTTGTCAGTTTTATCTTCATGTAGTTTTTTAAATGTATATCGATACATCTACACATAGATGGAAATACGTTGACACATATCAGTCTACGTGGAGTGTCATTTGTAGATATATTAATAAGGTAAAGAGTGAATCTAGCTGAATTGAAAAACATCGACTTATATAGTTGTATTGTATTTGGATTGAAATATCTCGATGTATTCTAGTAAAGATAGAACGTTATAGCTATCTTTCGATGGATATATGATGAGATCAGGATGTTAACGAAGTTGGAAACATCTGTTCAAGTACGTCAACGTTGATATATAAATCTCGATTGATATAGACCGATGTAATTTGGTGTCCTGTCTACAAATATATCTGCAAACATCAGCTTATATCTTGTCAGATTTATCTTCATGTAGTTTTTTATATGGAGATAGATACATCTACACGTAGATTGAATTATGGATCGATCTATCAGTCTACATAGATTGTCATATATAGAAATATTTATCCCCAAGAAAGTGAATCTCGCTGAACTGAAACACCACAACGAAGATTAATGTATTTCGATTGCAATATCTCGATGTATTCTAGTAACTATGGATAGTTATAGCTATATGTTGATGGATATATGTTGAGATAAGCATCTTATCGAGGAAGGAAACAGCGGTATTTAACCACCTCAACGTTGATATATGTGTCTCAATTGATATAGCACGAAGTAATTTGGTTTCGTCTACATATATATCTCCAAACATAATCTTACATGCTGTAAGATTAATCTTCATGTTGATTGTTATATGTATATCGACACATCTTCACGTAGATGGAATTATGTGTCGATCTATCAGTGTGCGTAGATTATCATATTTAGATACATTAATCACCAAGAAAGTGAATCTAGCTGAATTGGAACGCCACAAGGTATATTAATGTATTTCGATTGAAATATTTCGATGTATTCTAGTAAATATGGATAGATATAGGTATGTGTAGATGGACATATGTTGAGATAATCTTCTTCAGGAAGTTGGAAACATCTGTATTGAACCACCTCAACGTTGATATATGTATCTCAAATGATATAGCACGTTGTAATTTTATTTCGGTCTACATATATATCTCCAAACATCAGCTTCAACCATGTCAGATTTATCATCATGTAGTTTGTTATATGTATATAGATACATCTACACGTAGATGGAATTATGTAGCGATATATCATTCTTCGTAGATTATAATATGTAGATAGATTTATCACCAAGAAAGTGAATCTAGCTGAATTGAAACACTGTTATGTAGATTAATGTATTTCAATTTCAATATCCCGATGCATTCTAGTAAATATGGAGAGTTATAGCTATGTGTCTATGGCAATATGTTGAGATCAGCATCTTAGCGATGTTGGAAACAACTGTATTCAAAGACCTCAACGTTGATATATGTATCTCCATTGCCATACCACGATGTAATTTGGTTCAGGTCTACAGATATATCTGCAAAAATCAGCTTACATCTTGTCAGATTTAATATCATGTAGTTTGTTATATGAATATAGATACATCTACACGTAGATGGAATTATGTAGCGATCTACAAGTCTGCGTAGATTATCATAAGTAGATACATTAATCACCAAGAAAGTGAATCTAGTTGAATTGAAACACCACAAGGTATATAAGTGTATATCGATTGCAATAACTCGACGTATTGTAGTAAAGATGGATATTTATAGCTATGTGTCGATGGATACATGTTGAGATAAGCATCTTAACGAAGTTAGAAACAGCTGTATTCATCCAATCCAAAGTTGATATATCAATATAGATTGATATTGCGCGATGTAATTTGGTTTCGGTCTACAGATATATCTCCAAACAACAGCTTACATCTTGTCAGCATTAACTTCATGTAGTTTGTTATATGTATATAGATACATCTACGAGTAGATGGAATTGGGTAGCGATGTATCAGTCTACGTAGATTATCATATGTATATACCTTAATCACCAAGAAAGTGAATCTAGCTGAATTGAAACACCACAAGGTATATTAATGTACTTCGATTGAAATATCCCGATGTATTCTAGTAAATATGGATAGTTATAGCTATGTGTCGATGGCTATATCTTGAAATCAGCATTTTAACGAAATTGGAAACATCTTTATTCAAGCACCTCAGCATTGATATATGTATCTCCATTGACATAGCACGATGTATTTTGGGTTCGGCCTGCAGATATATCTGGAAACATCAGCTCACATCTTGTCAAATTTATCCTCACGTAGTTTGTTATATGTATATATATATATATACATTTACACGTAGGTGGAATTATGTAGCGATCTATCAGTCTGCGTAGATTATCATATGTAGATACATTAGTCACCAAGAAAGTATATCTAGCTGAATTGAAACGCCACAAGGTTAATTAATGTATTTCGATTGAAATATCTCGATGAATTCTAGTAAATATGGATAGATATAGGTATGTGTCGATGTATGTATGTTGAGATAATCTTCTTCACGAAGTTGGAAACATCTGTATTTAACCACCTCAACGTTGATATATGCATCTCAATTGATATAGCACGTTGTAATTTTATTTAAGTCTACATATATATCTCCAAACAACAGTTTACATCTTGTTAGATTTAATATCATGTATTTTGTTATATGTATATAGATACATCTACTCGTAGATAGAATTATGTCGCGATCTTTCAGACTACGTAGATTATCATATGTAGATACATTAATCACCAAGAAAGTGAATCTAGCTGAATTCAAACGCCACAAGGTATATTAATGTTTTTCGATTGAAATATCCCGATGTATTCTAGTAAACATGGATAGTTATAGCTATGTGTTGATGGTTATATGTTGAGATAAGCATCTTATCGAAGAAGGAAACAACTATATTCAACCACCTCAACGTTGATATATGTATCTCGATTAACATAGCACGATGCAATTTGATTTCGGTCTACATAAATATCTCCAAACAACAGTTTACATCTTGTCAGTTTTATCTTCATGTAGTTTTTTAAATGTATATCGATACATCTACACATAGATGGAAATACGTTGACACATATCAGTCTACGTGGAGTGTCATTTGTAGATATATTAATAAGGTAAAGAGTGAATCTAGCTGAATTGAAAAACATCGACTTATATAGTTGTATTTGGATTGAAATATCTCGATGTATTCTAGTAAAGATAGAACGTTATAGCTATCTTTCGATGGATATATGATGAGATCAGCATGTTAACGAAGTTGGAAACATCTGTTCAAGTACGTCAACGTTGATATATAAATCTCGATTGATATAGACCGATGTAATTTGGTGTCCTGTCTACAAATATATCTGCAAACATCAGCTTATATCTTGTCAGATTTATCTTCATGTAGTTTTTTATATGGAGATAGATACATCTACACGTAGATTGAATTATGGATCGATCTATCAGTCTACATAGATTGTCATATATAGAAAGATTTATCCCCAAGAAAGTGAATCTAGCAGAATTGAAACACCACAACGTTGATTAATGTATTTGTATTGAAATATCTCGATATATTTTAGTAGTACATGGAAAGTTAAAGCTATTTGTCGATGACTATATGTTGAGATCAGCATCTTAAAGAACTTGGAAACATCTGTATTCAAGCACCTCAACATTGATATATGTATCTCCATTGACATAGCACGATGCAATTTTGTTTCGGTCTACAGATATATCTCCAAATATCAGCTTACATCTTGTCAGATTTATCCTCATGTATATAGATACATCTACACGTAGTTGGAATTATATAGTGATCTATCAGTCTGCGTAGATTATTATATGTAGATACATTAATCACCAAGAAAGTGAATCTAGTTGAATTGAAACACCACAAGGTATATAAGTGTATATCGATTGAAATATCTCGACGTATTCTAGTAAATATGGATGTTTATAGCTATGTGTCGATGGATACATGTTGAGATAAGCATCTTAACGAAGTTGGAAACAGCTGTATTCAACCAATCCAAAGTTGATATATCAATTTCGATTGATATTGCGCGATGTAATTTTGTTTCAGTCTACAGATATATCTCCAAACATCAGCTTACATCTTGTCAGCATTAACTTCATGTAGTTTGTTATGTGTATATAGATACATCTACAAGTAGATGGTATTGTGTAGCGATCTATCAGTCTACGTAGATTATCATATGTAGATACATTAATCACCAAGAAAGTTTGTTTGTTTGCTTGAATTTTAACGGCGCACCAGCACTTTTAGGCTATTTAGCGCCATACAATAGGTTAGATGTTCAAAAATAAGAAAGGTTTAACATCGACCAGCGATATAAAAAACCATACTAGTTAAATATAAAATGGTAAGATGTTGGTGACAGGAAAATATGAAGCTTCCCAATCAACGGGAGATGTTAATGGTGTATGTTGATGATAAGATGTTGTAAATAAGAGGTGATATTTGCATTAAAAATATTTTAGATGATGGCATACAAGTTATAGTTTAAAATAGATATTTACTTCCTTTAGGAAATCTAAAATACAAGTGATTTGTATTGTTATCAAAAAGTTCCTTCATGTCATGTACATTATAATATTTAGCACGCGTAGGTTGCAGGTCGGAACACTCGGTCATAAAGTGTTTAACAGTGAATGGCTCATTGCAAGAAACGCACTCTGGTGGATCTTCACCTTTCAGTATGTGGGAGTGGGTAATGTATGTATGACCGATTCTGATTCTTGCAATGACAACCTCCTCCCTACGGATAGTTCTGTAGGAAGGAGTCCCATTCTCCCAGGGTTGGTTTGATGGAATGAAGGTTGTTATTGACTGCATCATCCCATGACGCCTGCCACTTCTGACGTAGGTACTTTTTGATACAAGGTTTAAAATCAGTAAAAGGTAATTTAAAATCCGATGGTTCTTGGGATAGAGCCATCTTAGCAGCCCGATCTGCTTCTTCATTACCTCTAATACCAATATGGCTAGGTAGCCAACAGTATACTATGTTGTAGGACTTACTAAGCTCCGAGGTTTTGACAAGAATATCGACTAGTAATGGATTATCCAGTTTTCTATGGTGTAGCGACTGAAGTACTGACAGAGAGTCACAGAAAATAATGTTATTTAAAATGCGCTTTTGTTCAATAAATATCAGATCAAGGTCTATTGCTCTGATTTCCGCTGAAAAAATATGGACGCATCGTTAGGGAAGCGCAATTTGGTTATGAGCTTGCCACTAACGAAGCTGCAGCAGCCTTGTCATCAAATTTTGATAAATCAGTAAAACTTTTGGTGTAGTTTTTAAAATCGTTGAGGAGTTCATGATAAGAGTTCTGGAAAACGGCAGGATTTATCTCCGATTTTCTCCCATCGTGCAACGTAAAAATCACTTTGGGTTCCACCAAGAAAGTGAATCTAGCTGAATTGAAACACAACAAGGTATATTAATGTATTTCGATTGAAATATCCCGATGTATTCCAGTAAATATGGATAGTTATAGCTATGTGTCGATGGCTATATCTTGAAATAAGCATTTTAACGATGCTGGAAACAACTGTATTCAAAGACCTCAACGTTGATATATGTATCTCCATTGCCATAGCACGATGTAATTTGGTTCAGGTACACAGACATATCTGCAAACATCAATATCATAATATGACTGTCTTCATTGACTTCATGTAGAATTCAATTATCATAATATGACTGTCTTCGTTGACTTCATTTAGAATTCAATTATCATAATATGACTGTCTTCATTGACTTCATGTAGAATTCAATTATCATAATATGACTGTCTTCATTGACTTCATGTAGAATTCAATTATCATAATATGACTGTCTTGATTGACTTCATGTAGAATTCAATTATCAAAATATGACTGTCTTCATTGGCTTCATTTAGAATTCAATATCATAATATGAATGTTTTCATTGACTTCATGTAGAATTCAATTATCATAATATGACTGTCTTCATTGACTTCATTTAGAATTCAATATCATAATATGAATGTTTTCATTGTCTTCATGTAGAATTCAATATCATAATATGACTGTCTTCATTAACTTCATGTAGAATTCAATTATCATAATATGACTGTCTTCATTGACTTCATGTAGAATTCAATTATCAAAATCTGACTGTCTTCAATGACTTCATTTAGAATTCAATATCATAATACGACTGTCTTCATTGACTTCATGTAGAATTCAATTATCATAATATGACTGTCTTCGTTGACTTCATGTAGAATTCAGTTATCATAATATGACTGTCTTCATTGACTTCATGTTGAATTCAATTATCAAAATATGACCGTCTTCATTGACTTCATGTAGAATTCAATTATCATAATATGACTGTCATTATAGACTTCATTTAGAATTCAATTATCATAATATGACTGTCTTCATTGACTTCATTTAGAATTCAATTATCATAATATGACTGTCTTCATTGACTTCATTTAGAATTCAATATCATAATACGACTGTCTTCATTGACTTCATGTAGAATTCAATTATCATAATATGACTGTCTTCGTTGACTTCATGTAGAATTCAGTTATCATAATATGACTGTCTTCATTGACTTCATGTAGAATTCAATTATCAAAATATGACTGTCTTCATTGACTTCATTTAGAATTCAATTATCATAATATGACTGTCTTCATTGAATTCATGTAGAATTCAATTATCATAATACGACTGTCTTCATTGACTTCATGTAGAATTCAATTATCATAATAATACTGTCTTCATTGACTTCATGTAGAATTCAATATCATAATATGACTGTCTTCATTGACTTCATGTAGAATTCAATTATCATAATATGACTGTCTTCATTGAATTCATGTAGAATTCAATTATCATAATACGACTGTCTTCATTGACTTCATGTAGAATTCAATTATCATAATAATACTGTCTTCATTGACTTCATGTAGAATTCAATATCATAATATGACTGTCTTCATTGACTTGATGAAGAATTTAATTATCAAAATATGACTGTCTTCATTGACTTCATTTAGAATTCAATATCATAATATGACTGTCTTCATTGACATCATGCAGAATTCAATGATCATTATATGACTGTCTTCATTGACTTCATGTAGATTTCAATATCAAAATATGACTGTCTTCATTGACTTCATGTAGAATTGAATATCATAATAAGACTGTCTTCATTGACTTCATGTCGAATTCAATTATCATAATAAGACTGTCTTCATTGACTTCATGTAGAATTCAATTATCATAATAATACTGTCTTCATTGACTTCATGTAGAATTCAATTATCATAATATGACTGTCTTCGTTGACTTCATGTAGAATTCAGTTATCATAATATGACTGTCTTCATTGACTTCATGTAGAATTCAATTATCAAAATATGACCGTCTTCATTGACTTCATGTAGAATTCAATTATCATAATATGACTGTCATTATAGACTTCATTTTGACATCGCAGAATCATAAATACTGACCATCGCTGAGAACTCACTATCTGATATAATTGTATCATAGAGCGATGACGATATCAACGAGGGTAATTGCGAGTATGCAGTTGATACAACATGAAATTTAATCACGTAGTCTTGCAGTTTACTCTGGCTGCATGATGATATTTTGTTTGTTACTATCGAAATTATTTCCGCGATTGTTGTTGCCTCGGATATGCAAATTGGAACAGCTATCGGGGCAATCATTGTTACCGAGGATAGTATAATACCAGCTCCGGTGATTACACCACTCACAGCGTACACGGTAACATCAACTGCTGTGATTCATCGTTGGTATTTTTTAATTTTCATTGCATACTCTTCAGTGAGAGTTTTGAGTTTCATTGAAAACTCTCTAGCCTGATCTTAGCGATATTGCGATGATGAAATCATTTTATTTCCAGATCAGTTTACGATTTTAATTGAAACCGTCATTTACTTAAATCCGCTACGAATTCCAAATACCACGTTGTTGAAACCATAACCAAATTTTTATCAGTAGATGTTATCGTGAACTTTTCAGTTGTATCCTTGTCGATGATCGTTAAAATCGTATTGTTGACCCCAGATGAACTCGACGATGAAATATTAAATTGAGTCGTTGTCACTAGTGTTAATCGATAAATACCTTTAACGGTTGCAGTGATATCTAATTTGTTGTTTGTAGGTGTCCACGCAAATGATCCGTGTTGGATCGTGTATACTACGTTGTTGGTTTTCTTATGAGGAATTTTTGTTTTTTTCAATGATTGTTATCATCCTCGTTGCATCACCTTTGATTGCTTCGATTAATTTTTCGTCTCATCGATGGATTTTTTAATATCAGGGAGTTTTATTTCAATTTTATCCAACGTGGTTCCAGTAAATATATCCACGATGTTTCTACGAAAATTTGAAAACTGTTTTCCGTGTTCTTCAGTTTTAGATTGAAGAGTTGCTAGTTCCAACACAGAATTTTTTTAACTCATCGTCGAGAGTTTTTAATCTATCTGTAATCGTCGAAATAAGTACACCCGGTTTGAGTTTACCCTGATCGGAAAATAACGCGATAGTATCCTCGATTGCGATTCGTTGTTTAACCAAAATATCATCCAACGACACATTACTAGTTTTCAATTTACCCTGACGATCTTGAAATACAACTATTTCATTAGGATCAACACTTGTTAAGTTCAACGTCTCAGCTATTTCATCTTCGATTATTTTTTTTATATCACCGGTTGCAGATATTTCTGTGGTTGGATTCTTCATCGCTGATAAAGATCTTCCCCAAATATCAATCATTTTATTTTATACATCTCTCTCTAAAATCGTTTCGATTTCCAGCGATTACTGGTGTATTAATTTACGACAACATGTGGTGGTTTTCCCCTTGGGTTACTCAAGGAGTTAGAAATAGCGTCAAGGACATTTAATACTTCGCTGCCGCATATTGGTGGATCATTCATTTGTTGTGTTGGTAGCGTAGAATACCAAGTCTTCATTGGAAAAGTCTTTAAGCGATTTATATAACGCATAAATTCCTTCGGCGGCGCTAATCCATATGAATCGAAATAAACAATCCCACGTGGATCAATCGCGTATGCAACCCAGTGAGTTCCAGGTCCGGTGCTGCTATCTAAATTAATAATACCGGTTTCAACGCTGTTGGGTTGTGCCGGTAACTGATCTTTCATAAAAACACCTCTGAAGCTTTTTATCGCTAGTTTTTTTTAGCAGCATCAATTAAATCAAAATTGGACATTGGAGTCAAAGACTCTACAATCGAAGACTCTCCAACTAGTAAACCGGTCCTAGTCTTAGACCCTTTCCGCTGTACCATGAATACGGGGTTCCTGGTAGTCTTAGACCCTTTCCCTTTTTTTTATACCCTCGTCCTTTCTTCTTCGGTTCATATGATTCAGCATTGCTTTGTACCGCTTTTGATCCCAAGGCACCAGCTGCCCCCAATGCGACCGTTTTAGCCACCGCTGGGGCCGCTGCCGCAATCAACGCTGGTAACGCAGCAAATAACGGGAATATACCGCCGGTTTTAATCATATTTTGGATAGCAGCCGCAGAGAGAGTGATCTGAACGCCTTTTCTTATCCTTGAAAGCATCATTGAAGTGTTTTACTTGACGAGTTGTCAGCGACAATTTCTTCGCCCCGCCAGTCATTTGATTGGGTTTCAGCGTGATAGTGGTTCCACATTTTTTAGCCGACTCTGATTGCAATTTTTTGACTTGACCAGGAGTTACCGCAACACTAATAACACTGTATGACATTATACAATAACAGATTGATTCTAAATCGCCGATCGAGAAAATTGTTTACAATTTCAATAAAAATTCATCGAATTTTCAATCATAGATTTTCTACTGGCGCATCTACCACTCTCATTCTTCCGCCAACACCTTCGAGTAGCATTGATTTATCGCTGATAATGACAGCAACTGCTCTATAATTAGCAATAGTACCACGAAGCACATTAGCTCTAAAGTGTATATCAACGACGGATTGTCTTGTTAAATCAAGATGTTCCAGTGAAAAGTAATAGATCGGATACAGATTTTTAAAATCATATTGTGATATTTGCAGACCAGTATCGACATTTTGATTGCGTGCCATAAATGACAACAGAAGATGATAAACTCGTGCAATATGGTTTTCACCGTAATTAAGTTTTATATCTTCGGATGGTTCCTGCTGGCCGTTTATTCTCAGTGAGACGTCTTTAACACCTAATGGATCAAATATCATATGGCTGGAGAGTTGATTGCCAACTCGTGTGTTATCCTGTAACGCAATAAATATATGACGTGGCGCAGCAGTGCCTTGTTTTGATGCTAGGTTCCACGTAAACACGTTATTAACATTTGATTGTTTAACATCTGTACTTACCGTTAGCCAACTTAGTAATGATTTTCCTCCTTGGTCCATAAATGATAGTAATCGTTCTTCTGCGGTGTTTGATGGAGTCAAAACTGGCATCCACAATGATAGTTTTGTTAAAATGACTTTACCGGCATCAGCATTTGGATTTGCAGCATCTGCTGGAATCCTCCAAATTGCGTCATTATCATCACTCTTTCGCACGAGTGCTACTGTATGCTTAGCTCCATAAATAACGTTTCGTACATTTCTACAGAATCCAAATATATGATGCAGTGGAATCGCGCATGAAAATGATTTACGCCGCCCTTCCAACATTAATATACGCGTCGCAGCTCCTAGATTGAAATTCTCATTAGTACTTATAATCATATTTTCAACATCAACATCAGCGGCACCAGCATTATTCTTTGGTCGTCTTTACAACAAATTGATTTCCTCCAGCGGTATTTTTAACATCTTTTGCAAACATCATAGAAGGTCCTGCTTATCTTGTATAATCATCAGAATATCTCGCTAACCCGATTATTGTTGTAGCCACATCAACATCGCGATCTATCGACTCAATCTCTTTTCCTCCAATGAGATATCTAGGACTCTCAAATAGCGTCATGATACCATTATTGACAAACCCGACTTGAGTACCAACTGGATACTGTGCTGGTACAGCAGGAGTATCAGCAGCTGTTACAAGTTCTCCTTCTACTTCGATAAACGTTTCAGCGGGTAGAAAGTATTTACTGGTATCATGAACTTGAAGTTCAATTCTTGATCGACTATTTGAGTCTATTGCATGATAGGCGTAATATTGATAATCGCGTACAGAATCATCCTTGGGAATTGGGGAGTCTATATCAAACGCTGGATCAGGTGACCTTTTGAACATTTTATTATATATCCATTGATCTAAATCGTGAAAATTCTTCGAATTTCAACAATGATTTTCACCGTCGTGTTTGTAAGCCACTTCCTGCTATCATATTTGCGATGTTGCTTTGGTTGGGAGTCATCAACAACGCTAGTTTTTGATCTGCTGCGTTATTTATAATTTTACTAACACTCGCAGGCATCTCTGCTGTAGACGGTAATGGTCCTCCTTTGGATTTTCTCCGTCGAACTAGCGCTGTTAATTTATTCTTCGCGGCTGAAAACGCTTTCCCGGCAAGATCTTCAACAGCACTAATACCCTTATCACGAATAACATCAATTGCTTTCATTCCTAATTGTTTAGCTAACGGCATCACTTTTGGAGCCATTCTTGCAAATAACCCCGCAATGGTATCACCGAAACCATCACCATAGTACGCGCTATAAACTGGAAACCGTGAATTAACTACATAGACGATGGCTGGTTTGTCATGGTTGTAGTGTATGATCATTATTTGAAATTGTAAACAATTTTTCAATTATAAATCACTAGTGTTTTCAATTGCTAGCGTTTTCAGTCACTATGATACCCACTTTCCACTAACTCGCCAATGAGATCTCGATATGTTTTGATATCCATGATCCGCCTTGAAATAACCGTCTACAGATATCAGCTGCTTCATTAATTATTTCCGGTGAGTTATTTCTAGCTCGGAACCCTCCGATGAGAATATCTAATCGTGATGTATCACTGAAAACATTACCAGGACATGAAACGCTATCGTTTCCAATTGAAATTCCACTGGAATCTCTTAATCCCTTCCCGCTATAACCAGTTGCTTCATCCAGGTTGTCTGTATCCGTGGGTTGTAAATAATCAAGAGTATCATCATCTGGTAGTTCTTCTTGTTTTTTAGGTGAAAAAAGATATTTTCTTTGCAAGTTGCTGTCGCTTTCCTAGCAATTTTTGTGGTTTTTGTTGTTGTTTTAGTTCTTCATATCGTTTATACACTGTACACACCGTATTGATATATTTAATGTATGATACACTATCTGTCTTAATTTGACATGTTTTAGTTTTGATTTTGTAGAATATATCAGCCCAATGAGTTATATTTCTAACATATTTATGATGTTCTGGTTTCAACATTTTTTTCTGTTTTCATAAGTCGTAACAACAAGCGCAGGAATTTCTGCTGGATCAGTCTTATCAATTGCTGCTAACCCTTCCTCGTTAAATCTCACGCGTAAATCATCTACTGTTCTTTTTGATTCAGGTGTTTTAGATTCCATTTTTTTTGTACAGCTTGTTTTGTTTGTTCAGTTTCCGCTGCTATTTTTTCAAGTTAAACAATAAGAGGTTTTCCCGCATCTCCCCATATAGCACGCTCTACCCCCTTTGTTGATGTGGTTACTGGTTTAAACAATTCTTCAGATCCTGCAGCAAAATCAGTTTGAAGACTGTCAAGCTTGTAGTTTATTCCTTACAGAGTCGCGAATTGGTATAAATCTCTTAATTGCGTTTAGTCTCTCGGAAGCCAATCTAGTTGTTAATGCTTCATTGACCATTATTTCAAATTGCAAACAATTTTTCAATTGTAAAACAATTTTCCCGAAAATCGAAGATTTCCCGAACCAGACCTAACAGACAAAAACATTTTTCAGTTAACGGTCTATCGATTTTTTTTTCAGTGTGTGAAATATTTTTTATTCACTGTGAAATTATCGATTTTTTATTCAGTGTGTGAAATATTTTTTATTGCTGTGAAATATTTTTATTTTTTATTCAGTGTGAAATATTTTTTTTTTATTCAGTGAAATATTTTTTATTCAGTGTGAAATATTTTTTATTGCTGTGAAATATTTTTTTTTTATTCAGTGTGAAATTATCGACTTTTTATTCAGTGTGTGAAATATTTTTTATTCAGTGTGAAATATTTTTAGTTTTTATTCAGTATGAAATATTTTTTATTGAGTGAAATATTTTTATTTTTTATTCAGTGAAATATTTTTTATTCAGTGTGAAATATTTTTTATTGAGTAAAATATTTTTATTTTTTATTCAGTATGAATTTTTTTTATTCAGTGTGAAATATTTTTTATTCACTGTGAAATTATCGATTTTTTATTCAGTGTGTGAAATATTTTTTATTCAGTGTGAAATATTTTTATTTTTTATTCAGCATGAAATATTTTTTATTCAGTGTGAAATATTTTTACTTTGTATTCAGTGTGAAATATTTTTTATTCAGTGTGTGAAATATTTTTTATTCAGTGAAATATTTTTATTTTTTATTCAGTATGAAATATTTTTTATTCAGTGTGAAATGTTTTTATTCAGTGAAATATTTTTTATTCAGTGTGAAATATTTTTTATTCACTGTGAAATTATCGATTTTTTATTCAGTGTGTGAAATATTTTTTATTGCTGTGAAATTATCGATTTTGTATTCAGTGTGAAATATTTTTTATTCAGTGTGTGAAATATTTTTTATTCAGTGTGAAATATTTTTTATTGCTGTGAAATTATCGATTTTTATTAAGTGTGTAAAATATTTTTTATTCAGTGAAATATTTTTTATTCAGTGTGAAATATTTTTTATTGAGTAAAGTATTTTTATTTTTTATTCAGTATGAATTTTTTTTATTCAGTGTGAAATATTTTTTATTCACTGTGAAATTATCGATTTTTTATTCAGTGTGTGAAATATGTTTTATTCAGTGTGAAATATTTTTATTTTTTATTCAGTATGAAATATTTTTTATTCAGTGTGAAATATTTTTATTTTTTATTCAGTATGAAATATTTTTTATTCAGTGTGAAATATTTTTATTTTTTATTCAGTATGAAATATTTTTTATTCAGTGTGAAATGTTTTTATTCAGTGAAATATTTTTTATTCAGTGTGAAATATTTTTTATTCACTGTGAAATTATCGATTTTTTATTCAGTGTGTGAAATATTTTTTATTGCTGTGAAATTATCGATTTTGTATTCAGTGTGAAATATTTTTTATTCAGTGTGTGAAATATTTTTTATTCAGTGTGAAATATTTTTTATTGCTGTGAAATTATCGATTTTTTATTAAGTGTGTAAAATATTTTTTATTCAGTGTGAAATATTTTTTTTTTATTCAGTGTGAAATATTTTTATTTTTTATTCAGTGTGAATTATTTTTATTTTTTATTCAGTGTGAATTATTTTTTATTCAGCGTGAAATATTTTTTATTGCTGTGAAATATTTTTATTTTTAATTCAGTGTGAAATATTTTTTATTGCTGTGAAATGTTTTATTTTGTATTCAGTGTGAAATATTTTTATTTTTTATTCAGTGTGAAATATTTTTTATTCAGTGTGAAATATTTTTATTTTTTATTCAGTGTAAAATATTTTTTATTCAGTGTGAAATATTTTTTATTGCTGTGAAATTATCGATTTTTTATTCAGTGTGAAATATTTTTTATTTTTTATTCAGTGTGAAATATTTTTTATTTTTTATTCAGTGTGAAATATTTTTATTTTTTATTCAGTGTGAAATATTTTTTATTCAGTGTTTTTAATGCATTTTCACTGATTTTTTGACAGCTTTGGTGGTTTTTAGTCGGGTCGATGGTCGATTTCTCGTAGAGAGGATTCATTTTTGATGATTTTTGACTAATTTCAATCAAAAAATGCTAAAAAATGAAAAAATATCAATAATTTCCTTTGAGATTTTACGGTCAAGTAGTCGATTTTGCATGAAAATTCTCCTAGACAATTTCGATTCGACTATTTGTTTTCTTGAATTAACGCTCTTATATTCCTGATTTTAGAATTAACATCTTTTCTCAATTCATATTCCCTACCCAATTTCTTTCGTATTCCTTCCACGATAGTAAATAACGGGACAAACATACTTACGTCACTGGAAAATGCAAGAGAGTCCCGAATAGAATTCTGAATTTTTTTATCAGCGCATACTTCTTTGGTAACATATACTTGTTATTCATAATACAGTATTCTATATCCTGAAAGTCAGACATAATTTGATCAGGATTTTAACCATCTGATAGTTTAATATCCTGACTTTTCAATTTTGAAATTTCCGCAATAATGATATTCATTTTTTCAGAATTCATATTCTATGACAATTATATATTTCTAAATGAAAAATATATTTCCAGAGAGGGGGCGCATCAGACATAAATGAATTGAATTTTTTGTCCTGTCTTTTTTGAAATCGCAGATCGACAAATTCCCTCTGCAACTTTTCGTACAGAAGGTCGACAAATATCGAAATACTTACCGGCGCTGGCTATTAATTGAAATATTTTTTCTTCATTATTTGTTGTATTAAAAGATTTTACTGGTCTCGTTTTTTTCGAGCATTTTCCAGTCTTTCCTCGTTTCAAATTCTCACTTTGTGTAACAGCTTGCAGATTTGATAAAGAATTGCTTTTTGGATTAGAATCAATGTGATCAATAACAAAACCATCTTTGATCAATTCATTGTGACATTTATACACGAAACGATGATTGTGATAAATTTTCTTTCCAGCGCAAAACCTCAAATACCCTTGCATACTCACAGCACCAACTGGTTTCTTCAATCTGCAGTGTCTGACAGTACCATCACTGGATGCTTCATAATTTGTAATCACAGGGTGTGGTCTGAATTCTTGGTTCATTTGTATACAAATACTATTTGTCTAATTCAGTGTTTGTCTAATAATAACATCACTGGAAAATCTTTCTATATAGTTTTGAGGAGTTCTTATGATTTTATCCTTGACGGCTATGTCAGGGACAGAGTCAAGATCAGAACTTTTGATGGAATTTTTTATTCTTTTGTTATAATAACGCTTCAACGCCCTGTATCGTTTGCCACCACAATTCATACACAATTGTGATTTTCCCCTAACCCCAACCCCACATCGAATACAAGGTAACGGTCCAAGGCTCCCACGTCGAAAACTTTGCATACGATACCCACATAATTCATTTCTGCACGATTTGTTACAAGGAGTCACTGATCCAATCATGAGCCATTTGCAATGATTCATTATACATAAATCTTTCATTTAAATGCTTGTTTTAATTATAGTATGAAGGAGTTTGAGAGATTATCGAAAATTACGCCTTGGAAAAATGCTAAATTCAATCTTGATCGAGTTTCTGATACAACAAAGAATAAAATTCTTGATAGAACCATGATTAGTAAAATCAGACATTGTTTTAATGAATTCAAGCGTGATGGAGCATCTCATTGTTGGTCAACATTTCGAATTGTACCTAATATCGATGCTACCATGAATGATGAAAAAGCAGCAGTGATAATCCCACATCTTCGAAAAAGGCATTTTTTTAGAATAAAATTCATTATACGTGACGACACTGGAGATTGGATCATCAGGGATAAATTTGAACCAATTCTCAAGGATAAAAAGCTATCACTGTGAATCAAGATTCCAAACCAGGAATTTTGACTGGAATTGACAAACCATACTACGAGAGATCTTATCCTGTAACAGCAGTTGTTGGAATATATCCGTTAAATGACAAACCTGATATTGCAAAACTAGCGCCCATGAAATATTCGTCATCAGTGGCTTTGCCACTCAATTGTGTAGCAGAACGAATAATTGAACACTTCACAAATGCATCCCGGGGAAATAAATTGACTGATCTAAGACGAAAAAAATAAAAGAATGAAAATTAACGGTGAAACAGCATGGGGCAACAATTCAGGATATAGTTAAATTAGAAAAATCCAATATCAGTAACGACAATAACCGGAGAAGTATTATACGAATCGAAATATAAATCACAAGGAACTCCAATACAAATTATTGATCATAACGTTGCAGTAACAATATTCCCACGGGATAGAACTGTAAAATATATACCCCAAACCGGAGTTTTTTTCCGAGCAGAAATTATTTGATGCTATTTACAATTTGAGTAAAAAAGATCCTGTGTCGATGTGGCTATTTAACAGTGCTGCAGACGATGAATGTGGATTCGATCAGTTTGTAAGACCCAACGGAGAATTGTACCGTACTGAAGAGCTGCATAATCAAATGAAAAAACTAGCTAGTGAGTTTTCTCCAGAAGGAATCAAAGATCAATTACTAACAAACTGTTTTACATTTCCCTCGGTTGCAGCACATTTTGCTAGGAAGAAAAACCAACGCGAAGTGAGTTTCTATCAGATGTCAGATTGAGCTGTCTTGAATACAGCCATGGTGGATTATGGAATACAAAATATGACACTGAAACCGTTATTTCCGTTGATATGATTGCGTGTTATCCAGGAAGTTTTCTCGGGTATGGAGAATGTAGCGAATACTTCAAACGATTTGGACACCCCACACACGCTATGGCTCGTGTTGCGATTAATGGTCCACTGCCTGATTTTGATTTAACCGGATTCGCTCGTGTAGTATCATTTGAATTGGCTACAGGACTTCGTCCGTGTAGTTATATTTGGATTGGTAGACACATGTCTGAAAAACACTGGAAAAACACTGGATGCCAATAGTGCTATTGAGATATATGATTGATTGTGGAATGTTACAATCGTTAATTGTCAGTGAAGCGATTATGTCCTATCGAGCACAGAAATCAGTCTGGTTACCACAACCTGATATAGAAAAAAATAATTAGCAAACAGCGAAAACTGTTTCCAAATTTCAACGAAGAAGAAATTGTAAATTGGTCCAAACAGTTATTTGAAATCAGAAACAACGAAGCAAAAGATCTTGGACGAAGAATAATTGGTAAATTTACTCAGGGTGGCAAATACGACAATACAAGATATTCTTCACGGTTGATTATAGACAACGCTGAATACGATTTTGTAATCGCGGATCTAACAAATAAAGGCATATATATCAATCGTAAAGACGCATTTCTGTCTGATGGAATCAAATTGGGTACAAATGTTACCTACAACGATGGATACAATCCGCAGTATACACATTTGAGAGCTTCTATGCTCGCGTATGCTTCTATCAATTTTTTTTCGATGATAAATAAATTTCCTGACACCTCAGTTAAGAGTCGCCACTGACTCATTTTACATAAACAGCGATGTGGCTGAATTCATAAATTCTGACGAGAGTTGGGGATCATGGAGAATTAAGCGGGAAATGCTTCATGATTATATTCAATCAGCAGATGTTACGATTGAAAATAATTATCGGAATCTCTTTGAGATTAAAATCAGAAATTTCTAATGCACCATCGATATCTGATCCAATCTGTAGATATAAAACAGTTTATTAAAACGGCTGTGGTGGATCAGGAAAGACAACTCGTGCAATTGAATTATTCCGTGGGAAAAATCCAAACATGATTGTGCTAACACCAACTCACAGACTTGCAAGAGAGATGATACAGCGAGGGGTAAATGCCTCTACTTATCACAGTTTCTTTCGATGGAAAGGAGTTAAGTGGACTCCTCAGCGTATGGGCGAGAAATTTATTCCTGAAATCATAATTTGGGATGAAATATGCACAGTGTCATTAGATGTATTACAAACATTTCTCGAGTGGTTGTTATTGAAAAATACAAAAGTCGTCATGTGCGGTGATCACGGCCAACCACCACCAATTGTCGGTGCATCCCCACATGAATGGCTAAAGGGTTTTGTAGACTATTATGAAGAAATTAACACTGATTATAGATCACTTGATGAAGAATTACGAGAATTCAAAGCGCTAATTAGATTACAACCGGTGTAACGTTGTCGAGCCGACCCTTTGAGATTAGGTAGGGTTTTAAAGAAATAACAAACACGTTTGTTTAAATAAAACTTATATTTAAAAAAAATCAACATGATAGATATATATAATGAGCACACAATACACACACAAATGAATCTACTACCCAACTATATGACGGTAGTCATACACTACTGTACTATATATATGTAGTCATACACTACTGTACTATATATATCTGTAGTCATACACTACTGTACTATATATATCTATAGTCATACACTACTGTATTATATATCTATAGTCATACACTACTGTATTATATATCTATAGTCATACACTACTGTATTATATATCTATAGTCATACACTACTGTATTATATATCTATAGTCATACACTACTGTATTATATATCTATAGTCATACACTACCAATATCCAAAACGTAGCATGATATTGACTATTGATACGATATTCGTACCCCACACAACATAGTCAGTAAATCAAATCATAAGGTTTAATTGACTATAATCATACTATTCGTGTCACACACACAAAATATAATCAATAAAAAAACAAACAATACTATCCAATTGACTAAACACGCTATTCGTGTTTTACATAAATAGTCAATAAAGCGAACGTAGGGTTCCCTTGACTACAAACACGCTATTCGTGTTTTACATAAAGTAGTCAATAAAACCAAACTACGAGTGTTAACATTTCACTTCCCTCCGGTGCGACAGTAGTTCATTGTCCGTCTCCATTCCACCGGTTAACATTGGTCTTGAATACTCATCTATTCACACGACCGGCGAGCTGAATATAAAAATGGACAGTTTTCCAAATAATAAAATGAATTTACGCAATACATAAAAACGAACGTGCTATTCCGAAACTGAACATTCAACTGAAACATTAAACCAAAAAGAATGTATTTAACTCACCCAACTTTTTGGCTCTAATATCCGACAAATGTAACGTTTAGAGGTCTGCTCTAATGTCCACTGTGTATTAAAAAGACCCTGCACTGTACCTATATAGTAGTCTGCCGTACTTGTAAAAAGTAATTCGCGTGAAACCTTCATTATACGCGCGGCACGTGCGACTCGCTGTATAGGACAACTCACTTAGAGGAGTATGGTGTACCCTCTACGCCATATCGGGTATTGCGTAACAGTGTCATAACAACGAGTTTAAAAATAATAATTCATTAAATACAGAATAACGACAAATTATATAACAAAATTAACAGGACTGATAAGCTTAAAATATAGATTAGAAGAGCATGGTGTATCCTCTATGCCATATCGGACATTTCGTAACAACCGGATAAAATCCAGTGTGAAATAGCACGTGAAATAATTTCATAAACTCCAATGAATGATTTCTGGGAAGCGTGGAGACCAAACGATTTGATAATTGCAAGTAGAAAAATAGTCAGAGACACACTTCAGATGAAATTATTTGAATTGCATAAAGATAAAAATTGCAACACTTCCAGTACCGTTATGTTATAGGTCTTCGGATACACGAAAACAGAATATTGAAGTTGATATTCTAGGAGGATTTCAAAGACAGAATTTAGTGCTAAATGATATTGTGCTGGTTGATATCAGCGTCGTCGAAGATGCATTGCGTGCTAATAAATCCCCACGGACGCTAGGATACGCAGCGACGATACATTCTTCACAGGGATTGACTATATCGGATACAATTTGGATAGTGGATAATCACATCGAATGGTCAAATTTAGTCTGTCTTGCAGTATCCAGAGTACGAAGAATAAATCAGCTTCGAAGAGTTGTCCTGACAGAGTCAGGAGAAGACGCAGAGATGCTAGTTAAGACCCCGCGGTGGTAATTGAGTATCCTCGGGTATCACTTGCAGTTGTTGTCGAGTAAATCCTCGTTGAGGACAGTTGAATCCAGTCTATAGATTGCTGGTCTAGAAACGCTAGAGTTTCCACCCGTAGATCGTGTTATACTAGATATCTTGTGTGCAGTAACACTCCAAATAAGATCAGTAGCCCTTTTTCTGCCACCCTCAAGCTCTCCTGGTTCGTATAAATACCTAACAGTGATATTACTACCAAGAATTGGTTGGGAAATGCTAGAATCCTCTTGTGAGAGTTTTAGTATAGACTTCTTTTTAATCGCGTTGATAGGTTTCATGTTGATTGTTCTAGTAATCTCATTATTCAGTGCGGTAATCACAGCTGGTAATCTTTTGACCAATTCAAGGGATCTTTGGATCTTTTTTCTTGGATGAATTCTTTCGCGTATTGATATCCAAATAACCGCTCAGCAAGAGTCCGATTAAATCGTTCTACAATTGCCTGATCGCGATGTAACGCAGTATGCCCCCGTCTGATGGTGACATTATGATTCTTCATTGTTGATAACACTGCACCCTGAAATTCCTTGCCAGGATCAACTTGTAATAGATTTGGCCAGTGCAGAGGACCCTTTCGATAAATCCTTTCAAATGCAGAAGCAACTTCAGGTGATGATTTTGTTTTTAACGGTTCTGCTTGTTTCTATCGACTTGCAACATCAACTACGGTTAACGCGTATTTGTAACCACCATCATGTGGCAGAAATAGTATATCAGCTTGATGAACTTCATTAGGAACTGTAACATCAAAATGCGAGTAGTGAATTTGTTTAGGCGGTGGTAGATAAATTAGCCATATAGCCTGTTTGGATAACCAATTAGCCGCAGTGGTTTTTTTTCACTTTTGCAGCGCTAGCGAGTTTATTTATTGCTGATTTACCCCTCCAGTATCCTCTTGGGGAATAATCAATAGATTTCATGTTGTTATTAATTACCAGCATCTAACATCAATTTACTTTTCATTGCAGATTTTATCAAAAATGAAGCCAATTTTTCTTTAAAAGATTTATCCGGAATAGCATTTAACGCATGAATTAATTTCACATCTGCTAGATGTCTATGCTGCAAATTGCTGCTTTTATAAGCAACATCATGAACGTGACACGCCTTATCAATGGCGTTTATTGGTTCTTCACCGGGTTTGGGTTGGTTATGATTATTGAGTCTAATATCAAGTCTGGTTCCCGGTCCACAATAACTATACCCTGGAAGGTGTTTTTCTCCTGGATACTTTGCCCGTGGCGTTCCAGGGAGTTTAGTTAGCTTGGCTGCGATATCACCTCCTCGTATTTTTTAAATTTCCTTGGGTTTACCAAGGGAAACAAATCTAAATTTCTTTGTACTACATTGTACGCATTTACCAGAAAGCGCTGATCGGTTATTTTTAGTTGTAATCGTCAAGTCATCTGTGCCAGTACGCGCCCTACATTTCACACAATATAGATCCATAATTTATATATAACAGCATGAATATAATTGATTATTCAGCTACCCGACGACGGGAACCTATTAAACACCATGAAATGTTGCCGAATTAAATTAGAATGATTATAATCGGACCATCTGGAAGCGGCAAGACACAACTGCTACGTAATTTGATAACGAGATGGATGAAATGGAACAAATTGTATTTAATAGCCCCGAGTGTAGACGATCAGCGATGCTATGAAGTGCTAAAGGATTTTAACGAGAAAGCAAAAGAATTTCAAATCGATGATGATTTTATTGAATTTATTACTGATATCAACGATGCACCGAGTATTGATTCCATCGACGGAAGTATTAACAATTTAGTCGTATATGACGATATCATGTTAGACAATCAAAAGAATCCTGCTAGGATATTTTCCAGAGGCAGGCATAAAAGCACTGATGTGATATATGTCACTCAGCGATACACACAAATTCCAAACGTGATTCGCGATAACTGCAATCTGCTGTGTGTATTTAATGGAGTTGACACACATACTCTTAAAAATATTTGGCAAACTTGGTGCTGCGGTGATATGGATCATAATCGATTTAGAAATTTCTTTAGTCACGCTCAGTCATTGCCACACAGATTTGTGATGATAAATTTATCAGCCCCGAGGACACGATATCGCATCGGACTTGATAAAATATTCGGTTGAAATCATAGCAGCAACGGGGGGGGGGGGGGGAGTGAGTGTCCGTTGTGTTTTTTACCCAATGGAAGCCTCATCGACGCCTGGATTCACCGTGTTTCAGACAAAATCACTAATGCTCCATTTGCCAAACAGACTTTCTTTTTTTTGGGTTAAAACATGAAATTTCGTAGGAAGGTTCTATTTGTTGTTTTGACGGTTAAAATCGATTTTTGTTTGAAAAGTTGTCTGATTCACCCTCTCTGCTGCTATTCTAGTAAATATGGACAGTTATAGCTATGTGTCTATGGCAATATGTTGAGATCAGCATCTTAACGATGTTGGAAACAACTGTATTCAAAGACCACAACGTTGATATATGCATCTCCATTGCCATAGCACGATGTATTTTGGCTCAGGTACACAGAAATATCTGCAAACATCAGCTTACATCTTGTCAGGTTTAATATCATGTAGTTTGTTATATGTATATAGATACATCTACACGTAGATGGAATTATGTAGCGATCTATAAGTCTGCGTAGATTATCATATGTAGATACATTAATCACCAAGAAAGTGAATCTAGTTGAATTGAAACACCACAAGGTATATAAGTGTATATCGATTTAAATGTCTCGACGTATTCTAGTAAATATGGATATTTATAGCTATGTGTCGATGGATACATGTTGAGATAAGCATCCTAACGAAGTAGGAGACAGCTGTATTTAACCAATCCAAAGTTGATATATCAATCTCGATTGAAATTGCGCGATGTAATTTAGTTTCGGTCTACAGATATATCTCCAAACATCAACTTACATCTTCTCAGCATTAACTTCATGTAGTTTGTTATATGTATATAGATACATCTACAAGTAGATGGAATTATGTAGCGATCTATCAGTCTACGTAGATTATCATATGTAGATACGTTAATCACCAAAAAAGTTAATTTAACTGAATTGGAACACTACTACGTAGATTAATGTATTTCGATTGAAAAATCCCGATGTATTCTAGTAAATATGGATAGTTATAGCTATATGTTGATGGATATATGTTGAGATAAGCATCTTATGGAGGAAGGAAATAGCTGCTTTCAACCACCTCAACGTTGACATATGTGTCTCGATTGATATAGCAGGATGTAACTTGATTTCGATCTACATATATATCTCCAAACATAATCTTACATGACGTAAGATTTATCTTCATGTTGATTGTTATATGTATATCGACACATCTTCACGTAGATGGAATTATATAGCGATCTATCAGTCAACGTACATTGTCATATATAGATAGATTTATCCCCAAGAAAGTGTATGTAGCTGAATTGGAACACCACAACTTAGATTAATGTATTTCGATTGAAATATCTCGATGTGTTCTAGTAAACATGGATAGTTAGAGCTATGTGTAAATGAATGTATGTTTATATCAGAATCGTAACGAAGTTGGAAACAACTGTATTCAACCACCTCAACGTTAATATATGTATCTCCATTGATATAGCACGATGTAATTTGGTTTCGGTCTACAGATATATCTGCAAACATCAGCTTACATCTTGTCAGATTTATACTCACGTAGTTTGTTATATGTATATATATATATACATTTACAAGTAGATGGAATTATGTAGCGATCTATCAGTCTGCGTAGATTATCATATGTAGATACATTAGTCACTAAGAAAGTATATCTAGCTGAATTGAAACACCACAAGGTAAATTAATGTATTTCGATTGAAATATCTCGATATATTCTAGTAAATATGGATAGATATAGGTATATGTCGATGGATATATGTTGAGATAATCTTCTTCACGAAGTTGGAAACATCTGTATTCAACCACCTCAACGTTGATATATGTATCTCAATTGATATAGCACGTTGTAATTTTATTTCGGTCTACATATATATCTCCAAACAACAGTTTACATCTTGTTAGATTTATCATGTATTTTTGTTATATGAATGTAGATACATCTACTCGTAGATGGAATTATGTAGCGATCTATCAGTCTACGTAGATTATCATATGTAGATACATTAATCACCAAGAAAGTGAATCTAGCTGAATTGAAACGCCACAAGGTATATTAATGTATTTCGATTGAAATATCCCGATGTATTCTAGTAAACATGGATAGTTATAGCTATGTGTTGAAGTTTATATGTTGAGATTAGCATCTTATTGAAGAAGGAAACAACTGTATTCACCCACCTCAACGTTGATATATGTATCTCGATTGACATAGAACGATGTAATTTGATTTCGGTGTACATATATATCTACAAACAACAGCTTACATCTTGTCAGATTTATCTTCATATAGTTTTGTTATATGTATATCGATACATCTACACATAGATGGAAATACGTTGATACATATCAGTCTACATGGAGTGTCATTTGTAGATATATTAATAAGGTAAAGAGAGAATCTAGCTGAATTGAAAAACATCGACTTATATAGTTGTATTTGGATTGAAATATCTCGATGTATTCTAGTAAATATAGAACGTTATAGCTATCTGTCGATGGATATATGTTGAGATCAGCATGTTAACGAAGTTGGAAACATCTGTTCAAGTACGTCAACGTTGATATATAAATCTCGATTGATATAGCACGATGTAATTTGGTTTCGGTCTACAGATATATCTGCAAACATCAGCTTACATCTTGTCAAATTTATCTTCATGTAGTTTTTTATACGGAGATAGATACATCTACACGTAGATTGAATTATGGATCGATCTATCAGTCTACATAGATTGTCATATGTAGAAAGATTTATCCTCAAGAAAGTGAATCTAGCAGAATTGAAACACCACAACGTTGATTAATGTATTTGTATTGAAATATCTTGATATATTTTAGTAGTACATGGATAGTTAAAGCTATTTGTCGATGGCTATATGTTGAGATCAGCATTTTAACGAACTTGGAAACATCTGTATTCAAGCACCTCAACGTTGATATATGTATCTCGATTCACATAGCACGATGTAATTTGGTTTCGGTCTACAGATATATCTCCAAATATCTGCTTACATCTTGTCAGATTTATCTTCATGTAGTTTGTTATATGTATATAGATACATCTACACTTAGATTGAATTATGTAGTGATCTATCAGTCTGCGTAGATTATCATATATAGATACATTAATCACCAAGAAAGTGAATCTAGCTGAATTGAAACACTATTACGTAGATTAATGTATTTCGATTGAAATATCCCGATGTATTCTAGTAAATATGGACAGTTATAGCTATGTGTCTATGGCAATATGTTGAGATCAGCATCTTAACGATGTTGGAAACAACTGTATTCAAAGACATCAACGTTGATATATGTATCTCCATTGCCATAGCACGATGTATTTTGGTTCAGGTACACAGATATATCTGCAAACATCAGCTTCAATCTTGTCAGGTTTAATATCATGTAGTTTGTTATATGTATATAGATACATCTACACGTAGATGGAATAAGTCTGCGTAGATTATCATATGTAGATACATTAATCACCAAGAAAGTGAATCTAGTTGAATTGAAACACCACAAGGTATATAAGTGTATATCGATTGAAATATCTCGACGTATTCTAGTAAATATGGATATTTATAACTATGTGTCGATGGAGATATGTTGAGATAAGCATCTTAACGAAGTAGGAAACAGCTGTATTCAACCAATACAAAGCTGATATATCAATCTCGATTAATATTGCGCGATGTAATTTGGTTTCGGTCTACAGATATATCTCCAAACATCAGCTTCAAACTTGTCAGATTTAATATCATGTAGTTTGTTATATGTATATAGATACGTCTACACATAGATGGAATTATGTAGCGATCTATCAGTCTACGTAGATTATCATATGTAGATACATTAGTCACCAAGAAAGTGAATCTAGCTGAATTGAAACACTATTACGTAGAGCAGCAGAGAGGGTGAACCCTACAAACTTTTTAGACAAAATAAACCTTCCTACGAAATCTCATTTAACCAAAAAAAATAAGTCTGCATTTATCAAACGGAGACTTTACGATTTTTCAATCAATTTTGGTCGCAACTATGTTGTCTTTCACCCTCTCTGCTGCTACAAGTTAACAAAAATAATAAATGATTTCAACCAAATATCTGATCGAGTCTTTAGGACGAAAATCATTTATGATGGAAGTCCTTAGGACTTTACAAACAAACTAATCGCTAACACCTCATCTTGTAGATCAATTAAATTATTTGACTGGTCGGTGAGTCGGAAATTAATTCTCGTTAACGAATTATTATGGCATCGCATGTAGACAGGATGAATTGGGTTTTCAATAATTAGGAATCCTGGAGGAGCTATTGGTGCAAACGAATAAAGAATATATCCTTGCTGAGCTTGATTTGATTGCTCTAGATTAATTTGATAGCTTCCTTCAATTGCATCACATACTAAATTGAGCGCAATCACCTCTGAAATATTTACATTGTGCGGGGCAATATGCCTACCGCCACCATCTGGATCATTATTAAACCTGAGGAGGACAGTTGAATCTGGTTTTTGTAGCGCCTTGATATCGGTTCTAACAATTCTTGGTAGTTCATCAGCGTTGTATTTGGGAAACTTGAAATTACGCAGATTGTCTTCTTTGATATTGTAATCGGTTAGGAATCGTTGTTTACTGTCGCTGTTGTCATTAATTATTGTTTGAATAATTAGTTCATAGATATATTCCATGTCAGATATAAGTTGATTTATTATTTCAACGTGTTTTTGCGATCTTGTTTTCCGTAGTTGTTCTAGTTGTGTGTCATATAATTGTTTAATTTCATTAAAATAGCCACGGACGTCAGTTAGCGTAAATGAAATAGTAACAGATGAGTCGGCTGTTCTTTTAATGATAAAATCCCATTGCAATGTGTCTTTGTTGGTAAATATAAATCTATCGGCGATTTCTCCTTTTCTTATATCAGATAAATTATCTCGATAACTGGGATTGATTTCATGATATGATTGTACGTCCGTGGTTAAGTCGGCGGTGGATTTTTCCGGTGGTTTTTCAGGCCATCCTAACACTGTTCTTAACGAGCTGTTATATATATCTACAATGTATCCCTCTGTGCATTTTTCAATCGACGACGAGAGCGTCGGTTCATGAAGTTTAATAGCTATTTTTGATTCTTTTCCAGTGATTGATTTTATTCTACGCTGAATTTCAGCATCGATTTGTTCAATTTGATACGACCCAGTTGGTAATGAAACAGTTTCCCACGATGGAGTACCATCGGGTTTATTCTTATACGAGGACACTAGTGCGTTATTGGGTTGCTGACCACCAAATGCAACCGATCTGATATTAGGCCAGCTATGATATACTCGTAATTTTGCCAGCGCTATCTCACGCACTGGAATCGGAGAAGGGAAGTTCACACTAAATTCAGTATTTGTTGATGTTATTGATATCTTGCTTGTTCGTATCGGAGTGGTATTCTCCGCGATTCGTTGAAGCAGTTCGAGTGACATTATTGTTAACGCTGTCTTCAATTTCCAATTTCAACATCGCGGAGTTATACAACTGGGTCATCGTGGAAAATTCAACATCGGATATGAACGAATTATCTATCGACAGCGAGATCAACTCGGATAATTTCGAGTATGCGTCAAATACCACCCGGTACCGAGCTGTATAATAGGCGAGCTTTTTCTGAGAACACGATGATAATGTTTTAGTTATCGCGGTGGCGACTGCCGCAACGCTGCGTCGGTATTTTTTCATTTTTTCACGATAGCGCTCATAAAGTAATTTAAAGTTCGCGGAAACTTCTTTCACGGTATCATATCGATATCGATGCGATTGTGATACCGCTGACTCCGTCAACGGGGCTATTATCGGTTCAATTGATTTCGTTGACTCCGTCAATGATGTCATTGCTATTTTAAACCCGTTAGTGTTTTCAATTATTCGATTGTGTACCTGGATTTATGGTCGATGAGGGGAATACCGGATACAAATTCTAGCGTCCATGGTAGCGACTCCCTAACCCCTGCCGCTGGCCCGTCGGATGTAGTTATATCAATTCTAATAGGGGATCTTATTCGGTCGGGCGCTTCGGGTATCATATCGTTTATATACGTCACTGTGTTAACACCTGTTATATACATCGGGCTGACTCCCAAATCAAATTTACGGCGATGTATTATTGTAAATCGATAACAACCCGGTATACTACCATATTTGCTGTGAAAATATAAACTATTTTCATTTCCTTGGATCCAATCAAAGGTCCCACTGGCAACTGTGTATACGATGTTATCAACGGTTTTTACGCGGTGTGGAATTTTTACCTTATCGAGTCGTTCGATCATTTTTGGAAAATCATCTTTGACGGTATTAACTGTTGTTTTACTTTCATTGATAGCCGCGATAATTGTAGCGAGAGTCATGACTGCCATAAGTGGGGTTCCAAAAAACTTTCCAACGACGTCGTTGGCGGGTTTTTGCACCCGCTCAAAATTTTCTTTTAGTTTAGAAATATCGTCAATGACGTCGAGATAGGTTTTTTGATTTCGGTATATTTCATCGTCGTATTATCGCGGCGTTTAAAAAATGAAAACAAAATAAGGTTAAATTCCATAACTTTTTGGTCGATATAATGCACGTTGAGTTCAGAATATTTCGTGATGATATCGTAACTTTCAGAACCCTCAAAGAATTTTTTAACCATTTCGTTGATGAGTTTTTGTTCGTCAATAGCTTTTTTAACTTCAGCGAGGGTCGGGCCTGTCAACGATGTAGTTTCAGACACAGGTGTTCTCCCCAAGAATTTATCCACGATGGTATTAAGTGTTGTTTGTCTCACCATAAACATATTAATATCTTTGATAGTCATTGTAGATGTAGCTTGGACACCAAAGAAACTATTAGCGATGTAGGCATTGTGAGTATGCTTGCCGATAAACTCGCTAATTTCAGCGAGAGTCATGCCAGCCACAAGCGGGGTTCCAAAAAACTTAACAATGACGTCGTTAGTGGGTTTTTGTACCTTTTCAAGATTTTCTATTAGTTTAGAAATATCATTGTAAATATCGAGATAATTTGCCTTGATTTCATTTTCATTCATCATCCTTCCCGCGTCCTTGTTAAAAAAGAATAAAGATAGAAAGGTTTTAATTTCAACGAGAGTCATGACAACCACAAGCGGGGTTCCAAAGAATTTATGTACGACATTTTTGCGAAAACTATTATAACCTCGTATATAATCATCCAGCTCACGGCCATGGGTGGCAATCTTGTTGTCGTGGGCGGCAATCATGCTGTCGTGGGCGGCAATCGCGTCGGTGATCGTAGACACAAGTGCGCCTGGTTTAAGTTGTCCACCGTCGGAATACAGCGCAATAGAGTTTTCAGCGGCGTCGTGTTGTCGTTTTAAAATGTCATCCAATGATACATCACTGCTTTTCAATTTACCCTTGCGATCTTGAAATACAACTATTTCGTTCGGGTCAACACTTGCTAAATTTAACGTCTCAGCGATTTCATCTTCAATTATTTTTTTTACATCCTTGATAGAACCCGCAGATGTTTCCGCGGTGGGTTTCGACATTGACAGAGATCGTCTCCAAATATCAATCATTATTGTAAAGACTCTAGTATTTTTAATTTACTAATTCTCTAAAATTACCTTGTAATTTCCCACTCGTGTATTTATTTACAACCAGATGAGGTGGTTTCCACGGAGATCCAAAGGATTTTAATGAAATCTCCGCGAGGACATTTAATACTTCACGGCCGCATATCGGTGGATCATTTAATTGTTGTGTTGGCAGCGTGGAATAAAAAATCGGAAACTCTTTGAGTTTCATCGAAGAATTTATATACCGCATAAACTCTCTTGGTGGGGCTAACCTATATGAATCAAAATAGATAATCCCACGCGGATCGATCGCGTATGCAACCCAGTGAGTTCCCGATCCGCTGCTGTTATCAAGATTGATGATACCGGTTTCAACGTTATTTGGTTTTCTTGGTAACTGATCTCGCATAAAAACCCCTCTGAAGTTTTTTATCGCTAGTTTTTTTAGCAGCATCAATTAAATCAAAATTGGACATAGGGAGAATTGGGCTTTCAACTAATAAACCGTTCCTGTTATTCTTAGACCCGATCCGTTCACGGATCTCCCGCTGTACCATGAATACGGGGTTCCTGGTAGTCTTAGACCCTTTCCCTTTTTTTATATCCTTTCCCAGTTGCCTTTTTCAACGCCATCCCTGCCGCTGTCCCAACGGCTCCTAACGCAGCCACTTTCGCCACCGCTGGGCAGCCGCTGCAATCAATGCTGGTATTGCAACTAACAATGGAAATATACCACCTGATTTTATCATGTTCGCGATTGCAGCTTTCGAAAATTCTATTTGAACTCCTCGCTTATTCTTTAGCGCATCATTGAAATGTTTTATTTGACGATCCGTTAATGATATTTTATGTGTATCGCCGGACATCTGCGCTGGTTTTAACGTTATTGTTGTTCCACATTCTTTAGCGGATTTTGATCGCAATTTCTTGACCTGACCATCAGTCAGCTTGACACTAACAACACTATATGTCATTTTATTGTAAAACACATTTATGCTTTCAATTGATCTAATTGGAAACTCTTCAAGTTTCATTTACATATTTTTGAAAATCATAGATTTTCCACTGGTGCATCAACGATTCTCATTCGTCCACCAACACCTTCAAGTAGCATTGATTTGTCGCTGAGAATAACAGCAACCGCTCTATAATCAACACCACCAGGATCTATACGAGCCCTAAAATGTATGTCAACAACGGATTGCCTTGTAAAATCAAGATGTTCCAGCGAAAAGTAATAAATTGGATACAAGTTCTTAAAATCTAGTTGCGATATTTGCAAACCAGTATCAACATTTTGATCACGACCCATATATGACAGCATCCGATGATACACACGTGCTATTTGGTTGTTTCCGTAATTAAGCTGTATATCCTCAGATGGTTCTTGTTGTCCGTTTATTCTCAGTGAAACCTCACTTACCCCTAACCGATCAAATATCATATGACTGCGTTCTTGGGAACCTAATCGATTCCTATTCTGCAGCGCTATAAATATATGACGTGGAGCTGAAACGCCTTGTTTTGATGCCAGGTGCCATGTAAATGTACCATTAACATTATCCTCTTTAGCATCAGTCGTTGTTGTTAGCCAACTTATCAATGATTTACCACCTGTTTCCATAAATGAAAGTAGCCGCTCTTCTCTGGTAATTGATGGGGTCATTACTGGCATCCACAATACTATTTTACTCAAAACAACTTTACCTTCATCGGCACCAGTACGCCAAATTGCATCATTGTCATTGCCTTTTCGTACTAACGCGATTGTGTGTTTGGCTCCATAGATGACTTTTCTGACATTTCTGCAGAATCCAAATATGTGATGGAATGGAATCGCACATGAAAAATATCGCTGCTGTTCTTGCAATGCTAATTTTCGTGTTGCAAATCCTAAATTGAAATTACCATTAACGCCTCCGAGAATATCAAACGCAGCTCCTGGTCTAGCTCGACGTTCTGGATTAGTTGCTTCTCGTTGATTATCAACTGAAGTGTCTTGCGGTGTTAACACTTTAATGTATTGAAGGTGGTCAGCGTGATCAGAGGTATCCTTTGCAAACATCATAGATGGACCAGCCGATCTTGTATAATCATCGGAGTATCTTGCTAGCCCGATTATTGTTGTTGCAACATCAACCTCGCGGTCTATTGATTCAATTTCTTTTCTATCAATGAGATATCTTGCACTTTCAAATAACGCCATTATGCCATTATTAACAAAACCAACTCGGATATTTGAATCATTTGCATATAGGGTATCAGCTGCAACATTTGTTACGAGTTTTCCTTCTACTTCGATAAATGCTTCACATGGCAAAAAGTATTTACTTGTATCTTGAACTTGAAGTTCAATTCGCGATCGTAGGTCGGGTTGTATTGCATGATAGGAATAGTATTGATAATCGCGGACGGAATCGTCTTTGCGCACTGGGGCTTCCGTATCAAGAGCGGGATCAGCCTGTTGTTTAAACATTTTATTAAAATACTAGTGTTTTCAATTGTGAAACTCTTTGTAATCATCGTCGTTTTTGTTTTCGTTTCAAACCACTTCCTGCTATCGCGTTCATGATAGCGCTATCTGTTACCGGTGAAGCTGTCAATGGCGACGGAGTCACCGAAGCAGCCAACGACGCTAGTTTTTCTTCCACTGCGCTATTTATTGCTTTGCTGATTTTTGCAGGCATCACTGTAGTTGATGGCAGTACAACTGGTTGCTTTTTTCGTCGTCGCACCAATGATGCTATTTTATCTTTCGCGGCAGAAAATGCCTTTCCGGCAAGATTTCCAGCGAAATCTCCGATTTTGCTGGTTCCCTTATCACGAATAACATCAATGGCTTTCATTGATAATTGTTTAGCTAACGGCGCCACCTTGGGAGCCATTCTTGTAAATAGCCCCGCAATGATATTGCCGAAACCATCTCCGTAATATGCTCTATAAACAGGCAATCGTGAGTTCACCACGTAGACGCTTACGGGTTTATCGTGGTTGTAGTGTATGATCATCTTGTTATAAAACTAGTAGTTTTTCAATTAGTTATCAATCGCTAAGATCCATAGGATTTTCATCATAACCATGGGCGTCTCTGTGATTTTCAACTAATTCAGCAAAGAGTTCTCGATATACATTAATGTCCATGATACCACCGGCAAATAATCGTCTGCAGATATCAGCTGCTTCATTAATTACTTCCGGTGAGTTATTTCCGGCTCGTTTCCCTCCGATGAGAACCTCTAATCGTAATATATCACTGAGAATGTTACCAGGGCATGTCACGGTTGCGTTGAAATCTAAAGGATTTTTAATCGAATATCCTTTTCCACTTGTTTTCTCAGTTGTACCAGTTGCGCCCTGACTATCATCAGGTAATTGCCTTTGTCGGCCTCGACCTTGTTTTTCTCGTTCTTGTTGTTTTTGTATACCATAACTATCAACTCCTACTTTAAAAGATCTGTACTCAATTGTATCCTTTTTCAAATTACCAGTAATATCCTTATTCGTTTTATACAACCAATTAACCCATTCATCTCGGCTTATTTTACTGTCTTTATACTCGTCTTTTAAAAAGTCCTTTCTAGAATGAAAGCTTTTGGCGGCAAAATCACCAAAAGACGTATAATCTTCGAGTTTTATTAATTGAGGTCGTTTGATTTCTGTTATAGCTCCTTCGGTGAATTTGTCTATAAAGGAAACACCTCTTGGGGTGACATCAACAGGTTGTGGATCAGGCGCAGAATCATCAATATCAGCTAATCGTTCATACTCGTGTTGGGTTTTTATATCACTGGATAACTGTTGTATCCCTGCGCGTGTTTGTTCGGTCTCTGCTGCTATCTTTTCAAGCGTATCAAGCAGCGGTGCCTTCGTTGCTCGTTCTCGCTCAGGAATATCTCCGTATATCGCTGCTTCAGTTAACTTTTTCACATCTTTGGTCGCACTTGTTATCGGAGTAAACAGTTGTTCACTTGACACAGAAAAGTCAGTCTGCGCTTGTTGTCGTTGTTCAAGTTTCTCGCGAAGTCTGTCTCGAACCGGTATAAACTTTTTAATTGCTGCTAGCCGCTCTCGGGCTAATCTAGTTGTAAGTGATTCACCTACCATATATTGTTTGTGAACTAATTTTTCAAATGTGAAACTATCACAATTAAAAGATGAGTTATTCAATAATGTACCATCAAGCTAACGTATCCATCTTCGACAGGGTTAAACTGTACGACGCTATCCGCGAGTGTTTCAGAAATAACATCGCTGGGGGTTTCAGAATTGTAATATCTGAGAACGGCGATGAACGATTTGTGTTAACGACGCGGCAACAACAACAACTACGTGAAAATGGAGGCGTCGCGGTGATTACTTGCTACTACGACCAGATCATCCATTATGCACATAACTGCATGGGCAAGTCCAAACTGATGAGTATTCTTTCAGGAGAAAATCCTTTGTGAGTGTTACAAAAAACGCTAAAAAAAATATTTTTTAATAAAATTTACTGAAAGCCTTTTTTTATAGTAACGCTCACGTAATTAAGATACTGGTTTTTCCTCGTTTAATATTTTTCTAAGATCACGAACCTTAGAACTAATTTCAGCTCGTTTTTGATACTCTTGGCCGAGCTTTTGACGTATTGCTTCAACGGTTCTAAATAGCGTTATAAATGCATTAATGTCGTTACCGTACAAGCAAGCATTAATGGACTTTTGAATTCCTTTCACGAGCCTGTACATCTTGGGTAAAACATAACGACCCTTACTAAATTGATACTCTATGTCTTCATATTCCGAGGCAATTCTGTCGCAGTCGAGATCTTCAGATAATACTACCCCTCTATTTTTTAAATTTGAGATTTCAGCAATTATAACATTTACATCTTTGATATCCATATTTTTATAGTATACTGTATCTCTAATTATTAAAAAAAAATAACACTCATTTGGCAATTTCGCTGGCGCCCTATGACGTCAGAGAGACTCAGAGGTTAGGACAGCACATACATGAAAACCCCGTTTGGAAACCCCTTTCGCGTCAAATAACGTGAAAGAGACCCAGAGGTTAGGACAGCACATCTTTGGAACTCCTTGGTTGCCTTCACATCCAAGTAAGCCCAAGGGGACCCGAAACATACATCTCCGGCGGGAGACCTAAGGTGACAAACGTCATCTTAGACCGCCCAGAAGATATGCTTGGGGTGACGTCACAAGACAGCACAAACATGAAACGACGGGGCGGATTTTCTACGGCCAACCAACCAATCAAAAGCAACCCAATTAAATTAACCCGGTTGCATGATTGTGAACAAAAGACAACCACACGCCCGGGTTAATGGCGTTGGTTAGTTTTGATCGGTCGCATTGGCCTTCGAAAGCCCCAGCTTTCTACCTTTCATATGCTATATAAGCTGACTAATACAGCAGCGTTGATTCACGGGTATGTTATTTTATTTCCTTATTACTTATTAATGCTGTTTCACAACATTTAAATGAGACAAAATATTTAAATGAAACATTAAACAAAATAATACAGTTGTTAAATAACAGCGTATATTTAATTGGTTTCATCGTAAAATGATTAATTAATCGTAATATTAATTGAACTTCAAGGGACGTAACTCTGTTATGAGATTTTATTATTGTACGATTTATCTCCCTTGATATATGAAAATTGTATTCTGTGTGCACGTAGTAGTAATTGAACTTCAAGGGACGTAACTCTGTCATGCGACTTTATTATTGAACGATTTATCCCCCTTGATATATGAAAATTGTATCCTATGACCATTTTTTCGACAGAGCAGTTTAAATTATATTTTCTGCAACAAATCGTATTGAAGGCCTACAAATATCAAAATATGTACTGGCTTCATTTATTGATTGAAAGCTTCTCTCTTCATTATTTTCTAAATCAAACGATTTGATCCCCCTAGGGCGTTTTGCATGTTTGCCAGTTCCACCTTATTTTGCATTCCGACTTTGTGAGACGGCTTGAAGATTCACAAGACAATTATCAGTCTTCACGCCATTTATGTGATCAATCACAAGGCCGTCTTCGATTAATCCGTAAAATGCTTCATAGATGGCTCTGTGACAGAGATACTTGTTCCTCCCAGCTGAAAACATCAAATACCCCATATTATTCAGATATCCAACCGGTTCTTTTAGTCTGCGGTGCCTGACAACACCATCACTGGAGGCTTCGTAATTAACAAGCACTGGATGAGGTCTGAAATCTTGGCTCATTTGTATAATAATACTATTTGTCTAATTTATATCTGCTTTAATTATAAACCTCTTGATATAATCTTGAGGGGTTTTGATGATTTTATCATCGTTGGGGTCAATGACTGCATTTTTTTATTCGTTTGTCATAATAGCGTTTTAGTTCCCTGTATCGTTTACCCCCACAACTGAGACATAATTGTGATTTTCCTCTAACACCCACCCCACATTGAAGGCATGGGAGAGGACCGAAAGAACCGTTGCGAACGCTTTGTAAATGATACCCACAGAATTCGCTTCTGCATGATTTGTTACACGGGGTTGTTGATCCAATCATTAGCCACTTGCAGTGATTCATTATACTATATTTTTCAATTTAAATACTTGTTTTAATTATAACATGGAGGAATTCAAGAGATTATCGAAAATTAAGCCCTGGAAAAATACTAAATTCATTGATTATAACATGGAGGAGTTCAAGAGATTATCGAAAATTAAGCCCTGGAAAAATACTAAATTCATTGATTATAACATGGAGGAGTTCAAGAGATTATCGAAAATTAAGCCCTGGAAAAATACTAAATTCAATCTCGATAGAGTCTCTGATACACCAAAACGTCTAATCGGTGATAGAGCTATACTGGGTAAAATCAGGGAGTGTTTTAATGAATTCTACCGAGACGGTGCAGCATACTGTTGGTCGACATTTCGAATTATTGATGAAGATGTCAATGTCCCCAACATCGATGCTACTATGAACGATAAAAGAGCAGCTGAGATAATTTCACACCTTGGCCCGCCAAGGAGCTGGAAATTCAAGGGTGTAAAATCCAAATGATTTTCATGGAAAATCAAAGATTTTCAACAAAGCAATTCCCAACAGAAGTATTTTTCAGAATAAAATTCATTATCGAAGTCGAAGGCAAATGGATTATCAGGGATAAATTTGAACCTATCCTCAAGGATAAAAAAACTGTCATTGTAAGTAGAGATTCCAAACCAGGAATTCTAACTGGAATTGACAAACCATACTACGAAAGATCTTATCCTGTAACAGCAATCATTTATGGAATATATCCGTTAAATGATAAACCTGATATCGCAAAACTAGCTCCTATGAAATATTCTAGTTCACTGAATTGTGTAGCAACACGGGTAATGGAACACTTCACAAATGCATCCCGAGGAAATAAACTAACTGATCTGCGACGTAGGAAAATAACCGAATGGGAACTGACAGTGAAACAGCACGGTGCAAAGATTTCTGATATAGCTAAATTAGAAACATCATTAAGATTCCCAATAACCGTTATGACGATAACCGGAGAAGTTTTATACGAACCGAAATATAACAAAAATGGAGCGCCAATACAAATTATTGATCATAACAAACACGCGTGGACAACTGCAGTAACAATATTTCCACGAGAACGAACCGTGAGATATATCCCCCCAGAATTCGTCGGGGATGTTTTTTATAACGAGAAATTATTCGATGCTATTCATGCGTTGTGTAAAGATGATCCTGTGTCAGTGTGGTTACTTAGAAGTGATGAAGATCCCGAAATAGGATTTGATCAATTTGTAAGACCAAATGGTGAATTATATCGCGTTGAAGAATTAGATAACAGAATGAGAAAAATCGCTAGTGATTTTTCACCGGAGAGTTCCCATGAAAAACTATTAACGGATAGTTTTACTATTCCATCAGTGGTAGCTCACTTCGCAAGAGAAAAAACTCATGGCGTCCAACACAAAGTGATTTTCTCGAGGACATTAAATTGAGTTGCGTCGAATTTAGTCATGGAGGACTGTGGAATACAAAATACCATCGTGGCGGTATGATTTCAATTGATATATCCGCGTGTTATCCTGGAAGTTTCCTCGGGTATGGAGAATGTAGTAACTATTTTAAACGATTTGGACACCCCACACATGAAATGACTCGTATTGCGATTAATGGGCCATTACCTGATTTTGATTTAACCGGATTCACTCGTGTGATATCATTTGAACTCGCTACAGGGTTACATCCGTGTAGTTATGTTTGGCTTGGTAGACATATATCTGAAAAAGCCTGGATGCCAATAGTGTTACTACGATATATGATTGATTGTGGTATGCTAATATCGTTGATTGTTTCCGAAGCTATTATATGCTATCGAGCTCAGAAAGAAGTTTGGCTACCACAACCCGATCAAGATCGTATAATTAGCGAACAGCGAAAACAGTTTCTAGATGGAAATTCTTCGAATTTCAGTGAACAACAAATCATGAATTGGTCTAAGGAGTTATTTGAAATTAAAAAAGAACAAGCAAAAGATTTTGGACGAAGAATAATCGGTAAATTTACCCAGGGTGGAAGATACGACAATGCAAAATATTCTTCGCGGTTGATCGTAGACATCGCTGAATACGATTTTATTGTAACGGATTTAACGAAACAGGGAAAACTTGTAAATCGTAAAGACGCTTTCCTATCCGATGGAAGACGATTAGGTACAATTGTTACCTATTGTGATGGATATATTAAACAATATACGCATTTGAGAAGTTCTATGCTAGCTTATGCTTCTATCAATTTATTTTCGATGATAAATAGATTTCCTAATACCGCAGTTAGAGTAGCCACTAATTCTATGTATATCCACGAGAAATACAAATCAGATGTAGCTAAATTCACAGATCCAGAGGCAAATTGGGGATGTTGGAGATTTAAAAAAGAAACGCTACATGAGTATTGTGAATCGGCAGATGTTACCATGGATGAAAAGTACTTAAAGTGTGATGAGATTCAATCTGAATTTTCTAATGCACCACCGGTATCTGATCCAATATGTAGATACAAGACAGTTTATTTAAACGGTTGTGGTGGGTCAGGAAAGACAACTCGTGCAATTGAATTATTCCGCGTTTCAAAATCAAACATGATTGTCCTAACACCAACTCACAGACTCACCAGAGAGATGAAACAACGAGGGGTAAATGCCTGTACTTATCTTAGTTTCTTTCGATGGAAAGGCGATAAATGGACTCCTGATCGAATGGGTGATAAATTCATTCCTGAAATCATAATTTGGGATGAAATATGCACAGTATCGTTGAAAATATTACAAACATTTCTTGAGTGGTTGTTATTGAAAAATACAAAAGTCGTCATGTGCGGTGATCACGGCCAACCACCACCATTTGTCGGTGCATCCCCACATGAATGGCTAAAGGGTTTTGTAGACTATTATGAAGAAATTACCACTGATTATAGATCACTTGATGAACAATTACGCGAGTTCAAAGCGCTAATTAGATTACAACCGGATAAAATCCAATGTGAAATAGCGCGTTAAATAATTTCAGAAACTCCAATGAATGATTTCTGGGAAGCGTGGAAACCAAACGATTTGATAATTGCAAGTAGAAAAATAGTCAGAGACACACTTCAGATGAAGTTATTTGAATTGCATAAAGAAAAATTTGCAACACTTCCAGTACCGTTGTGTTATACGCCTTCGGATACACGAAAACAGAATATAGAAGTTGATATTCCAGGACAAAGTGAAAAACAAATTCTCGTATTAAATGATATTGTGCTGGTTGATATCTGCGTCGTTAAAGATGTATTGTGCGCTAATAAATCCCCATGGACGCTAGGATACGCAGCGACGATACATTCTTCACAGGGATTGACTATATCGGATACAATTGTTTGGATAATGGATAATCACATCGAATGGTCGAATTTAGTCTATCTTGCAGTATCCAGAGTACGAAAAATAAATCAACTTCGAAGAATTGTCCTGACAGAGTCAGGCGATGATGACACCACAATGGATGATGCTAGCATCGTTGATGTTAAAATTATCGATAAAAAACTATCCGGTTACAAACAACAAGACAAAACAAAAGCAACGAGAATTTGATATTGATGCTGAATTAATAATTACGCTGAAGCAACAACAAAATAATCACTGCGCGAGTTGCAATTGTATAATGCGTTGGCAGTATTCGGATAAAGATCCTCGCCAATTTACCGTAGACAGAAAAAATAACAGTCTCGGTCATATCAGAAACAATGTGATGTTGACTTGTCTTGAGTGCAACAGACGAAGGGGTGCTAGTTAAGACCACGCTGTGGTAATTGAGTATCGTCAGGAATCACTTGTAATTGTTCGCGTGTAAAACCCCGCTGAGGGGCAGTTAAATCCAATTTATAGATTGGAGGTCTACCAGTTGATCGTGTTATAGTAGATATCTTGTGTGCAGTAACACTCCAAATAGGATCAGTAGCCCTTTTTCTGCCACCTTCAAGCTCTCCTGGTTCGTATAAATACCTAACAGTGACATTACTACCAAGAATTGGCTGAGAAACGCTATCCCGCTGTGGTTGTGGTATATACTTTTTTTTTTATTGCGTTGTTAGGTTTCATATTCATTGCACTGGTAATCTCGTTATTTAGCGCTGCAACTACCCCTGGTAACCTTTTGACCCATTCACGGGATCGCTTTTCTTGGATGATTTCTTTTGCGTATTGATATCCAAATAACCGCTCAGCAATCGTCCGATTAAATCGTTCAACAATTGCCTGATCGCGATGTAGTGCAGTATGCCCCCGTCTGATGGTGACATTGTGATCTTTCATCGCTGATGAAACAGCGCCTTGAAATTCCTTGCCAGGATCGACTTGTAATAGATTTGGCCAGCGTAGTGGGCCTCGTCGATAAATCCTTTCAAATGCAGAAGCAACTTCAGGTGATGATTTTGTTTTTAGCGGTTCTGCTTGTTTGTATCGACTCGCAACGTCAACTACGGTTAGCGCGTATTTGTAACCGTAAAAACAATAAATCAGCTTGATGAACTCCATTGGGTACAGTAACATCAAAATGCGAGAAATTGATTTGTTTAGGAGATAAATTTGCCATATAGCCTGTTTGGATAACCAATTAGCCGCAGTAGCCTTTTTCACTTTTGCGGCGCTGGCGAGTTTATTGATTGCAGCGTTACCCCTCCAGTATCCCCTCGGAGAGTAATAAATAGATTCCATATTATTAATTACCAGCACCCATCACCAATTTGCCTTTCATAGCTGATTTTACCAACCACGAAGCTAATTTTTCTTTGAAAGATTTATCAGGAATAGTATTTAACGCATGAATTAATTTCACATCTGCGAGATGCCTGTTTTGCAGATTGCTGCTTTTATATGCAACATCATGAGCATGACACGCCTTATCAATAGCGTTTATCGGATACTCGCCGGGTCGGGGCTGATTTTGATCATCAAGTCTGATATCTAATCGTGTTCCGGGGCCACAGTAGCTATATCCTGGAAGGTGCTTTTCTCCGGGGTACTTTGCCCATGGGGTTCCAGGAAGTTTTGCAAATTTGGCTGCAATATCACCTCGTTTTTTTTAAAACATCTCCGAATTGTAAAATCTTTGATTTTTGTAGAAAAAAAATCTAAATTTTTTTATACACAATATAGATCCATAATTTATGTATAGAGATATGAATATAATTGATTTTTCAGCGACTAAAACAAGAAAACCAGTTAAGCATCATGCAGCGCTACCAAACTCTATCCGCGCAATTATAATCGGGCCATCTGGATCCGGCAAGACGCAATTGTTGCTCAATTTAATAATAAGATGGATGAAGTGGGATAAGTTGTATTTAATTGCCCCTAGCGTAGATGATCAACGATGTTATGAAGTGTTAAAGGATTTTAACGAGAATGCATCAGAAATTAAGGGTGAGAACGCCATTGATTTTATAACTGATATTGACGAGGCGCCATCCGTGGATGACCTTGATGGGAACATTAACAATTTAGTCGTATACGACGATGTGATGTTAGACAATCAAAAAAACCCAGCTAGGATCTTTTCCAGAGGCAGGCATAAAAACACTGACGTGATATATGTCACTCAAAGCTACACTCAGATTCCAAAAGTGATCAGAGATAACTGTAATATTCTTGCTGTGTTTAACGGCGTTGACACACATACGCTACGAAATATTTGGCAGACATGGTGCTCTGATATGGATTTCAATCAATTTAAAAATTTCTTTAGTAACGCTCAGTCGACTCCGCACGGATTTATAACAATAAATTTACATGATCCTCGGACACGATATCGTATCGGACTCGATCAAATATTTGGTTGAAATCATTTATTATTTTTGTTAACTTGTAGCAGCAGAGAGGGTGAAAGACAACATAGTTGCGACCAAAATTGATTGAAAAATCGTAAAGTCTCCGTTTGATAAAGGGAGACTTATTTTTTTTGGTTAAATGAGATTTCGTAGGAAGGCTTATTTTGTCTAAAAAGGTTGTAGGGTTCACCCTCTCTGCTGCTCGTAGATTAATGTTTTTTGATTGAAATATAACGATGTATTCTAGGAAATATGGACAGTTATAGCTATGTGTCTATGGCAATATGTTGAGATCAGCATCTTAACGATGTTGGAAACAACTTTATTCAACCACCTCAACGTTGATATCTGTATCTCCATTGTAATAGCACTATGTAATTTGGTTCAGGTACAAAGATATATCTGCAAACACCAGCTTACATCTTGTCAGGTTTAATATCATGTAGTTTGTTATATGTACATAGATACATCTACACGTACATGGAATTATGTAGCGATCTATAAGTCTGCGTAGATTATCATATGTAGATACATTAATCACCAAGAAAGTGAATCTAGTTGAATTGAAACACCACAAGGTATATAAGTGTATATCGATTGAAATATCTCGACGTATTCTAGTAAATATGGATATTTATAGCTATGTGTCGATGGATATATGTTGAGATAAGCATCTTAACGAAGTAGGAAACAGCTGTACATATTCAAAGTTGATATATCAATCTCGATTGATATTGCGCGATGTAATTTGGTTTCGGTCTACAGATATATCTCCAAACATCAGCTTCAAACTTGTCAGATTTAATATCATGTAGTTTGTCATATGTATATAGATTCATCTACACGTAGAAGGAATTATGTAGCGATCTATCAGTCTACGTAGATTATCATATGTAGATACATTAGTCACCAAGAAAGTGAATCTAGCTGAATTGAAACACTACTATGTAGATTAATGTTTTTTCGATTGAAATATCCCGATGTATTCTAGTAAATATGGACAGTTATAGCTATGTGTCCATGGCAATATGTTGAGATCAGCATCTTAACGATGTTGGAAACAACTGTATTCAACCACCTCAACGTTGATATCTGTATCTCCATTGCCATAGCACTATGTAATTTGGTTTAAGTCTACAGATATATCTCCAAACATCAGCTTCAATCTTGTCAGATATATCATCATGTAATTTATTATATGTATATGGATACATCTACACGTAGATGGAATTTTTTAGCGATCTATCAGTCTACGTAGATTATCATATGTAGATACATTAATCATCAAAAAAGTGAATCTAGCTGAAATGAAACACCACAAGGTATATTAATGTATTTCGATTGAAATATCCCGATGTATTCTACTAAATATGGATAGTTATAGCTATGTGTCGATGGCTATATCTTGAAATCAGCATTTTAAGGACGAATTTGAAAACAACTGTATTCAAGCACCTCAACGTTGATATAAATATCTCCATTGACATAGCACGATGTATTTTGTTTTTTCTACAGATATATATCCTAACATCAGGTTCAAACTTGTCAGATTTATCATCATGAAGTTTGTTATATGTATATAGATACATCTGAACGTAGATGGAATTATGTAGCGATCTATCAGTCTTCGTAGATTATCACATGTAAATAGATATATCAGCAAGAAAATGAATCGAGCTGCATTGAAACACTACTATGTAGATTAATGTATTTTGATTCAAATATCCCGATGTATTCTAGTAAATATAAATAGCTAGAGCTATGTGTGGATGGATGTATGTTTAGATCAGAATCGTAACGAAGTTGGAAACAACTGTATTCAACCACCTCAACGTTGATATATGTATCTCCATTGCCATATCACGATGTAATTTTTTCAGGTCCACAGATATATCTGCAAACATAAGCTTACATCTTGTCAGATTTAATATCATGTAGTTTGTTATATGTATATGGATACATCTACACGTAGATGGAATTATGTAGGGATCTATAAGTCTGCGTAGATTATCATATATAGATATATTAATCACCAAGAAAGTGAATCTAGTTGAATTCAAACACTACTACGAAGATTAATGTATTTTGATTGAAATATCCCGATGTATTCTAGTAAATATAAATAGTTATAGCTATGTGTCGATGGGTATATGTTGAGATCAGCATCTTACCGAAGTTGGAAACATCTGTATTCATCTACCTCAACGTTGATATATCAATTTCGATTGATATAGACAGATGTAATTTGGTTTCGGTCTACAGAGATATCTCCAAATATAAGCTTACATGACGTCAGATTTATCTTCTTGAAGTTTGTAATATGTACATAAATACATCTACACGTAAATGGAATTATGTAGCGATCTATCAGTCTTCGTAGATTATCATATGTAGATAGATTTATCACCAAGAAAGTGAATCTAGCTGAATTGAAACACTACTACGTAGATTAATGTATTTCGATTGAAATATCCCGATGTATTCTAGTAAATATGGACAGTTATAGCTATGTGTCTATGGCAATATGTTGAGATCAGCATCTAAACGATGTTGTAAAGAACTGTATTCAAAGACCGCAACGTTGATATATGTATCTCCATTACCATAGCACGATGTAATTTGGTTCAGGTCTACAGATATATCAGCAAACATTAGCTTGCATCTTGTCATATTTAATATCATGTTGTTTGTTATATGTATATAGATACATCTACACGTAGATGGAATTATGTAGCGATCTATAAGTCTGCGTAGATTATCATATGTAGATACATTAATCACCAAGAAAGTGAATCTAGCTGAATTGAAACACCACAACGAAGATTAATGTATTTCGATTGAAATATCTCGATGTGTTCTAGCAAACATGCATAGTTATAGTTATGTTTGGATGGATGTATGTTTAGATCAGAATTGTAACGAAGTTGGAAACATCTGTATTCAACCACCTCAACGTTGATATATGTATCTCCATTGATATTGCACGATGTAATTCGGTTTAAGTCTATATATATATCTCCAAACATCAGCTTCAATCTTGTCAGATTTATCATCATGTAGTTTATTATATGTATATAGGTACATCTACACGTAGATGTAATTATGTAGCGATCTATCAGTCTACGTAGATTATCATATGTAGATACATTAATCACCAAAAAAGTGAATCTAGCTGAATTGAAATACCACAAGGTATATTAATTTATTTCGATTGAAATATCCCGATGTATTCTAGTAAATATGGATGTTTATAGCTATGAGTCGATGGCTACATCTTGAAATCAGCATTTTAACGAAATTGGAAACAACTGTATTCAAGCACCTGAACATTCATATATGTATCTCCATTGACATAGGACGATGTATTTTGCTTTTGGTCTACAGATATATCTCCAAACATCAGCTTCAAACTTGTCAGATTTATCATCAGGTAGTTTGTTATATGTCTATAGATACATCTACAAGTAGATGGAATTATGTAGCGATCTATCAGTCTTCGTAGATTATCACATGTAAATAGATATATCACCAAGAGAGTGAATCTAGCTGCAATGAAACACTACTATGTAGATTAATGTATTTCGATTGAAATATCCCGATGTATTCTAGCAGCAGAGAGGGTGAATCAGACAACTTTTCAAATAGTTATAGCTATGTGTCGAGGGTATATGTTGAGATAATCATCTTAACGAAGGTGGAAACATCTGTATTCAACAACCTCAACGCTGATATATCAATCTCGATTGATATAGACCGATGTAATTTGGTTTCGATCTACAAATATATCTGCAAACATAAGCTTACATATTGTCAAATTTATCTGCATGTAGTTTTTTATATGTATATTGATACATCTACACGTAGATGGAACTTTGTGGCGATCCATCAATCTACGTAGATTGTCATATGTATATACATTTATCCCCAAGAAAATGAATCTAGTTGAATTGAAGCACCATTACGAAGATTAATGTATTTCGATTGAAATATCTCGATGTGTTCAAGTAAACATGGATTGTTATAGCTATGTGTGGATGGATGTATGTTTAGATCAGAATCGTAACGAAGTTGGAAACAACTGTATTCAACCACCTCAACGTTGATATATGTATCTCCATTGATATAGCTCGATGTAATTTTGTTTCGGTCTACATATATATCTGCAAACATCAGCTTACATCTTGTCACATTTATTTTCACGTAGAGTGTTTTATGTATATAGATACATCTACACGTAGATGGAATTATGTAGCGATCTATCAGTCTGCGTAGATTATATGTAGATACATTAGTCACCAAGAATGTGAATCTATCTGAATTGAAACGCCACAAGGCAAATTAATGTATTTTGATAGAAGTATCTCGATGTATTCTGGTAAATATGGATAGTTATAGCTATGTGTCGATGGCTATATCTTGAAATCAGCATTTTAACGAAATTGGAAACATCTGTATTCAAGCAACTCAACATTAATATATGTATCTCCATTGACATTGCACGATGTATTTTGGTTTCGGTCTACAGATATATCTCCATACATCAGCTTCAAACTTGTCAGATTTAATATCATGTAGTTTATTGTATGTATATAGATACATCTACACGTAGATGGAATTATGTAGGGATCTATAAGTCTGCGTAGATTATCATATGTAGATACATTAATCACCAAGAAAGTGAATCTAGCTGAATTGGAACGCCACAAGGTTTATTAATGTATTTCGATTGAAATATCTCGATGTATTCTAGAAAATATGGATAGATATAGGTATGTGTCGATGGATATATGTTGACATAATCTTCTTCACGAAGTTGGATACAACTGTATTCAACCACCTCAACGCTGATATATGTATCTCAATTGATATAGCACGTTGTAATTTTATTTCGGTCTACATATATATCTCCAAACATCAGCTTCAAACTTGTCAGATTTATCATCATGTAGTTTGTTATATGTATATAGATACATCTACACGCAGATGGAATTATGTGGCGATCTATCAGTCTACGTAGATTATTATATGTAGATACATTAATCACCAAAAAAGTGAATCTAGCTGAATTGAAACATCACAATGTACATTAATGTATTTCGATTGAAATATCCCGATGTATTCTAGTAAATATGGATAGTTATAGGTATGTGTCGATGGCTATATCTTGAAATCAGCATTTTAACGAAATTGGAAACATCTGTATTCAACCACCTCAACGTTGATATATGTATCTCCATTGACATTGCACGATGTTATTTGGTTTAGTTCTACAGATATATCTCCAAACATCAGCTTACATGATGTCAGATTTATCTTCATGAAGTTTGTTATATGAATATAGATACATCTACACGTAGGTCGAATTATGTAGCGATCTATCAGTCTTCGTAGATTATCATGTGTAAATAGATTTATCACCAAGAAAATGAATCTAGCTGAATCGGAACACTACTACATAGATTAATGTATTTAGATTGAAATATCCCGATGTATTCTAGTAAATATGGATAATTATAGCTATATCTTGATGGATATATGTTGAGAAAAGCATGTTATGGGGGAAGGAAATAGCTGTATTTAACCACCTCAACGTTGACATATGTGTCTCGATTGATATAGCAGGATGTAATTTGATTTCGATCTACATATATATCTCCAAACATAATCTTACATGACGTAAGATTTATCTTCATGTTGATTGTTATATGTATATCGACCCATCTTCATGTAGATGGAATTATATAGCGATCTATCAGTCAACGTACATTGTCATATATAGATATATTTATCCCCAAGAAAGTGTATGTAGCTGAATTGGAACACCACAACTTAGATTAATGTATTTCGATTGAAATATCTGGATGTATTTTAGTCAATATGGATAGTTATAGCTATGTGACGATTGATATATGTTGATATCAGCATCTTAACGAAGTTGGAAACAACTGTATTGAAAGACCTCAACGTTGATATATGTATCTCCATTGCCATAGCACGATGTATTTTGGTTAGGGTCTACAGATATATCTCCAAACATCAGCTTACATCTTGTCAGATTTAATATCATGTAGTTTGTGATATGTATATAGATTTCATCTACACGTAGATGCAAATATTTGGCGATCTATCAGTCTACGTAGATTGTCATATGTATAAAGATTTATAACAAAGAAAATGAATCTAGCTGAACTGAAACACCACAACGAAGATTAATGTATTTCGATTGCAATATATCGATGCATTCTAGTACATATGGATAGTAATAGCTATCTGTTGATGGATATATGTTGAGATAAGCATCTTATCGAAGAAGGAAACAGCTGTATTTAACCACCTCAACGTTGACATATGTATCTCGATTTGGTTTCGTCTTCATATATGTCTTCAAACATAATCGTACATGATGTCAGATTAATCTTCATGTTGATTGCTTTATGTATATCGACACATCTTCACGAAGATGGAATTATGTATGGATTCACTTTCTTGGGGAAAAATCTATCTACATATGACAATCTACGTAGACTGATATATCTCTACATTATTCCATCTTCCTGAAGATGTATCGATATACGTATGTCAAACTACATGAAGATAAATCTGACAACTTGTATGCTTATGTCTGGAGACATATTTATAGCCAGTAACCAAATCACATAGTTCTATATCAATCGAGATTCACCTATCAAAGTTCAGATGTCTGATATCAGATTATTCCATCTTAGTTAAGTTGCATCTCTCAACATATATCCAACTACACATAGCTAAAACTATCCAAATTAAACGAACTACATCGAGATTTTTCAATCCAATTACAACTATCTTTGTCGATTTTTCCAAATCAGCTAGATTAGCTCTTTACCTGAATATTACATCTACATATGACAATCTACGTAGACTAATATATATCTACGTATTTACATCTACGTGCAAACGTATCTATATACCTATAACAAACTGCATGAAGATAAATCTGACAACATGTAAGCTTACGTTTGGAGATATAACTGTAGACCGAAATCAAATTACATCGTGCTATATCAATCGAGATACATATGTCAATGTTGATGTGGTTGAAAACAGATGTTTCAATCTTCGTTATTATGCTTATCGCAACATATATCCAACATCACATAGCTATAACTATCAATATTTACTAGAACAGATCGAGATATTTCAATCCAAATATAGTCATATACGTTGCGGTGGTTCAATTCAGATAGATTCACTTTCTTGGGGAAAAATCTATCTACATATGACATTCTACGTAGACTGATAGATATCTACATTATTCCAGCTTCGTGAAGATGTATCGATACACGTATGTCAAACTACATGAAGATAAATCTGACAACTTGTAAGCTTATGTCTGGAGACATATCTATAGCCAGTAACCAAATCACATAGTTCTATATCAATCGAGATTAATCTATCAAAGTTCAGATGTCTGATATCAGATTATTCCATCTTAGTTAAGTTGCATCTCTCAACATATATCCAACTACACATAGCTATAACTATCCACATTGAACGAAATACATCGAGATATTTTTCAATCCAATTACAACTATCTTTCTGGATGTTTTCCAATTCAGCTAGATTCACTCTTTACCTGAATATTACATCTACATATGACAATCTACTCTACGTATTTCCATCTACGTGCAAAAGTATCTATATACCTATAACAAACAACATGAAGATAAATCTGACAACATGTAAGCTTACGCTTGGAGATATATCTATAGATCGAAATCAAATTACATCGTGCTATATCAATCGAGATACATATGTCAATGTTGATGTGGTTGAATAAAGATGTTTCAAGCTTCGTTATCATGCTTATCTCAACATATATCTAACATCACATAGCTATAACTATCCATATTTACTAGAACAGATCGAGATATTTCAATCCAAATATAGTCATATACGTTGCGGTGGTTCAATTCAGATAGATTCACTTTCTTGGGGAAAAATCTATCTACATATGACATTCTACGTAGACTGATAGATATCTACATTATTCCAGCTTCGTGAAGATGTATCGATACACGTATGTCAAACTACATGAAGATAAATCTGACAACTTGTAAGCTTATGTCTGGAGACATATCTATAGCCAGTAACCAAATCACATAGTTCTATATCAATCGAGATTAATCTATCAAAGTTCAGATGTCTGATATCAGATTATTCCATCTTAGTTAAGTTGCATCTCTCAACATATATCCAACTACACATAGCTATAACTATCCACATTGAACGAAATACATCGAGATATTTTTCAATCCAATTACAACTATCTTTCTGGATGTTTTCCAATTCAGCTAGATTCACTCTTTACCTGAATATTACATCTACATATGACAATCTACTCTACGTATTTCCATCTACGTGCAAAAGTATCTATATACCTATAACAAACAACATGAAGATAAATCTGACAACATGTAAGCTTACGCTTGGAGATATATCTATAGATCGAAATCAAATTACATCGTGCTATATCAATCGAGATACATATGTCAATGTTGATGTGGTTGAATAAAGATGTTTCAAGCTTCGTTATCATGCTTATCTCAACATATATCTAACATCACATAGCTATAACTATCCATATTTACTAGAACAGATCGAGATATTTCAATCCAAATATAGTCATATATGTTGCGGTAGTTCAATTCAGATAGATTCACTTTCTTGGGGAAAAATCTATCTACATATGACAATCTACGTAGACTGATAGATCTCTACATTATTTCATCTTCGTGAAGATGTATCGATATACGTATGTCAAACTACATGAAGATAAATCTGACAACTTGTAAGCTTATGTCTGGAGACATATCTATAGCCAAACACCAAATCACATAGTTCTATATCAATCGAGATTCATCTATTAAAGTTCAGATGTCTGATATCAGATTATTCCATCTTAGTTAAGTTGCATCTCTCAACATATATCCAACTACACATAGCTATAACTATCCACATTAAACGAAATACATCGAGATTTTTCAATAGAAATTACAAATATCTTTCTGGATGTTTTCCAATTCAGCTAGATTCAGTCTTTACCTGAATATTACATCTACATATGACAATCTACTCTACGTATTTCCATCTACTTGCAGACGTATCTATATACCTATAACAAACAACATGAAGATAAATCTGACAACATGTAAGCTTATGTTTGGAGATATATCTGTAAACCGAAATCAAATTACATCGTGTTATATCAATCGAGATACATATGTCAACGTTGATGTGGTTGAATACAGATGTTTCAAGCTTCGGTATCATGATTATCTCAACATATATAAACATCACATAGCTATAACTATCCATATTTACTAGAAAAGATCGAGATATTTCAATCCAAATATAGTCATATACGTTGCGGTGGTTCAATTCAGATAGATTCACTTTCTTGGGGAAAAATCTATCTACATATGACAATCTACGTAGACTGATAGATCTCTACATTATTCCATCGTCGTGAAGATGTATCGATATACTAATGTCAAACTACATGAAGATAAATCTGACAACTTGTAAGCTTGTGTCTAGAGACATATCTATAGCCAGTAACCAAATCATATAGTTCTATATCAACCGAGATTCACCTATCAATCCATCTACGTGAAGATGTGTCGATATCCATATAACAAACTACATGAAGATAAATCTGACAATATGTAAGCTTTTATCTGGAGACATATCTATAGACAGAAACCAAATCACATCGTGTTATATCAATCGAGATACATATATCAACGTTGAGTTGGTTGAATACATATCTTTCCATCATCATTAAGATGCTTATATAAACATATATCCATCTACACATCGCTATAACTATCCATGTTTACTAGAATACATCGATATATTTCAATGCAAATACAATAATCTACGTTGTGGTGTTTCAATTTAGCTAGATTCACTTTCTTGGGGAAAAATCTATCTACATATGACAATCTACGTAGACTGATAGAGAGCTACATAATTCCAACTACGTGTAGAAGTATCTATATACATATAACAAACTACATGAAGATAAATCTGATAACATGTAATCTTATGTTTGGAGATATATCTGTAGACCGAAACCAAATTATATTGTGCTACATTAATCGAGATACATATATCAACGTTGAGGTGGTTGAATACATATCTTTCCATCTTCATTACGATGTTTATCTCAACATATATCCATCTACACATCGCTGTAACTATCCATGTTTACTAGAATACATCGAGATATTGCTATAGACATCTATAGACAGAAACCAAATCATATAGTGTAATATCAATCGAGATACGTATATCAACGTTGAGGTGGTTGAATACATATCTTTCCATCTTCATTAGCTACATAATTCCATCTACGTGAAGATGTGTAGATATCCATATAACAATCTACCTGAAGATAAATCAGACAACATGTAAGCTTTTATCTGGAGATATATCTATAGACAGAAAACAAATCACATCGTGCGATATCAATCGAGATACATATATCAACGTTGAGGTGGTTGAATACATATCTTTCCATCTTCATTAAGATGCTTATCCCAACATATCCATCTACACATCGCTATAACTATCCATGTTTACTAGAATACATCGAGATATTTCAATGCAAATACAATAATCTACGTTGTGGTGCTTCAATTCTGCAAGATTCACATTCTTGGGGAAAGATCTATCAACATATCACAATATACGTAGACTGATAGATAGCGACATAATTACATCTAAGATGTTTCGATATCCATATAACAAACTACATGAAGAGAAATCTGTCAACATGTAAGCTTTTATCTGGATACATATCTATAGACAGAAAAAAAATCACATATATCAACGTTCAGGTGGTTGAATACATATGTTTCCATCTTAATTAAGATGCTTATCTCAACATATTTCCATCTGTAGACAGAAACCAAATCACATCGTGTTATATCAATCGAGATACATGTATCAACGTTGAGGTGGTTGAATACATATCTTTCCATCTTCATTAAGATGCTTATCACAACATATATCCATCTACACATTTCTGTAACTATCCTTGTTTACTAGAATATATCGAGATATTTCAATGCAAATACAATAATCTACTTTGTGGTGCTTCAATTCAGATAGATTCACTTTCTTGGGGAAAAATCTATCTACATATGACAATCTACGTAGACTGATAGATAGCTACATAATTCCATCTACGTGAAGATGTGTCGATATCCATATAACAATTAACATGAAGATAAATCTGACAATATGTTAGCTTTTATCTGGATACATATCTATAGACAGAAACCAAATCACATCGTGTTATATCAATCGAGATACATATTTCAACGTTGAGGTGGTTGAATACATGTTTCCATCATCATTAAGATGCCTATCTCAAAATATATCCATCTACACATCGCTATAACTATCCATGTTAACTAGTAGACATCGAGATACTTAAATGCAAATAAAATCATCTACGTTGTGGTGTTTAATTCCAGCTAGATTCATTTTCTTGGGGAAAAATCTATCTACATATGACAATATGCATAGACTGTTGGATAGCTACATAATTCCATCTACGTGGAAATGTGTCGATATTCATATAACAAACTACATGAAGATAAATCTGACAACATGTAAGCTTTTATCTGGATACATATCTATAGACAGAAACCAAATCACATCGTGTTATATCAATCGAGATACATATATCAACGTTGAGGTGGTTGAATACATATGTATAAAACTACATTAATATGCTTATCTCAACATACATCCATGTGCTCATCGCTGTAACTATCCATGTTTACTAGAATACATCGAGATATTTCAATGCAAATACAATAATCTACGTAATGGTGCTTCAATTCAGATAGATTCACTTTCTTGGGGAAGAATCTATCTACATATGACAATCTACGTTGACTGATAGATAGCTACATAATTCCATCTTCGTGAAGATGAGTCGATATCCATATAACAAACTACATCAAGATAAATCTTACAACATGTAAGCTTTTATTTGGATACATATCTATAGACAGAAACCAAATCACATCGTGTTATGTCAATCGAGATACATATATCAACGTTGAGGTGGTTGAATACATATGTTTCTATCTTCATTAAGATGCTTATCTCAACATATATCCAGCTACACATCGCTGTAACTATCCATGTTTACTAGAATACATCGAGATATTTCAATGCAAATACAATAATCTACGTTGTGGTGTTTCAATTCAGCTAGATTCACTTTCTTGGGGATCAATCTATCTTCATATGACAATCAACGTAGACTGATAGATAGCTACATAATTCCAACTACGTGTAGAAGTATCTATATACATATAACAAACTACATGAAGATAAATCGGATGGCATGTGAGCTTATGTTTGGAGATATATCTGTAGACCGAAACCAAATTATATCGTGCTACATCAATCGAGATACATATATCAACGTTGAGGTGGTTGAATACATATCTTTCCATCTTCATTAGGATGCTTATCTCAACATATCCATCTAAACATCGCTATAACTATCCATGTTTCCTAGAATACATCGAGATATTTCAATGCAAATACAACAGTCTACGTTGTGGTGTTTCAATTGAGCTAGATTCACTTTCTTGGGGAAAAATCTATCTACATATGACAATCTACGTAGACTGATAGATAGCTACATAATTCTATCTACGTGTAGAAGTATCTATATACATATAACAAACTACATGAAGATAAATAAGATAACATGTAAGCTTATGTTTGGAGATATATCTGTAGACCGAAACCAAATTATATCGTTCTACATCAGTCGAGATTCAAATATCAACGTTGAGGTGGTTGAATACATATCTTTCCATCTTAATTAAGATGCTTATCTCAACATATCCATCTGCACATCGCTGTAACTATCCATGTTTACTAGAATACATCGAGATATTTCAATGCAATTACAATAATATACGTTGTGGTGTTTCAATTCATCTAATTTCACTTTCTTGGGGAAAAGTCTATCTACATATGACAATCTGCGTAGACTGATAGATAGCTACATAATTCCAACTACGTGTAGAAGTATCTATATACATATAACAAACTACATGAAGATAAATAAGATAACATGTAAGCTTATGTTTGGATATATATCTGTAGACCGAAACCAAATTATATCGTGCTACATCAATCGAGATACATATATCAACGTTGAGGTGGTTGAATACATATCTTTCCATCTTCATTAGGATGCTTATCTCAACATATCCATCTATACATCGCTATAATTATCCATGTTTACTAGAATACATCGAGATATTTCAATGCAAATACAATAATCTACGTTGTGGTGTTTCAATTCAGCTAGATTCACTTTCTTGGGGAAAAATCTATCTACATATGACAATCTACGTAGACTGACAGATTGCTACATAATTCCAACTACGTGAAGATGTTTCGATATCCATATAACAAACTACATGAAGATAAATCTGACAACATGTAAGCTTTTATCTGGATTTATATCTATAGACAGAAACCAAATCACATCGTGCTATACCAATCGAGATAAATATATCAACGTTGAGGTGGTTGAATACATATCTTTCCATCTTCATTAAGATGCTTATCTCAACATATCCATCTGCACATCGCTGTAACTATCCATGTTTACTAGAATACATCGAGATATTTCAATGCAAATACAATAATCTCCGTAATGTTGCTTCAATTCAGCTATGTTCACTTTCTTGGGGAAAAATCTATCTACATATGACAATCTACGTAGACTGATAGAAAGCTACATAATTCCATCTTCGTGAAGATGTGTCGATATCCATATAACAAACTACATGAAGATAAATCTGACAACATGTAAGCTTTTATCTGGATACATATCTATAGAAAGAAACCAAATCACATCGTGCTATATCAATCGAGATACAAATATCAACGTTGAGGTGGTTGAATACATATCTTTCCATCTTCATTAAGATGCTTATCTCAACATATCCGTCTACAGATCGCTGTAACTATCTATGTTTACTAAAATACATCGAGATATTTCAATGCAAATAAAATAATGTACGTTGTGGTGTTTCAATTCAGCTAGATTCACTTTTTTGGGGGAAAATCTATCTACATATGACAATCTACGTAGACTGACAGATAGCTACATAATTCCAACTACGTGTAGAAGTATCTATATACATATAACAAACTACATGAAGATAAATCTGATAACATGTAAGCTTATGTTTGGAGATATATCTGTAGACCGAAACCAAATTATATCGTGCTACATCAATCGAGATACAGATATCAACGTTGAGGTGGTTGAATGCATATGTTTCCATCTTCATTAACATGCTTATCTCAACATATATCCATCTACACATCGCTGTAACTATCCATGTTTACTAGAATACATCGAGATATTTCAATGCAAATACAATAATCTACGTTGTGGTGTTTCAATTCAGCTAGATTCACTTTCTTGGGGAAAAATCTATCTACATATGACAATCTACGTAGACTGATAGATAGCTACATAATTCCACCTACGTGAAGATGTGTCGATATCCATATAACAAACTACATGAAGATCAATCTGACAACATGTAATCTTTTATCTGGATACATAACTATAGACAGAAACCAAATCACACCGTGTTCTATCAATCGAGATACATATATCAACGTTGAGGTGGCTGAATACATATCTTTCCAACTTCATTAAGATGCTTATGTCAACATATCCATCTGCACATCGATGTAACTATCCATGTTTACTAGAATACATCGAGATATTTCAATGCAAATACAATAATCTACGTAATGGTGCTTCAATTCAGCTAGATTCACTTTCTTGGGGACAAATCTATCTTCATATGACAATCAACGTAGACTGATAGATATCTACATAATTCCAACTACTTGTAGAATTATCTATATACATGTAACAAACTACATGAAGATAAATCTGATAACATGTAAGTTTATGTTTCGAGATATATCTGTAGACCGAAACCAAATTATATCGTACTACATCAATCGAGATACATATATCAACGTTGAGGTGGTTGAATGCATATCTTTCCATCTTCATTAGGATGCTTATCTCAACACATCCATCTACACATCGCTGTAACTATCCATGTTTACTTGAATACATCGAGATATTTCAATGCAAATACAACAATCTACGTTGTGGTGTTTCAATTCAGCTAGATTCACTTTCTCGGGGAAAAATCTATCTACATATGACAATCTACGTAGACTGATAGATAGCTACATAATTCCATCTTCGTGAAGATGTGTCGATATCCATATAACAAACTACATGAAGATAAATCTGACAACATGTAAGCTTTTATCTGGATACATAACTATATACAGAAACCAAATTACACCGTGTTATATCAATCGAGATACAAATATCAATGTTGAGGTGGTTGAATACATATGTTTCCATCTTCATTAAGATGCTTATCTCAGCATATCCATCTGCACATCGCTGTAACTATCCATGTTTACTAGAATACATCGTGATATTTCAATGCAAATACAATAATCTACGTAATGGTTCTTCACTTCAGCTAGATTCACTTTCTTGGGGAAAAATCTATCTACATATGACAATCTACGTAGACTGATAGATAGCTACATAATTCCAACTACGTGTAGAAGTATCTATATACATATAACAAACTACATGAAGATAAATCTGATAACATGTAAGCTTATGTTTGGAGATATTTCAGTAGACCGAAACCATTTTATATCGTGCTACATGGATCGAGATACATATATCAATGTTGAGGTGGTTGAATGCATATCTTTCCATCTTCATTAGGATGCTTATCTCAACATATCCATTACACATCGCTATAACTATCCATGTTTACTAGAATACATCGAGATATTTCAATGCAAATACAATAATCTACGTAACGGTGCTTGAATTCAGCTAGATTCACTTTCTTGTGGAAAAATCTATCTACATATGACAATCTACGTAGTCTGATAGATAGCTACATAATTCCATCTACGTGAAGATGTGTCGATATCCATATAACAAACTACATTAAGATAAATCTGACAACATGTAAGCTTTTATCTGGATACATATCTATAGACAGAAACCAAATCACATCGTGTTATGTCAATCGAGATACATATATCAACGTTGAGGTGGTTGAATACATATGTTTCTATCTTCATTAAGATGCTTATCTCAACATATATACAGCTACACATCGCTGTAACTATCCATGTTTACTAGAATACATCGAGATATTTCAATGCAAATACAATAATCTACGTTGTGGTGTTTCAATTCAGCTAGATTCACTTTCTTGGGTATCAATCTATCTTCATATGGCAATCAACGTAGACTGATAGATAGCTACATAATTCCAACTACGTGTAGAAGTATCTATATACATATAACAAACTACATGAAGATAAATCGGATGGGATGTAAGCTTATGTTTGGAGATATATCTGTAGACCGAAACCAAATTATATCGTGCTACATCAATCGAGATACATATATCAACGTTGAGGTGGTTGAATACATATCTTTCCATCTTCATTAGGATGCTTATCTCAACATATCCATCTACACATCGCTGTAACTATCCATGTTTACTAGAATACATCGAGATATTTCAATGCAAATACAATAGTCTACGTTGTGGTGTTTCAAATGAGCTAGATTCACTTTCTTGGGGAAAAATCTGTCTACATATGACAATCTACGCAGACTGATAGATAGCTACATAATTCTATATACGTGATGATCTGTCGATATCCATATAACAAACTACATGAAGATAAATCTGACAACATGTAAGCTTTTATCTGGATACATATCTATAGACAGAAACCAAATCACATGGTGCTATATCAATCGAGATACAAATATCAACGTTGAGGTGGTTGAATACATATCTTTCCATCTTCATTAGGATCCTTATCTCAACATATCCATCTACACATCTCTATAACTATCCATGTTTACTAGAATACATCGAGATATTTCAATGCAAATACAATAATCTACGTTGCGGTGTTTCAATTCATCTAGATTCACTTTCTTGGGGGAAAGTCAATCTACATATGACAATCTGCGTAGACTGATAGATAGCTACATAATTCCAACTACGTGTAGAAGTATCTATATATATATATATAAATAACAAACTACATGAAGATAAATCTGATAACATGTAAGCTTATGTTTGAAGATATATCTGTAGACCGAAACCAAATTATATCGTCCTACATCAGTCGAGATACATATATCAACGTTGAGGTGGTTGAATACATATCTTTCCATCTTAATTAGGATGCTTATCTCAACATATCCATCTACACATTGCTGTAACTATCCATGTTTACTAGAATACATGAAGATATTTCAATGCAAATACAATAATCTACGTTGCGGTGTTTCAATTCAGCTAGATTCAATTTCTTGGGGAAAAATCTATCTACATATGACAATCTACGTAGACTGATAGATAGCTACATAATTCCAACTACGTGTAGAAGTATCTATATACATATAACAAACTACATGAAGATAAATAAGATAACATGTAAGCTTATGTTTGGAGATATATCTGTAGACCGAAACCAAATTATATCGTGCTACATCAATCGAGATACATATATCAACGTTGAGTTGGTTGAATACATATCTTTCCATCTTCATTAGGATGCTTATCTCAACATATCCATCTATACATCGCTATAATTATCCATGTTTACTAGAATACATCGAGATATTTCAATGCAAATACAATAATCTACGTTGTGGTGTTTCAATTCAGCTAGATTCACTTTCTTGGGGAAAAATCTATCTACATATGACAATCTACGTAGGCTGACAGATTGCTACATAATTCCAACTACGTGAAGATGTGTCGATATCCATATAACAAACTACATGAAGATAAATCTGACAACATGTAAGCTTTTATCTGGATTTATAGCTATAGACAGAAACCAAATCACATCGTGCTATACCAATCGAGATAAATATATCAACGTTGAGGTGGTTGAATACATATCTTTTCATCTTCATTAAGATGCTTATCTCAACATATCCATCTGAACATCGCTGTAACTGTCCATGTTTACTAGAATACATCGAGATATTTCAATGCAAATACAATAATCTCCGTAATGGTGCTTCAATTCAGCTAGATTCACTTTCTTGGGGAAAAATCTATCTACATATGACAATCTACGTAGACTGATAGATAGCTACATAATTCCATCTTCGTGAAGATGTATCGATATCCATATAACAAACTACATGAAGATAAATCTGACAACATGTAATCCTTTATCTGGATACATATCTATAGAAAGAAACCAAATCACATCGTGCTACATCAATCGAGATACAAATATCAACGTTGAGGTGGTTGAATACATATCTTTCCATCTTCATTAAGATGCTTATCTCAACATGTCCATCTACACATCGCTGTAACTATCCATGTTTACTAAAATACATCGAGATATTTCAATGCAAATAAAATAATCTACATTGTGGTGTTTCAATTCAGCTAGATTCACTTTCTTGGGGAAAAATCTATCTACATATGACAGTCTACGTAGACTGACAGATAGCTACATAATTCTAACTATGTGTAGAAGTATCTATATACATATAACAAACTACATGAAGATAAATCTGATAACATGTAAGCTTGTGTTTGGAGATATATCTGTAGACCGAAACCAAATTATATCGTGCTACATCAATCGAGATACAGATATCAACGTTGAGGTGGTTGAATGCTTATATTTCCGTCTTCATTAAGATGCTTATCTCAACATATATCCATCTACACATCGCTGTAACTATCCATGTTTACTAGAATACATCGAGATATTTCAATGCAAATACAATAATCTACGTTGTGGTGTTTCAATTCAGCTAGATTCACTTTCTTGGGGAAAAATCTATCTCCATATGACAATCTACGTAGACTGATAGATAGCTACATAATTCCATCTACGTGAAGATGTGTCGATATCCATATAACAAACTACATGAAGATAAATCTGACAACATGTAAGCTTTTATCTGGATACATATCTATAGACAGAAACCAAATCACAACGTGTTATATCAATCGAGATACATATATCAACGTTGAAGTGGTTGAATACATATGTTTCCATCTTCATTAAGATGCTTATCTCAACATATCCATCTGCACATCGCTGTAACTATCCATGTTTACTAGAGTACATCGAGATATTTCAATGCAAATAAAATAATCTACGTTGTGGTGTTTCAATTCAGCTAGATTCACTTTCTTGGGGAAAAATCTATCTACATATGACAGTCTACGTAGACTGACAGATAGCTACATAATTCTAACTATGTGTAGAAGTATCTATATACACATAACAAACAACATGAAGATAAATATGATAACATGCAAGCTTTTATCTGGATACATATCTATAGACAGAAACCAAATCACATCGTGTTATATCAATCGAAATACATATGTCAACGTTGAGGTGGTTGAATACATATCTTTCCATCTTCATTAGGATGCTTATCTCAACATATCCATCTACACGTCGCTGTAACTATCCATGTTTAGTAGAATACATCGAGATATTTCAATGCAAATACAATAATCTACGTTGTGGTGTTTCAATTCAGCTCGATTCACTTTCTCGGGGAAAATTCTATCTACATATGAAAATATACGTAAACTGATAGATAGCTACATAATTCCATCTACGCGAAGATGTGTCGATATCCATATAACAAACTACATGAAGATAAATCTGACAACATGTAAGCTTTTATCTGGATACATATCTATAGACAGAAACCAAATCACATCGTGTTATATCAATCGAGATAGATATATCAACGTTGAGGTGGTTGAACACATATCTTTCCATCTTTATTAGGATGATCTCAACATATCCATCTACACGTCGCTGTAGCTATCCATGTTTACTAGAATACATCGAGATATTTCAATGCAAATACAATAATCTACGTTGTGGTGTTTCAATTCAGCTAGATTCACTTTCTTGGGGAAAAATCTATCTACATATGATAATCTACGTAGTCTGATAGATAGCTATATAGTTCCATCTACGCAAAGATGTGTCGATATACATAAAACAAACTACATCAAGAAAAATCTGACAACATGTAAGCTTTTATCTGGATACATATCTTTAGACAGAAACCAAATCACATCGTGTTATATCAATCGAGATACATATATCAACGTTGAGGTGGTTGAATACATATCTTTCCATCTTCATTAGGATGCTTATCTCAAATATCCATCTACACGACGCTGTAACTATCCATGTTTACTAGAATACATCGAGATATTTCAATGCAAATACAATAATCTACGTTGTGGTGTTTCAATTCAGCTAGATTCACTTTTTTCGGGAAAAATCTATCTACATATGACAATCTACGTAGACTGATAGATAGCTGCATAATTCCAACTACGTGTAGAAGTATCTATATACACATAACAAACAACATGAAGATAAATATGATAACATGTAAGCTTTTATCTGGATACATATCTATAGACAGAAACCAAATCACATCGTGTTATATCGATCGAGATACATATATCAACGTTGAGGTGGTTGAAAACATATCTTTCCATCTTTATTAGGATGCTTATCTCAACATATCCATCTACACGTCGCTGTAACTATCCATGTTTACTAGAATACATCGAGATATTTCAATGCAAATACAATAAGCTGCGTTGTGGTGTTTCAATTCAGCTAGATTCACATTCTTGGGGAAAAATCTATCTACATATGACAATCTTCACTAGGATGCTTATTTGAACATATCCATCTACACATCGCTGTAACTATCCATGTTTACTAGAATACATCGAGATATTTCAATGCAAATACAATAATCTACGTTGTGGTGTTTCAAATTAGCTAGATTCACTTTCATGGGGAAAAATCTATCTACATATGACAATATACGTAGACTGATAGATAGCTACATAATTCCATCTACGTGAAGATGTGTCGATATCCATATAACAAACTACATGAAGATAAATATGACAACATGTAAGCTTTTATCTGGATACATATCTATAGACAGAAACCAAATCACAACGTGTTATATCAATCGAGATACATATATCAACGTTGAAGTGGTTGAATACATATTTTTCCATCTTCATTAAGATGCTTATCTCAACATATCCATCTGCACATCGCTATAACTATCCATGTTTACTTGAATACATCGAGATATTTCATTGCAAATACAATAATCTACGTTGTGGTGTTTCAATTCAGCTAGATTCACTATTTTGGGGAAAAATCTATCTACATATGACAATCTACGTAGACTGATAGATAGCTACATAATTCCAACTACGTGTAGAAGTATCTATATACACATACCAAACAACATGAAGATAAATATGATCACATGTAAGCTTTTATCTTGATACATATCTATACACAGAAACCAAATCACATTGTGTTATATCAATCGAAATAAATATATCAACGTTGAGGTGGTTGAATACATATATTTCCATCTTCATTAGGATGCTTATCTCAACATATCCATCTACACGTCGCTGCAACTATCCATGTTTACTAGAATACATCGAGATATTTCAATGCAAATACAATAATCTCCGTTGTGGTGTTTCAATCCAGCTAGATTCACTCTCTTGTGGAGAATTCTATCTACATATGACAATATACGTAAACTGATAGATAGCTACATAATTCCATCTACGCGATGAAGTGTCGATATCCATATAACAAACTACATGAAGATAAATCTGACAACATGTAAGCTTTTATCTGGATACATATCTATAGACAGAAACCAAATCACATCGTGTTATATCAATCGAGATACATATATCAACGTTGAAGTGGTTGAATACATATGTTTCCATCTTCATTAAGATGCTTATCTCAACATATCCATCTACACATCGATGTAACTATCCATGTTTACTAGAATACATCGAGATATTTCAATGCAAATACAATAATCTACGTAATGGTGCTTCAATTCAGCTAGATTCACTTTCTTGCGGAAAAATCTATCTACATATGACAATCTACGTAGTCTGATAGATAGCTACATAGTTCCATCTACGCAAAGATGTGTCGATATACATATAACAAACTACATCAAGAAAAATCTGACAACATGTAAGCTTTTATCTGGATACATATCTATAGACAGAAACCAAATCACATCGTGTTATATCAATCGAGATACATATATCAACGTTGAGGTGGTTGAATACATATCTTTCCATCTTCATTAAGATGCTTATCTCATCATATCCATCTGCACATCGCTGTAACTATCCATGTTTACTAGAATACATCGAGATATTTCAATGCAAATACAATAATCTACGTAATGGTGCTTCAATTCAGCTAGATTCACTTTCTTGGGGAAAAATCTATCTACATATGACAATCTACGTAAACTCATAGATAGCTACATAATTACATCTTCGTGAAGATGTGTCGATATCCATATAACAAACAACATGAAGATAAATCTGACAACATGTAATCTTTCATCTGGATACATATCTATAGACAGAAACCAAATCACATCGTGTTATATCAATCGAGATACATATATCAACGTTGAGGAGGTTGAATAAATATGTTTCCATCTTCATTAAGATGCTTATCTCAACATATCCATCTGCACATCGCTGTAACTATCCATGTTTACTAGAATACATCCAGATATTTCAATGCAAATACAATAATCTACGTAATGGTGCTTCAATTCAGCTATATTCACTTTCTTGGGGAAAAATCTATATACATATGACAATCTACGTAGACTGATAGATAGCTACATAATTACATCTTCGTGAAGATGTGTCGATATCCATATAACAAACAACATGAAGATAAATCTGACAACATGTAATATTTCATCTGGATACATATCTATAGTCAGAAACCAAATCACATCGTGTTATATCAATCGAGATACATATATCAACTTTGAGGAGGTTGAATACATATGTTTCCATCTTCATTAAGATGCTTATTTCAACATATATCCATCTAAACATCGCTGTAACTATCAATGTTTACTAGAATACATCGATATATTTCAATGCAAATACAATAATCTACGTTGTGGTGTTTTATTTCAGCTAGATTCACTTTTTTGGGGAAATATCTATCTACATATGACAATCTACGTAGACTGATAGATAGCTACATAATTCCAACTAAGTGTAGAAGTATCTATATACATATAACAAACTACATGAAGATAAATCTGATAACATGTAAGCTGGTGTTTGGAGATATATCTGTAGACCGAAAACAAATTATATCGTGCTACATCAATCGAGATACATATATCAACGTTGAGGTGGTTGAATACATATGTTTCCATCTTCATTATGATGCTTATCTCAACATATCCATCTACACATCGCTGTAACTATCCATATTTACCAGAATACATCGTGATATTTCAATGCAAATACAATAATCTACGTTGTGGTGTTTCAATTCAGCTAGATTCACTTTCTTGGGGAAAAATCTATCTACATATGACAATATACGTAAACTGATAGATAGCTACATCATTTCATCTACGCGAAGATGTGTCGATATCCGTATTACAAACTACATGAAGATAAATCTGACAACATGTAAGCTTTTATCTGGATACATATCTATAGACAGAAACCAAATCACATCGTGTTATATCAATCGAGATTCATATATCAACGTTGAGATGGTTGAATACATATCTTTCTATTCTTCATTAGGATGCTTATCTCAACATATCCATCTACACGTCGCTATAATTATCAATGTTTACTAGAGTACATCGAGATATTTCAATGCAAATACAATAATCTACGTTGTGGTGTTTCAATTCAGCTAGATTCACTTTCTTGGGGAAAAATCTATCTACATATGACAATATACGTAAACTGATAGATAGCTACATAATTCCATCTACGCGAAGATGTGTCGATATCCATATAACAAACTACATCAAGATAAATCTGACAACATGTAAGCTTTTATCTGGATACATATCTATAGACAGAAACGAAATCACATCGTGTTATATCAATCGAGATACATATATCAACGTTGAGGTGGTTGAATACATATCTTTCAATCTTCATTTAGGATGATTATCTCAACATATCCATCTACACGTCGCTATAACTATCCATGTTTACTAGAATACATCGAGATATTTCAATGCAAATACAATAATCTACGTTGTGGTGTTTCAATTCAGCCAGATTCAGTATTTTGGGGAAAAATCTATCTACATATGACAATCTACGTAGACTGATAGATAGCTACATAATTCCAACTACGTGTAGAAGTATCTATATATACATAACAAACAACATGAAGATAAATATGATAACATGTAAGCTTTTATCTGGATACATATCTATAGACAGAAACCAAATCACATCGTGTTATATCAATCGAAATAAATATAACAACGTTGAGGTGGTTGAATACATATCTTTCCATCTTCATTAGGATTCTTATCTCAACATATCCATCTACACGTCGCTGTAGCTATCCATGTTTACTAGAATACATCGAGATATTTCAATGCAAATACAATAATCTACGTTGTGGTGTCAATTCAGATTTATTCACTTTTTTGGGGAAAAATCTATCTACATATGACAATATACGTAAACTGATAGATAGCTACATAACTAAATCTACGCGAAGATGTGTCGATATCCATATAACAAACTACATGTAGATAAATCTGACAACATGTAAGCTTTTATCTGGATACATATCTATAGACAGAAACCAAATCACATCGACTTATATCAATCGAGATACATATATCAACGTTGAGGTGGTTGAATACATATCTTTCCATCTTTATTAGGATGCTTATCTCAACATATCCATCTACACGTCGATGTAACTATCCATGTTTACTAGAATACATCGAGATATTTCAATGCAAATACAATAATCAACGTTGTAGTGTTTCAATTCAGCTACATTCACTTTCTAGGGGAAAAATCTATCTTCATATGACAATCTTCACTAGGATTCTTATTTGAACATATCCATCTGCACATCGCTGTAACTATCCATGTTTACTAGAATACATCGAGATATTTCAATGCAAATACAATAATCTACGTAATGGTGCTTCAATTCAGCTAGATTCACTTTCTTGGGGAAAAATCTATCTACATATGACAATCTACGTAAACTCATAGATAGCTACATAATTACATCTTCGTGAAGATGTGTCGATATCCATATAACAAACAACATGAAGATAAATCTGACAACATGTAATCTTTCATCTGGATACATATCTATAGACAGAAACCAAATCACATCGTGTTATATCAATCGAGATACATATATCAACGTTGAGGAGGTTGAATAAATATGTTTTCATCTTCATTAAGATGCTTATCTCAACATATCCATCTGCACATCGCTGTAACTATCCATGTTTACTAGAATACATCCAGATATTTCAATGCAAATACAATAATCTACGTAATGGTGCTTCAATTCAGCTATATTCACTTTCTTGGGGAAAAATCTATATACATATGACAATCTACGTAGACTGATAGATAGCTACATAATTACATCTTCGTGAAGATGTGTCGATATCCATATAACAAACAACATGAAGATAAATCTGACAACATGTAATATTTCATCTGGATACATATCTATAGTCAGAAACCAAATCACATCGTGTTATATCAATCGAGATACATATATCAACGTTGAGGAGGTTGAATACATATGTTTCCATCTTCATTAAGATGCTTATTTCAACATATATCCATCTAAACATCGCTGTAACTATCAATGTTTACTAGAATACATCGATATATTTCAATGCAAATACAATAATCTACGTTGTGGTGTTTCATTTCAGCTAGATTCACTTTCTTGGGGAAATATCTATCTACATATGACAATCTACGTAGACTGATAGATAGCTACATAATTCCAACTAAGTGTAGAAGTATCTATATACATATAACAAACTACATGAAGATAAATCTGATAACATGTAAGCTGGTGTTTGGAGATATATCTGTAGACCGAAAACAAATTATATCGTGCTACATCAATCGAGATACATATATCAACGTTGAGGTGGTTGAATACATATGTTTCCATCTTCATTATGATGCTTATCTCAACATATCCATCTACACATCGCTGTAACTATCCATATTTACCAGAATACATCGTGATATTTCAATGCAAATACAATAATCTACGTTGTGGTGTTTCAATTCAGCTAGATTCACTTTCTTGGGGAAAAATCTATCTACATATGACAATATACGTAAACTGATAGATAGCTACATCATTTCATCTACGCGAAGATGTGTCGATATCCGTATTACAAACTACATGAAGATAAATCTGACAACATGTAAGCTTTTATCTGGATACATATCTATAGACAGAAACCAAATCACATCGTGTTATATCAATCGAGATTCATATATCAACGTTGAGATGGTTGAATACATATCTTTCAATCTTCATTAGGATGCTTATCTCAACATATCCATCTACACGTCGCTATAATTATCAATGTTTACTAGAGTACATCGAGATATTTCAATGCAAATACAATAATCTACGTTGTGGTGTTTCAATTCAGCTAGATTCACTTTCTTGGGGAAAAATCTATCTACATATGACAATATACGTAAACTGATAGATAGCTACATAATTCCATCTACGCGAAGATGTGTCGATATCCATATAACAAACTACATCAAGATAAATCTGACAACATGTAAGCTTTTATCTGGATACATATCTATAGACAGAAACGAAATCACATCGTGTTATATCAATCGAGATACATATATCAACGTTGAGGTGGTTGAATACATATCTTTCAATCTTCATTTAGGATGATTATCTCAACATATCCATCTACACGTCGCTATAACTATCCATGTTTACTAGAATACATCGAGATATTTCAATGCAAATACAATAATCTACGTTGTGGTGTTTCAATTCAGCCAGATTCAGTATTTTGGGGAAAAATCTATCTACATATGACAATCTACGTAGACTGATAGATAGCTACATAATTCCAACTACGTGTAGAAGTATCTATATATACATAACAAACAACATGAAGATAAATATGATAACATGTAAGCTTTTATCTGGATACATATCTATAGACAGAAACCAAATCACATCGTGTTATATCAATCGAAATAAATATAACAACGTTGAGGTGGTTGAATACATATCTTTCCATCTTCATTAGGATTCTTATCTCAACATATCCATCTACACGTCGCTGTAGCTATCCATGTTTACTAGAATACATCGAGATATTTCAATGCAAATACAATAATCTACGTTGTGGTGTCAATTCAGATTTATTCACTTTTTTGGGGAAAAATCTATCTACATATGACAATATACGTAAACTGATAGATAGCTACATAACTAAATCTACGCGAAGATGTGTCGATATCCATATAACAAACTACATGTAGATAAATCTGACAACATGTAAGCTTTTATCTGGATACATATCTATAGACAGAAACCAAATCACATCGACTTATATCAATCGAGATACATATATCAACGTTGAGGTGGTTGAATACATATCTTTCCATCTTTATTAGGATGCTTATCTCAACATATCCATCTACACGTCGCTGTAACTATCCATGTTTACTAGAATACATCGAGATATTTCAATGCAAATACAATAATCAACGTTGTAGTGTTTCAATTCAGCTAGATTCACTTTCTTGGGGAAAAATCTATCTTCATATGACAATCTTCACTAGGATTCTTATTTGAACATATCCATCTACACATCGCTGTAACTATCCATGTTTACTAGAGTACATCGAGATATTTCAATGCAAATACAATAATCTACGTTGTGGTGTTTCAATTCAGCTAGATTCACTTTCTTGGTGAAAAATCTATCTACATATGACAATATACGTAAACTGATAGATAGCTACATAATTCCATCTACGCAAAGATGTGTCGATATCCATATAACAAACTACATGAAGATTAATCTGACAACATGTAAGCTTTTATCTGGATACATATCTATAGACAGAAACGAAATCACATCGTGTTATATCAATCGAGATACATATATCAACGTTGAAGTGGTTGAATACATATGTTTCCATCTTCATTAACATGCTTATCTCAACATATCCATCTGCACATCGCTGTTACTATCCATGTTTACTAGAATACATCGAGATATTTCAATGCAAATACAATAATCTACGTTGTGGTGTTTCAATTCAGCTAGATTCACTTTATTGGGGAAAAATCTATCTACATATGACAATATACGGAAACTGATAGATAGCTACATAATTCCATCTACGCGAAGATGTGTCGATATCCATATAACAAACTACATGAAGATAAATCTGACAACATGTATCCTTTTATCTGGATACATATCTATAGACAGAAACCAAATCACATCGTGTTATATCAATCGAGATACATATATCAACGTTGAGGTGGTTGAATACATATCTTTCCATCTTCATTAGGATTCTTATCTCAACATATCCATCTACACGTCGCTGTAACTATCCATGTTTACTAGAATACATCGAGATATTTCAATGCAAATACTATAATCTACGTTGTGGTGTTTCATTTCAGCTAGAATCACTTCTTTGGGGAAAAATCTATCTACATATGATAATCTAGGTAGACTGATAGATAGCTACATAATTCCAACTACGTGTAGAAGTATCTAAATACATATAACAAACTACATGAAGATAAATCTGATAACATGTAAGCTTATGTTTGGAGATATATCTGTAGACCGAAACCAAATTATATCGTGCTACTTCAATCGAGACACATATATCAACGTTGAGGAGGTTGAATACATATGTTTCCATCTTCATTAAGATGCTTATTTCAACATATATCCATCTATACATCGCTGTAACTATCCATGTTTACTAGAATACATCGAGATATTCCAATGCAAATACAATAATCTACGTTGTGGTGTTTCATTTCAGCTAGATTCACTTTTTTGGGGACAAATCTATCTACATATGACAATCTACGTAGACTGATAGATAGCTACACAATTCCAACTACGTGTAGAAGTATCTAAATACATATAACAAACTACATGAAGATAAATCTGATAACATGTAAGCTTATGTTTGGAGATATATCTGTAGACCGAAACCAAATTATATCGTGCAACATCAATCGAGACACATATATCAACGTTGAGGTGGTTGAATACATATCTTTCCATCTTCACAAGGATGCTTATCTCAACATATCCATCAACACATCGCTGTAACTATCCATCTTTACTAGAATACATCGAGATATTTCAATGCAAATACAATAATCTACGTTGTGGTGTTTCAATTCAGCTAGATTCACTTTCTTGGGGAAAAATCTATCTACATATGACAATATACGTAGACTGATAGATAGCTACATAATTCCATCTACGCGAAGATGTGTCGATATCCATATAACAAACTACATGAAGATAAATCTGACAACATGTAAGCTTTTATCTGGATACATATCTATAGACAGAAACCAAATCACATCGTGTTATATCAGTCGAGATACATATATCAACATTGAGGTGGTTGAACACATATCTTTCCATCTTTATTAGGATGCTTATCTCAACATATCCATCTACACGTCGCTGTAGCTATCCATGTTTAGTAGTATACATCGAGATATTTCAATGCAAATACAATAATCTACGTTGTGGTGTGTCAATTCAGATTTATTAACTTTTTTGGGGAAAAATCTATCTACATATGACAATATACGTAAACTGATAGATAGCTACATAACTAAATCTACGCGAAGATGTGTCGATATCCATATAACAAACTACATGTAGATTAATCTGACAACATGTAAGCTTTTATCTGGATACATATCTATAGACAGAAACCAAATCACATCGACTTATATCAATCGAGATACATATATCAACGTTGAGGTGGTTGAATACATATCTTTCCATCTTTATTAGGATGCTTATCTCAACATATCCATCTACACGTCGCTGTAACTATCCATGTTTACTAGAATACATCGAGATATTTCAATGCAAATACAATAATCAACGCTGTAGTGTTTCAATTCAGCTAGATTCACTTTCTTGGGGAAAAATCTATCTTCATATGACAATCTTCACTAGGATGCTTATTTGAACATATCCATCTACACATCGCTGTAACTATCCATGTTTACTAGAATACATCGATATATTTCAATGCAAATACAATAATCTACGTTGTGGTGTTTCATTTCAGCTAGATTCACTTTCTTGGGGAAAAATCTATCTACATATGACAATATACGTAAACTGATAGATAGCTACATAATTCCATCTACGCAAAGATGTGTCGATATCCATATAACAAACTACATGAAGATTAATCTGACAACATGTAAGCTTTTATCTGGATACATATCTATAGACAGAAACCAAATCACATCGTGTTATATCAATCGAGATACATATATCAACGTTGAAGTGGTTGAATACATATGTTTCACTCTTCATTAACATGCTTATCTCAACATATCCATCTGCACATCACTGTAACTATCCATGTTTACTAGAATACATCGAGATATTTCAATGCAAATACAATAATCTACGTTGTGGTGTTTCAATTCAGCTAGATTCTCTTTATTGGGGAAAAATCTATCTACATATGACAATATACGTAAACTGATAGATAGCTACATAATTCCATCTACGCGAAGATGTGTCGATATCCGTATATAACAAACTACATGAAGATAAATCTGACAACATGTATCCTTTTATCTGGATACATATCTATAGACAGAAACCAAATCACATCGTGTTATATCAATCGAGATACATATATCAACGTTGAGGTGGTTGAATACATATCTTTCCATCTTCATTAGGATTCTTATCTCAACATATCCATCTACACGTCCTTGTAACTATCCATGTTTACTAGAATACATCGAGATATTTCAATGCAAATACTATAATCTACGTTGTGGTGTTTCATTTCAGCTAGAATCACTTCTTTGGGGAAAAATCTATCTACATATGATAATCTAGGTAGACTGATAGATAGCTACATAATTCCAACTACGTGTAGAAGTATCTAAATACATATAACAAACTACATGAAGATCAATCTGATAACATGTAAGTTTATGTTTGGAGATATATCTGTAGACCGAAACCAAATTATATCGTGCTACTTCAATCGAGACACATATATCAACGTTGAGGAGGTTGAATACATATGTTTCCATCTTCATTAAGATGCTTATTTCAACATATATCCATCTATACATCGCTGTAACTATCCATGTTTACTAGAATACATCGAGATATTTAAATGCAAATACAATAATCTACGTTGTGGTGTTTCATTTCAGCTAGATTCACTTTTTTGGGGACAAATCTATCTAGATATGACAATCTACGTTGACTGATAGATAGCTACACAATTCCAACTACGTGTAGAAGTATCTAAATACATATAACAAACTACATGAAGATAAATCTGATAACATGTAAGGTTATGTTTGGAGATATATCTGTAGACCGAAACCAAATTATATCGTGCTACTTCAATCGAGACACATATATCAACGTTGAGGTGGTTGAATACATATCTTTCCATCTTCACAAGGATGCTTATCTCAACATATCCATAATCACATCGCTGTAACTATCCATCTTTACTAGAATACATCGAGATATTTCAATGCAAATACAATAATCTACGTTGTGGTGTTTCAATTCAGCTAGATTCACTTTCTTGGGGAAAAATCTATCTACATATGACAATATACGTAGACTGATAGATAGCTACATAATTCCATCTACGTGAAGATGTGTCGTTATCCATATAACAAACTAGTTGAAGATGAATCTGACAACATGTAAGCTTTTATCTGGATACATATCTATAGACAGAAACCAAATCACATCGTGTTATATCAATCGAGATACATATATCAACGTTGAGGTGGTTGAATACATATCTTTCCATCTTCATTAAGATGCTTATCTCAACATATCCATCTGCACATCGCTGTAACTATCCATGTTTACTAGAATACATCGAGATATTTCAATGCAAATACAATAATCTACGTAATGGTGCTTCAATTCAGATAGATTCACTTTCTTGGGGAAAAATCTATCTACATATGACAATATACGTAAACTCATAGATAGCTACATAATTACATCTTCGTGAAGATGTGTCGATATCCATATAACAAACAACATGAAGATAAATCTGACAACATGTAATCTTTCATCTGGATACATATCTATAGACAGAAACCAAATCACATCGTGTTATATCAATCGAGATACATATATCAACGTTGAGGAGGTTGAATAAATATGTTTCCATCTTCATTAAGATGCTTATCTGCACATCGCTGTAACTATCCATGTTTACTAGAATACATCCAGATATTTCAATGCAAATACAATAATCTACGTAATGGTGCTTCAATTCAGCTATATTCACTTTCTTGGGGAAAAATCTATCTACATATGACAATCTACGTAGACTGATAGATAGCTACATAATTACATCTTCGTGAAGATGTGTCGATATCCATATAACAAACAACATGAAGATAAATCTGACAACATGTAATATTTCATCTGGATACATATCTATAGACAGAAACCAAATCACATCGTGTTATATCAATCGAGATACATATATCAACGTTGAGGAGGTTGAATACATATGTTTACATCTTCATTAAGATGCTTATTTCAACATATATCCATCTAAACATCGCTGTAACTATCCATGTTTACTAGAATACATCGATATATTTCAATTCAAATACAATAATCTACGTTGTGGTGTTTCATTTCAGCTAGATTCACTTTCTTGGGGAAATATCTATCTACATATGACAATCTACGTAGACTGATAGATAGCTACATAATTCCAACTAAGTGTAGAAGTATCTATATACATATAACAAACTACATGAAGATAAATCTGATAACATGTAAGCTGGTGTTTGGAGATATATCTGTAGACCGAAAACAAATTATATCGTGCTACATCAATCGAGATACATATATCAACGTTGAGGTGGTTGAAAACATATGTTTCCATCTTCATTATGATGCTTATCTCAACATATCCATCTACACATCGCTGTAACTATCCATAATTACCAGAATACATCGTGATATTTCAATGCAAATACAATAATCTACGTTGTGGTGTTTCAATTCAGCTAGATTCACTTTCTTGGGGAAAAATCTATCTACATATGACAATATACGTAAACTGATAGATAGCTACATCATTTCATCTACGCGAAGATGTGTCGATATTCGTATTACAAACTACATGAAGATAAATCTGACAACATGTAAGCTTTTATCTGGATACATATCTATAGACAGAAACCAAATCACATCGTGTTATATCAATCGAGATTCATATATCAACGTTGAGATGGTTGAATACATATCTTTCAATCTTCATTAGGATGCTTATCTCAACATATCCATCTACACGTCGCTATAATTATCAATGTTTACTAGAGTACATCGAGATATTTCAATGCAAATACAATAATCTACGTTGTGGTGTTTCAATTCAGCTAGATTCACTTTCTTGGGGGAAAATCTATCTACATATGACAATATACGTAAACTGATAGATAGCTACATAATTCCATCTACGCGAAGATGTGTCGATATCCATATAACAAACTACATCAATATAAATCTGACAACATGTAAGCTTTTATCTGGATACATATCTATAGACAGAAACGAAATCACATCGTGATATATCAATCGAGATACATATATCAACGTTGAGGTGGTTGAATACATATCTTTCAATCTTCATTAGGATGATTATCTCAACATATCCATCTAAACGTCTCTATAACTATCCATGTTTACTAGAATACATCGAGATATTTCAATGCAAATACAATAATCTACGTTGTGGTGTTTCAATTCAGCTAGATTCAGTATTTTGGGGAAAAATCTATCTACATATGACAATCTACGTAGACTGATAGATAGCTACATAATTCCAACTACGTGTAGAAGTATCTATATATACATAACAAACAACATGAAGATAAATATGATAACATGTAAGCTTTTATCTGGATACATATCTATAGACAGAAACCAAATCACATCGTGTTATATCAATCGAAATAAATATAACAACGTTGAGGTGGTTGAATACATATCTTTCCATCTTCATTAGGATTCTTATCTCAACATATCCATCTACACGTCGTTGCAACTATCCATGTTTACTAGAATACATCGAGATATTTCAATTGAAATACAATAATCTACGTTGTGGTGTTTCAATCCAGCTAGATTCACTCTCTTGGGGATAAATCTATCTACATATGACAATCTTCACTAGGATGCTTATTTGAACATATCCATCTACACATCGCTGTAACTATCCATGTTTACTAGAATATATCGAGATATTTCAATGTAAATACAATAATCTACTTTTTGTTGTTTCAATTCAGCTAGATTCACTTTCTTGGGGAAAAATCTATCTACATATGACAATATACGTAGACTGATAGATAGCTACATAATTCCATCTACGTGAAGATGTGTCGATATCCATATAACAAGCTACATGAAGATAAATCTGACAACATGTAAGCTTTTATCTGGATACATATCTATAGACAGAAACCAAATCACATCGTGTTATATCAATCGAGATACATATATCAACGTTGAGGTGTTTGAAAACATATGTTTCCATCTTCATTAAGATGGTTATCTCAACATATCCATCTGCACATCGCTGTAACTATCCATGTTTACTAGAATACATCGAGATATTTCAATGCAAATACAATAATCTACGTAATGGTGCTTCAATTCAGCTAGATTCACTTTCTTGGGGAAAAATCTATCTACATATGACAATCTACGTAGACTGATAGATAGCTACATTATTCCATCTTCGTGAAGATGTGTCGATATCCATATAACAAACTACATGAAGATAAGTCTGACAACATGTAAGCTTTTATCTGGATACATATCTACAGACAGAAACCAAATCACATCGTGTTATCTCAATCGAGATACATATATCAACGTTGAGGTGGTTGAATACATATGTTTCCATCTTCATTAAGATGCTTATATCAACATATTCATATATACACATAACAAAAAACTTCAAGATAAATATGATAACATGTAAGCTTTTATCTGGATACATATCTATAGACAGAAACCAAATCACATCGTGTTATATCAATCGAGATACATACATCAACGTTGAGGTGGTTGAAATCATATCTTTCCATCTTTATTAGGATGCTTATCTCAACATATCCATCTACACGTCGCTGTAACTATCCATGTTTACTAGAATACATCGAGATATTTCAATGCAAATACAATAAGCTACGTTGTGGTGTTTCAATTCAGCTAGATTCACTTTCTTGGGGAAAAATCTATCTACATATGACAATATACGTAGACTGATAGATAGCTACATCATTCCATCTACGTGAAAATGTGTCGATATCCATATAACAAACTACATGAAGATAAATCTGACAACATGTAAGCTTTTATCTGGATACATATCTATAGACAGAAACCAAATCACATCGTGTTATATCAATCGAGATACATATATCAACGCTGAGGTGGTTGAATACATATCTTTCAATCTTCATTAGGATGCTTATCTCAACATATCCATCTACACGTCGCTGTATCTATCCATGTTTACTAAATACATCGAGATATTTCAATGCAAATACAATAATCTACGTTGTGGTGTTTCAATTCAGCTAGATTCACTTTCTCGGGGAAAATTCTATCTACATATGACAGTATACGTAAACTGATAGATAGCTACATAATTCCATCTACGCGAAGATGTGTCGATATCCATATAACAAACTACATGAAGATAAATCTGACAACATGTAAGCTTTTATCTGGATACATATCTATTGACAGAAACCAAATCACATCGTGTTATATCAATCGAGATACATATATCAACGTTGAAGTGGTTGAATACATATGTTTCCATCTTCATTAAGATGCTTATCTCAACATATCCATCTGCACATCGCTGTAACTATCCATGTTTTCTAGAATACATCGAGATATTTCAATGCAAATACAATAATCTACGTAATGGTGCTTCAATTCAGCTAGATTCACTGTCTTGGGGAAAAATCTATCTACATATGACAATCTACGTAGACTGATTGATAGCTACATTATTCCATCTTCGTGAAGATGTGTCGATATCCATATAACAAACTACATGAAAATAAGTCTGACAACATGTAAGGTTTTATTTGGATACATATCTATAGACAGAATCCAAATCACATCGTGTTATCTCAATCGAGATAAATATATCAACGTTGAGGTGGTTGAATACATATGTTTCCATCTTCATTAAAATGCTTATCTCAACATATTCATATATACACATAACAAACAACATCAAGATAAATATGATAACATGTAAGCTTTTATCTGGATACATATCTATAGACAGAAACCAAATCACATCATGTTATATCAATCGAGATACATACATCAACGTTGAGGTGGTTGAAAACATATCTTTCCATCTTTATTAGGATGCTTATCTCAACATATCCATCTACACGTCGATGTAACTATCCATGTTTACTAGAATACATCGAGATATTTCAATGCAAATACAATAAGCTACGTTGTGGTGTTTCAATTCAGCTGGATTCACTTTCTTGGGGAAAAATCTATCTACATATGACAATCTTCACTAGGATGCTTATTTGAACATATCCATCTACACATCGCTGTAACTATCCATGTTTACTAGAATACATCGAGATATTTCAATGCAAATACAATAATCTACGTTGTGGTGTTTCAGTTCAGCTAGATTCACTTTCTTGGGGAAATATCTATCTACATATGACAATATACGTAGACTGATAGCTAGCTACATAATTCCATCTACGTTAAGATGTGTCGATATCCATATAACAAACTACATGAAGATAAATCTGACAACATGTAAGCTTTTATCTGGATACATATCTATAGACAGAAACCAAATCACATCGTGTTATATCAATCGAGATACATATATCAACGTTCAAGTGGTTGAATACATATGTTTCCATCTTCATTAAGATGCTTATCTCAACATATCCATCTGCACATCGCTGTAACTATGCATGTTTACTAGAATACATCGAGATATTTCAATGCAAATACAATAATCTACGTAATGGTGCTTCAATTCAGCTAGATTCACTTTCTTGGGGAAAAATCTATCTACATATGACAATATACATAGACTGATAGATAGCTACATAATTCCATCTACGCGAAGATGTGTCGATATCCATATAACAAACTACATAAAGATAAATCTGACAACATGTAAACTTTTATCTGGATACATATCTATAGACAGAAACCAAATCACATCGTGTTATATCAATCGAGATACATATATCAACGTTCAAGTGGTTGAATACATATGTTTCCATCTTCATTAAGATGCTTATCTCAACATATCCATCTGCACATCGCTGTAACTATGCATGTTTACTAGAATACATCGAGATATTTCAATGCAAATACAATAATCTACGCAATGGTGCTTCAATTCAGCTAGATTCACTTTCTTGGGGAAAAATCTATCTACATATGACAATATACATAGACTGATAGATAGCTACATAATTCCATCTACGCGAAGATGTGTCGATATCCATATAACAAACTACATAAAGATAAATCTGACAACATGTAAACTTTTATCTGGATACATATCTATAGACAGAAACCAAATTACATCGTGTTATATCAATCGAGATACATATATCAACGTTGAGATGGTTGAATACATATCTTTCAATCTTCATTAGGATGCTTATCTCAACATATCCATCTACATGTCGCTATAACTATCCATGTTTACTAGAATACATCGAGATATTTCAATGCAAATACAATAATCTACGTTGTGGTGTTTCAATTCAGCCAGATTCACTTTTTTGGGGAAAAATCTATCTACATATGACAATCTACGTAGACTGATAGATAGCTACATAATTCCAACTACGTGTAGAAGTATCTATATACACATAACCAACAACATGAAGATAAATATGACAACATGTAAGCTTTTATCTGGATACATATATATAGACAGAAACCAAATCACATCGTGTTATATCAATCGAGATACATATATCAACGTTGAAGTGGTTGAATACATATGTTTCCATCTTCATTAGGAGGCTGATTTCAACATATCCATCTACACATCGCTGTAACTATCCATGTTTACTAGAATACATCGAGATATTTCAATGCAAATACAATAATCTACGTAATGGTGTTTCAATTCAGCTAGATTCACTTTCTTGGGGAAAAATCTATCTACATATGACAATATACGTAGACTGATAGATAGCTACATAATTCCATCTACGCGAAGATGTGTCGATATCCATATAACAAACTACATAAAGATAAATCTGACAACATGTAAGCTTTTATCTGGATACATATCTATAGACATAAACCAAATTACATCGTGTTATATCAATCGAGATACATATATCAACGTTGAGGTGGTTGAATACATATCTTTCAATCTTCATTAGGATGCTTATCTCAACATATCCATCTACATGTCGCTATAACTATCCATGTTTACTAGAATACATCGAGATATTTCAATGCAAATACAATAATCTACGTATTGGTGTTTCAATTCAGCTAGATTCACTTTTTTGATGAAAAATCTATCTACATATGACAATCTACGTAGACTGATAGATAGCTACATAATTCCAACTACGTGTAGAAGTATCTATATACACATAACAAACAACATCAAGATAAATATGATAACATGTAAGCTTTTATCTGGATACATATCTATAGACAGAAACCAAATCACATCGTGTTATATCAATCGAGATACATATATCAACGTTGAGGTGTTTGAAAACATATCTTTCCATCTTTATTAGGATGCTTATCTCAACTTATCCATCTACACGTCGCTGTAACTATCCATGTTTACTAGAATACATCGAGATATTTCAATGCAAATACAATAAGCTACGTTGTGGTGTTTCAATTCAGCTAGATTCACTTTCTTGGGGAAAAATCTATCTACATATGACAATCTTCACTAGGATGCTTATTTGAACATATCCATCTACACATCGCTGTAACTATCCATGTTTACTAGAATACATCGAGATATTTCAATGGAAATACAATAATCTACGTTGTGGTGTTTCAATTCAGCTAGATTCACTTTCGTGGTGAAAAATCTATCTACATATGACAATATACGTAGACTGATAGATAGCTACATAATTCCAACTTCGTGAAGATGTGTCGATATCCATATAACAAACTACATGAAGATAAATCTGACAACATGTAAGCTTTTATCTGGATACATATCTATAGACAGAAACCAAATCACATCGTGTTATCTCAATCGAGATACATATATCAACGTTGAAGTGGTTGAATACATATGTTTCCATCTTCATTAAGATTCTTATCTCAACATATCCATCTGCACATCGCTGTAACTATCCATGTTTACTAGAATACATCGAGATATTTCAATGCAAATACAATAATCTACGTAATGGTGCTTAAATTCAGCTAGATTCACTTTCTTGGGGAAAAATCTATCTACATATGACAATCTACGTAGACTGATAGATAGCTACATAATTCCATCTTCGTGAAGATGTGTCGATATCCGTATAACAAACTACATGAAGATAAATCTGACAACATGTAAGCTTTAATCTGGATTCATATCTAAAAACAGAAACCAAATCACATCGTGTTATATCAATCGAGATACATATATCAACGTTGATGTGGTTGAATACATATCTTTCAATCTTCATTAGGATGCTTATCTCAACATATCCATCTACACTTCGCTATAACTATCCATGTTTACTAGAATACATCGAGATATTTCAATGCAAATACAATAATCTACGTTGTGGTGTTTCAATTCAGCTAGATTCACTTTCTTGGGGAAAAATCTATCTACATATGACAATATACGTAAACTGATAGCTACATAATTCCATCTACGCGAAGATGTGTCGATATCCGTATATAACAAACTACATGAAGATAAATCTGACAACATGTATCCTTTTATCTGGATACATATCTATAGACAGAAACCAAATCACATCGTGTTATATCAATCGAGATACATATATCAACGTTGAGGTGGTTGAATACATATCTTTCCATCTTCATTAGGATTCTTATCTCAACATATCCATCTACACGTCCTTGTAACTATCCATGTTTACTAGAATACATCGAGATATTTCAATGCAAATACTATAATCTACGTTGTGGTGTTTCATTTCAGCTAGAATCACTTCTTTGGGGAAAAATCTATCTACATATGATAATCTAGGTAGACTGATAGATAGCTACATAATTCCAACTACGTGTAGAAGTATCTAAATACATATAACAAACTACATGAAGATAAATCTGATAACATGTAAGCTTATGTTTGGAGATATATCTGTAGACCGAAACCAAATTATATCGTGCTACTTCAATCGAGACACATATATCAACGTTGAGGAGGTTGAATACATATGTTTCCATCTTCATTAAGATGCTTATTTCAACATATATCCATCTATACATCGCTGTAACTATCCATGTTTACTAGAATACATCGAGATATTTCAATGCAAATACAATAATCTACGTTGTGGTGTTTCATTTCAGCTAGATTCACTTTTTTGGGGACAAATCTATCTACATATGACAATCTACGTAGACTGATAGATAGCTACACAATTCCAACTACGTGTAGAAGTATCTAAATACATATAACAAACTACATGAAGATAAATCTGATAACATGTAAGGTTATGTTTGGAGATATATCTGTAGACCGAAACCAAATTATATCGTGCAACATCAATCGAGACACATATATCAACGTTGAGGTGGTTGAATACATATCTTTCCATCTTCACAAGGATGCGTATCTCAACATATCCATAATCACATCGCTGTAACTATCCATCTTTACTAGAATACATCGAGATATTTCAATGCAAATACAATAATCTACGTTGTGGTGTTTCAATTCAGCTAGATTCACTTTCTTGGGGAAAAATCTATCTACATATGACAATATACGTAGACTGATAGATAGCTACATAATTCCATCTACGTGAAGATGTGTCGTTATCCATATAACAAACTAGTTGAAGATGAATCTGACAACATGTAAGCTTTTATCTGGATACATATCTATAGACAGAAACCAAATCACATCGTGTTATATCAATCGAGATACATATATCAACGTTGAGGTGGTTGAATACATATCTTTCCATCTTCATTAAGATGCTTATCTCAACATATCCATCTGCACATCGCTGTAACTATCCATGTTTACTAGAATACATCGAGATATTTCAATGCAAATACAATAATCTACGTAATGGTGCTTCAATTCAGCTAGATTCACTTTCTTGGGGAAAAATCTATCTACATATGACAATATACGTAAACTCATAGATAGCTACATAATTACATCTTCGTGAAGATGTGTCGATATCCATATAACAAACAACATGAAGATAAATCTGACAACATGTAATCTTTCATCTGGATACATATCTATAGACAGAAACCAAATCACATCGTGTTATATCAATCGAGATACATATATCAACGTTGAGGAGGTTGAATAAATATGTTTCCATCTTCATTAAGATGCTTATCTCAACATATCCATCTGCACATCGCTGTAACTATCCATGTTTACTAGAATACATCCAGATATTTCAATGCAAATACAATAATCTACGTAATGGTGCTTCAATTCATCTATATTCACTTTCTTGGGGAAAAATCAATCTACATATGACAATCTACGTAGACTGATAGATAGCTACATAATTACATCTTCGTGAAGATGTGTCGATATCCATATAACAAACAACATGAAGATAAATCTGACAACATGTAATATTTCATCTGGATACATATCTATAGACAGAAACCAAATCACATCGTGTTATATCAATCGAGATACATATATCAACGTTGAGGAGGTTGAATACATATGTTTCCATCTTCATTAAGATGCTTATTTCAACATATATCCATCTAAACATCGCTGTAACTATCCATGTTTACTAGAATACATCGATATATTTCAATGCAAATACAATAATCTACGTTGTGGTGTTTCATTTCAGCTAGATTCACTTTCTTGGGGAAATATCTATCTACATATGACAATCTACGTAGACTGATAGATAGCTACATAATTCCAACTAAGTGTAGAAGTATCTATATACATATAACAAAATACATGAAGATAAATCTGATAACATGTAAGCTGGTGTTTGGAGATATATCTGTAGACCGAAAACAAATTATATCGTGCTACATCAATCGAGATACATATATCAACGTTGAGGTGGTTGAAAACATATGTTTCCATCTTCATTATGATGCTTATCTCAACATATCCATCTACACATCGCTGTAACTATCCATAATTACCAGAATACATCGTGATATTTCAATGCAAATACAATAATCTACGTTGTGGTGTTTCAATTCAGCTAGATTCACTTTCTTGGGGAAATATCTATCTACATATGACAATATACGTAAACTGATAGATAGCTACATCATTTCATCTACGCGAAGATGTGTCGATATCCGTATTACAAACTACATGAAGATAAATCTGACAACATGTAAGCTTTTATCTGGATACATATCTATAGACAGAAACCAAATCACATCGTGATATATCAATCGAGATTCATATATCAACGTTGAGATGGTTGAATACATATCTTTCAATCTTCATTAGGATGCTTATCTCAACATATCCATCTACACGTCGCTATAATTATCAATGTTTACTAGAGTACATCGAGATATTTCAATGCAAATACAATAATCTACGTTGTGGTGTTTCAATTCAGCTAGATTCACTTTCTTGGGGGAAAATCTATCTACATATGACAATATACGTAAACTGATAGATAGCTACATAATTCCATCTACGCGAAGATGTGTCGATATCCATATAACAAACTACATCAAGATAAATCTGACAACATGTAAGCTTTTATCTGGATACATATCTATAGACAGAAACGAAATCACATCGTGTTATATCAATCGAGATACATATATCAACGTTGAGGTGGTTGAATACATATCTTTGCATCTTTATTAGGATGGTATTCTCAACATATCCATCTACACGTCGCTGTAGCTATCCATGTTTACTAGAATACATCGAGATATTTCAATGCAAATACAATGATCTACGTTGTTGTGTTTCAATTCAGCTAGATTCACTTTCTTGGGGAAAAATCTATGCACATATGACAATCTTCACTAGGATGCTTATTTCAACATATCCATCTACACATCGCTGTAACTATCCCTGTTTACTAGAATACATCGAGATATTTCAATGCAAATACAATAATCTACGTTGTCGTGTTTCTCTTCAGCTAGATTCACTTTCTTGGGGAAAAATCTATCTACAGATGACAATCTACGTAGACTGATAGATAGATACATAATACCATCTTCGTGAAGATGTGTCGATAGTAATATAACAAACTACATGAAGATAAGTCTGACAACATGTAAGCTTTTATCTGGATACATATCTATAGACAGAAACCAAATCACATCGTGTTATCTCAATCGAGATACATATATCAACGTTGAGGTGGTTGAATACGTATGTTTCCATCTTCATTAAGATGCTTATCTCAACATATCCATATATACCCATAACAAACAACATCAAGATAAATATGATAACATGTAATCTTTTAGCTGGATACATATCTATAGACAGAAACCAAATCACATCGTGTTATCTCAATCGAGATACATATATCAACGTTGAGGTGGTTGAATACATAACTTTCCATCTTGATTAAGATGCTTATCTCAAAATATCCATCTGCACATCGCTGTAACTATCCATGTTTACTAGAATACATCGAGATATTTCAATGCAAATAAAATAATCTACGTTGTGGTGTTCCAATTCAGCTAGATTCACTTTCTTGGGGAAAAATCTATCTACATATGACAATATACGTAGACTGATAGATAGCTACATAATTCCATCTACGTGAAGATGAGTCGATATTTATATAACAAACTACATGAAGATAAATCTGACAACATGTAAGCTTTTATCTGGATACATATCTATAGACAGAAACCAAATCCCATCGTGTTATCTCAATCGAGATACATATATCAACGTTGAGGTGGTTGAATACATATCTTTCCGTCTTCATTAAGATGTTCATCTCAACATAAACAATAGCACTTCGCTGTAACTATCCATGTTTACTAGAATACATTGAGATATTTCAATGCAAATACAATCTACGTTGTGGTGTTTCAATTCAGCTAGATTCACTTTCTTGGGGAAAAATCTATCTACATATGAAAATATACGCAGACTGATAGATAGCTACATAATTCCATCTTCGTGAAGATGTGTCGATATCCATATAACAAACTACATGAAGATAAATCTGACAACATGTAAGCTTTTATCTGGATACATATCTATAGACAGAAACCAAATCACATAGTGTTATATCAATCTAGATCCATATATCAACGTTGAGCTGGTAGAATACATATCTTTCCATCTTCATTAGGATGCTAATCTCAACATATCCATCTGCACATCGCTGTAACTATCCATGTTTACTAGAATACATCGAGATATTTCAATGCAAATACAATGATCTACGTTGTTGTGTTTCAATTCAGCTAGATTCACTTTCTTGGGGAAAAATCTATGCACATATGACAATCTTCACTAGGATGCTAATTTCAACATATCCATCTACACATCGCTGTAACTATCCCTGTTTACTAGAATACATCGAGATATTTCAATGCAAATACAATAATCTACGTTGTCGTGTTTCTCTTCAGCTAGATTCACTTTCTTGGGGAAAAATCTATCTACATATGACAATATACGTAGACTGATAGATAGCTACATAATTCCATCTACGTGAAGATGTGTCGATATCCATATGACAAACTACATGAAGATAAATCTGACAGCCTGTAAGCTTTTATCTGGATACATATCTATAGACAGACACCAAATATCATCGTGTTATATGAATCGAGATACATATATCAACGTTGCCGTGGTTGAATACATATGTTTCTATCTTCATTAAGATGCTTATCTCAACATATCCATCTGCACATCGCTATAACTATCCATGTTTACTAGGATTCATCGAGATATTTCAATGCAAATACAATAATCTACGTAATGGTGCTTCAATTCAGCTAGATTCACTTTCTTGGGGAAAAATCTATCTACATATGACAATATACGTAGACTGATAGATAGCTACATAATTCCATCTACGTGAGGATGTGTCGATATCCATATAACAAACTACATGAAGATAAATCTGACAACATGTAAGCTTTTATCTGGATACATATCTATAGACAGAAACCAAATCACATCGTGTTATCTCAATCGAGATACATATAGCAACGTTGAGGTGGTTGAATACATATTATTTCCATCTTCATTAGGATGCTTATCTCAACATATCCATCTGAACATCGCTGTAACTATCCATGTTTACTAGAATACATCGAGATATTTCAATGCAAATACAATAATCTACGTTGTGGTGTTTCAATTCAGCTAGAGTGACTTTCTTGGGGAAAAATCTATGTACATATGACAATCTTCACTAGGATGCTTATTTCAACATATCCATCTACACATCGCTGTAACTATCCATGTTTACTAGAATACATCGAGATATTTCAATGCAAATACAATAATCTACGTTGTGGTGTTTCAATTCAGCTAGATTCACTTTCTTGGGGAAAAATCTATGTACATATGACAATCTTCACTAGGATGCTTATTTCAACATATCCATCTACACATCGCTGTAACTATCCATGTTTACTAGAATGCATCGAGATATTTCAATGCAAATACAATAATCTACGTTGAGGTGTTTCTCTTCAGCTAGATTCATTTTCTTGGGGAAAAATCTATCTACATATGACAATATACGTAGACTGATAGATAGCTACATAATTCCATCTACGTGAAGATGTGTCGATATCCATATAACAAACTACATGAAGAGAAATCTGACAACCTGTAAGCTTTTATCTGGATACAAATCTTTAGACAGAAACCAAATAACATCGTGTTATATCAATCGAGATACATATATCAACGTTGAGATGGTTGGATACATATGTTTCCATCTTCATTAAGATGCTTATCTCAACATATCCATCTACACGTCGCTGTAACTATCCATGTTTACTAGAATACATCGAGATATTTCAATGCAAATACAATAATCTACGTTGTGGTGTTTCAATCCAGCTAGATTCACTTTTTTGGGGAAAAATCTATCAACATATGACAATCTACGTAGACTGAAAGATAGCTACATAATTCCAACTACGTGTAGAAGTATCTATATACACATAATAAACAACATGAAGATAAATATGATAACATGTAAGCTTTTATCTGGATACATATCTATAGATAGAAACCAAATCACATCGTGTTATCTCAATCGAGATACATATATCAAAGTTGAGGTGGATGAATACATAAATTTCCATCTTCATTAGGATGCTTATCTCAACATATCCATCTGCACATCGCTGTAACTATCCATGTTTACTAGAATACATCGAGATATTTCAATGCAAATACAATAATCTACGTTGTGGTGTTTCAATTCAGCTAGATTCACTTTCTTGGGGAAAAATCTATCTACATATGACAACCTTCACTAGGATGCTTATTTCAACATATCCATCTACACATCGCTGTAACTATCCACGTTTACTAGAATACATCGAGATATTTCAACGCAAATACAATAATCTACGTTGTGGTGTTTCAATTCAGCTAGATTCACTTTCTTGGGGAAAAATCTATCTACATATGACAATCTACGTAGACTGATAGATAGCTACATAATTCCATCTTCGTGAAGATGTGTTGATATCCATATAACAAGCTACATGGAGATAAATCTGACAACATGTAAGCTTTTATCTGGATACATATCTGTAGACCGAAACCAAATAATATCGTGCTACATCAATCGAGATACATATGTCAACGTTGAGGTGGTTGAATACATATCTTTCCATCTTCACTAGGATGCTTGTCTCAACATATCCATCTACACATCGCTGTAACTATCAATGTTTACTAGAATACATCGAGATATTTCAATGCAAATACAATAATCTACGTTGTGGTGTTTCAATTCATACAGATTCACTTTCTTGGGGAAAAATCTATCTACATATGACAATTTACGTAGACTGATAGATAGCTACATAATTCCATCTTCGTGAAGATGTGTCGATATCCATATAACAAACTACATGAAGATAAATCTGACAACATGTAAGCTTTTATCTGGATACATATCTATAGACAGAAACCAAATCACATCGTGTTATATCAATCAAGATACATATATCAACGTTGAGGATGTTGAATACATACGTTTCCATCTTCATTAAGATGCTTATTTCAACATATATCCATCTACACATCGCTGTAACTATCCATGTTTACTAGAATACATCCAAATATTTCAATGCAAATACAATAATCTACGTTGTGATGTTTCAATTCATTGGATTCATTTTCTTGGGGAAAAATCTATCTACATATGACAATCTACGTAGACTGATAGATAGCTACATAATTCCATCTTCGTGAAGATGTGTCGATATCCATATAACAAACTACATGAAGATAAATCTGACAACATGTAAGCTTTTATCTGGATACATATCTATAGACAGAAACCAAATCACATCGTGTTATATCAATCGAGATACATATATCAACGTTGAGGTGGTTGAATACATATCTTCCCATCTACATTAGGATGCTTATCTCAACATATCCATCTGCACATCGCTGTAACTATCCATGTTTACTAGAATTCATCGAAATATTTCAATGCAAATACAATAATCTACGTTGTGGTGTTTCAATTCAGCCAGATTCACTTTCTTGGGGAAAAATCTATCTACATATGACAATCTACGTAGACTGATAGATAACTACATAATTCCTTCTTCGTGAAGATGTGTCGATATCCATATAGCAAACTACATGAAGATAAATCTGACAACATGTAAGCCTTTATCTGGATACATATCTATAGACAGAAACCAAATCACATCGTGTTATATCAATCGAGATACATATATCAACATTGAGGTGGTTGAACACATATCTTTCCATCTTTATTAGGATGCTTATCTCAACATATCCATCTACACGTCGCTGTAGCTATCCATGTTTACTAGAATACATCGAGATATTTCAATGCAAATACAATAATCTACGTTGTGGTGTGTCAATTCAGATTTATTAACTTTTTTGGGGAAAAATCTATCTACATATGACAATATACGTAAACTGATAGATAGCTACATAACTAAATCTACGCGAAGATGTGTCGATATCCATATAACAAACTACATGTAGATTAATCTGACAACATGTAAGCTTTTATCTGGATACATATCTATAGACAGAAACCAAATCACATCGACTTATATCAATCGAGATACATATATCAACGTTGAGGTGGTTGAATACATATCTTTCCATCTTTATTAGGATGCTTATCTCAACATATCCATCTACACGTCGCTGTAACTATCCATGTTTACTAGAATACATCGAGATATTTCAATGCAAATACAATAATCAACGTTGTAGTGTTTCAATTCAGCTAGATTCACTTTCTTGGGGAAAAATCTATCTTCATATGACAATCTTCACTAGGATGCTTATTTGAACATATCCATCTACACATCGCTGTAACTATCCATGTTTACTAGAATACATCGATATATTTCAATGCAAATACAATAATCTACGTTGTGGTGTTTCATTTCAGCTAGATTCACTTTCTTGGGGAAAAATCTATCTACATATGACAATATACGTAAACTGATAGATAGCTACATAATTCCATCTACGCAAAGATGTGTCGATATCCATATAACAAACTACATGAAGATTAATCTGACAACATGTAAGCTTTTATCTGGATACATATCTATAGACAGAAACCAAATCACATCGTGTTATATCAATCGAGATACATATATCAACGTTGAAGTGGTTGAATACATATGTTTCCATCTTCATTAACATGCTTATCTCAACATATCCATCTGCACATCACTGTAACTATCCATGTTTACTAGAATACATCGAGATATTTCAATGCAAATACAATAATCTACGTTGTGGTGTTTCAATTCAGCTAGATTCTCTTTATTGGGGAAAAATCTATCTACATATGACAATATACGTAAACTGATAGATAGCTACATAATTCCATCTACGCGAAGATGTGTCGATATCCGTATATAACAAACTACATGAAGATAAATCTGACAACATGTATCCTTTTATCTGGATACATATCTATAGACAGAAACCAAATCACATCGTGTTATATCAATCGAGATACATATATCAACGTTGAGGTGGTTGAATACATATCTTTCCATCTTCATTAGGATTCTTATCTCAACATATCCATCTACACGTCCTTGTAACTATCCATGTTTACTAGAATACATCGAGATATTTCAATGCAAATACTATAATCTACGTTGTGGTGTTTCATTTCAGCTAGAATCACTTCTTTGGGGAAAAATCTATCTACATATGATAATCTAGGTAGACTGATAGATAGCTACATAATTCCAACTACGTGTAGAAGTATCTAAATACATATAACAAACTACATGAAGATCAATCTGATAACATGTAAGTTTATGTTTGGAGATATATCTGTAGACCGAAACCAAATTATATCGTGCTACTTCAATCGAGACACATATATCAACGTTGAGGAGGTTGAATACATATGTTTCCATCTTCATTAAGATGCTTATTTCAACATATATCCATCTATACATCGCTGTAACTATCCATGTTTACTAGAATACATCGAGATATTTAAATGCAAATACAATAATCTACGTTGTGGTGTTTCATTTCAGCTAGATTCACTTTTTTGGGGACAAATCTATCTAGATATGACAATCTACGTTGACTGATAGATAGCTACACAATTCCAACTACGTGTAGAAGTATCTAAATACATATAACAAACTACATGAAGATAAATCTGATAACATGTAAGGTTATGTTTGGAGATATATCTGTAGACCGAAACCAAATTATATCGTGCTACTTCAATCGAGACACATATATCAACGTTGAGGTGGTTGAATACATATCTTTCCATCTTCACAAGGATGCTTATCTCAACATATCCATAATCACATCGCTGTAACTATCCATCTTTACTAGAATACATCGAGATATTTCAATGCAAATACAATAATCTACGTTGTGGTGTTTCAATTCAGCTAGATTCACTTTCTTGGGGAAAAATCTATCTACATATGACAATATACGTAGACTGATAGATAGCTACATAATTCCATCTACGTGAAGATGTGTCGTTATCCATATAACAAACTAGTTGAAGATGAATCTGACAACATGTAAGCTTTTATCTGGATACATATCTATAGACAGAAACCAAATCACATCGTGTTATATCAATCGAGATACATATATCAACGTTGAGGTGGTTGAATACATATCTTTCCATCTTCATTAAGATGCTTATCTCAACATATCCATCTGCACATCGCTGTAACTATCCATGTTTACTAGAATACATCGAGATATTTCAATGCAAATACAATAATCTACGTAATGGTGCTTCAATTCAGATAGATTCACTTTCTTGGGGAAAAATCTATCTACATATGACAATATACGTAAACTCATAGATAGCTACATAATTACATCTTCGTGAAGATGTGTCGATATCCATATTACAAACAACATGAAGATAAATCTGACAACATGTAATCTTTCATCTGGATACATATCTATAGACAGAAACCAAATCACATCGTGTTATATCAATCGAGATACATATATCAACGTTGAGGAGGTTGAATAAATATGTTTCCATCTTCATTAAGATGCTTATCTGCACATCGCTGTAACTATCCATGTTTACTAGAATACATCCAGATATTTCAATGCAAATACAATAATCTACGTAATGGTGCTTCAATTCAGCTATATTCACTTTCTTGGGGAAAAATCTATCTACATATGACAATCTACGTAGACTGATAGATAGCTACATAATTACATCTTCGTGAAGATGTGTCGATATCCATATAACAAACAACATGAAGATAAATCTGACAACATGTAATATTTCATCTGGATACATATCTATAGACAGAAACCAAATCACATCGTGTTATATCAATCGAGATACATATATCAACGTTGAGGAGGTTGAATACATATGTTTACATCTTCATTAAGATGCTTATTTCAACATATATCCATCTAAACATCGCTGTAACTATCCATGTTTACTAGAATACATCGATATATTTCAATTCAAATACAATAATCTACGTTGTGGTGTTTCATTTCAGCTAGATTCACTTTCTTGGGGAAATATCTATCTACATATGACAATCTACGTAGACTGATAGATAGCTACATAATTCCAACTAAGTGTAGAAGTATCTATATACATATAACAAACTACATGAAGATAAATCTGATAACATGTAAGCTGGTGTTTGGAGATATATCTGTAGACCGAAAACAAATTATATCGTGCTACATCAATCGAGATACATATATCAACGTTGAGGTGGTTGAAAACATATGTTTCCATCTTCATTATGATGCTTATCTCAACATATCCATCTACACATCGCTGTAACTATCCATAATTACCAGAATACATCGTGATATTTCAATGCAAATACAATAATCTACGTTGTGGTGTTTCAATTCAGCTAGATTCACTTTCTTGGGGAAAAATCTATCTACATATGACAATATACGTAAACTGATAGATAGCTACATCATTTCATCTACGCGAAGATGTGTCGATATTCGTATTACAAACTACATGAAGATAAATCTGACAACATGTAAGCTTTTATCTGGATACATATCTATAGACAGAAACCAAATCACATCGTGTTATATCAATCGAGATTCATATATCAACGTTGAGATGGTTGAATACATATCTTTCAATCTTCATTAGGATGCTTATCTCAACATATCCATCTACACGTCGCTATAATTATCAATGTTTACTAGAGTACATCGAGATATTTCAATGCAAATACAATAATCTACGTTGTGGTGTTTCAATTCAGCTAGATTCACTTTCTTGGGGGAAAATCTATCTACATATGACAATATACGTAAACTGATAGATAGCTACATAATTCCATCTACGCGAAGATGTGTCGATATCCATATAACAAACTACATCAAGATAAATCTGACAACATGTAAGCTTTTATCTGGATACATATCTATAGACAGAAACGAAATCACATCGTGATATATCAATCGAGATACATATATCAACGTTGAGGTGGTTGAATACATATCTTTCAATCTTCATTAGGATGATTATCTCAACATATCCATCTAAACGTCTCTATAACTATCCATGTTTACTAGAATACATCGAGATATTTCAATGCAAATACAATAATCTACGTTGTGGTGTTTCAATTCAGCTAGATTCAGTATTTTGGGGAAAAATCTATCTACATATGACAATCTACGTAGACTGATAGATAGCTACATAATTCCAACTACGTGTAGAAGTATCTATATATACATAACAAACAACATGAAGATAAATATGATAACATGTAAGCTTTTATCTGGATACATATCTATAGACAGAAACCAAATCACATCGTGTTATATCAATCGAAATAAATATAACAACGTTGAGGTGGTTGAATACATATCTTTCCATCTTCATTAGGATTCTTATCTCAACATATCCATCTACACGTCGTTGCAACTATCCATGTTTACTAGAATACATCGAGATATTTCAATTGAAATACAATAATCTACGTTGTGGTGTTTCAATCCAGCTAGATTCACTCTCTTGGGGATAAATCTATCTACATATGACAATCTTCACTAGGATGCTTATTTGAACATATCCATCTACACATCGCTGTAACTATCCATGTTTACTAGAATATATCGAGATATTTCAATGTAAATACAATAATCTACTTTTTGTTGTTTCAATTCAGCTAGATTCACTTTCTTGGGGAAAAATCTATCTACATATGACAATATACGTAGACTGATAGATAGCTACATAATTCCATCTACGTGAAGATGTGTCGATATCCATATAACAAGCTACATGAAGATAAATCTGACAACATGTAAGCTTTTATCTGGATACATATCTATAGACAGAAACCAAATCACATCGTGTTATATCAATCGAGATACATATATCAACGTTGAGGTGTTTGAAAACATATGTTTCCATCTTCATTAAGATGGTTATCTCAACATATCCATCTGCACATCGCTGTAACTATCCATGTTTACTAGAATACATCGAGATATTTCAATGCAAATACAATAATCTACGTAATGGTGCTTCAATTCAGCTAGATTCACTTTCTTGGGGAAAAATCTATCTACATATGACAATCTACGTAGACTGATAGATAGCTACATTATTCCATCTTCGTGAAGATGTGTCGATATCCATATAACAAACTACATGAAGATAAGTCTGACAACATGTAAGCTTTTATCTGGATACATATCTACAGACAGAAACCAAATCACATCGTGTTATCTCAATCGAGATACATATATCAACGTTGAGGTGGTTGAATACATATGTTTCCATCTTCATTAAGATGCTTATCTCAACATATTCATATATACACATAACAAAAAACATCAAGATAAATATGATAACATGTAAGCTTTTATCTGGATACATATCTATAGACAGAAACCAAATCACATCGTGTTATATCAATCGAGATACATACATCAACGTTGAGGTGGTTGAAATCATATCTTTCCATCTTTATTAGGATGCTTATCTCAACATATCCATCTACACGTCGCTGTAACTATCCATGTTTACTAGAATACATCGAGATATTTCAATGCAAATACAATAAGCTACGTTGTGGTGTTTCAATTCAGCTAGATTCACTTTCTTGGGGAAAAATCTATCTACATATGACAATATACGTAGACTGATAGATAGCTACATCATTCCATCTACGTGAAAATGTGTCGATATCCATATAACAAACTACATGAAGATAAATCTGACAACATGTAAGCTTTTATCTGGATACATATCTATAGACAGAAACCAAATCACATCGTGTTATATCAATCGAGATACATATATCAACGCTGAGGTGGTTGAATACATATCTTTCAATCTTCATTAGGATGCTTATCTCAACATATCCATCTACACGTCGCTGTATCTATCCATGTTTACTAAATACATCGAGATATTTCAATGCAAATACAATAATCTACGTTGTGGTGTTTCAATTCAGCTAGATTCACTTTCTCGGGGAAAATTCTATCTACATATGACAGTATACGTAAACTGATAGATAGCTACATAATTCCATCTACGCGAAGATGTGTCGATATCCATATAACAAACTACATGAAGATAAATCTGACAACATGTAAGCTTTTATCTGGATACATATCTATTGACAGAAACCAAATCACATCGTGTTATATCAATCGAGATACATATATCAACGTTGAAGTGGTTGAATACATATGTTTCCATCTTCATTAAGATGCTTATCTCAACATATCCATCTGCACATCGCTGTAACTATCCATGTTTTCTAGAATACATCGAGATATTTCAATGCAAATACAATAATCTACGTAATGGTGCTTCAATTCAGCTAGATTCACTGTCTTGGGGAAAAATCTATCTACATATGACAATCTACGTAGACTGATAGATAGCTACATTATTCCATCTTCGTGAAGATGTGTCGATATCCATATAACAAACTACATGAAAATAAGTCTGACAACATGTAAGGTTTTATTTGGATACATATCTATAGACAGAATCCAAATCACATCGTGTTATCTCAATCGAGATAAATATATCAACGTTGAGGTGGTTGAATACATATGTTTCCATCTTCATTAAAATGCTTATCTCAACATATTCATATATACACATAACAAACAACATCAAGATAAATATGATAACATGTAAGCTTTTATCTGGATACATATCTATAGACAGAAACCAAATCACATCATGTTATATCAATCGAGATACATACATCAACGTTGAGGTGGTTGAAAACATATCTTTCCATCTTTATTAGGATGCTTATCTCAACATATCCATCTACACGTCGATGTAACTATCCATGTTTACTAGAATACATCGAGATATTTCAATGCAAATACAATAAGCTACGTTGTGGTGTTTCAATTCAGCTGGATTCACTTTCTTGGGGAAAAATCTATCTACATATGACAATCTTCACTAGGATGCTTATTTGAACATATCCATCTACACATCGCTGTAACTATCCATGTTTACTAGAATACATCGAGATATTTCAATGCAAATACAATAATCTACGTTGTGGTGTTTCAGTTCAGCTAGATTCACTTTCTTGGGGAAATATCTATCTACATATGACAATATACGTAGACTGATAGCTAGCTACATAATTCCATCTACGTTAAGATGTGTCGATATCCATATAACAAACTACATGAAGATAAATCTGACAACATGTAAGCTTTTATCTGGATACATATCTATAGACAGAAACCAAATCACATCGTGTTATATCAATCGAGATACATATATCAACGTTCAAGTGGTTGAATACATATGTTTCCATCTTCATTAAGATGCTTATCTCAACATATCCATCTGCACATCGCTGTAACTATGCATGTTTACTAGAATACATCGAGATATTTCAATGCAAATACAATAATCTACGTAATGGTGCTTCAATTCAGCTAGATTCACTTTCTTGGGGAAAAATCTATCTACATATGACAATATACATAGACTGATAGATAGCTACATAATTCCATCTACGCGAAGATGTGTCGATATCCATATAACAAACTACATAAAGATAAATCTGACAACATGTAAACTTTTATCTGGATACATATCTATAGACAGAAACCAAATCACATCGTGTTATATCAATCGAGATACATATATCAACGTTCAAGTGGTTGAATACATATGTTTCCATCTTCATTAAGATGCTTATCTCAACATATCCATCTGCACATCGCTGTAACTATGCATGTTTACTAGAATACATCGAGATATTTCAATGCAAATACAATAATCTACGCAATGGTGCTTCAATTCAGCTAGATTCACTTTCTTGGGGAAAAATCTATCTACATATGACAATATACATAGACTGATAGATAGCTACATAATTCCATCTACGCGAAGATGTGTCGATATCCATATAACAAACTACATAAAGATAAATCTGACAACATGTAAACTTTTATCTGGATACATATCTATAGACAGAAACCAAATTACATCGTGTTATATCAATCGAGATACATATATCAACGTTGAGATGGTTGAATACATATCTTTCAATCTTCATTAGGATGCTTATCTCAACATATCCATCTACATGTCGCTATAACTATCCATGTTTACTAGAATACATCGAGATATTTCAATGCAAATACAATAATCTACGTTGTGGTGTTTCAATTCAGCCAGATTCACTTTTTTGGGGAAAAATCTATCTACATATGACAATCTACGTAGACTGATAGATAGCTACATAATTCCAACTACGTGTAGAAGTATCTATATACACATAACCAACAACATGAAGATAAATATGACAACATGTAAGCTTTTATCTGGATACATATATATAGACAGAAACCAAATCACATCGTGTTATATCAATCGAGATACATATATCAACGTTGAAGTGGTTGAATACATATGTTTCCATCTTCATTAGGAGGCTGATTTCAACATATCCATCTACACATCGCTGTAACTATCCATGTTTACTAGAATACATCGAGATATTTCAATGCAAATACAATAATCTACGTAATGGTGTTTCAATTCAGCTAGATTCACTTTCTTGGGGAAAAATCTATCTACATATGACAATATACGTAGACTGATAGATAGCTACATAATTCCATCTACGCCAAGATGTGTCGATATCCATATAACAAACTACATAAAGATAAATCTGACAACATGTAAGCTTTTATCTGGATACATATCTATAGACATAAACCAAATTACATCGTGTTATATCAATCGAGATACATATATCAACGTTGAGGTGGTTGAATACATATCTTTCAATCTTCATTAGGATGCTTATCTCAACATATCCATCTACACGTCGCTGTAACTATCCATGTTTACTAGAATACATCGAGATATTTCAATGCAAATACAATAAGCTACGTTGTGGTGTTTCAATTCAGCTAGATTCACTTTCTTGGGGAAAAATCTATCTACATATGACAATCTTCACTAGGATGCTTATTTGAACATATCCATCTACACATCGCTGTAACTATCCATGTTTACTAGAATACATCGAGATATTTCAATGGAAATACAATAATCTACGTTGTGGTGTTTCAATTCAGCTAGATTCACTTTCGTGGTGAAAAATCTATCTACATATGACAATATACGTAGACTGATAGATAGCTACATAATTCCAACTTCGTGAAGATGTGTCGATATCCATATAACAAACTACATGAAGATAAATCTGACAACATGTAAGCTTTTATCTGGATACATATCTATAGACAGAAACCAAATCACATCGTGTTATCTCAATCGAGATACATATATCAACGTTGAAGTGGTTGAATACATATGTTTCCATCTTCATTAAGATTCTTATCTCAACATATCCATCTGCACATCGCTGTAACTATCCATGTTTACTAGAATACATCGAGATATTTCAATGCAAATACAATAATCTACGTAATGGTGCTTAAATTCAGCTAGATTCACTTTCTTGGGGAAAAATCTATCTACATATGACAATCTACGTAGACTGATAGATAGCTACATAATTCCATCTTCGTGAAGATGTGTCGATATCCGTATAACAAACTACATGAAGATAAATCTGACAACATGTAAGCTTTAATCTGGATTCATATCTAAAAACAGAAACCAAATCACATCGTGTTATATCAATCGAGATACATATATCAACGTTGATGTGGTTGAATACATATCTTTCAATCTTCATTAGGATGCTTATCTCAACATATCCATCTACACTTCGCTATAACTATCCATGTTTACTAGAATACATCGAGATATTTCAATGCAAATACAATAATCTACGTTGTGGTGTTTCAATTCAGCTAGATTCACTTTCTTGGGGAAAAATCTATCTACATATGACAATATACGTAAACTGATAGCTACATAATTCCATCTACGCGAAGATGTGTCGATATCCGTATATAACAAACTACATGAAGATAAATCTGACAACATGTATCCTTTTATCTGGATACATATCTATAGACAGAAACCAAATCACATCGTGTTATATCAATCGAGATACATATATCAACGTTGAGGTGGTTGAATACATATCTTTCCATCTTCATTAGGATTCTTATCTCAACATATCCATCTACACGTCCTTGTAACTATCCATGTTTACTAGAATACATCGAGATATTTCAATGCAAATACTATAATCTACGTTGTGGTGTTTCATTTCAGCTAGAATCACTTCTTTGGGGAAAAATCTATCTACATATGATAATCTAGGTAGACTGATAGATAGCTACATAATTCCAACTACGTGTAGAAGTATCTAAATACATATAACAAACTACATGAAGATAAATCTGATAACATGTAAGCTTATGTTTGGAGATATATCTGTAGACCGAAACCAAATTATATCGTGCTACTTCAATCGAGACACATATATCAACGTTGAGGAGGTTGAATACATATGTTTCCATCTTCATTAAGATGCTTATTTCAACATATATCCATCTATACATCGCTGTAACTATCCATGTTTACTAGAATACATCGAGATATTTCAATGCAAATACAATAATCTACGTTGTGGTGTTTCATTTCAGCTAGATTCACTTTTTTGGGGACAAATCTATCTACATATGACAATCTACGTAGACTGATAGATAGCTACACAATTCCAACTACGTGTAGAAGTATCTAAATACATATAACAAACTACATGAAGATAAATCTGATAACATGTAAGGTTATGTTTGGAGATATATCTGTAGACCGAAACCAAATTATATCGTGCAACATCAATCGAGACACATATATCAACGTTGAGGTGGTTGAATACATATCTTTCCATCTTCACAAGGATGCGTATCTCAACATATCCATAATCACATCGCTGTAACTATCCATCTTTACTAGAATACATCGAGATATTTCAATGCAAATACAATAATCTACGTTGTGGTGTTTCAATTCAGCTAGATTCACTTTCTTGGGGAAAAATCTATCTACATATGACAATATACGTAGACTGATAGATAGCTACATAATTCCATCTACGTGAAGATGTGTCGTTATCCATATAACAAACTAGTTGAAGATGAATCTGACAACATGTAAGCTTTTATCTGGATACATATCTATAGACAGAAACCAAATCACATCGTGTTATATCAATCGAGATACATATATCAACGTTGAGGTGGTTGAATACATATCTTTCCATCTTCATTAAGATGCTTATCTCAACATATCCATCTGCACATCGCTGTAACTATCCATGTTTACTAGAATACATCGAGATATTTCAATGCAAATACAATAATCTACGTAATGGTGCTTCAATTCAGCTAGATTCACTTTCTTGGGGAAAAATCTATCTACATATGACAATATACGTAAACTCATAGATAGCTACATAATTACATCTTCGTGAAGATGTGTCGATATCCATATAACAAACAACATGAAGATAAATCTGACAACATGTAATCTTTCATCTGGATACATATCTATAGACAGAAACCAAATCACATCGTGTTATATCAATCGAGATACATATATCAACGTTGAGGAGGTTGAATAAATATGTTTCCATCTTCATTAAGATGCTTATCTCAACATATCCATCTGCACATCGCTGTAACTATCCATGTTTACTAGAATACATCCAGATATTTCAATGCAAATACAATAATCTACGTAATGGTGCTTCAATTCATCTATATTCACTTTCTTGGGGAAAAATCAATCTACATATGACAATCTACGTAGACTGATAGATAGCTACATAATTACATCTTCGTGAAGATGTGTCGATATCCATATAACAAACAACATGAAGATAAATCTGACAACATGTAATATTTCATCTGGATACATATCTATAGACAGAAACCAAATCACATCGTGTTATATCAATCGAGATACATATATCAACGTTGAGGAGGTTGAATACATATGTTTCCATCTTCATTAAGATGCTTATTTCAACATATATCCATCTAAACATCGCTGTAACTATCCATGTTTACTAGAATACATCGATATATTTCAATGCAAATACAATAATCTACGTTGTGGTGTTTCATTTCAGCTAGATTCACTTTCTTGGGGAAATATCTATCTACATATGACAATCTACGTAGACTGATAGATAGCTACATAATTCCAACTAAGTGTAGAAGTATCTATATACATATAACAAACTACATGAAGATAAATCTGATAACATGTAAGCTGGTGTTTGGAGATATATCTGTAGACCGAAAACAAATTATATCGTGCTACATCAATCGAGATACATATATCAACGTTGAGGTGGTTGAAAACATATGTTTCCATCTTCATTATGATGCTTATCTCAACATATCCATCTACACATCGCTGTAACTATCCATAATTACCAGAATACATCGTGATATTTCAATGCAAATACAATAATCTACGTTGTGGTGTTTCAATTCAGCTAGATTCACTTTCTTGGGGAAATATCTATCTACATATGACAATATACGTAAACTGATAGATAGCTACATCATTTCATCTACGCGAAGATGTGTCGATATCCGTATTACAAACTACATGAAGATAAATCTGACAACATGTAAGCTTTTATCTGGATACATATCTATAGCCAGAAACCAAATCACATCGTGTTATATCAATCGAGATTCATATATCAACGTTGAGATGGTTGAATACATATCTTTCAATCTTCATTAGGATGCTTATCTCAACATATCCATCTACACGTCGCTATAATTATCAATGTTTACTAGAGTACATCGAGATATTTCAATGCAAATACAATAATCTACGTTGTGGTGTTTCAATTCAGCTAGATTCACTTTCTTGGGGGAAAATCTATCTACATATGACAATATACGTAAACTGATAGATAGCTACATAATTCCATCTACGCGAAGATGTGTCGATATCCATATAACAAACTACATCAAGATAAATCTGACAACATGTAAGCTTTTATCTGGATACATATCTATAGACAGAAACGAAATCACATCGTGTTATATCAATCGAGATACATATATCAACGTTGAGGTGGTTGAATACATATCTTTGCATCTTTATTAGGATGGTATTCTCAACATATCCATCTACACGTCGCTGTAGCTATCCATGTTTACTAGAATACATCGAGATATTTCAATGCAAATACAATGATCTACGTTGTTGTGTTTCAATTCAGCTAGATTCACTTTCTTGGGGAAAAATCTATGCACATATGACAATCTTCACTAGGATGCTTATTTCAACATATCCATCTACACATCGCTGTAACTATCCCTGTTTACTAGAATACATCGAGATATTTCAATGCAAATACAATAATCTACGTTGTCGTGTTTCTCTTCAGCTAGATTCACTTTCTTGGGGAAAAATCTATCTACAGATGACAATCTACGTAGACTGATAGATAGATACATAATACCATCTTCGTGAAGATGTGTCGATAGTAATATAACAAACTACATGAAGATAAGTCTGACAACATGTAAGCTTTTATCTGGATACATATCTATAGACAGAAACCAAATCACATCGTGTTATCTCAATCGAGATACATATATCAACGTTGAGGTGGTTGAATACGTATGTTTCCATCTTCATTAAGATGCTTATCTCAACATATCCATATATACCCATAACAAACAACATCAAGATAAATATGATAACATGTAATCTTTTATCTGGATACATATCTATAGACAGAAACCAAATCACATCGTGTTATCTCAATCGAGATACATATATCAACGTTGAGGTGGTTGAATACATAACTTTCCATCTTGATTAAGATGCTTATCTCAAAATATCCATCTGCACATCGCTGTAACTATCCATGTTTACTAGAATACATCGAGATATTTCAATGCAAATAAAATAATCTACGTTGTGGTGTTCCAATTCAGCTAGATTCACTTTCTTGGGGAAAAATCTATCTACATATGACAATATACGTAGACTGATAGATAGCTACATAATTCCATCTACGTGAAGATGAGTCGATATTTATATAACAAACTACATGAAGATAAATCTGACAACATGTAAGCTTTTATCTGGATACATATCTATAGACAGAAACCAAATCCCATCGTGTTATCTCAATCGAGATACATATATCAACGTTGAGGTGGTTGAATACATATCTTTCCGTCTTCATTAAGATGTTCATCTCAACATAAACAATAGCACTTCGCTGTAACTATCCATGTTTACTAGAATACATTGAGATATTTCAATGCAAATACAATCTACGTTGTGGTGTTTCAATTCAGCTAGATTCACTTTCTTGGGGAAAAATCTATCTACATATGAAAATATACGCAGACTGATAGATAGCTACATAATTCCATCTTCGTGAAGATGTGTCGATATCCATATAACAAACTACATGAAGATAAATCTGACAACATGTAAGCTTTTATCTGGATACATATCTATAGACAGAAACCAAATCACATAGTGTTATATCAATCTAGATCCATATATCAACGTTGAGCTGGTAGAATACATATCTTTCCATCTTCATTAGGATGCTAATCTCAACATATCCATCTGCACATCGCTGTAACTATCCATGTTTACTAGAATACATCGAGATATTTCAATGCAAATACAATGATCTACGTTGTTGTGTTTCAATTCAGCTAGATTCACTTTCTTGGGGAAAAATCTATGCACATATGACAATCTTCACTAGGATGCTAATTTCAACATATCCATCTACACATCGCTGTAACTATCCCTGTTTACTAGAATACATCGAGATATTTCAATGCAAATACAATAATCTACGTTGTCGTGTTTCTCTTCAGCTAGATTCACTTTCTTGGGGAAAAATCTATCTACATATGACAATATACGTAGACTGATAGATAGCTACATAATTCCATCTACGTGAAGATGTGTCGATATCCATATGACAAACTACATGAAGATAAATCTGACAGCCTGTAAGCTTTTATCTGGATACATATCTATAGACAGACACCAAATATCATCGTGTTATATGAATCGAGATACATATATCAACGTTGCCGTGGTTGAATACATATGTTTCTATCTTCATTAAGATGCTTATCTCAACATATCCATCTGCACATCGCTATAACTATCCATGTTTACTAGGATACATCGAGATATTTCAATGCAAATACAATAATCTACGTAATGGTGCTTCAATTCAGCTAGATTCACTTTCTTGGGGAAAAATCTATCTACATATGACAATATACGTAGACTGATAGATAGCTACATAATTCCATCTACGTGAGGATGTGTCGATATCCATATAACAAACTACATGAAGATAAATCTGACAACATGTAAGCTTTTATCTGGATACATATCTATAGACAGAAACCAAATCACATCGTGTTATCTCAATCGAGATACATATAGCAACGTTGAGGTGGTTGAATACATATTATTTCCATCTTCATTAGGATGCTTATCTCAACATATCCATCTGAAAATCGCTGTAACTATCCATGTTTACTAGAATACATCGAGATATTTCAATGCAAATACAATAATCTACGTTGTGGTGTTTCAATTCAGCTAGAGTGACTTTCTTGGGGAAAAATCTATGTACATATGACAATCTTCACTAGGATGCTTATTTCAACATATCCATCTACACATCGCTGTAACTATCCATGTTTACTAGAATACATCGAGATATTTCAATGCAAATACAATAATCTACGTTGTGGTGTTTCAATTCAGCTAGATTCACTTTCTTGGGGAAAAATCTATGTACATATGACAATCTTCACTAGGATGCTTATTTCAACATATCCATCTACACATCGCTGTAACTATCCATGTTTACTAGAATGCATCGAGATATTTCAATGCAAATACAATAATCTACGTTGAGGTGTTTCTCTTCAGCTAGATTCATTTTCTTGGGGAAAAATCTATCTACATATGACAATATACGTAGACTGATAGATAGCTACATAATTCCATCTACGTGAAGATGTGTCGATATCCATATAACAAACTACATGAAGAGAAATCTGACAACCTGTAAGCTTTTATCTGGATACAAATCTTTAGACAGAAACCAAATAACATCGTGTTATATCAATCGAGATACATATATCAACGTTGAGGTGGTTGGATACATATGTTTCCATCTTCATTAAGATGCTTATCTCAACATATCCATCTACACGTCGCTGTAACTATCCATGTTTACTAGAATACATCGAGATATTTCAATGCAAATACAATAATCTACGTTGTGGTGTTTCAATCCAGCTAGATTCACTTTTTTGGGGAAAAATCTATCAACATATGACAATCTACGTAGACTGAAAGATAGCTACATAATTCCAACTACGTGTAGAAGTATCTATATACACATAATAAACAACATGAAGATAAATATGATAACATGTAAGCTTTTATCTGGATACATATCTATAGATAGAAACCAAATCACATCGTGTTATCTCAATCGAGATACATATATCAACGTTGAGGTGGATGAATACATAAATTTCCATCTTCATTAGGATGCTTATCTCAACATATCCATCTGCACATCGCTGTAACTATCCATGTTTACTAGAATACATCGAGATATTTCAATGCAAATACAATAATCTACGTTGTGGTGTTTCAATTCAGCTAGATTCACTTTCTTGGGGAAAAATCTATCTACATATGACAACCTTCACTAGGATGCTTATTTCAACATATCCATCTACACATCGCTGTAACTATCCACGTTTACTAGAATACATCGAGATATTTCAACGCAAATACAATAATCTACGTTGTGGTGTTTCAATTCAGCTAGATTCACTTTCTTGGGGAAAAATCTATCTACATATGACAATCTACGTAGACTGATAGATAGCTACATAATTCCATCTTCGTGAAGATGTGTTGATATCCATATAACAAGCTACATGGAGATAAATCTGACAACATGTAAGCTTTTATCTGGATACATATCTGTAGACCGAAACCAAATAATATCGTGCTACATCAATCGAGATACATATGTCAACGTTGAGGTGGTTGAATACATATCTTTCCATCTTCACTAGGATGCTTGTCTCAACATATCCATCTACACATCGCTGTAACTATCAATGTTTACTAGAATACATCGAGATATTTCAATGCAAATACAATAATCTACGTTGTGGTGTTTCAATTCATACAGATTCACTTTCTTGGGGAAAAATCTATCTACATATGACAATTTACGTAGACTGATAGATAGCTACATAATTCCATCTTCGTGAAGATGTGTCGATATCCATATAACAAACTACATGAAGATAAATCTGACAACATGTAAGCTTTTATCTGGATACATATCTATAGACAGAAACCAAATCACATCGTGTTATATCAATCAAGATACATATATCAACTTTGAGGATGTTGAATACATACGTTTCCATCTTCATTAAGATGCTTATTTCAACATATATCCATCTACACATCGCTGTAACTATCCATGTTTACTAGAATACATCCAAATATTTCAATGCAAATACAATAATCTACGTTGTGATGTTTCAATTCATTGGATTCATTTTCTTGGGGAAAAATCTATCTACATATGACAATCTACGTAGACTGATAGATAGCTACATAATTCCATCTTCGTGAAGATGTGTCGATATCCATATAACAAACTACATGAAGATAAATCTGACAACATGTAAGCTTTTATCTGGATACATATCTATAGACAGAAACCAAATCACATCGTGTTATATCAATCGAGATACATATATCAACGTTGAGGTGGTTGAATACATATCTTCCCATCTACATTAGGATGCTTATCTCAACATATCCATCTGCACATCGCTGTAACTATCCATGTTTACTAGAATTCATCGAAATATTTCAATGCAAATACAATAATCTACGTTGTGGTGTTTCAATTCAGCCAGATTCACTTTCTTGGGGAAAAATCTATCTACATATGACAATCTACGTAGACTGATAGATAACTACATAATTCCTTCTTCGTGAAGATGTGTCGATATCCATATAGCAAACTACATGAAGATAAATCTGACAACATGTAAGCTTTTATCTGGATACATATCTATAGACAGAAACCAAATCACATCGTGTTATATCAATCGAGATACATATATCAACGTTGAGGTGGTTGAATACATATGTTTCCATCTTCATTAAGATGCTTATCTCAACATATCCATCTGCACATCGCTGTAACTATCCATGTTTACTAGAATACATCGAGATAATTCAATGCAAATACAATAATCTACGTAATGGTGCTTCAATTCAGCTAGATTCACTTTCTTGGGGAAAAATCTATCTACATATGACAATCTACGTAGACTGATAGATAGCTACATAATTCCATCTTCGTGAAGATGTGTCGATATCCATATAACAAACTGCATGAAGATAAATCTGACAACATGTAAGCTTTTATCTGGATACATATCTATAGACAGAAACCAAATCACATCGTGTTATATCAATCAAGATACATATATCAACGTTGAGGATGTTGAATACATACATTTCCATCTTCATTAAGATGCTTATTTCAACATATATCCATCTACACATCGCTGTAACTATCCATGTTTACTAGAATACATCCAGATATTTCAATGCAAATACAATAATCTACGTTGTTATGTTTAAATTCAGCTGGATTCATTTTCTTGGGGAAAAATCTATCTACATATGACAATATACGTAGACTCATAGATAGCTACATAATTCCATCTACGTGAAGATGTGTCGATATCCATATAACAAACTACATGAAGATAAATCTGACAACATGTAAGCTTTTATCTGGATACATATCTATGGACCGAAACCATATCACATCGTGTTATATCAATCGAGATACATATATCAACGTTGACGTGGTTGAATACATATGTTTCCATCTTCATTAAGATATTTATCTCAACATATCCATCTGCACATCGCTGTAACTATCCATGTTTACTAGAATACATCGAGATATTTCAATGCAAATACAATAATCTACGTAATGGTGCTTCAATTCAGCTAGATTCACTTTCTTGGGGAAAAATCTATCTACATATGACAATCTACGTAGACTGATAGATAGCTACATAATTCCATCTTCGTGAAGATGTGTCGATATCCATATAACAAACTGCATGAAGATAAATCTGACAACATGTAAGCTTTTATCTGGATACATATCTATAGACAGAAACCAAATCACATCGTGTTATCTCAATCGAGATACATATATCAACGTTGACGTGGTTGAATACATATCTTTCCATCTTCATTAAGATGCTTATCTCAACATATCCATCTGCACATCGCTGTAACTATCCATGTTTACTAGAATACATCGATATATTTCAATACAAATACAATAATCTACGTTGTGGTGTTTCATTTCAGCTAGATTCACTTTCTTGGGGAAAAATCTATCTACATATGACAATCTACGTAGACTGATAGATAGCTACATAATTCCTTCTTCGTGAAGATGTGTCGATATCCATATAACAAACTACATGAAGATAAATCTGATAACATGTAAGCTGATGTTTGGAGATATATCTGTAGACCGAAACCAAATTATATCGTGCTACATCAATCGAGATACATATATCAACGTTGGGGTGGTTGAATGCATATCTTTACATCTTCATTAGGATGCTTATCTCAACATACCCATCTACACATCGCTGTAACTATCCATGTTTACTACAATACATCGAGATATTTCAATGCAAATACAATAATCTACGTTGTGGCGTTTCAATTCAGCTAGATTAACTTTCTTGCGGAAAAATCTATCTACATATGACAATCTACGTAGACTGCTAGATAGCTACATAATTCCATCTTCGTGAAGATGTGTCGATATCCATATAACAAACTACATGAACATAAATCTGACAACATGTAAGCTTTTATCTGGATACATATCTATAGACAGAAACCAAATCACATTGTGTTATATCAATCGAGATACATATATAAACGTTGAGGAGTTTGAATACTTATGTTTCCATCTTCATTAAGATGCTTATTTCAACATATATCCATCTACACATCGCTGTAACTATCCATGTTTACTAGAATACATCGAGATATTTCAATGCAAATACAATAATCTACGTTGTGTTGTTTCAATTCAGCTAGATTCACTTTCTTGGGGAAATATCTATCTACATGTGACAATCTACGTAGACTGATAGATACCTACAAAATTCCAACTACGTGTAGAAGTATCCTGATACATATAACAAACTACATGAAGATAAATCTGATAACATATAAGCTGATGTATGGAGATATATAAGAAGGCCGAAATCAAATTATATCGTGCTACATCAATCGAGATACATATATCAACGTTGAGGTGGTTGAATACATATCTTTCCATCGTCATTAAGATGCTTATCTCAACATATACATCTGAAAATCGCTGTAACTATCCATGTTTACTAGAATACATCCAGATATTTCAATGCAAATACAATAATCTACGTAATGGTGCTTCAAATCAGCTAGATTTACTTTCTTGGGGAAAAATCTATCTACTTATGACAATCTACGTAGACTGATAGATAGCTACATAATTCCATCTTCGTGAAGATGTGTCGATATCCATATAACAAACAACATGAAGATAAATCTGACAACATGTAATCTTTCATCTGGATACATATATATAGACAGAAACCAAATCACATCGTGTTATATCAATCGAGATGCATATATCAACGTTGAGGAGGTTGAATACATATGTTTCCATCTTCATTAAGATTCTTATTTCAACATATATCCATCTACACATCGCTGTAACTATCCATGTTTACTAGAATACATCGATATAATTCAATGCAAATACTATAATCTACGTTGTGGTGTTTCATTTCAGCTAGATTCACTTTCTTGGGGAAATATCTATCTACATATGACAATCTACGTAGACTGATAGATAGCTACATAATTCCAACTACGTGTAGAAGTATCTGTATACATATAACAAACTACATGAAGATAAATATGATAACATGTAAGTTGATGTTTGGAGATATATCTGTAGACCGAAACCAAATTATATCGTGCTACATCAATCAAGAAACATATATCAACGTTGAGGTGGTTGAATACATATCTTTCCATCTTCATTAGGATGCTTATCTCAACATATCTATCTGCACAAAGCTGTAACTATCCATGTTTACTAGAATACATCGAGATATTTCAATGCAAATACAATAATCTACGTTGTGGTGCTTCAATTCAGCTAGATTCACTTTCTTGGGGAAAAATCAATCTACATATGACAATATTCGTAGACTGATAGATATCTACATAATTCCATCTACGTGAAGATGTGTCGATATCCATATTACAAACTACATGAAGATAAATCTGACAACATGTAAGGTTTTATCTGAATACATATCTATAGACAGAAACCAAATCACATCCTCTTATATCAATCGAGATCCATATATCAATGTTGAGGTGGTTGAATACATATCTTTCCATCTTCATTAGGATGCTTATCTCAACATCTCCATCTACACATCGCTGTAACTATCCATGTTTACTAGAATACATCGAGATATTTCAATGCAAATACAATAATCTACGGTGTGGTGTTTCAGTTCAGCTAGACTCTCTTACTTGGGGAAAAATCTATCTACATATGACAATCTTCACTAGGATGCTGATTTCAACATATCCATCTGCACATCTCTGTAACTATCCATGTTTACTAGAATTCATCGAGATATTTCAATGCAAATACAATAATCTACGTAATGGTGTTTCTCTTCAGCTAGATTCACTTTCTTGGGGAAAAATCTATCTACATATGACAATATACGTAGACTGATAGATAGCTACATAATTCCATCTACGTGAAGATGTGTCGATATCCATATAACAAACTAGAAAAAGATAAATCTGACAACATGTAAGCTTTTATCCGGATACATATCTATAGACAGAAACCAAATCACATCGTGTTATATCAATGGAGATACATATATCAACGTTGAGGTGGTTGAATACATATCTTTCGATCTTCATTAAGATATTTATCTCAACATATCCATCTGCACATCGCTGTAACTATCCATGTTTACTAGAGTACATCGAGATATTTCAATGCAAATACAATAATCTACGTAATGGTGCTTCAATTCAGCTAGATTCACTTTCTTGGGGAAAAATCTATCTACATATGACAATCTACGTAGACTGATAGATAGCTACATAATTCCATCTTCGTGAAGATGTGTCGATATCCATATAACAAACTACAGGAAGATAAATCTGACAACATGTAAGCTTTTATCTGGATACATATCTATAGACAGAAACCAAATCACATCGTGTTATATCAATCGAGATACATATATCAACGTTGAGGTGGTTGAATACATATGTTTCCATCTTCATTAAGATGCTTATCTCAACATATCCATCTGCACATCGCTGTAACTATCCATGTTTACTAGAATTCATTGAGAAATTTCAATGCAAATACAATAATCTACGTTGTTGTGTTTCAATTCAGCTAGATTCACTTTCTTGGGGAAATGTCTATCTACATATGACAATCTACGCAGACTGATAGATAGCTAAACAATTCCAACAACGTGTAGAAGTATCTATATACATATAACAAACTACATGAAGATAAATATGATAACATGTAAGCTGATGTTTGGAGATATATCTGTAGACCGAAACCAAATTATATCGTGCTACATCAATCGAGAAACATATATCAACGTTGAGGTGGTTGAATACATATCGTTCCATCTTCACTAGGATGCTTATCTCAACATCTCCATCTACAAATCGCTATAACTATCCATGTTTACTAGAATACATCGAGATATTTCAATGCAAATACAATAATCTACGTAATGGTGCTTCAATTCAGCTAGATTCACCTTCTTGGGGAAAAATCTATCTACATATGACAATTTACGTAGACTGATAGATAGCTACATAATTCCATCTTCGTGAAGACGTGTCGATATCCATATAACAAACTACATGAAGATAAATCTGACAACATGTAAGCTTTTATCTGGATACATATCTATAGACAGAAACCAAATCACATCGTGTTATATCAATCGAGATACATATATCAACGTTGAGGTGGTTGAATACATATCTTTCCATCTTCATTAGGATGCTTATCTCAACATATCCATCTACACATCGCTGTAACTATCCATGTTTAGTTGAATACATCGAGATATTTCAATGCAAATACAATAATCTACGTTGTGGTGTTTCAATTCAGCTAGATTCACTTTCTTGGGGAAACATCTATCTACATATGACAATATACGTAGACTAATAGATAGCTACATAATTCCATCTACGTGAAGATGTGTCGATATCCATATAACAAACTACATGAAGATAAATCTGACAACATGTAAGCTTTTATCTGGATACATATCTATGGACAGAAACCAAATCACATCGTGTTATATCAATCGAGATACATATATCAACGTTGACGTGGTTGAATACATATGTTTCCATCGTCATTAAGATATTTATCTCAACATATCCATCTGCACATCGCTGTAACTATCCATGTTTACTAGGATACATCGAGATATTTCAATGCAAATACAATAATCTACGTAATGGTGCTTCAATTCAGCTAGATTCACTTTCTTGGGGAAAAATCTATCTACATATGACAATCTACGTAGACTGATAGATAGCTACATAATTCCATCTTCGTGAAGATGTGTCGATATCCATATAACAAACTGCATGAAGATAAATCTGACAACATGTAAGCTTTTATCTGGATACATATCTATAGACAGAAACCAAATCACATCGTGTTATCTCAATCGAGATACATATATCAACGTTGACGTGGTTGAATACATATCTTTCCATCTTCATTAAGATGCTTATCTCAACATATCCATCTGCACATCGCTGTAATTATCCATGTTTACTAGAATACATCGATATATTTCAATGCAAATACAATAATCTACGTTGTGGTGTTTCATTTCAGCTAGATTCACTTTCTTGGGGAAATATCTATCTACATATGACAATCTACGTAGACTGATAGATAACTACATAATTCCAACTAAGTGTAGAAGTATCTATATACATATAACAAACTACATGAAGATAAATCTGACAACATGTAAGCTTTTATCTGGATACATATCTATGGACAGAAACCAAATCACATCGTGTTATATCAATCGAGATACATATATCAACGTTGACGTGGTTGAATACATATGTTTCCATCTTCATTAAGATATTTATCTCAACATATCCATCTACACATCGCTGTAACTATCCATGTTTACTAGAATACATCGAGATATTTCAATGCAAATACAATAATGTACGTAATGGTGCTTCAATTCAGATAGATTAACTTTTTGGGGGAAAAATCTATCTACTTATGACAATCTACGTAGACTGATAGATAGCTACATAATTCCATCTTCGTGAAGATGTGTCGATATCCATATAACAAACAACATGAAGATAAATCTGACAACATGTAATCTTTCATCTGGATACATATATATAGACAGAAACCAAATCACATCGTGTTATATCAATCGAGATACATATATCAACGTTGAGGAGGTTGAATACATATGTTTCCATCTTCATTAAGATGCTTATTTCAACATATATCCATCTAAACATCGCTGTGACTATCCATGTTTACTAGAATACATCGATATATTTCAATGCAAATACAATAATCTACGTTGTGGTGTTTCATTTCAGCTAGATTCACTTTCTTCGGGAAATATCTATCTACATATGAGAATCTACGTAGACTGATAGATAGCTACATAATTCCAACTAAGTGTAGAAGTATCTATATACATATAACAAACTACATGAAGATAAATCTGATAACATGTAAGCTGATGTTTGGAGATATATCTGTGGACCGAAACCAAATTATATCGTGCTACATAAATCGAGATACATATATCAACGTTGAGGTGGTTGAATACATATCTTTCCAACTTCACTAGGATGCTTATCTCAACATATCCATCTACAAATCGCTATAACTATCCATGTTTACTAAAATGCATCGAGATATTTCAATGCAAATACAATAATCTACGTAATGGTGCTTCAATTCAGCTATATTCACTTTCTTGGGGAAAAATCTATCTAGATATGAAAATTTACGTAGACTGATAGATAGCTACATAATTCCATCTTCGTGAAGATGTGTCGATATCCATAAAACAAACTACATGAAGATAAGTCTGACAACATGAAAGCTTTTATCTGGATACATATCTATAGACAGAAACCAAATCACATCGTGTTATCTCAATCGAGATACCTATATCAACGTTGTGGTGGTTGAATACATATGTTTCCATCTTCATTAAAATGCTTATGTCAACATATCCATCTGCACATCGCTGTAACTATCCATGTTTACTAGAGTACATCGAGATATTTCAATGCAAATACAACAATCTACGTTGTGGTGTTTCAATTCAGCTAGATTCACTTTCTTGGGGAAAAATCTATATACATATGACAATATACGTAAACTGATAGATAGCTACATAATTCCGTCTACGCGAGGATGTGTCGATATCCGTATAACAAACTACATGAAGATAAATCTGACAACATGTAAGCTTTTATCTGGATACATATCTATAGACAGAAACCAAATCACATCGTGTTATCTCAATCGAGATACATATATCAACGTTGACGTGGTTGAATACATATCTTTCCATCTTCATTAAGATGCTTATCTCAACATATCCATCTGCACATCGCTGTAATTATCCATGTTTACTAGAATACATCGATATATTTCAATGCAAATACAATAATCTACGTTGTGGTGTTTCATTTCAGCTAGATTCACTTTCTTGGGGAAATATCTATCTACATATGACAATCTACGTAGACTGATAGATAACTACATAATTCCAACTAAGTGTAGAAGTATCTATATACATATAACAAACTACATGAAGATAAATCTGACAACATGTAAGCTTTTATCTGGATACATATCTATGGACAGAAACCAAATCACATCGTGTTATATCAATCGAGATACATATATCAACGTTGACGTGGTTGAATACATATGTTTCCATCTTCATTAAGATATTTATCTCAACATATCCATCTACACATCGCTGTAACTATCCATGTTTACTAGAATACATCGAGATATTTCAATGCAAATACAATAATGTACGTAATGGTGCTTCAATTCAGCTAGATTAACTTTTTTGGGGAAAAATCTATCTACTTATGACAATCTACGTAGACTGATAGATAGCTACATAATTCCATCTTCGTGAAGATGTGTCGATATCCATATAACAAACAACATGAAGATAAATCTGACAACATGTAATCTTTCATCTGGATACATATATATAGACAGAAACCAAATCACATCGTGTTATATCAATCGAGATACATATATCAACGTTGAGGAGGTTGAATACATATGTTTCCATCTTCATTAAGATGCTTATTTCAACATATATCCATCTAAACATCGCTGTGACTATCCATGTTTACTAGAATACATCGATATATTTCAATGCAAATACAATAATCTACGTTGTGGTGTTTCATTTCAGCTAGATTCACTTTCTTCGGGAAATATCTATCTACATATGAGAATCTACGTAGACTGATAGATAGCTACATAATTCCAACTAAGTGTAGAAGTATCTATATACATATAACAAACTACATGAAGATAAATCTGATAACATGTAAGCTGATGTTTGGAGATATATCTGTGGACCGAAACCAAATTATATCGTGCTACATAAATCGAGATACATATATCAACGTTGAGGTGGTTGAATACATATCTTTCCAACTTCACTAGGATGCTTATCTCAACATATCCATCTACAAATCGCTATAACTATCCATGTTTACTAAAATGCATCGAGATATTTCAATGCAAATACAATAATCTACGTAATGGTGCTACAATTCAGCTATATTCACTTTCGTGGGGAAAAATCTATCTACATATGATAATTTACGTAGACTGATAGATAGCTACATAATTCCATCTTCGTGAAGATGTGTCGATATCCATAAAACAAACTACATGAAGATAAGTCTGACAACATGAAAGCTTTTATCTGGATACATATCTATAGACAGAAACCAAATCACATCGTGTTATCTCAATCGAGATACCTATATCAACGTTGTGGTGGTTGAATACATATGTTTCCATCTTCATTAAAATGCTTATGTCAACATATGCATCTGCACATCGCTGTAACTATCCATGTTTACTAGAGTACATCGAGATATTTCAATGCAAATACAACAATCTACGTTGTGGTGTTTCAATTCAGCTAGATTCACTTTCTTGGGGAAAAATCTATATACATATGACAATATACGTAAACTGATAGATAGCTACATAATTCCGTCTAGGCGAGGATGTGTCGATATCCGTATAACAAACTACATGAAGATAAATCTGACAACATGTAAGCTTTAATCTCGATTCATATCTAAAGACAGAAACCAAATCACATCGTGTTATATCAATCGAGATACATATATCAACGTTGATGTGGTTGAATACATATCTTTCAATCTTCATTAGGATGCTTATCTCAATATAACCATCTACACGTCGCTGTAATTATCCATGTTTACTAGAATACGTCGAGATATTTCAATGCAAATACAATAATCTACGTTGTGGTATTTGAATTCAGCTAGATTCACTTTCTTGGGGAAAAATCTATCTACATATGACAATCTTCACTAGGATGCTTATTTGAACATATCCATCTACACATCGCTGTAATTATCCATGTTTACTAGAATTCATCGAGATATTTCAATGCAAATACAATAATCTACGTTGTGGTATTTCAATTCAGCTAGATTCACTTTCTCGGGGAAAATTCTATCTACATATGACAATATACGTAAACTGATAGATAGCTACATAATTCCATCTACGCGAAGATGTGTCGATATCCATATAACAAACTACATGAAGATAAATCTGACAACATGTAAGCTTTTATCTGGATACATATCTATAGACAGAAACCAAATCACATCGTGTTATATCAATCGAGATACATATATCAACGTTGAAGTGGTTGAATACATATGTTTCCATCTTCATTAAGATGCTGATCTCAACATATCCATCTGCACCTCGCTGTAACTATCCATGTTTACTAGAACACATCGAGATATTTCAATGCAAATACAATAATCTACCTAATGGTGCTTCAATTCAGTTAGATTCACTTTCTTGGGGAAAAATCTATCTACATATGACAATCTACGTAGACTGATAGATAGCTACATAATTCCATCTTCGTGAAGATGTGTCGATATCCAGATAACAAACTACATGAAGATAAGTCTGACAACATGTAAGGTTTTATTTGGATACATATCTATAGACAGAAACCAAATCACATCGTGTTATCTCAATCGAGATACATATATCAACGTTGAGGTGGTTCAATACATATGTTTCCATCTTCATTAAGATGCTGATCACAACATATCCATCTGCACATCGCTGTAACTATCCATGTTTACTGGAATACATCAAGATATTTCAATGCAAATACAATAATCTACGTTGTGGTGTTTCAATTCAGCTAGATTCACTTTCTTGGGGAAAAATCTATCTACATATGACTATATACGTAAACTGATAGATAGATACATAATTCCATCTACGCGAAGATGTGTCGATATCCATATAACAAACTACACGAAGATAAATCTGACAACATGTAAGCTTTTATCTGGATACATATCTATAGACAGAGACCAAATCACATCGTGTTATATCAATCGAGATACATATATCAACGTTGAGGTGGTTGTATACATATCTTTCAATCTTCATTAGGATCCTTATCTCAACATATCCATCTACACGTCACTATGACTATCCATGTTTACTAGAATACATCGAGATATTTCAATGCAAATATAATAATCTACGTTGTGGTGTTTCAATTCAGCTAGATTCATTTTTTTGGGGAAAAATCTATCTACATATGACAATCTACGTAGACTGATAGATAGCTACATAATTACAACTACGTGTAGAAGTATCTATATACACATAACAAACAACATGAAGATAAATATGATAACATGAAAGCTTTTATCTGGATACATATCTATAGACAGAAACCAAATCACATCGTGTTATATCAATCGAAATACATATATCAAAGTTGAGGTGGTTGAATTCATATCTTTCCATCGTCATTAGGATGCTTATCTCAACATATCCATCTACACGTCGCTGTAACTATCCATGTTTACTAGAATACATCGAGATATTTCAATGCAAATACAATAATCTAGGTTGTGGTGTTTCAATTCAGTAAGATTCACTTTCTTGGGGAATAATCTATCTACATATGACAATCTACACTAGGATGCTTATTTGAACATATCCATCTACGCATCGCTGAAACTATCCATGTTTACTATAATACATCAAGATATTTCAATGCAAATACAATAATCTACGTTGTGGTATTTCAATTCAGATAGATTCTCTTTCTTGGGGAAAAATCTATTTACATATGACAATATACGTAGACTGATAGATAGCTACATAATTCCATCTACGTGAAGATGTGTCGATATCCATATAACAAACTACATGAAGATAAATCTGACAACATGTAAGCTTTTATCTGGATACATATCTATAGACAGAAACCAAATCACATCGTGTTATCTCAATCGAGATGCATATATCAACGTTGAGGTTGTTGAATACATATGTTTCCATCTTCATTAAGATGCTTATCTCAACATATCCATCTACACATCGCTGTAACTATCCATGTTTACTATAATACATCGAGATATTTCAATGCAAATACAATAATCTACGTTGTGGTATTTCAATTCAGCTAGATTCTCTTTCTTGGGGACAAATCTATCTACATTTGACAATATACGTAGACTGATAGATAGCTACATAATTCCATCTACGCGAAGATGTGTCGATATCCATATAACAAACTACATGAAGATAAATCTGACAACATGTAAGCTTTTATCTGGATACATATCTATAGACAGAAACTAAATCACATCGTGTTATATCAATCGAAATACATATATCAACGTTGAGGTGGTTGAATACATATCTTTCCATCTTCATTAGGATGCTTATCTCAACATATCCATCTACACGTCGCTGTAACTATCCATGTTTACTAGAATACATCGAGATATTTCAATGCAAATACAATAATCTACGTTGTGGTGTTTCAATTCAGCTAGATTCACTTTCTTGGGGAATAATCTATCTACATATGACAATCTACACTAAGATGCTTATTTGAACATATCCATCTACACATCGCTGTAACTATCCATGTTTACTATAATACATCGAGATATTTCAATTCAAATACAATAATCTACGTTGTGGTATTTCAATTCAGCTAGATTCTCTTTCTTGGAGAAAAATCTAACTACATTTGACAATATACGTAGACTGATAGATAGCTACATAATTCTATCTACGTGAAGATGTGTCGATATCCATATAACAAACTACATGAAGATAAATCTGACAACATGTAAGCTTTTATCTGGATACATATCTATAGACAGAAACCAAATCACATCGTGTTATATCAATCGAGATACATATATCAACGTTTACGTGGTTGAATACATATCTTTCCATCTTTATTAGGATGCTTATCTCAACATATCCATCTACACGTCGCTGTAGCTATCCATGTTTACTAGAATACATCGAGATATTTCAATGCAAATACAATAATCTACGTTGTGGTATTTCAAATCAGCTAGATTCACTTTCTCGGGGAAAATTCTATCTACATATGACAATATACGTAAACTGATAGATAACTACATAATTCCATCAACGTGATTATGTTTCGATATCCATATAACAAACTACATGAAGATAAATCTGTCAACATGTAAGCTTTTATCTGGATACATATCTATAGACAAAAACCATATCACATCGTGTTATCTCAATCGAGATACATATATCAACGTTGAGGTTGTTGAATACATATGTTTCCATCTTTATTAAGATGCTTATCTCAAAATATCCATCTGCACATCGCTGTAACTATCCATGTTTACTAGAATACATCGAGATATTTCAATGCAAAAACAATAATCTACGTAATGGTGCTTCAGTTCAGCTAGATTCACTTTCTTGGGGAAAAATCTATCTACATATGGCAATCTACGTAGACTGATAGATAGCTACATAATTACATCTTCGTGAAGATGTGTCGATCTCCATATAACAAACTACATTAAGATAAATCTGACAACATGTAAGCTTTTATCTGGATACATATCTATAGACAGAAACTAAATCACATCGTGTTATATCAATCGAAATACATATATCAACGTTGAGGTGGTTGAATACATATCTTTCCATCTTCATTAGGATGCTTATCTCAACATATCCATCTACACGTCGCTGTAACTATCCATGTTTACTAGAATACATCGAGATATTTCAATGCGAATACAATAAACTAAGTTGTGGTGTTTCAATTCAGCTAGATTCACTTTCTTGGGGAAAAATCTATCTACATATGACAATCTTCACTAGGATGCTTATTTGAACATATCCATCTACACATCGCTGTAACTATCCATGTTTACTAGAATACATCGAGATATTTCAATGCAAATACAATAATCTACGTTTTGGTGTTTCAATTCAGCTAGATTCACTTTCTTGGGGAAAAATCTATCTACATATGACAATATACGTACACTGATAGATAGCTACATAATTCCATCTACGTGAAGATGTGTCGATATCCATATAACAAACTACATGAAGATAAATCTGACAACATGTAAGCTTTTATCTGCATACATATCTATAGACAGAAACCAAATCACATCGTGTTATATCAATCGAGATCCATATATCAACGTTGAGCTGGTAGAATACATATCTTTCCATCTTCATTAGGATGCTTATCTCAACATATCCATCTGCACATCGCTGTAACTATCCATGTTTACTAGAATACATCGAGATATTTCAATGCAAATACAATGATCTACGTTGTTGTGTTTCTCTTCAGCTAGATTCACTTTCTTGGGGAAAAATCTATCTACATATGACAATATACGTAGACTGATAGATAGCTACATAATTCCATCTACGTGAAGATGTGTCGATATCCATATGACAAACTACATGAAGATAAATCTGACAGCCTGTAAGCTTTTATCGGGATACATATCTATAGACAGAAACCAAATATCATCGTGTTATATAAATCGAGATACATATATCAACGTTGCCGTGGTTGAATACATATGTTTCTATCTTCATTAAGATGCTTATCTCAACATATCCATCTGCACATCGCTATAACTATCCATGTTTACTAGAATACATCGAGATATTTCAATGCAAATACAATAATCTACGTAATGGTGCTTCAATTCAGCTAGATTCACTTTCTTGGGGAAAAATCTATCTACATATGACAATATACGTAGACTGATAGATAGCTACATAATTCCATCTACGTGAAGATGTGTCGATATCCATATGACAAACTACATGAAGATAAATCTGACAGCCTGTAAGTTTTTATCTGGATACATATCTATAGACAGAAACCAAATCACATCGTGTTATCTCAATCGAGATACATATAGCAACGTTGAGGTGGTTGAATACATATTATTTTCATCTTCATTAGGATGCTTATCTCAACATATCCATCTGCACATCGCTGTAACTATCCATGTTTACTAGAATACTTCGAGATATTTCAATGCAAATACAATAATCTACGTTGTGGTGTTTCAATTCAGCTAGAGTGACTTTCTTGGGGAAAAATCTATGTACATATGACAATCTTCACTAGGATGCTTATTTCAACATATCCATCTACACATCGCTGTAACTATCCATGTTTACTAGAATACATCGAGATATTTCAATGCAAATACAATAATCTACGCTGTGGTGTTTCAATTCAGCTAGATTCACTTTCTTGGGGAAAAATCTATGTACATATGACAATCTTCACTAGGATGCTTATTTCAACATATCCATCTACACATCGCTGTAACTATCCATGTTTACTAGAATGCATCGAGATATTTCAATGCAAATACAATAATCTACGTTGAGGTGTTTCTCTTCAGCTAGATTCATTTTCTTGGGGAAAAATCTATCTACATATGATAATATACGTAGACTGATAGATAGCTACATAATTCCATCTACGTGAAGATGTGTCGATATCCATATAACAAACTACATGAAGAGAAATCTGACAACCTGTAAGATTTTATCTGGATACAAATCTTTAGACAGAAACCAAATAACATCCTGTTATATCAATCGAGATACATATATCAACGTTGAGGTGGTTGGATACATATGTTTCCATCTTCATTAAGATGCTTATCTCAACATATCCATCTACACGTCGCTGTAACTATCCATGTTTACTAGAATACATCGAGATATTTCAATGCAAATACAATAATCTACGTTGTGGTGTTTCAATCCAGCTAGATTCACTTTTTTGGGGAAAAATCTATCAACATATGACAATCTACGTAGACTGAAAGATAGCTACATAATTCCAACTACGTGTAGAAGTATCTATATACACATAATAAACAACATGAAGATAAATATGATAACATGTAAGCTTTTATCTAGATACATATCTATAGACAGAAACCAAATCACATCGTGTTATCTCAATCGAGATACATATATCAACGTTGAGGTGGTTGAATACATAAATTTCCATCTTCATTAGGATGCTTATCTCAACATATCCATCTGCACATCGCTGTAACTATCCATGTTTACTATAATACATCGAGATATTTCAATGCAAATACAATAAGCTACGTTGTGGTGTTTCAATTCAGCTAGAATCACTTTCTTGGGGAAAAATCTATCTACATATGACAACCTTCACTAGGATGCTTATTTCAAAATATCCATCTACACATCGCTGTAACTATCCACGTTTACTAGAATACATCGAGATATTTCAACGCAACTACAATAATCTACGTTGTGGTGTTTCAATTCAACTAGATTCACTTTCTTGGGGAAAAATCTATCTACATATGACAATCTACGTAGACTGATAGATAGCTACATAATTCCATCTTCGTGAAGATGTGTTGATATCCATATAACAAGCTACATGAAGATAAATCTGACAACATGTAAGCTTTTATCTGGATACATATCTGTAGACCGAAACCAAATAATATCGTGCTACATCAATCGAGATACATATGTCAACGTTGAGGTGGTTGAATACATATCTTTCCATCTTCACTAGGATGCTTGTCTCAACATATCCATCTACACATCGCTGTAACTATCAATGTTTACTAGAATACATCGAGATATTTCAATGCAAATACAATAATCTACGTTGTGGTGTTTCAATTCAGACAGATTCACTTTCTTGGGGAAAAATCTATCTACATATGACAATTTACGTAGACTGATAGATAGCTACATAATTCCATCTTCGTGAAGATGTGTCGATATCCATATAACAAACTACATGAAGATAAATCTGACAACATGTAAGCTTTTATCTGGATACATATCTATAGACAGAAACCAAATCACATCGTGTTATATCAATCAAGATACATATATCAACTTTGAGGATGTTGAATACATACGTTTCCATCTTCATTAAGATGCTTATTTCAACATAAATCCATCTACACATCGCTGTAACTATCCATGTTTACTAGAATACATCCAAATATTTCAATGCAAATACAATAATCTACGTTGTGATGTTTCAATTCAGCTGGATTCATTTTCTTGGGGAAAAATCTATCTACATATGACAATCTACGTAGACTGATAGATAGCTACATAATTCCATCTTCGTGAAGATGTGTCGATATCCATATAACAAACTACATGAAGATAAATCTGACAACATGTAATCTTTTATCTGGAAAGATATCTATGGACAGAAACCAAATCACATCGTGTTATATCAATCGAGATACATATATCAACGTTGAGGTGGTTGAATACATACGTTTCCATCTTCATTAGGATGCTTATCTCAACATATCCATCTGCACATCGCTGTAACTATCCATGTTTACTAGAATACATCGAGATATTTCAATGCAAATACAATAATCAACGTTGCAGTGTTTCAATTCAGCTAGATTCATTTTCTTGGGGAAAAATCTATCTACATATGACAATCTACGTAGACTGATAGATAGCTACATAATTCCATCTTCGTGAAGATGTGTCGATATCCATATAACAAACTACATGAAGATAAATCTGACAACATGTAAGCTTTTGTCTTGATACATATCTATAGACAGAAACCAAATCACATCGTGTTATATCAATCGAGATACATATATCAACGTTGAGGTGGTTGAATACATATCTTCCCATCTTCATTAGGATGCTTATCTCAACATATCCATCTGCACATCGCTGTAACTATCCATGTTTACTAGAATTCATCGAAATATTTCAATGCAAATACAATAATCTACGTTGTGGTGTTTCAATTCAGCCAGATTCACTTTCTTGGGGAAAAATCTATCTACATATGACAATCTACGTAGACTGATAGATAACTACATAATTCCTTCTTCGTGAAGATGTGTCGATATCCATATAACAAACTACATGAAGATAAATCTGACAACATGTAAGCTTTTATCTGGATACATATCTATATACAGAAACCAAATCACATCGTGTTATATCAATCGAGATACATATATCAACGTTGAGGTGGTTGAATACATATCTTTCCATCTTCTTTAGGATGTTTATCTCAACATATCCATCTACACATCGCTCTAACTATCCATGTTTACTAGAATTCATCGAGATATTTCAATGCATATACAATAATCTACGTTCTGGTGTTTCAATTCAGGTAGATTCACTTTCTTGGGGAAAAATCTATCTAAATATGACAATCTACGTAGACTGATGGATAGCTACATAATTCCATCTTCGTGAAGATGTGTCGATATCAATATAACAAACTATATGAAGATAAATCTGACAACATGTTAGCTTTTATCTGGATACATATCTATAGACAGAAACCAAATCACATCGTGTTATATCAATCGAGATACATATATCAACGTTGAGGTGGTTGAATACATATGTTTCCATCTTCATTAAGATGCTTATCTCAACATATCCATCTGCACATCGCTGTAACTATCCATGTTAACTAGAATACATCGAGATAATTCAATGCAAATACAATAATCTACGTAATGGTGCTTCAATTCACCTAGATTCACTTTCTTGGCGAAAAATCTATCTACATATGACAATCTACGTAGACTGATAGATAGCTACATAATTCCATCTTCGTGAAGATGTGTCGATATCCATATAACAAACTGCATGAAGATAAATCTGACAACATGTAAGCTTTTATCTGGATACATATCTATAGACAGAAACCAAATCACATCGTGTTATATCAATCAAGATACATATATCAACGTTGAGGATGTTGAATACATACGTTTCCATCTTCATTAAGATGCTTATTTCAACATATATCCATCTACACATCGCTGTAACTATCCATGTTTACTAGAATACATCCAGATATTTCAATGCAAATACAATAATCTACGTTGTTATGTTTAAATTCAGCTGGATTCATTTTCTTGGGGAAAAATCTATCTACATATGACAATATACGTAGACTGATAGATAGCTACATAATTCATTCTACGTGAAGATGTGTCGATATCCATATAACAAACTACATGAAGATAAATCTGACAACATGTAAGCTTTTATCTGGATACATATCTATGGACCGAAACCATATCACATCGTGTTATATCAATCGAGATACATATATCAACGTTGACGTGGTTGAATACATATGTTTCCATCTTCATTAAGATATTTATCTCAACATATCCATCTGCACATCGCTGTAACTATCCATGTTTACTAGAATACATCGAGATATTTCAATGCAAATACAATAATCTACGTAATGGTGCTTCAATTCAGCTAGATTCACTTTCTTGGGGAAAAATCTATCTACATATGACAATCTACGTAGACTGATAGATAGCTACATAATTCCATCTTCGTGAAGATGTGTCGATATCCATATAACAAACTGCATGAAGATAAATCTGACAACATGTAAGCTTTTATCTGGATACATATCTATAGACAGAAACCAAATCACATCGTGTTATCTCAATCGAGATACATATATCAACGTTGACGTGGTTGAATACATATCTTTCCATCTTCATTAAGATGCTTATCTCAACATATCCATCTGCACATCGCTGTAACTATCCATGTTTACTAGAATACATCGATATATTTCAATACAAATACAATAATCTACGTTGTGGTGTTTCAATTCAGCTAGATTCACTTTCTTGGATAAATATCTATCTACATATGACAATATACGCAAACTGATAGATAGATACATATTTTCATCTGCGCGAAGATGTGTCGATATCAATATAACAAACTACATGAAGGTAAATCTGACAACATGTTAGCTTTTATCTGGATACATATCTATATACAGAAACCAAATCACATCGTGTTATATCAATCGAGATACATATATCAACGTTGAGGTGGTTGAATACATATGTTTCCATCTTCATTAAGATGCTTATCTCAACATATCCATCTGCACATCGCTGTAACTATCCATGTTAACTAGAATACATCGAGATAATTCAATGCAAATACAATAATCTACGTAATGGTGCTTCAAATCAGCTAGATTCACTTTCTTGGGGAAAAATCTATCTACATATGACAATCTACGTAGACTGATAGATAGCTACATAATTCCATCTTCGTGAAGATGTGTCGATATCCATATAACAAACTGCATGAAGATAAATCTGACAACATGTAAGCTTTTATCTGGATACATCTCTATAGACAGAAACCAAATCACATAGTGTTATATCTATCAAGATACATATATCAACGTTGAGGATGTTGAATACATACGTTTCCATCTTCATTAAGATGCTTATTTCAACATATATCCATCTACACATCGCTGTAACTATCCATGTTTACTAGAATACATCCAGATATTTCAATGCAAATACAATAATCTACGTTGTTATGTTTAAATTCAGCTGGATTCATTTTCTTGGGGAAAAATCTATCTACATATGACAATATACGTAGACTGATAGATAGCTACATAATTCCATCTACGTGAAGATGTGTCGATATCCATATAACAAACTACATGAAGATAAATCTGACAACATGTAAGCTTTTATCTGGATACATATCTATGGACCGAAACCATATCACATCGTGTTATATCAATCGAGATACATATATCAACGTTGACGTGGTTGAATACATATGTTTCCATCTTCATTAAGATATTTATCTCAACATATCCATCTGCACATCGCTGTAACTATCCATGTTTACTAGAATACATCGAGATATTTCAATGCAAATACAATAATCTACGTAATGGTGCTTCAATTCAGCTAGATTCACTTTCTTGGGGAAAAATCTATCTACATATGACAATCTACGTAGACTGATAGATAGCTACATAATTCCATCTTCGTGAAGATGTGTCGATATCCATATAACAAACTGCATGAAGATAAATCTGACAACATGTAAGCTTTTATCTGGATACATATCTATAGACAGAAACCAAATCACATCGTGTTATCTCAATCGAGATACATATATCAACGTTGACATGGTTGAATACATATCTTTCCATCTTCATTAAGATGCTTATCTCAACATATCCATCTGCACATCGCTGTAACTATCCATGTTTACTAGAATACATCGATATATTTCAATACAAATACAATAATCTACGTTGTGGTGTTTCATTTCAGCTAGATTCACTTTCTTGGGGAAAAATCTATCTACATATGACAATCTACGTAGACTGATAGATAGCTACATAATTCCTTCTTCGTGAAGATGTGTCGATATCCATATAACAAACTACATGAAGATAAATCTGATAACATATAAGCTGATGTTTGGAGATATATCTGTAGACCGAAACCAAATTATATCGTGCTACATCAATCGAGATACATATATGAACGTTGAGGAGTTTGAATACTTATGTTTCCATCTTCATTAAGATGCTTATTTCAACATATATCCATCTACACATCGCTGTAACTATCCATGTTTACTAGAATACATCGAGATATTTCAATGCAAATACAATAATCTACCTTGTGGTGTTTCAATTCAGCTAGATTCACTTTCTTGTGGAAAAATCTATCTACATGTGACAATCTACGTAGACTGATAGATACCTACAAAATTCCAACTACGTGTAGAAGTATCCTGATACATATAACAAACTACATGAAGATAAATCTGATAACATATTAGCTGATGTATGGAGATATATAAGAAGGCCGAAACCAAATTATATCGTGCTACATCAATCGAGATACATATATCAACGTTGAGGTGGTTGAATACATATCTTTCCATCGTCATTATGATGCTTATCTCAACATATACATCTGCACATCGCTGTAACTATCCATGTTTACTAGAATACATCCAGATATTTCAATGCAAATACAATAATCTACGTAATGGTGCTTCAAATCAGCTAGATTTACTTTCTTGGGGAAAAATCTATCTACATTTGACAATCTAAGTAGACTGATAGATAGCTACATAATTCCATCTTCGTGAAGATGTGTCGATATTCATATAACAAACAACATGAAGATAAATCTGACAACATGTAATCTTTCATCTGGATACATATATATAGACAGAAACCAAATCACATCGTGTTATATCAATCGAGATGCATATATCAACGTTGAGGAGGTTGAATACATATGTTTCCATCTTCATTAGGATTCTTATCTCAACATATCCATCTACACATCGCTGTAACTATCCATGTTTACTAGAATACATCGAGGTATTTCAATGCAAATACAATAATATACGTAATGGTGCATCAATTCAGCTAGATTCACTTTCTTGGGGAAAAATCTATCTACATATGAGAATCTACGTAGACTGATAGATAGCTACATAATTCCATCTTCATGAAGATGTGTCGATATTCATATAACAAACAACATGAAGATAAATCTGACAACATGTAATCTTTCATCTGGATACATATATATAGACAGAAACCAGATCACATCGTGTTATATCAATCGAGATGCATATATCAACGTTGAGGAGGTTGAATACATATGTTTCCATCTTCATTAAGATTCTTATTTCAACATATATCCATCTACACATCGCTGTAACTATCCATGTTTACTAGAATACATCGATATAATTCAATGCAAATACAATAATCTACGTTGTGGTGTTTCATTTCAGCTAGATTCACTTTCTTGGGGAAATATCTATCTACATATGACAATCTACGTAGACTGATAGATAGCTACATAATTCCAACTACGTGTAGAAGTATCTGTATACATATAACAAACTACATGAAGATAAATATGATAACATGTAAGCTGATGTTTGGAGATATATCTGTAGACCGAAACCAAATTATATCGTGCTACATCAATCAAGAAACATATATCAACGTTGAGGTGGTTGAATACATATCTTTCCATCTTCATTAGGATGCTTATCTCAACATATCCATCTACAAATCGCTGTAACTATAAATGTTTACTAGAATAAATCGAGATATTTCAATGCAAATACAATAATCTACGTAATGGTGCTTCAATTCAGCTAGATTCACTTTCTTGGGGAAAAATCTATCTATATATGACAATTTACGTAGACTGATAGATAGCTACATAATTCCATCTTCGTGAAGATGTCTCGATATCCATATGACAAACTACATGAAGATAAATCTGACAACATGTAAGCTTTTATCTGGATACATATCTATAGACAGAAACCAAATCACATCGGGTTATATCAATCAAGATACATATATCAACGTTGAGAATGTTGAATACATATGTTTCCATCTTCATTAAGTTGCTTATTTCAACATATATCCATCTACACATCGCTGTAACTATCCATGTTTACTAGAATACATCGATATATTCCAATGCAAATACAATAATCTACGTTGTGGTGTTTCAATTCAGCTAGATTCATTTTCTTGGGGAAAAATCTATCTACATATGACAATCTACGTAGACTGATAGATAGCTACATAATTCCATCTTCGTGAAGATGTGTCGATATCCATATAACAAACTACATGAAGATAAATCTGACAACATGTAAGCTTTTATCTGGATACATATCTATAGACAGAAACCAAATCACATCGTGTTATATCAATCGAGATACATATATCAACGTTGAGGTGGTTGAATACATATCTTTCCATCTTCATTAGGATGCTTATCTCAACATATCTATCTACACATCGCTGTAACTATCCATGTTTACTAGAATTCATTGAGATATTTCAATGCAAATACAATAATCTACGTTGTGGTGTTTCAATTCAGCTAGATTCACTTTCTTGGGGAAAATCTATCTACATATGACAATCTACGTTGACTGATAGATAGCTTCATAATTCCATCTTCGTGAAGATGTGTCGATATCCATAAAACAAACTACATGAAGATAAATCTGGCAACATGTAAGCTTTTATCTGCATACATATCTATAGACAAAACCAAATCACATCGTGTTATATCAATCGAGATACATATATCAACGTTGACGTGGTTGAATACATATGTTTCCCTATTCATTAAGATGCTTATCTCAACATATCCATCTGCACATCGCTGTAACTATCCATGTTTACTAGAATACATCGAGATATTTCAATGCAAATACAATAATCTACGTAATGGTGCTTCAATTCAGCTAGATTCACTTTCTTGGGGAAAAATCTATCTACATATGACAATCTACGTAGACTGATAGATAGCAACATAATTCCATCTTCGTGAAGATGTGTCGATATCCATATTACAAACTACAGGAAGATAAATCTGACAACATGTAAGCTTTTATCTGGATACATATCTATAGACAGAAACCAAATCACATAGTGTTATCTCAATCGAGATACATATATCAACGTTGAGGTGGTTGAATACATATCTTTCCATCTTCATTAAGATGCTTATCTCAACATATCCATCTGCACATCGCTGCAACTATCCATGTTTACTGGAATACATCCAGATATTTCAATGCAAATACAATAATGTACGTAATGGTGATTCAATTCAGCTAGATTCACTTTCTTGGGGAAAAATCTATCTACTTATGACAATCTACGTAGACTGATAGATAGCTACATAATTCCATCTTCGTGAAGATGTGTCGATATCCATATAACAAACTACATGAAGATAAATCTGACAACATGTAATCTTTCATCTGGATACATATATATAGACAGAAACCAAATCACATCGTGTTATATCAATCGAGATACATATATCAACGTTGAGGAGGTTGAATACATATGTTTCCATCTTCATTAAGATGCTTATTTCAACATATATCCATCTAAACATCGCCGTAACTATCCATGTTTACTAGAATACATCGATATATTTCAATACAAATACAATAATCTACGTTGTGGTGTTTCATTTCAGCTAGATTCACTTTCTTGGGGAAATATCTATCTACATATGACAATCTACGTAGACTGATAGATAACTACATAATTCCAACTAAGTGTAGAAGTATCTATATACATATAACAAACTACATGAAGATAAATCTGATAACATGTAAGCTGATGGTTGGAGATATATCTGTAGACCGAAACCAAATTATATCGTGCTTCATCAATCGAGATACATATATCAACGTTGAGGTGGTTGAATACATATCTTTCCATCTTCACTAGGATGCTTATCTCAACATATCCATCTACAAGTCGCTATAACTATCCATGTTTACTAGAATGAATCGAGATATTTCAATGCAAATACAATAATCTATGTAATGGTGCTTGAATTCTGCTATATTCACTTTCTTGGGGAAAAATCTATCTACATATGAAAATTTACGTAGACTGATAGATAGCTACATAATTCAATCTTCGTGAAGATGTGACGATATCCATATAACAAACTACATGAAGATAAATCTGACAACATGTATTCTTTTATCTGGATACATATCTATATACAGAAACCAAATCACATCGTGTTATATCAATCGAGATACATATATCAACGTTGAAGTGGTTGAATACATATGTTTCCATCTTCATTAAGATGCTTATCTCAACATATCCATCTGCACATCGCTGTAACTATCCATGTTTACTAGAATACATCGAGATATTTCAATGCAAATACAATAATCTACGTAATGGTGCTTCAATTCAGCTAGATTCACTTTCTTGGGGAAAAATCTATCTACATATGACAATCTACGTAGACTGATAGATAGATACATAATTCCATCTTCGTGAAAATGTGTCGATAGTAATATAACAAACTACATGAAGATAAGTCTGACAACATGTAAGCTTTTATCTGGATACATATCTATAGACAGAAACCAAATCACATCGTGTTATCTCAATCGAGATACATATATCAACGTTGAGGTGGTTGAATACGTATGTTTCCATCTTCATTAAGATGCTTATCTCAACATATCCATATATACCCATAACAAACAACATCAAGATAAATATGATAACATGTAATCTTTTATCTGGATACATATCTATAGACAGAAACCAAATCACATCGTGTTATCTCAATCGAGATACATATATCAACGTTGAGGTGGTTGAATACATAACTTTCCATCTTGATTAAGATGCTTATCTCAACATATCCATCTGCACATCGCTGTAACTATCCATGTTTACTAGAATACATCGAGATATTTCAATTCAAATAAAATAATCTACGTTGTGGTGTTCCAATTCAGCTAGATTCACTTTCTTGGGGAAAAATCTATCTACATATGACAATATACGTAGACTGATAGATAGCTACATAATTCCATCTACGTGAAGATGAGTCGATATTTATATAACAAACTACATGAAGATAAATCTGACAACATGTAAGCTTTTATCTGGATACATATCTATAGACAGAAACCAAATCCCATCGTGTTATCTCAATCGAGATACATATATCAACGTTGAGGTGGTTGAATACATATCTTTCCGTCTTCATTAAGATGTTCATCTCAACATAAACAATAGCACTTCGCTGTAACTATCCATGTTTACTAGAATACATTGAGATATTTCAATGCAAATACAATCTACGTTGTGGTGTTTCAATTCAGCTAGAGTGACTTTCTTGGGGAAAAATCTATGTACATATGACAATCTTCACTAGGATGCTTATTTCAACATATCCATCTACACATCGCTGTAACTATCCATGTTTACTAGTATACATCGAGATATTTCAATGCAAATACAATAATCTACGTTGTGGTGTTTCAATTCAGCTAGATTCACTTTCTTGGGGAAAAATCTATGTACATATGACAATCTTCACTAGGATGCTTATTTCAACATATCCATCTACACATCGCTGTAACTATCCATGTTTACTAGAATGCATCGAGATATTTCAATGCAAATACAATAATCTACGTTGAGGTGTTTCTCTTCAGCTAGATTCATTTTCTTGGGGAAAAATCTATCTACATATGACAATATACGTAGACTGATAGATAGCTACATAATTCCATCTACGTGAAGATGTGTCGATATCCATATAACAAACTACATGAAGAGAAATCTGACAACCTGTAAGATTTTATCTGGATACAAATCTTAAGACAGAAACCAAATAACATCCTGTTATATCAATCGAGATACATATATCAACGTTGCCGTGGTTGAATACATATGTTTCTATCTTCATTAAGATGCTTATCTCAACATATCCATCTGCACATCGCTATAACTATCCATATCCATATATCCATATATCAACGTTGAGGTGGTTGGATACATATGTTTCCATCTTCATTAAGATGCTTATCTCAACATATCCATCTACACGTCGCTGTAACTATCCATGTTTACTAGAATACATCGAGATATTTCAATGCAAATACTATAATCTACGTTGTGGTGTTTCAATCCAGCTAGATTCACTTTTTGGGGGAAAAATCTATCAACATATGACAATCTACGTAGACTGAAAGATAGCTACATAATTCCAACTACGTGTAGAAGTATCTATATACACATAATAAACAACATGAAGATAAATATGATAACATGTAAGCTTTTATCTAGATACATATCTATAGACATAAACCAAATCACATCGTGTTATCTCAATCGAGATACATATATCAACGTTGAGGTGGTTGAATACATAAATTTCCATCTTCATTAGGATGCTTATCTCAACATATCCATCTGCACATCGCTGTAACTATCCATGTTTACTATAATACATCGAGATATTTCAATGCAAATACAATAATCTACGTTGTGGTGTTTCAATTCAGCTAGATTCACTTTCTTGGGGAAAAATCTATCTACATATGACAATATACGCAAACTGATAGATAGATACATATTTTCATCTACGCGAAGATGTGTCGATATCAATATAACAAACTACATGAAGATAAATCTGACAACATGTTAGCTTTTATCTGGATACATATCTATAGACAGAAACCAAATCACATCGTGTTATATCAATCGAGATACATATATCAACGTTGAGGTGGTTGAATACATATGTTTCCATCTTCATTAAGATGCTTATCTCAACATATCCATCTGCACATCGCTGTAACTATCCATGTTAACTAGAATACATCGAGATAATTCAATGCAAATACAATAATCTACGTAATGGTGCTTCAATTCAGCTAGATTCACTTTCTTGGGGAAAAATCTATCTACATATGACAATCTACGTAGACTGATAGATAGCTACATAATTCCATCTTCGTGAAGATGTGTCGATATCCATATAACAAACTGCATGAAGATAAATCTGACAACATGTAAGCTTTTATCTGGATACATATCTATAGACAGAAACCAAATCACATCGTGTTATATCAATCAAGATACATATATCAACGTTGAGGATGTTGAATACATACGTTTCCATCTTCATTAAGATGCTTATTTCAACATATATCCATCTACACATCGCTGTAACTATCCATGTTTACTAGAATACATCCAGATATTTCAATGCAAATACAATAATCTACGTTGTTATGTTTAAATTCAGCTGGATTCATTTTCTTGGGGAAAAATCTATCTACATATGACAATATACGTAGACTGATAGATAGCTACATAATTCCATCTACGTGAAGATGTGTCGATATCCATATAACAAACTACATGAAGATAAATCTGACAACATGTAAGCTTTTATCTGGATACATATCTATGGACCGAAACCATATCACATCGTGTTATATCAATCGAGATACATATATCAACGTTGACGTGGTTGAATACATATGTTTCCATCTTCATTAAGATATTTATCTCAACATATCCATCTGCACATCGCTGTAACTATCCATGTTTACTAGAATACATCGAGATATTTCAATGCAAATACAATAATCTACGTAATGGTGCTTCAATTCAGCTAGATTCACTTTCTTGGTGAAAAATCTATCTACATATGACAATCTACGTAGACTGATAGATAGCTACATAATTCCATCTTCGTGAAGATGTGTCGATATCCATATAACAAACTGCATGAAGATAAATCTGACAACATGTAAGCTTTTATCTGGATACATATCTATAGACAGAAACCAAATCACATCGTGTTATCTCAATCGAGATACATATATCAACGTTGACGTGGTTGAATACATATCTTTCCATCTTCATTAAGATGCTTATCTCAACATATCCATCTGCACATCGCTGTAACTATCCATGTTTACTAGAATACATCGATATATTTCAATACAAATACAATAATCAACGTTGTGGTGTTTCATTTCAGCTAGATTCACTTTCTTGGGGAAATATCTATCTACATATGACAATCTACGTAGACTGATAGATAGCTACATAATTCCTTCTTCGTGAAGATGTGTCGATATCCATATAACAAACTACATGAAGAGAAATCTGATAACATATAAGCTGATGTTTGGAGATATATCTGTAGACCGAAACCAAATTATATCGTGTTATCTCAATCGAGATACATATATCAACGTTGACGTGGTTGAATACATATCTTTCCATCTTCATTAAGATGCTTATCTCAACATATCCATCTACACATCGCTGTAACTATCCATGTTTACTAGAATACATCGAGATATTTCAATGCAAATACAATAATCTACGTTGTGGCGTTTCAATTCAGCTAGATTAACTTTCTTGCGGAAAAATCTATCTACATATGACAATCTACGTAGACTGCTAGATAGCTACATAATTCCATCTTCGTGAAGATGTGTCGATATCCATATAACAAACTACATGAACATAAATCTGACAACATGTAAGCTTTTATCTGGATACATATCTATAGACAGAAACCAAATCACATCGTGTTATATCAATCGAGATACATATATGAACGTTGAGGAGTTTGAATACTTATGTTTCCATCTTCATTAAGATGCTTATTTCAACATATATCCATCTACACATCGCTGTAACTATCCATGTTTACTAGAATACATGTACATCCAAATATTTCAATGCAAATACAATAATCTACGTTGTGATGTTTCAATTCAGCTGGATTCATTTTCTTGGGGAAAAATCTATCTACATATGACAATCTACGTAGACTGATAGATAGCTGCATAATTCCATCTTCGTGAAGATGTGTCGATATCCATATAACAAACTACATGAAGATAAATCTGACAACATGTAAGCTTTTATCTGGAAAGATATCTATAGACAGAAACCAAATCACATCGTGTTATATCAATCGAGATACATATATCAACGTTGAGGTGGTTGAATACATACGTTTCCATCTTCATTAGGATGCTTATCTCAACATATCCATCTGCACATCGCTGTAACTATCCATGTTTACTAGAATACATCGAGATATTTCAATGCAAATACAATAATCAACGTTGCAGTGTTTCAATTCAGCTAGATTCATTTTCTTGGGGAAAAATCAATCTACATATGACAATCTACGTAGACTGATAGATAGCTACATAATTCCATCTTCGTGAAGATGTGTCGATATCCATATAACAAACTACATGAAGATAAATCTGACAACATGTAAGCTTTTATCTGGATACATATTTATAGACAGAAACCAAATCACATCGTGTTATATCAATCGAGATACATATATCAACGTTGAGGTGGTTGAATACATATCTTCCCATCTTCATTAGGATGCTTATCTCAACATATCCATCTGCACATCGCTGTAACTATCCATGTTTACTAGAATTCATCGAAATATTTCAATGCAAATACAATAATCTACGTTGTGGTGTTTCAATTCAGCCAGATTCACTTTCTTGGGGAAAAATCTATCTACATATGACAATCTACTTAGACTGATAGATAACTACATAATTCCTTCTTCGTGAAGATGTGTCGATATCCATATAACAAACTACATGAAGATAAATCTGACAACATGTAAGCTTTTATCTGGATACATATCTATATACAGAAACCAAATCACATCGTGTTATATCAATCGAGATACATATATCAACGTTGAGGTGGTTGAATACATATCTTTCCATCTTCTTTAGGATGCTTATCTCAACATATCCATCTACACATCGCTCTAACTATCCATGTTTACTAGAATTCATCGAGATATTTCAATGCATATACAATAATCTACGTTCTGGTGTTTCAATTCAGGTAGATTCACTTTCTTGGGGAAAAATCTATCTAGATATGACAATCTACGTAGACTGATGGATAGCTACATAATTCCATCTTCGTGAAGATGTGTCGATATCAATATAACAAACTACATGAAGATAAATCTGACAACATGTTAGCTTTTATCTGGATACATATCTATAGACAGAAACCAAATCACATCGTGTTATATCAATCGAGATACATATATCAACGTTGAGGTGGTTGAATACATATGTTTCCATCTTCATTAAGATGCTTATCTCAACATATCCATCTGCACATCGCTGTAACTATCCATGTTTACTAGAATACTTCGAGATATTTCAATGCAAATACAATAATCTACGTTGTGGTGTTTCAATTCAGCTAGAGTGACTTTCTTGGGGAAAAATCTATGTACATATGACAATCTTCACTAGGATGCTTATTTCAACATATCCATCTACACATCGCTGTAACTATCCATGTTTACTAGAATACATCGAGATATTTCAATGCAAATACAATAATCTACGCTGTGGTGTTTCAATTCAGCTAGATTCACTTTCTTGGGGAAAAATCTATGTACATATGACAATCTTCACTAGGATGCTTATTTCAACATATCCATCTACACATCGCTGTAACTATCCATGTTTACTAGAATGCATCGAGATATTTCAATGCAAATACAATAATCTACGTTGAGGTGTTTCTCTTCAGCTAGATTCATTTTCTTGGGGAAAAATCTATCTACATATGATAATATACGTAGACTGATAGATAGCTACATAATTCCATCTACGTGAAGATGTGTCGATATCCATATAACAAACTACATGAAGAGAAATCTGACAACCTGTAAGATTTTATCTGGATACAAATCTTTAGACAGAAACCAAATAACATCCTGTTATATCAATCGAGATACATATATCAACGTTGAGGTGGTTGGATACATATGTTTCCATCTTCATTAAGATGCTTATCTCAACATATCCATCTACACGTCGCTGTAACTATCCATGTTTACTAGAATACATCGAGATATTTCAATGCAAATACAATAATCTACGTTGTGGTGTTTCAATCCAGCTAGATTCACTTTTTTGGGGAAAAATCTATCAACATATGACAATCTACGTAGACTGAAAGATAGCTACATAATTCCAACTACGTGTAGAAGTATCTATATACACATAATAAACAACATGAAGATAAATATGATAACATGTAAGCTTTTATCTAGATACATATCTATAGACAGAAACCAAATCACATCGTGTTATCTCAATCGAGATACATATATCAACGTTGAGGTGGTTGAATACATAAATTTCCATCTTCATTAGGATGCTTATCTCAACATATCCATCTGCACATCGCTGTAACTATCCATGTTTACTATAATACATCGAGATATTTCAATGCAAATACAATAATCTACGTTGTGGTGTTTCAATTCAGCTAGATTCACTTTCTTGGGGAAAAATCTATCTACATATGACAACCTTCACTAGGATGCTTATTTCAAAATATCCATCTACACATCGCTGTAACTATCCACGTTTACTAGAATACATCGAGATATTTCAACGCAACTACAATAATCTACGTTGTGGTGTTTCAATTCAACTAGATTCACTTTCTTGGGGAAAAATCTATCTACATATGACAATCTACGTAGACTGATAGATAGCTACATAATTCCATCTTCGTGAAGATGTGTTGATATCCATATAACAAGCTACATGAAGATAAATCTGACAACATGTAAGCTTTTATCTGGATACATATCTGTAGACCGAAACCAAATAATATCGTGCTACATCAATCGAGATACATATGTCAACGTTGAGGTGGTTGAATACATATCTTTCCATCTTCACTAGGATGCTTGTCTCAACATATCCATCTACACATCGCTGTAACTATCAATGTTTACTAGAATACATCGAGATATTTCAATGCAAATACAATAATCTACGTTGTGGTGTTTCAATTCAGACAGATTCACTTTCTTGGGGAAAAATCTATCTACATATGACAATTTACGTAGACTGATAGATAGCTACATAATTCCATCTTCGTGAAGATGTGTCGATATCCATATAACAAACTACATGAAGATAAATCTGACAACATGTAAGCTTTTATCTGGATACATATCTATAGACAGAAACCAAATCACATCGTGTTATATCAATCAAGATACATATATCAACTTTGAGGATCTTGAATACATACGTTTCCATCTTCATTAAGATGCTTATTTCAACATAAATCCATCTACACATCGCTGTAACTATCCATGTTTACTAGAATACATCCAAATATTTCAATGCAAATACAATAATCTACGTTGTGATGTTTCAATTCAGCTGGATTCATTTTCTTGGGGAAAAATCTATCTACATATGACAATCTACGTAGACTGATAGATAGCTACATAATTCCATCTTCGTGAAGATGTGTCGATATCCATATAACAAACTACATGAAGATAAATCTGACAACATGTAATCTTTTATCTGGAAAGATATCTATAGACAGAAACCAAATCACATCGTGTTATATCAATCGAGATACATATATCAACGTTGAGGTGGTTGAATACATACGTTTCCATCTTCATTAGGATGCTTATCTCAACATATCCATCTGCACATCGCTGTAACTATCCATGTTTACTAGAATACATCGAGATATTTCAATTCAAACACAATAATCTACGTTGTGGTGTTTCAATTCAGCTAGATTCACTATCTTGGGGAAAAATCTATATACATATGACAATCTACGTAGACTGATAGATAGCTACATAATTCCATCTTCGTGAAGATGTGTCGATATCCATATAACAAACTAAATGAAGATAAATCTGACAACATGTAAACTTTTATCTGGATACATATCTATAGACAGAAACCAAATCACATCGAGTTATATCAATCGAGATACATATATCAACGTTGAGGTGGTTGAATACATATCTTTCCATCTTCATTAGGATGCTTATCTAAACATATCCATCTACACATCGCTGTAACTATCCATGTTTACTAGAATACATCGAGATATTTCAATGCAAATGCAATAATCTACGTTGTGGTGTTTCAATTCAGCTTTATTCACTTTCTTGGGGAAAAATCTATCTACATATGACAATATACGTAGACTGATAGATAGCTACATAATTCCATCTACGTGAAGATGTGTCGATATCCATATTACAAACTACATGAAGATAAATCTGATAACATGTAAGCTTATGTTTGGAGATAAATCTGCATTCCGAAACCAAATTATATCGTGCTACATCAATCGAGAAACATATATCAACGTTGAGGTGGTTGAATACATATCTTTCCATCTTCATTAGGATGCTTATCTCAACATATCCATCTACACGTCGCTGTAACTATCCAAGTTTACTAGAATACATCGAGATATTTCATTGCAAATACAATAATCTACGTTGTGGTGTTTCAATTCAGCTAGATTCACTTTTTTGGGGAAAAATCTATCTACATATGACAATATACGTAGACTGATAGATATCTACATAATTCCATCTACGTGAAGATGTGTCGATATCCATATAACAAACTACATGAAGATAAATCTGACAACATGTAAGCTTTTATCTGAACACATATCTATAGACAGAAACCAAATCACATCGTGTTATATCAATCGAGATCCATACATCAACGTTGAGGTGGTTGAATACATATCTTTCCATCTTCATTAGGATGCTTATATCACCATATCCATCTGCACATCGCTCTAACTATCCATGTTTGCTCGAATACATCGAGATATTTCAATGCAAATACAATAATCTACGTTTTGGTGTTTCAATTCAGCTAGATTCACTTTCTTGGGGAAAAATCTATCTACATATGACAATCTTCACTAGGATGCTTATTTCAACATATATATCTACACATCGCTATAACTATCCATGTTTACTAGAATACATCGAGATATTTCAATGCAAATACAATAATCTACGTTGTGGCGTTTTCATTCAGCTAGATTCACTTTCTTGGGGAAAAATCTATCTACATATGACAATATACGTAGACTGATAGATAGCTACATAATTCCATCTACGTGAAGATGTGTCGATATCCATATAACAAACTACATGAAGATAAATCTGACAACCTGTAAGCTTTTATCTGGATACATATCTATAGACAGAAACCAAATAACATCGTGTTATATCAATCGAGATACAGATATCAACGTTGAGATGGTTGAATACATATGTTTCCATCTTCATTAAGATGCTTATCTCAACATATCCATCTGCACATCGCTGTAACTATCCATGTTTACTAGAATACATCGAGATATTTCAATGCAAATACAATGATCTACGTAATGGTGCTTCAATTCAGCTAGATTCACTTTTTGGTGGAAAAATCTACCTATATATGACAATCTACGTAGACTGATAGATAGATACATAATTCCATCTACGTGAAGATGTGTCGATATCCATATTACAAACTACATGAAGATAAATCTGATAACATGTAAGCTTATGTTTGGAGATATATCTGTAGAACGAAACCAAATTATATCGTGCTACATCAATCGAGATACATATATCAACGTTGAGGTGGTTGAAGACATATCTTTCCATCTTCACTAGGATGATTATCTCAACATATCCATCTTCACATCGCTGTAACTATAAATGTTTACTAGAATACATCTAGATATTTCAATGCAAATACAATAATCTACGTTGTGGTGTTTCAATTCAGTTAGATTCACTTTCTTGGGGAAAAATCTATCTACATATGACAATATACGTAGACTGATAGATAGATACATAATTCCAGCTACGTGTAGAAGTATCTATATACATATAACAAACTACATGAAGATAAATCAGATAACATGTAAGCTTTTATCTGGATACATATCTATAGACAGAAACCAAATCACATCGTGTTATATCAATCGAGATACATATATCAACGTTGAGGTGTTTGAATACATATTTTTCCATATTCATTAAGATGCTTATCTCAACATATCCATCTACACATCGCTGTAACTATATATGTTTACTAGAATACATCGAGATATTTCATTCCACATTCAAAAATCTACGTTGTGGTGTTTCAATTCAGCTAGTTTCACTTTCTTGGGGAAAAATCTATCTACATATGATAATATACGTAAACTGATAGATATCTACATAATTCTATCTACGTGAAGCTGTGTCGATATCCATATAACAAACTACATGAAGATGAATCTGACAACATGTAAGCTTTTATCTGGATTCATATCTATCGACACAAACCAAATCACATCGTGTTATATCAATCGAGATACATATATCAATGTTGAGGTGGTTGAATACATATGGTTCCATCTTCATTAATATGCTTATCTCAACATATCCATCTGCACATCGCTGTAACTATCCATGTTTACTAGAATACATCGAGATATTTCAATGCAAATACAATAATCTACGTAATGGTGCTTCAATTCAGCTAGAATCACTTTTTTGGGGAAAAATCTATCTACATATGACAATCTACGTAGACTGATAGATAGCTACATAATTCCATCTTCGTGAGGATGTGTCGGTATCCGTATAACAAACTAGATGAAGATAAATCTGACAACATGTAAGCTTTTATCTGGATACATATCTATAAACAGAAACCAAATCACATTATGTTATATCGATCAAGATACATATATCAACTTTAAGGAGGTTTAATACATATGTTTCCATCTTCATTAAGCTGCTTATTTCAACATATATCCATCTGTACATCGCTGTAACTATCCATATTTACTAGAATACATCGAGATATTTCAATGCAAATACAATAATCTACGTTGTGGTGTTTCAATTCAGCTAGATTCACTTTCTTGGGGAAAAATCTATCTACATATGACAATCTACGTAGACTGATAGATAGCTACATAATTCCATCTTCGTGAAGATGTGTCGATATCCATATAACAAACTACATGAATATAAATCTGACAACATGTAAACTTTTATCTGGATACATATCTATAGACAGAAACCAAATCACATCCTGTTATATCAATCGAGATACAGATATCAACGTTGAGATGGTTGAATACATATGTTTCCATCTTCATTAAGATGCTTATCTCAACATATCCATCTGCACATCGCTGTAACTATCCATGTTTACTAGAATACATCGAGATATTTCAATGCAAATACAATAATCTACGTAATGGTGCTTCAATTCAGCTAGATTCAATTTTTTGGGCAAAAATCTATCTATATATGACAATCTACGTAGACTGATAGATAGCTACATAATTCCATCTTCGTGAAGATGTTTCGATATCCATATAACAAACTAGATGAAGATAAATCTGACAACATGTAAGCTTTTATCTGGATACATATCTATAGACAGAAACCAAATCACATCGTGTTATATCAATCGAGATACATATATCAACGTTGAGGTGGTTGAATACAGATGTTTCCATCTTCATTAGGATGCTTATCTCAACATATCCATCTACACATCGCTGTAACTATCCATGTTTACTGGAATACATCGAGATATTTCAATGCAAATACAATAATCTACGTTGTGGTGTTTCAATTCAGCTAGATTCACTTTCTTGGGGAAAAATCTATTTACATATGACAATATACGTAGACTGATAGATAGATACATAATTCCATCTACGTGAAGATGTGTCGATATCGATATTACAAACTACATGAAGATAAATCTGACAACATGTAAGCTTATGTTTGGAGATATATCTGTCTACCGAAACCAAATTATATCGTGCTACATCAATCGAGATACATATATCAACGTTGAGGTGGTTGAAGACATATCTTTCCATCTTCACTAGGATGCTTATCTCAACATATCCATCTACACATCGCTGTAACTATAAATGTTTACTAGAATACATCGAGATATTTCAATGCAAATACAATAATCTACGTTGTGGTGTTTCAATTCAGCTAGATTCACTTTCCTGGGGAAAAATCTATCTACATATGACAATATACGTAGACTGATAGATAGATACATAATTCCAACAACGTGTAGAAGTATCTATATACATATAACAAACTACATGAATATAAATCAGATAACATGTAAGCTTTTATCTGGATACATATCTATAAACAGAAACCAAATCACATCGTGTAATATCAATCGAGATACATATATCAACGTTGAGGTGGTTGAATACATATTTTTCCATATTCATTAAGATGCTTATCTCAACATATCCATCTACACATCGCTGTAACTATATATGTTTACTAGAATACATCGAGATATTTCAATGCAAATACAGTAATCTACGTAATGGTGATTCAATTCAGCTAGATTCACTTCCTTGGGGAAAAATCTATCTACATATGACAATATACGTGAACTGATAGATATCTACATAATTCCATCTACGTGAAGCTGTGTCGATATCCATATAACAAACTACATGAAGATGAATCTGACAACATGTAAGCTTTTATCTGGATTCATATCTATCGACAGAAACCAAATCACATCGTGTTATATCAATCGAGATACATATATCAACGTTGAGGTGGTTGAATACATATGGTTCCATCTTCATTAAGATGCTTATCTCAACATATCCATCTGAACATCGCTGTAACTATCCATGTTTACTAGAATACATCGCGATATTTCAATGCAAATACAATAATCTACGTAATGGTGCTTCAATTCAGCTAGATTCACTTTTTTGGGGGAAAATCTATCTACATATGACAATCTACGTAGACTGATAGATAGCTACATAATTCCATCTTGGTGAGGATGTGTCGGTATCCGTATAACAAACTAGATAAAGATAAATCTGACAACAGGTAAGCTTTTATCTGGATACATATCTATAGACAGAAACCAAATCACATTATGTTATATCGATCAAGATACATATATCAACTTTAAGGAGGTTTAATACATATGTTTCCATCTTCATTAAGTTGCTTATTTCAACATATATCCATCTGTACATCGCTGTAACTATCCATGTTTACTAGAATACATCGAGATATTTCAATGCAAATACAATAATCTACGTAATGGTGCTTCAATTCAGCTAGAATCACTTTTTTGGGGAAAAATCTATCTACATATGACAATCTACGTAGACTGATAGATAGCTACATAATTCCATCTTCGTGAGGATGTGTCGGTATCCGTATAACAAACTAGATGAAGATAAATCTGACAACATGTAAGCTTTTATCTGGATACATATCTGTAGACAGAAACCAAATCACATTATGTTATATCGATCAAGATACATATATCAACTTTAAGGAGGTTTAATACATATGTTTCCATCTTCATTAAGCTGCTTATTTCAACATATATCCATCTGTACATCGCTGTAACTATCCATATTTACTAGAATACATCGAGATATTTCAATGCAAATACAATAATCTACGTTGTGGTGTTTCAATTCAGCTAGATTCACTTTCTTGGGGAAAAATCTATCTACATATGACAATCTACGTAGACTGATAGATAGCTACATAATTCCATCTTCGTGAAGATGTGTCGATGTCCATATAACAAACTACATGAAGATAAATCTGACAACATGTAAACTTTTATCTGGATACATATCTATAGACAGAAACCAAATCACATCCTGTTATATCAATCGAGATACAGATATCAACGTTGAGATGGTTGAATACATATGTTTCCATCTTCATTAAGATGCTTATCTCAACATATCCATCTGCACATCGCTGTAACTATCCATGTTTACTAGAATACATCGAGATATTTCAATGCAAATACAATAATCTACGTAATGGTGCTTCAATTCAGCTAGATTCAATATTTCGGGGAAAAATCTATCTATATATGACAATCTACGTAGACTGATAGATAGCTACATAATTCCATCTTCGTGAAGATGTTTCGATATCCATATAACAAACTAGATGAAGATAAATCTGACAACATGTAAGCTTTTATCTGGATACATATCTATAGACAGAAACCAAATCACATCGTGTTATATCAATCGAGATACATATATCAACGTTGAGGTGGTTGAATACATATGTTTCCATCTTCATTAGGATGCTTATCTCAACATATCCATCTACACATCGCTGTAACTATCCATGTTTACTGGAATACATCGAGATATTTCAATGCAAATACAATAATCTACGTTGTGGTGTTTCAATTCAGCTAGATTCACTTTCTTGGGGAAAAATCTATTTACATATGACAATATACGTAGACTGATAGATAGATACATAATTCCATCTACGTGAAGATGTGTCGATATCGATATTACAAACTACATGAAGATAAATCTGACAACATGTAAGCTTATGTTTGGAGATATATCTGTAGACCGAAACCAAATTATATCGTGCTACATCAATCGAGATACATATATCAACGTTGAGGTGGTTGAAGACATATCTTTCCATCTTCACTAGGATGCTTATCTCAACATATCCATCTACACATCGCTGTAACTATAAATGTTTACTAGAATACATCGAGATATTTCAATGCAAATACAATAATCTACCTTGTGGTGTTTCAATTCAGCTAGATTCACTTTCTTGGGGAAAAATCTATCTACATATGACAATATACGTAGACTGATAGATAGATACATAATTCCAACAACGTGTAGAAGTATCTATATACATATAACAAACTGCATGAAGATAAATCAGATAACATGTAAGCTTTTATCTGGATACATATATATAGACAGAAACCAAATCACATCGTGTTATATCAATCGAGATACATATATCAACGTTGAGGAGGTTGAATACATATGTTTCCATCTTCATTAAGATGCTTATTTCAACATATATCCATCTAAACATCGCTGTAACTATCCATGTTTACTAGAATACATCGATATATTTCAATACAAATACAATAATCTACGTTGTGGTGTTTCATTTCAGCTAGATTCACTTTCTTGGGGAAATATCTATCTACATATGACAATCTACGTAGACTGATAGATAGCTACATAATTCCAACTACGTGTAGAAGTATCTGTATACATATAACAAACTACATGAAGATAAATATGATAACATGTAAGCTGATGTTTGGAGATATATCTGTAGACCGAAACCAAATTATATCGTGCTACATCAATCAAGAAACATATATCAACGTTGAGGTGGTTGAATACATATCTTTCCATCTTCATTAGGATGCTTATCTCAACATATCCATCTACAAATCGCTGTAACTATAAATGTTTACTAGAATAAATCGAGATATTTCAATGCAAATACAATAATCTACGTAATGGTGCTTCAATTCAGCTAGATTCACTTTCTTGGGGAAAAATCTATCTATATATGACAATTTACGTAGACTGATAGATAGCTACATAATTCCATCTTCGTGAAGATGTCTCGATATCCATATGACAAACTACATGAAGGTAAATCTGACAACATGTAAGCTTTTATCTGGATACATATCTATAGACAGAAACCAAATCACATCGGGTTATATCAATCAAGATACATATATCAACGTTGAGGATGTTGAATACATATGTTTCCATCTTCATTAAGTTGCTTATTTCAACATATATCCATCTACACATCGCTGTAACTATCCATGTTTACTAGAATACATCGATATATTTCAATGCAAATACAATAATCTACGTTGTGGTGTTTCAATTCAGCTAGATTCATTTTCTTGGGGAAAAATCTATCTACATATGACAATCTACGTAGACTGATAGATAGCTACATAATTCCATCTTCGTGAAGATGTGTCGATATCCATATAACAAACTACATGAAGATAAATCTGACAACATGTAAGCTTTTATCTGGATACATATCTATAGACAGAAACCAAATCACATCGTGTTATATCAATCGAGATACATATATCAACGTTGAGGTGGTTGAATACATATCTTTCCATCTTCATTAGGATGCTTATCTCAACATATCTATCTACACATCGCTGTAACTATCCATGTTTACTAGAATTCATTGAGATATTTCAATGCAAATACAATAATCTACGTTGTGGTGTTTCAATTCAGCTAGATTCACTTTCTTGGGGAAAATCTATCTACATATGACAATCCACGTTGACTGATAGATAGCTTCATAATTCCATCTTCGTGAAGATGTGTCGATATCCATAAAACAAACTAGATGAAGATAAATCTGGCAACATGTAAGCTTTTATTTGCATACATATCTATAGACAAAACCAAATCACATCGTGTTATATCAATCGAGATACATATATCAACGTTGACGTGGTTGAATACATATGTTTCCCTATTCATTAAGATGCTTATCTCAACATATCCATCTGCACATCGCTGTAACTATCCATGTTTACTAGAATACATCGAGATATTTCAATGCAAATACAATAATCTACGTAATGGTGCTTCAATTCAGCTAGATTCACTTTCTTGGGGAAAAATCTATCTACATATGACAATCTACGTAGACTGATAGATAGCTACATAATTCCATCTTCGTGAAGATGTGTCGATATCCATATTACAAACTACAGGAAGATAAATCTGACAACATGTAAGCTTTTATCTGGATACATATCTATAGACAGAAACCAAATCACATCGTGTTATCTCAATCGAGATACATATATCAACGTTGAGGTGGTTGAATACATATCTTTCCATCTTCATTAAGATGCTTATCTCAACATATCCATCTGCACATCGCTGCAACTATCCATGTTTACTGGAATACATCCAGATATTTCAATGCAAATACAATAATGTACGTAATGGTGATTCAATTCAGCTAGATTCACTTTCTTGGGGAAAAATCTATCTACTTATGACAATCTACGTAGACTGATAGATAGCTACATAATTCCATCTTCGTGAAGATGTGTCGATATCCATATAACAAACTACATGAAGATAAATCTGACAACATGTAATCTTTCATCTGGATACATATATATAGACAGAAACCAAATCACATCGTGTTATATCAATCGAGATACATATATCAACGTTGAGGAGGTTGAATACATATGTTTCCATCTTCATTAAGATGCTTATTTCAACATATATCCATCTAAACATCGCTGTAACTATCCATGTTTACTAGAATACATCGATATATTTCAATACAAATACAATAATCTACGTTGTGGTGTTTCATTTCAGCTAGATTCACTTTCTTGGGGAAATATCTATCTACATATGACAATCTACGTAGACTGATAGATAACTACATAATTCCAACTAAGTGTAGAAGTATCTATATACATATAACAAACTACATGAAGATAAATCTGATAACATGTAAGCTGATGGTTGGAGATATATCTGTAGACCGAAACCAAATTATATCGTGCTTCATCAATCGAGATACATATATCAACGTTGAGGTGGTTGAATACATATCTTTCCATCTTCACTAGGATGCTTATCTCAACATATCCATCTACAAGTCGCTATAACTATCCATGTTTACTAGAATGAATCGAGATATTTCAATGCAAATACAATAATCTACGTAATGGTGCTTGAATTCTGCTATATTCACTTTCTTGGGGAAAAATCTATCTACATATGAAAATTTACGTAGACTGATAGATAGCTACATAATTCAATCTTCGTGAAGATGTGACGATATCCATATAACAAACTACATGAAGATAAATCTGACAACATGTATTCTTTTATCTGGATACATATCTATATTCAGAAACCAAATCACATCGTGTTATATCAATCGAGATACATATATCAACGTTGAGGTGGTTGAATACATATCTTTCCATCTTCATTAAGTTGCTTATTTCAACATATATCCATCTACACATCGCTGTAACTATCCATGTTTATTTGAATACATCGATATATTTCAATGCAAATACAATAATCTACGTTGTGGTGTTTCAATACAGCTAGATTCATTTTCTTGGGGAAAAATCTATCTACATATGACAATCTACGTAGACTGATAGTTAGCTACATAATTCCATCTTCGTGAAGATGTAACGATATCCATATAACAAACTACATGAAGATAAATCTGAAAACATGTAAGCTTTTATCTGGATACATATCTATAGACAGAAACCAAATCACATCGTGTTATATCAATCGAGATACATATATCAACGTTGAGGTGGTTGAATACATATCTTTCCATCTTCATTAGGATGTTTATCTCAACATATCCATCTACACATCGCTGTAACTATCCATGTTTACTAGAATTCATCGAGATATTTCAATGCAAATACAATAATCTACGTTGTGGAGTTTCAATTCAGGTAGATTCAATTTCTTGGGGAAAAATCTATCTACATATGACAATCTACGTAGACTGATAGATAGCTGTATCATTCCATCTTCGTGAAGATGTGTCGATATCCATATCACAAACTACATGAAGATAAATCTGACCACATGTAATCTTTCATCTGGATACATATCTATAGACAGAAACCAAATCACATCGTGTTATATCAATCGAGATACATATATCAACGTTGAGGTGGTTGAATACATATGTTTCCATCTTCATTAAGATGCTTATTTCAACATATATCCATCTACACATCGCTGTAACTATCCATGTTTACTAGAATACATCGAGATATTTCAATGTAAATACAATAATCTACGTTGTGGTGTTTCAATTCAGCTAGATTCACTTTCTTGGGGAAAAATCTATCTACATACGAGAATGTTCACTAGGATGCTTATTTCAACATATCCATCTACACATCGCTGTAACTATCCATGTTTACTAGAATACATCGAGATATTGGAATGCAAATACAATAATCTACGTTGTGATGTTTCAATTCAGATGGATTCACTTTCTTGGGGAAAAATCTATCTACATATGACAATCTACGTGGACTGATACATAATTCCATCTTCGTGAAGATGGGTCGATATCCATATAACAAACTACATGAAGATAAATCTGACAACACGTGAGCTTTTACCTGGATAGATATCTATAGACAGAAACCAAATCACATCGTGTTATATCAATCGAGATACATATATCAACGTTGAGGTGGTTGAATACATATCTTTCCATCTTCATTAGTATGCTTATATCAACATATCCATCTAATAATCGCTGTAACTATCCATGTTTACTAGAATACATCGAGATATTTCAATGCAAATACAATAATCTACGTTGTGGTGTTACAATTCTGCTAAATTCACTTTCTTGGGGAAAAATCTATCTACATATGACAATATACGTAGACTGATAGATATCTACATAATTAAATCTACGTGAAGATGTGTCGATATCCATATTACAAACTACATGAAGATAAATCTGACAACATGTAAGCTTTTATCTGAATACATATCTATAGACAGAAACCAAATCACATCCTCTTATATCAATCGAGATCCATATATCAATGTTGAGGTGGTTGAATACATATCTTTCCATCTTCATTATGATGCTAATCTCAACATCTCCATCTACACATCGCTGTAACTATCCATGTTTACTAGAATACATCGAGATATTTCAATGCAAATACAATAATAAACGGTGTGGAGTTTCAATTCAGCTAGATTATCTTTCTTGGGGAAAAATCTATCTTCATATGACAATCTTCAGTAGGATGCTGATTTCAACATATCCATCTACACATCTCTGTAACTATCCATGTTTACTAGAATACATCGAGATATTTCAATGCAAATACAATAATCTACGTTGTGGTGTTTCTCTTCACTAGATTCACTTTCTTGGGGAAAAATCTATCTACATATGACAATCTACGTAGACTGATAGATAGCTACATAATTCCATCTACGTGAAGATGTGTCGATATCCATATAACAAACTAGAAAAAGATAAATCTGACAACATGTAAGCTTTTATCTGGATACATATCTATAGACAGAAACCAAATCACATCGTGTTATATCAATCGAGATACATATATCAACGTTGACGTGGTTGAATACATATGTTTCCATCTTCATTAAGATATTTATCTCAACATATCCATCTGCACATCACTGTAACTATCCATGTTTACTAGAGTACATCGAGATATTTCAATGCAAATACAATAATCTACGTTGTGGTGTTTCATTTCAGCTAGATTCACTTTCTTCGGGAAATATCTATCTACATATGAAAATCTACGTAGACTGATAGATAGCTACATAATTCCAACTAAGTGTAGAAGTATCTATATACATATAACAAACTACATGAAGATAAATCTGATAACATGTAAGCTGATGTTTGGAGATATATCTGTGGACCGAAACCAAATTATATCGTGCTACATAAATCGAGATACATATATCAACGTTGAGGTGGTTGAATACATATCTTTCCAACTTCACTAGGATGCTTATCTCAACATATCCATCTACAAATCGCTATAACTATCCATGTTTACAAAAATGCATCGAGATATTTCAATGCAAATACAATAATCTACGTAATGGTGCTTCAATTCAGCTATATTCACTTTCTTGGGGAAAAATCTATCTACATATGAAAATTTACGTAGACTGATAGATAGCTACATAATTCCATCTTCGTGAAGATGTGTCGATATCCATAAAACAAACTACATGAAGATAAGACTGACAACATGTAAGCTTTTATCTGGATACATATCTATAGACAGAAACCAAATCACATCGTGTTATCTCAATCGAGATACCTATATCAACGTTGTGGTGGTTGAATACATATGTTTCCATCTTCATTAAAATGCTTATGTCAACATATCTATCTGCACATCGCTGTAACTATCCATGTTTACTAGAATACATCGAGATATTTCAATACAAATACAATAATCTACGTAATGGTGATTCAATTCAGCTAGATTCACTTTCTTGGGGAAAAATCTATCTACATATGACAATATACGTAAACTGATAGATAGCTACATAATTCCGTCTACGCGAGGATGTGTCGATATCCGTATAACAAACTACATGAAGATAAATCTGACAACATGTAAGCTTTAATCTCGATTCATATCTAAAGACAGAAACCAAATCACATCGTGTTATATCAATCGAGATACATATATCAACGTTGATGTGGTTGAATACATATCTTTCAATCTTCATTAGGATGCTTATCTCAATATAACCATCTACACGTCGCTGTAATTATCCATGTTTACTAGAATACGTCGAGATATTTCAATGCAAATACAATAATCTACGTTGTGGTATTTGAATTCAGCTAGATTCACTTTCTTGGGGAAAAATCTATCTACATATGACAATCTTCACTAGGATGCTTATTTGAACATATCCATCTACACATCGCTGTAATTATCCATGTTTACTAGAATTCATCGAGATATTTCAATGCAAATACAATAATCTACGTTGTGGTATTTCAATTCAGCTAGATTCACTTTCTCGGGGAAAATTCTATCTACATATGACAATATACGTAAACTGATAGATAGCTACATAATTCCATCTACGCGAAGATGTGTCGATATCCATATAACAAACTACATGAAGATAAATCTGACAACATGTAAGCTTTTATCTGGATACATATCTATAGACAGAAACCAAATCACATCGTGTTATATCAATCGAGATTCATATATCAACGTTGAAGTGGTTGAATACATATGTTTCCATCTTCATTAAGATGCTTATCTCAACATATCCATCTGCACCTCGCTGTAACTATCCATGTTTACTAGAACACATCGAGATATTTCAATGCAAATACAATAATCTACCTAATGGTGCTTCAATTCAGTTAGATTCACTTTCTTGGGGAAAAATCTATCTACATATGACAATCTACCTAGACTGATAGATAGCTACATAATTCCATCTTCGTGAAGATGTGTCGATATCCAGATAACAAACTACATGAAGATAAGTCTGACAACATGTAAGGTTTTATTTGGATACATATCTATAGACAGAAACCAAATCACATCGTGTTATCTCAATCGAGATACATATATCAACGTTGAGGTGGTTCAATACATATGTTTCCATCTTCATTAAGATGCTGATCTCAACATATCCATCTGCACATCGCTGTAACTATCCATGTTTACTGGAATACATCAAGATATTTCAATGCAAATACAATAATCTACGTTGTGGTGTTTTAATTCAGCTAGATTCACTATCTTGGGGAAAAATATATCTACATATGACTATATACGTAAACTGATAGATAGATACATAATTCCATCTACGCGAAGATGTGTCGATATCCATATAACAAACTACACGAAGATAAATCTGACAACATGTAAGCTTTTATCTGGATACATATCTATAGACAGAGACCAAATCACATCGTGTTATATCAATCGAGATACATATATCAACGTTGAGGTGGTTGTATACATATCTTTCAATCTTCATTAGGATCCTTATCTCAACATATCCATCTACACGTCACTATGACTATCCATGTTTACTAGAATACATCGAGATATTTCAATGCAAATATAATAATCTACGTTGTGGTGTTTCAATTAGCTAGATTCATTTTTTGGGGGAAAAATCTATGTACATATGACAATCTACGTAGACTGATAGATAGCTACATAATTCCAACTACGTGTAGAAGTATCTATATACACATAACAAACAACATGAAGATAAATATGATAACATGTAAGCTTTTATCTGGATACATATCTAAAGACAGAAACCAAATCACATCGTGTTATATCAATCGAAATACATATATCAAAGTTGAGGTGGTTGAATACATATCTTTCGATCGTCATTAGGATGCTTATCTCAACATATCCATCTACACGTCGCTGTAACTATCCATGTTTACTAGAATACATCGAGATATTTCAATGCAAATACAATAATCTAGGTTGTGGTGTTTCAATTCAGTAAGATTCACTTTCTTGGGGAATAATCTATCTACATATGACAATCTACACTAGGATGCTTATTTGAACATATCCATCTACGCATCGCTGAAACTATCCATGTTTACTATAATACATCAAGATATTTCAATGCAAATACAATAATCTACGTTGTGGTATTTCAATTCAGCTAGATTCTCTTTCTTGGGGAAAAATCTATTTACATATGACAATATACGTAGACTGATAGATAGCTACATAATTCCATCTACGTGAAGATGTGTCGATATCCATATAACAAACTACATGAAGATAAATCTGACAACATGTAAGCTTTTATCTGGATACATATCTATAGACAGAAACCAAATCACATCGTTTTATCTCAATCGAGATGCATATATCAACGTTGAGGTTGTTGAATACATATGTTTCCATCTTCATTAAGATGCTTATCTCAACATATCCATCTGCACATCGCTGTAACTATCCATGTTTACTAGAATACATCGAGATATTTCAATGCAAAAACAATAATCTACGTAATGGTGCTTCAATTCAGCTAGATTCACTTTCTTGGGGAAAAATCTATCTACATATGACAATCTACGTAGACTGATAGATAGCTACATAATTACATCTTCGTGAAGATGTGTCGATCTCCATATAACAAACTACATGAAGATAAATCTGACAACATGTAAGCTTTTATCTGGATACATATCTATAGACAGAAACTAAATCACATCGTGTTATATCAATCGAAATACATATATCAACGTTGAGGTGGTTGAATACATATCTTTCCATCTTCATTAGGATGCTTATCTCAACATTTCCATCTACACGTCGCTGTAACTATCCATGTTTACTAGAATACATCGAGATATTTCACTGCAAATACAATAATCTACGTTGTGGTGTTTCAATTCAGCTAGATTCACTTTCTTGGGGAATAATCTATCTACATATGACAATCTACACTAAGATGCTTATTTGAACATATCCATCTACACATCGCTGTAACTATCCATGTTTACTATAATACATCGAGATATTTCAATGCAAATACAATAATCTACGTTGTGGTATTTCAATTAAGCTAGATTCTCTTTTGTTGGGGAAAAATCTATCTACATTTGACAATATACGTAGACTGATAGATAGCTACATAATTCTATCTACGTGAAGATGTGTCGATATCCATATAACAAACTACATGAAGATAAATCTGACAACATGTAAGCTTTTATCTGGATACATATCTATAGACAGAAACCAAATCACATCGTGTTATATCAATCGAGATACATATATCAACGTTTACGTGGTTGAATACATATCTTTCCATCTTTATTAGGATGCTTATCTCAACATATCCATCTACACGTCGCTGTAGCTATCCATGTTTACTAGAATACATCGAGATATTTCAATGCAAATACAATAATCTACGTTGTGGTGTTTCAATTCAGCTAGATTCACTTTGTTGGGGAAAAATCTTTCTACATATGACAATCTTCACTAGGATGCCTATTTGAACATATCCATCTACACATCGCTGTAACTATCCATGTTTATTAGAATACATCGAGATATTTCAATGCAAATACAATAATCTACGTTGTGGTATTTCAAATCAGCTAGATTCACTTTCTCGGGGAAAATTCTATCTACATATGACAATATACGTAAACTGATAGATAACTACATAATTCCATCAACGTGATTATGTTTCGATATCCATATAACAAACTACATGAAGATAAATCTGTCAACATGTAAGCTTTTATCTGGATACATATCTATATTGTCAAAAACCATATCACATCGTGTTATCTCAATCGAGATACATATATCAACGTTGAGGTTGTTGAATACATATGTTTCCATCTTTATTAAGATGCTTATCTCAAAATATCCATCTGCACATCGCTGTAACTATCCATGTTTACTAGAATACATCGAGATATTTCAATGCAAAAACAATAATCTACGTAATGGTGCTTCAATTCAGCTAGATTCACTTTCTTGGGGAAAAATCTATCTACATATGGCAATCTACGTAGACTGATAGATAGCTACATAATTACATCTTCGTGAAGATGTGTCGATCTCCATATAACAAACTACATGAAGATAAATCTGACAACATGTAAGCTTTTATCTGGATACATATCTATAGACAGAAACTAAATCACATCGTGTTATATCAATCGAAATACATATATCAACGTTGAGGTGGTTGAATACATATCTTTCCATCTTCATTAGGATGCTTATCTCAACATATCCATCTACACGTCGCTGTAACTATCCATGTTTACTAGAATACATCGAGATATTTCAATGCGAATACAATAAACTAAGTTGTGGTGTTTCAATTCAGCTAGATTCACTTTCTTGGGGAAAAATCTATCTACATATGACAATCTTCACTAGGATGCTTATTTGAACATATCCATCTACACATCGCTGTAACTATCCATGTTTACTAGAATACATCGAGATATTTCAATGCAAATACAATAATCTACGTTTTGGTGTTTCAATTCAGCTAGATTCACTTTCTTGGGGAAAAATCTATCTACATATGACAATATACGTACACTGATAGATAGCTACATAATTCCATCTACGTGAAGATGTGTCGATATCCATATAACAAACTACATGAAGATAAATCTGACAACATGTAGTCTTTTATCTGGATACATATCTATAGACAGAAACCAAATCACATCGTGTTATATCAATCGAGATACATATATCAACGTTGAAGTCGTTGAATACATATGTTTCCATCTTCATTAAGATGCTTATCTCAACATATCCATCTGCACATCGCTGTAACTATCCATGTTTACTAGAATACATCGAGATATTTCAATGCAAATACAATAATCTACGTAATGGTGCTTCAATTCAGCTAGATTCACTTTCTTGGGGAAAAATCTATCTACATATGACAATCTACGTAGACTGATAGATAGCTACATAATTCCATCTTCGTGAAGATGTGTCGATATCCAGATAACAAACTACATGAAGATAAGTCTGACAACATGTAAGCTTTTATCTGGATACATATCTATAGACAGAAACCAAATCACATCGTGTTATCTCAATCGAGATACATATATCAACGTTGAGGTGGTTGAATACGTATGTTTCCATCTTCATTAAGATGCTTATCTCAACATATCCATATATACACATAACAAACAATATCAAGATAAATATGATAATATGTAAGCTTTTATCTGGATACATATCTATACACAGAAACCAAATCACATCGTGTTATATCAATCGAGATACATACATCAACGTTGAGGTGGTTGAAAACATATCTTTCAATCTTCATTAGGATGCTTTTCTCAACACATCCATCTACACGTCGCTGTAACTATCCATGTTTACTAGAATACATCGAGATATTTCAATGCAAATACAAAAAACTACGTTGTGGTGTTTCAATTCAGCTAGATTCACTTTCTTGGGGAAAAATTTATCTACATATGACAATCTTCACTAGGATGCTTATTTGAACATATCCATCTGCACATCGCTGTAACTATCCATGTTTACTAGAATACATCGAGATATTTCAATGCAAATACAATAATCTACGTAGTGGTGTTTCAATTCAGCTAGATTCACTTTTTTGGGGAAAAATCTATCTACATATGACAATCTACGTAGACTGATAGATAGCTCCATAATTCCAACTACGTGTAGAAGTATCTATATACACATAACAAACAACATGAAGATAAATATGATATCATGTAAGCTTTTATCTGGATACATATCTATAGACAGAAACCAAATCACATCGTGTTATATCAATCGAAATACATATATCAACGTTGAGGTGGTTGAATACATATCTTTCCATCTTCATTAGGATGCGTATCTCAACATATCCATCTACACGTCGCTGTAACTATCCATGTTTACTAGAATACATCGAGATATTTCAATGCAAATACAATAATCTACGTTGTGGTGTTTCAATTCAGCTAGATTCACCTTCTCGGGGAAAATTCTATCTACATATGACAATATACGTAAACTGATAGATAGCTACATAATTCCATCTACGCGAAGATGAGTCGATATCCATATAACAAACTACATGAAGATAAATCTGACAACATGTAAGCTTTTATCTTGATACATATCTATAGACAGAAACCAAATCACATCGTGTTATATCAATCGAGATACATATATCAACGTTGAGGTGGTTGAATACATATCTTTGCATCTTTATTAGGATGGTATTCTCAACATATCCATCTACACGTCGCTGTAGCTATCCATGTTTACTAGAATACATCGAGATATTTCAATGCAAATACAATAATCTACTTTGTGGTGTTTCAATTCAGCTAGATTCACTTTCTTGGGGAAAAATCTATCTACATATGACAATCTTCACTAGGATGCCTATTTGAACATATCCATCTACACATCGCTGTAACTATCCATGTTTACTGGAATACATCGAGATATTTCAATGCAAATACAATAATCTACGTTGTGGTATTTCAATTCAGCAAGATTCACTTTCTCGGGGAAAATTCTATCTACATATGACAATATACGTAAACTGATAGATAACTACATAATTCCATCAACGTGATTATGTGTCGATATCCATATAACAAACTACATGAAGATGAATCTGACAACATGTAAGCTTTTATCTGGATACATATCTATAAACAAAAACCAAATCACATCGTGTTATCTCAATCGAGATGCATATATCTACGTTGAGGTTGTTGAATATATATGTTTCCATCTTCATTAAGATGCTTATCTCAACATATCCATCTGCACATCGCTGTAACTATCCATGTTTACTAGAATACATCGAGATATTTCAATGCTAATACAATAATCTACGTTGTGGTGTTTCAATTCAGCTAGATTTACTCTTTTGGGGAAAAATCTATCTAAATATGACAATCTACGTAGACTGATAGATATCTACATAATTCCAACTACGTGTAGAAGTGTCTATATACACATAACAAACAACATGAAGATAAATATGATAACATGTAAGCTTTTATCTGGATACATATCTATAGACAGAAACCAAATCACATCGTGTTATATCAATCGAAATACATATATCAACGTTGAGGTGGTTGAATACATATGTTTCCATCTTCATTAGGATGCTTATCTCAATATATCCATCTACACGTCGCTGTAACTATCCATGTTTACAAAAATACATCGAGATATTACAATGCAAATACAATAATCTACGTTGTGGTGTTTCAATTCAGCTACATTCACTTTCTTGGGGAATAATCTATCTACATATGACAATCTACACTAGGATGCTTATTTGAACATATCCATCTACACATCGCTGTAACTATCCAAATTTACTATAATACATCGAGATATTTCAATGCAAATACAATAATCTACGTTGTGGTATTTCAATTCAGCTAGATTCTCTTTCTTGGGGAAAAATCTATCTACATATGACAATATACGTAGACTGATAGATAGCTACATAATTCCATCTACGTGAAGATGTGTCGATATCCATATAACAAACTACATGAAGATAAATCTGACAACATGTAAGCTTTTATCTGGATACATATCTATAGACAGAAACCAAATCACATCGTGTTATATCAATCGAGATACATATATCAACGTTGAAGTGGTTGAATACATATGTTTCCATCTTCATTAAGATGCTTATCTCAACATATCCATCTGCACATCGGTGTAACTATCCATGTTTACTAGAATACATCGAGATATTTCAATGCAAATGCAATAATCTACGTAATGGTGCTTCAATTCAGCTAGATTCACTTTCTTGGGGAAAAATCTATCTACATATGACAATCTACGTAGACTGATAGATAGCTACATAATTCCATCTACGTGAAGATGTGTCGATATCCATATAACAAACTACATGAAGATAAGTCTGACAACATGTAAGCTTTTATCTGGATACATATCTATAGACGGAAACCAAATCACATCGTGTTATCTCAATCGAGATACATATATTAACGTTGAGGTGGTTGAATACGTATGTTTCCATCTTCATTAAGATGCTTATCTCAACATATCCATATATACACATAACAAACAACATCAAGATAAATATGATAACATGTAAGCTTTTATCTGGATACATATATATAGACAGAAACCAAATCACATCGTGTTATATCAATCGAGATACATACATCAACGTTGAGGTGGTAGAAAACATATCTTTCCATCTTCATTAGGATGCTTATCTCAACATATCCATCTACACGTCGCTGTAACTATCCATGTTTACTAGAATACATCGAGATATTTCAATGCAATTACAATAAACTACGTTGTGGTGTTTCAATTCAGCTAGATTCACTTTTTTGGGGAAAAATCTATCTACATATGACAATCTACGTAGACTGATAGATAGCTCCATAATTCCAACTACGTGTAGAAGTATGTATATACACATAACAAACAACATGAAGATAAATATGATAACATGTAAGCTTTTATCTGGATACATATCTATAGACAGAAACCAAATCACATCGTGTTATATCAATCGAGGTACATATATCAACGTTGAGGTGGTTGAACACATATCTTTCCATCTTTATTAGGATGCTTATCTCAACATATCCATCTACACGTCGCTGTAGCTATCCATGTTTACTAGAATTCATCGAGATATTTCAATGCAAATACAATAATCTACGTTGTGGTGTTTCAATTCAGCTAGATTCACTTTCTTGGGGAAAAATCTATCTACATATGACAATCTTCACTAGGATGCTAATTTGAACTTATCCATCTACAAATCGCTGTAACTATCCATGTTTACTAGAATACATCGAGATATTTCAATGCAAATACAATAATCTACGTTGTGGTATTTCAATTCAGCAAGATTCACTTTCTCGGGGAAAATTCTATCTACATATGACAATATACGTAAACTGATAGATAACTACATAATTCCATCAACGTGATTATGTGTCGATATCCATATAACAAACTACATGAAGATAAATCTGACAACATGTAAGCTTTTATCTGGATACATATCTATAGACAAATACCAAATCACATCGTGTTATCTCAATCGAGATACATATATCAACGTTGAGGTTGTTGAATACATATGTTTCCATCTTCATTAAGATGCTTATCTCAACATATCCATCTGCACATCGCTGTAACTATCCATGTTTACTAGAATACATCGAGATATTTCAATGCAAATACAATAATCTACGTTGTGGTGTTTCAATTCAGCTAGATTTACTTTTTTGGGGAAAAATCTATCTACATATGACAATCTACGTAGACTGATAGATAGCTACATAATTCCAACTACGTGTAGAAGTGTCTATATACACATAACAAACAACATGAAGATAAATATGATAACATGTAAGCTTTTATCTGGATACATATCTATAGACAGAAACCATATCACATCGTGTTATATCAATCGAAATACATATATCAACGTTGAGGTGGTTGAATACATATGTTTCCATCTTCATTAGGATGCTTATCTCAACATATACATCTACACGTCGCTGTAACTATCCATGTTTACTAGAATACATCGAGATATTTCAATGCAAATACAATAATCTACGTTGTGGTGTTTCAATTCAGCTAGATTCACTTTCTTGGGGAATAATCTATCTACATATGACAATCTACAATAGGATGCTTATTTGAACGTATCCATCTACACATCGCTGTAACTATCCAAATTTACTATAAAACATCGAGATATTTCAATGCAAATACAATAATCTACGTTGTGGTATTTCAATTCAGCAAGATTCACTTTCTCGGGGAAAATTCTATCTACATATGACAATATACGTAAACTGATAGATAACTACATAATTCCATCAACGTGATTATGTGTCGATATCCATATAACAAACTACATGAAGATAAATCTGACAACATGTAAACTTTTATCTGGATACATATCTATAGACAAAAACCAAATCACATCGTGTTATCTCAATCGAGATACATATATCAACGTTGAGGTTGTTGAATACATATGTTTCCATCTTCATTAAGATGCTTATCTCAACATATCCATCTGCACATCGCTCTAACTATCCATGTTTACCAGAATACATCGAGATATTTCAATGCAAATCCAATAATCTACGTTGTGGTGTTTCAATTCAGCTAGATTTACTTTTTTAGGGATAAATCTATCTACATATGACAATCTACGTAGACTGATAGATATCTACATAATTCAAACTACGTGTAGAAGTGTCTATATACACATAACAAACAACATGAAGATAAATATGATAACATGTAAGCTTTTATCTGGATACATATCTATAGACAGAAACCATATCACATATATCACATATATCAACGTTGAGGTGGTTGAATACATATGTTTCCATCTTCATTAGGATGCTTATCTCAACATATCCATCTACACGTCGCTGTAACTATCCATGTTAACTAGAATACATCGAGATATTTCAATGCAAATACAATAATCTACGTTGTGGTGTTTCAATTCAGCTAGATTCACTTTCTTGGGGAATAATCTATCTACATATTACAATCTACACTAGGATGCTTATTTGAACATATCCATCTACACATCGCTGTAACTATCCAAATTTACTATAATACATCGAGATATTTCAATGCAAATACAATAATCTACGTTGTGGTATTTCAATTCAGCTAGATTCTCTTTCTTGGGGAAAAATCTATCTACATATGGCAATATACGTAGACTGATAGATAGCTACATAATTCCATCTACGTGAAGATGTGTCGATATCCATATAACAAACTACATGAAGATAAATCTGACAACATGTAAGCTTTTATCTGGATACATATCTATAGACAGAAACCAAATCACATCGTGTTATATCAATCGAGATACATATATCAACGTTGAAGTGGTTGAATACATATGTTTCCATCTTCATTAAGATGCTTATCTCAACATATCCATCTGCACATCGCTGTAACTATCCATGTTTACTAGAATACATCGAGATATTTCAATGCAAATACAATAATCTACGTAATGGTGCTTCAATTCAGCTAGATTCACTTTCTTGGGGAAAAATCTATCTACATATGACAATCTACGTAGACTGATAGATAGATACATAATTCCATCTTCGTGAAGATGTGTCGATAGTAATATAACAAACTACATGAAGATAAGTCTGACAACATGTAAGCTTTTATCTGGATACATATCTATAGACAGAAACCAAATCACATCGTGTTATCTCAATCGAGATACATATATCAACGTTGAGGTGGTTGAATACGTATGTTTCCATCTTCATTAAGATGCTTATCTCAACATATCCATATATACCCATAACAAACAACATCAAGATAAATATGATAGCATGTAATCTTTTATCTGGATACATATCTATAGACAGAAACCAAATCACATCGTGTTATCTCAATCGAGATACATATATCAACGTTGAGGTGATTGAATACATAACTTTCCATCTTGATTAAGATGCTTATCTCAACATATCCATCTGCACATCGCTGTAACTATCCATGTTTACTAGAATACATCGAGATATTTCAATTCAAATAAAATAATCTACGTTGTGGTGTTCCAATTCAGCTAGATTCACTTTCTTGGGGAAAAATCTATCTACATATGACAATATACGTACACTGATAGATAGCTACATAATTCCATCTACGTGAAGATGTGTCGATATCCATATAACAAACTACATGAAGATAAATCTGACAACATGTAAGCTTTTATCTGGATACATATCTATAGACAGAAACCAAATCACATCGTGTTATATCAATCGAGATACATATATCAACGTTGAAGTCGTTGAATACATATGTTTCCATCTTCATTAAGATGCTTATCTCAACATATCCATCTGCACATCGCTGTAACTGTCCATGTTTACTAGAATACATCGAGATATTTCAATGCAAATACAATAATCTACGTAATGGTGCTTCAATTCAGCTAGATTCACTTTCTTGGGGAAAAATCTATCTACATATGACAATCTACGTAGACTGATAGATAGATACATAATTCCATCTTCGTGAAGATGTGTCGATAGTAATATAACAAACTACATGAAGATAAGTCTGACAACATGTAAGCTTTTATCTGGATACATATCTATAGACAGAAACCAAATCACATCGTGTTATCTCAATCGAGATACATATATCAACGTTGAGGTGGTTGAATACGTATGTTTCCATCTTCATTAAGATGCTTATCTCAACATATCCATATATACCCATAACAAACAACATCAAGATAAATATGATAACATGTAATCTTTTATCTGGATACATATCTATAGACAGAAACCAAATCACATCGTGTTATCTCAATCGAGATACATATATCAACGTTGAGGTGGTTGAATACATAACTTTCCATCTTGATTAAGATGCTTATCTCAACATATCCATCTGCACATCGCTGTAACTATCCATGTTTACTAGAATACATCGAGATATTTCAATTCAAATAAAATAATCTACGTTGTGGTGTTCCAATTCAGCTAGATTCACTTTCTTGGGGAAAAATCTATCTACATATGACAATATACGTACACTGATAGATAGCTACATAATTCCATCTACGTGAAGATGTGTCGATATCCATATAACAAACTACATGAAGATAAATCTGACAACATGTAAGCTTTTATCTGGATACATATCTATAGACAGAAACCAAATCACATCGTGTTATATCAATCGAGATACATATATCAACGTTGAAGTCGTTGAATACATATGTTTCCATCTTCATTAAGATGCTTATCTCAACATATCCATCTGCACATCGCTGTAACTATCCATGTTTACTAGAATACATCGAGATATTTCAATGCAAATACAATAATCTACGTAATGGTGCTTCAATTCAGCTAGATTCACTTTCTTGGGGAAAAATCTATCTACATATGACAATCTACGTAGACTGATAGATAGCTACATAATTCCATCTTCGTGAAGATGTGTCGATATCCAGATAACAAACTACATGAAGATAAGTCTGACAACATGTAAGCTTTTATCTGGATACATATCTATATACAGAAACCAAATCACATCGTGTTATCTCAATCGAGATACATATATCAACGTTGAGGTGGTTGAATACGTATGTTTCCATCTTCATTAAGATGCTTATCTCAACATATCCATATATACACATAACAAACAACATCAAGATAAATATGATAATATGTAAGCTTTTATCTGGATACATATCTATAGACAGAAACCAAATCACATCGTGTTATATCAATCTAGATACATTCATTAACGTTGAGGTGGTTGAAAACATATCTTTCCATCTTCATTAGGATGCTTTTCTCAACATATCCATCTACACGTCGCTGTAACTATCCATGTTTACTAGAATACATCTAGATATTTCAATGCAATTACAAAAAACTACGTTGTGGTGTTTCAATTCAGCTAGATTCACTTTCTTGGGGAAAAATCTATCTACATATGACAATCTTCACTAGGATGCTTATTTGAACATATCCATCTACACATCGCTGTAACTATCCATGTTTACTGGAATACATCGAGATATTTCAATGCAAATACAATAATCTACGTTGTGGTGTTTCAATTCAGCTAGATTCACTTTTTTGGGGAAAAATCTATCTACATATGACAATCTACGTAGACTGATAGATAGCTCCATAATTCCAACTACGTCTAGAAGGATCTATATACACATAACAAACAACATGAAGATAAATATGATAACATGTAAGCTTTTATCTGGATACATATCTATAGACAGAAACCAAATCACATCGTGTTATATCAATCGAAATACATATATCAACGTTGAGGTGGTTGAATACATGTTTCCATCTTCATTAGGATGCTTATCTCAACATATCCATCTACACGTCGCTGTAACTATCCATGTTTACTAGAATACATCGAGATATTTCAATGCAAATACAATAATCTACGTTGTGGTGTTTCAATTCAGCTAGATTCACCTTCTCGGGGAAAATTCTATCTACATATGACAATATACGTAAACTGATAGATAGCTACATAATTCCATCTACGCGAAGATGTGTCGATATCCATATAACAAACTACATGAAGATAAATCTGACAACATGTAATCTTTTATCTGGATACATATCTATAGACAGAAACCAAATCACATCGTATTATATCAATCGAGATACATATATCAACGTTGAGGTGGTTGAATACATATCTTTCCATCTTTATTAGGATGGTATTCTCAACATATCCATCTACACGTCGCTGTAACTATCCATGTTTACTAGAATACATCGAGATATTTCAATGCAAATACAATAATCTACGTTGTGGTATTTCAATTCAGCAAGATTCACTTTCTCGGGGAAAATTCTATCTACATATGACAATATACGTAAACTGATAGATAACTACATAATTCCATCAACGTGATTATGTGTCGATATCCATATAACAAACTACATGAAGATAAATCTGACAACATGTAAGCTTTTATCTGGATACATATCTATAGACAAATACCAAATCACATCGTGTTATCTCAATCGAGATACATATATCAACGTTGAGGTTGTTGAATACATATGTTTCCATCTTCATTAAGATGCTTATCTCAACATATCCATCTGCACATCGCTGTAACTATCCATGTTTACTAGAATACATCGAGATATTTCAATGCAAATACAATAATCTACGTTGTGGTGTTTCAATTCAGCTAGATTTACTTTTTTGGGGAAAAATCTATCTACATATGACAATATACGTAGACTGATAGATATCTACATAATTCCAACTACGTGTAGAAGTGTCTATATACACATAACAAACAACATGAAGATAAATATGATAACATGTAAGCTTTTATCTGGATACATATCTATAGACAGAAACCATATCACATCGTGTTATATCAATCGAAATACATATATCAACGTTGAGGTGGTTGAATACATATGTTTCCATCTTCATTAGGATGCTTATCTCAACATATACATCTACACGTCGCTGTAACTATCCATGTTTACTAGAATACATCGAGATATTTCAATGCAAATACAATAATCTACGTTGTGGTGTTTCAATTCAGCTAGATTCACTTTCTTGGGGAATAATCTATCTACATATGACAATCTACAATAGGATGCTTATTTGAACATATCCATCTACACATCGCTGTAACTATCCAAATTTACTATAAAACATCGAGATATTTCAATGCAAATACAATAATCTACGTTGTGGTATTTCAATTCAGCAAGATTCACTTTCTCGGGGAAAATTCTATCTACATATGACAATATACGTAAACTGATAGATAACTACATAATTCCATCAACGTGATTATGTGTCGATATCCATATAACAAACTACATGTAGATAAATCTGACAACATGTAAACTTTTATCTGGATACATATCTATAGACAAAAACCAAATCACATCGTGTTATCTCAATCGAGATACATATATCAACGTTGAGGTTGTTGAATACATATGTTTCCATCTTCATTAAGATGCTTATCTCAACATATCCATCTGCACATCGCTCTAACTATCCATGTTTACTAGAATACATCGAGATATTTCAATGCAAATCCAATAATCTACGTTGTGGTGTTTCAATTCAGCTAGATTTACTTTTTTAGGGATAAATCTATCTACATATGACAATCTACGCAGACTGATAGATATCTACATAATTCAAACTACGTGTAGAAGTGTCTATATACACATAACAAACAACATGAAGATAAATATGATAACATGTAAGCTTTTATCTGGATACATATCTATAGACAGAAACCATATCACATATATCACATATATCAACGTTGAGGTGGTTGAATACATATGTTTCCATCTTCATTAGGATGCTTATCTCAACATATCCATCTACACGTCGCTGTAACTATCCATGTTAACTAGAATACATCGAGATATTTCAATGCAAATACAATAATCTACATTGTGGTGTTTCAATTCAGCTAGATTCACTTTCTTGGGGAATAATCTATCTACATATGACAATCTACACTAGGATGCTTATTTGAACATATCCATCTACACATCGCTGTAACTATCCAAATTTACTATAATACATCGAGATATTTCAATGCAAATACAATAATCTACGTTGTGGTATTTCAATTCAGCTAGATTCTCTTTCTTGGGGAAAAATCTATCTACATATGGCAATATACGTAGACTGATAGATAGCTACATAATTCCATCTACGTGAAGATGTGTCGATATCCATATAACAAACTACATGAAGATAAATCTGACAACATGTAAGCTTTTATCTGGATACATATCTATAGACAGAAACCAAATCACATCGTGTTATATCAATCGAGATACATATATCAACGTTGAAGTGGTTGAATACATATGTTTCCATCTTCATTAAGATGCTTATCTCAACATATCCATCTGCACATCGCTGTAACTATCCATGTTTACTAGAATACATCGAGATATTTAAATGCAAATACAATAATCTACGTAATGGTGCTTCAATTCAGCTAGATTCACTTTCTTGGGGAAAAATCTATCTACATATGACAATCTACGTAGACTGATAGATAGATACATAATTCCATCTTCGTGAAGATGTGTCGATAGTAATATAACAAACTACATGAAGATAAGTCTGACAACATGTAAGCTTTTATCTGGATACATATCTATAGACAGAAACCAAATCACATCGTGTTATCTCAATCGAGATACATATATCAACGTTGAGGTGGTTGAATACGTATGTTTCCATCTTCATTAAGATGGTTATCTCAACATATCCATATATACCCATAACAAACAACATCAAGATAAATATGATAACATGTAATCTTTTATCTGGATACATATCTATAGACAGAAACCAAATCACATCGTGTTATCTCAATCGAGATACATATATCAACGTTGAGGTGGTTGAATACATAACTTTCCATCTTGATTAAGATGCTTATCTCAACATATCCATCTGCACATCGCTGTAACTATCCATGTTTACTAGAATACATCGAGATATTTCAATTCAAATAAAATAATCTACGTTGTGGTGTTCCAATTCAGCTAGATTCACTTTCTTGGGGAAAAATCTATCTACATATGACAATATACGTAGACTGATAGATAGCTACATAATTCCATCTACGTGAAGATGAGTCGATATTTATATAACAAACTACATGAAGATAAATCTGACAACATGTAAGCTTTTATCTGGATACATATCTATAGACAGAAACCAAATCCCATCGTGTTATCTCAATCGAGATACATATATCAACGTTGAGGTGGTTGAATACATATCTTTCCGTCTTCATTAAGATGTTCATCTCAACATAAACAATAGCACTTCGCTGTAACTATCCATGTTTACTAGAATACATTGAGATATTTCAATGCAAATACAATCTACGTTGTGGTGTTTCAATTCAGCTAGATTCACTTTCTTGGGCAAAAATCTATCTACATATGACAATATACGCAGACTGATAGATAGCTACATAATTCCATCTTCGTGAAGATGTGTCGATATCCATATAACAAACTACATGAAGATAAATCTGACAACATGTAAGCTTTTATCTGGATAGATATCTATAGACAGAAACCAAATCACATCGTGTTATATCAATCGAGATCCATATATCAACGTTGAGCTGGTAGAATACATATCTTTCCATCTTCATTAGGATGCTTATCTCAACATATCCATCTGCACATCGCTGTAACTATCCATGTTTACTAGAATACATCGAGATATTTCAATGCAAATACAATGATCTACGTTGTTGTGTTTCTCTTCAGCTAGATTCACTTTCTTGGGGAAAAATCTATCTACATATGACAATATACGTAGACTGATAAATAGCTACATAATTCCATCTACGTGAAGATGTGTCGATATCCATATGACAAACTACATGAAGATAAATCTGACAGCCTGTAAGCTTTTATCTGGATACATATCTATAGACAGAAACCAAATATCATCGTGTTATATGAATCGAGATACATATATCAACGTTGCCGTGGTTGAATACATATGTTTCTATCTTCATTAAGATGCTTATCTCAACATATCCATCTGCACATCGCTATAACTATCCATGTTTACTAGAATACATCGAGATATTTCAATGCAAATACAATAATCTACGTAATGGTGCTTCAATTCAGCTAGATTCACTTTCTTGGGGAAAAATCTATCTACATATGACAATATACGTAGACTGATAGATAGCTACATAATTCCATCTACGTGAAGATGTGTCGATATCCATATGACAAACTACATGAAGATAAATCTGACAGCCTGTAAGCTTTTATCTGGATACATATCTATAGACAGAAACCAAATCACATCGTGTTATCTCAATCGAGATACATATAGCAACGTTGAGGTGGTTGAATACATATTATTTTCATCTTCATTAGGATGCTTATCTCAACATATCCATCTGCACATCGCTGTAACTATCCATGTTTACTAGAATACTTCGAGATATTTCAATGCAAATACAATAATCTACGTTGTGGTGTTTCAATTCAGCTAGAGTGACTTTCTTGGGGAAAAATCTATGTACATATGACAATATACGTAGACTGATAGATAGCTACATAATTCCATCTACGTGAAGATGTGTCGATATCCATATAACAAACTACATGAAGAGAAATCTGACAACCTGTAAGCTTTTATCTGGATACAAATCTTTAGACAGAAACCAAATAACATCCTGTTATATCAATCGAGATACATATATCAACGTTGAGGTGGTTGGATACATATGTTTCCATCTTCATTAAGATGCTTATCTCAACATATCCATCTACACGTCGCTGTAACTATCCATGTTTACTAGAATACATCGAGATATTTCAATGCAAATACAATAATCTTCACTAGGATGCTTATTTCAACATATCCATCTACACATCGCTGTAACTATCCATGTTTACTAGAATACATCGAGATATTTCAATGCAAATACAATAATCTACGTTGTGGTGTTTCAATTCAGCTAGATTCACTTTCTTGGGGAAAAATCTATGTACATATGACAATCTTCACTAGGATGCTTATTTCAACATATCCATCTACACATCGCTGTAACTATCCATGTTTACTAGTATGCATCGAGATATTTCAATGCAAATACAATAATCTACGTTGAGGTGTTTCTCTTCAGCTAGATTCATTTTCTTGGGGAAAAATCTATCTACATATGACAATATACGTAGACTGATAGATAGCTACATAATTCCATCTACGTGAAGATGTGTCGATATCCATATAACAAACTACATGAAGAGAAATCTGACAACCTGTAAGCTTTTATCTGGATACAAATCTTTAGACAGAAACCAAATAACATCCTGTTATATCAATCGAGATACATATATCAACGTTGAGGTGGTTGGATACATATGTTTCCATCTTCATTAAGATGCTTATCTCAACATATCCATCTACACGTCGCTGTAACTATCCATGTTTACTAGAATACATCGAGATATTTCAATGCAAATACAATAATCTACGTTGTGGTGTTTCAATCCAGCTAGATTCACTTTTTTGGGGAAAAATCTATCAACATATGACAATCTACGTAGACTGATGGATAGCTACATAATTCCATCTTCGTGAAGATGTGTCGATATCCATATAACAAACTACATGAAGATAAATCTGACAACATGTAAGCTTTTATCTGGATACATATCTATAGACAGAAACCAAATCACATCGTGTTATATCAATCGAGATACATATATCAACGTTGAGGTGGTTGAATACATATCTTCCCATCTTCATTAGGATGCTTATCTCAACATATCCATCTGCACATCGCTGTAACTATCCATGTTTACTAGAATTCATCGAAATATTTCAATGCAAATACAATAATCTACGTTGTGGTGTTTCAATTCAGCCAGATTCACTTTCTTGGGGAAAAATCTATCTACATATGACAATCTACGTAGACTGATAGATACCTACATAATTCCAACTACGTGTAGAAGTATCTATATACATATAACAAACTACATGAAGATAAATCTGATAACATGTAAGCTTATCTTTGGAGATATATCTGTAGACCGAAACCAAATTATATCGTGCTACATCAATCGAGATACATATATCAACGTTGAGGAGGTTGAATACATATGTTTCCATCTTCATTAAGTTGCCTATTTCAATATATCCATTTGCACATCGCTGTAACTATCCATAATTACTAGAATACATCGAGATATTTCAATGCAAATACAATAATCTATGTTGTGGTGTTTCAACTGAGCTAGATTCACTTTCTTGGGGAAAAATCTATCTACATATGACAATACACGTAGTCTGATAGATAGCTACATAATTCCATCTACGTGAAGATGTGTCGATATCCATATAACAAACTACATAAAGATACATCTGACAACATGTAAGCTTTTATCTGGATACATATCTATAGACAGAAACCAAATAACATCGTGTTATCTCAATCGAGATACATATATCAACGTTGAGGGGGTTGAGTACATATCTTTCCATCTTCATTAAGATGCTTATCTCAACATATCCATCTGCAAATCGCTGTAACTATCCATGTTTACAAGTATACATCGAGATATTTCATTGCAAATACAATAATCTACGTTGTGGTGTTTCAATTCAGCTAGATTCACTTTCTTGGGGAAAAATCTATTTACATATGACAATCTACGTAGACTGATAGATAGCTACATAATTCTATCTTCGTGAAGATGTGTCGATATCCATATAACAAACTACATGAAGATAAATCTGACAACATGTAAGCTTTTATCTGGATACATATCTATAGACAGAAACCAAATCACATCGTGTTATATCAATCAAGATACATATATCAACGTTGAGGATGTTGAATACATATGTTTCCATCTTCATTAATTTGCTTATTTCAACATATATCCATCTACACATCGCTGTAACTATCCATGTTTAGTAGAATACATCGATATATTCCATTTCAAATACAATTATCTACGTTGTGGTGTTTCAATTCAGCTAGATTCACTTTCTTGGGGAAAAATCTATCTACATATGACAATATACGTAGACTGATAGATACATAATTCCAACTACGTGTAGAAGTATCTATATACATATAACAAACTACATGAAGATAAATCAGATAACATGTAAGCTTATGTTTGGAGATATATCTGTAGACCGAAACCAAATTATATCGTGCTACATCAATCGAGATACAGATATTAACGTTGAGGTGGTTGAATACATATGTATCCATCTTCATTAAGATGCTTATCTCAACATATCCATCTGCACATCGCTGTAACTATCCATGTTTACTAGAATACATCGAGATATTTCAATGCAAATACAATAATCTACGTAATGGTGCTTCAATTCAGCTAGATTCACTTTCTTGGGGAAAAATCTATCTACATATGACAATCTACGTAGACTGATAGATAGCTACATAATTCTATCTTCGTGAAGATGTGTCGATATCCATATAACAAACTACATGAATATAAATCTGACAACATGTAAGCTTTTATCTGGATACATATCTATAGACAGAAACCAAATCACATCGTGTTATATCAATCGAGATACATATATCAACGTTGAGGTGGTTGAATACATATCTTCCCATCTTCATTAGGATGCTTATCTCAACATATCCATCTGCACATCGCTGTAACTATCCATGTTTACTAGAATTCATCGAAATATTTCAATGCAAATACAATAATCTACGTTGTGGTGTTTCAATTCAGCCAGATTCACTTTCTTGGGGAAAAATATATCTACATATGACAATCTACGTAGACTGATAGATACCTACATAATTCCAACTACGTGTAGAAGTATCTATATACATATAACAAACTACATGAAGATAAATCTGATAACATGTAAGCTTATCTTTGGAGATATATCTGTAGACCGAAACCAAATTATATCGTGCTACATCAATCGAGATACATATATCAACGTTGAGGAGGTTGAATACATATGTTTCCATCTTCATTAAGTTGCCTATTTCAACATATCCATTTGCACATCGCTGTAACTATCCATAATTACTAGAATACATCGAGATATTTCAATGCAAATACAATAATCTATGTTGTGGTGTTTCAACTGAGCTAGATTCACTTTCTTGGGGAAAAATCTATCTACATATGACAATACACGTAGTCTGATAGATAGCTACATAATTCCATCTACGTGAAGATGTGTCGATATCCATATAACAAACTACATAAAGATACATCTGACAACATGTAAGCTTTTATCTGGATACATATCTATAGACAGAAACCAAATAACATCGTGTTATCTCAATCGAGATACATATATCAACGTTGAGGGGGTTGAGTACATATCTTTCCATCTTCATTAAGATGCTTATCTCAACATATCCATCTGCAAATCGCTGTAACTATCCATGTTTACAAGTATACATCGAGATATTTCATTGCAAATACAATAATCTACGTTGTGGTGTTTCAATTCAGCTAGATTCACTTTCTTGGGGAAAAATCTATCTACATATGACAATCTACGTAGACTGATAGATAGCTACATAATTCTATCTTCGTGAAGATGTGTCGATATCCATATAACAAACTACATGAAGATAAATCTGACAACATGTAAGCTTTTATCTGGATACATATCTATAGACAGAAACCAAATCACATCGTGTTATATCAATCAAGATACATATATCAACGTTGAGGATGTTGAATACATATGTTTCCATCTTCATTAATTTGCTTATTTCAACATATATCCATCTACACATCGCTGTAACTATCCATGTTTAGTAGAATACATCGATATATTCCATTTCAAATACAATTATCTACGTTGTGGTGTTTCAATTCAGCTAGATTCACTTTCTTGGGGAAAAATCTATCTACATATGACAATATACGTAGACTGATAGATACATAATTCCAACTACGTGTAGAAGTATCTATATACATATAACAAACTACATGAAGATAAATCAGATAACATGTAAGCTTATGTTTGGAGATATATCTGTAGACCGAAACCAAATTATATCGTGCTACATCAATCGAGATACAGATATTAACGTTGAGGTGGTTGAATACATATGTATCCATCTTCATTAAGATGCTTATCTCAACATATCCATCTGCACATCGCTGTAACTATCCATGTTTACTAGAATACATCGAGATATTTCAATGCAAATACAATAATCTACGTAATGGTGCTTCAATTCAGCTAGATTCACTTTCTTGGGGAAAAATCTATCTACATATGACAATCTACGTAGACTGATAGATAGCTACATAATTCTATCTTCGTGAAGATGTGTCGATATCCATATAACAAACTACATGAATATAAATCTGACAACATGTAAGCTTTTATCTGGATACATATCTATAGACAGAAACCAAATCACATCGTGTTATATCAATCGAGATACATATATCAACGTTGAGGTGGTTGAATACATATCTTTCCATCTTCATTAGGATGCTTATCTCAACATATCCATCTATACATCGCTGTAACTATCCATGTTTACTAGAATACATCGAGATATTTCAATGCAAATACAATAATCTACGTTGTGGTGTTTCAATTCAGCTAGATTCACTTTCTTGGGGAAAAATCTATCTACATATGACAATCTACGTAGACTGATAGATATCTACATAATTCAATCTACGTGAAGATGTGTCGATATCCATATAACAAACTACATGAAGATAAATCTGACCACATGTAAGCATTTATCTGGATACATATCTATCGACAGAAACTAAATCACATCGTTTTATATCAATCGAGATACATATTTCAACGTTGAGGTGGTTGAATACATATGTTTCCATCTTCATTAAGATGCTTATCTCAACATATCCATCTGCACATCGCTGTAACTATCCATGTTTACTAGAATACATCGAGATATTTCAATGAAAATACAATAATCTATGTAATGGTGCTTCAATTCAGCTAGATTCACTTTTTTGGGGACAAATCTATGTACATATGACAACCTACGTAGACTGATAGATAGCTACATAATTCCATCTTCGTGAAGATGTGTCGATATCCATATAACAAACTACATGAAGGTAAATCTGACAACATGTAAGCTTTTATATGGATACATATCTATAGACAGAAACCAAATCACATCGTGTTATATCAATCGAGATACATATATCAACGTTGAGGTGGTTGAATACATATGTTTCCATCTACATTAGGATGCTTATCTCAACATATCCATCTGCACATCGCTGTAACTATCCATGTTTACTAGAATACATCGAGATATTTCAATGCAAATACAATAATCTACGTAATCGTGCTTCAATTCAGCTAGATTCACTTTCTTGGGGAAAAATCTATCTACATATGACAATCTACGTAGACGGATAGATAGCTACATAATTCCGTCTTCGTGAAGATGTGTCGATATCCATAAAAGAAACTACATGAATATAAATCTGACAACATGTAAGCTTTTATCTGGATAATATCTATAGACAGAAACCAAATCACATCGTGTTATATTAATCGAGATACATATATCAACGTTGAGGTGGTTGAATACATATGTTTCCATCTTCATTGGGATGCTTATCTCAACATATCCATCTACACATCGCTGTAACTATCCATGTTTACTAGAATACATCGAGATATTTCAATGCAAATACAATAATCTACGTTGTGGTGTTTCAATTCAGCTAGATTCACTTTTTTGGGGAAAAATCTATCTACATATGACAATATACGTAGACTGATAGATAGCTACATAATTCCATCTATTTGAAGATGTGTCGATATCCATATAACAAACTACATGAAGATAAATCTGACAACATGTAAGCTTTTATCTGGATACATATCTATAGACAGAAACCAAATCACATCGTGTTATATCAATCAAGATATATATATCAACGTTGAGGATGTTGAATACATATGTTTCCATCTTCATTAAGTTGCTTATTTCAACATATATCCATCTACACATCGCTGTAACTATCCATGTTTAGTAGAATACATCGATATATTCCATTTCAAATACAATAATCTACGTTGTGGTGTTTCAATTCAGCTAGATTCACTTTCTTGGGGAAAAATCTATCTACATATGACAATATACGTAGACTGATAGATACATAATTCCAACTACGTGTAGAAGTGTCTAAATACATATAGCAAACTACATGAAGATAAATCAGATAACATGTAAGCTTATGTTTGGAGATATATCTGTAGACCGAAACCAAATTATATCGTGCTACATCAATCGAGATACAGATATTAACGTTGAGGTGGTTGAATACATATCTTTCCATCTTCATTAAGATGCTTATCTCAACATATCCATCTGCACATCGCTGTAACTATCCATGTTTACAAGAATACATCGAGATATTTCAATGCAAATACAATAATCTACGTAATGGTGCTTCAATTCAGCTAGATTCACTTTCTTGGGGAAAAATCTATCTACATATGACAATCTACGTAGACTGATAGATAGATACATAATTCCATCTTCGTGAAGATGTTTCGATATCCATATAAGAAACAACATGAATATAAATCTGACAACATGTAAGCTTTTATCTGGATACATATCTATAGAAAGAAACCAAATCACATCGTGCTATATCAATCGAGATACATATATCAACGTTGAGGTGGTTGAATACATATCTTTCCATCTTCATTAGGATGCTTATCTCAACATATCCATCTACACATCGCTGTAACTATCCATGTTTACTAGAATTCATAGAGATATTTCAATGCAAATACAATAATCTACGTTGTGGTGTTTCAATTCAGCTAGATTCACTTTCTTGGGGAAAAATCTATCTAAATATGACAATCTACGTAGACTGATAGATAGCTACATAATTCCATCTTCGTGAAGATGTGTCGATATCCATATAGCAAACTACATGAAGATAAATCTGACAACATGTAAGCTTTTATATGGATACATATCTATAGACAGAAACCAAATCACATCGTGTTATATCAATCGAGATACATATATCAACGTTGAGGTGGTTGAATACATATGTTTCCATCTACATCAGGATGCTTATCTCAACATATCCATCTACACATCACTGTAACTATCCATGTTTACTAGAATACATCGAGATATTTCAATGCAAATACAAAAATCTACGTTGTGGTGTTTCAATTCAGCTAGATTCACTTTCTTTGGGAAAAATCTATGTACATATGACAATCTACGTAGACTGATAGATAGCTACATAATTCCATCTTCGTGAAGATGTGTCGATATCCATATAACAAACTACATGAAGATAAATCTGACAACATGTAAACTTTTATCTGGATACATATCTATAGACAGAGACCAAATCACATAGTGTTATCTCAATCGAGATACATATATCAACGTTGAGGTGGTTGAATACATATGTTTCCATCTTCATTAGGATGCTTATCTCAACATATCCATCTACACATCGCTGTAACTATCCATGTTTACTAGAATACATCGAGATATTTCAATGCAAATACAATAATCTACGTTGTGGTGTTTCAATTCAGTTAGATTCACTTTCTTGGGGAAAAATCTATCTACATATGACAATCTACGTAGACTGATAGATAGCTACATAATTCCATCTTCGTGAAGATGTGTCGATATCCATATAACAAACTACATGAAGATAAATCTGACAACATGTTTGCTTTTATCTGGATACATATCTATCGACAGAAACCAAATCACATCGTGTTATATCAATCGAGATACATATATCAACGTTGAGGTGGTTGAATACATATGTTTCCATCTTCATTAGGATGCTTATCTCAACATATTCATCTACACATCGCTGTAACTATCCATGTTTGCTAGAATACATCGAGATATTTCATTGCAAATACAATAATCTACGTTGTGGTGTTTCAATTCAGCTAGATTCACTTTCTTGGGGAAATATCTATCTACATATGACAATATACGTAAACTGATAGATAGCTACATAATTCCATCTATTTGAAGATGTGTCGATATCCATATAACAAACTACATAAAGATAAATCTGACAACATGTAAGCTTTTATCTGGATACATATCTATAGACAGAAGCCAAATATTATCGTGTTATATCAATCAAGATATATATATATCAATGTTGAGGATGTTGAATACATATGTTTCCATCTTCATTAAGTTGCTTATTTCAACATATATCCATCTACACATCGCTGTAACTATCCATGTTTTGTAGAATACATCGATATATTCCATTTCAAATACAATAATCTACGGTGTGGTGTTTTAATTCAGCTAGATTCACTTTCTTGGGGAAAAATCTATCTACATATGACAATATACGTAGACTGATAGATACATAATTCCAACTACGTGTAGAAGTACCTAAATACATATAACAAACTACATCAAGATAAATCAGATAACATGTAAGCTTATGTTTGGAGATATATCTGTAGACCGAAACCAAATTATATCGTGCTACATCAATCGAGATACAGATATTAACGTTGAGGTGGTTGAATACATATCTTTCCATCTTCATTAAGATGCTTATCTTAACATATACATCTGCACATCGCTGTAACTATCCATGTTTACAAGAATACATCGACATATTTCAATGCAAATACAATAATCTACGTAATGGTGCTTCAATTCAGCTAGATTCACTTTCTTGGGGAAAAATCTATCTACATATGACAATCTACGTAGACTGATAGATAGCTACATAATTCCATCTTCGTGAAGATGTGTCGATATCCATATAAGAAACAACATGAATATAAATCTGACAACATGTAAGCTTTTATCTGGATACATATCTATAGACAGAAAACAAATCACATCGTGTTATATGAATCGAGATACATATATCAACGTTGAGGTGGTTGAATACATATCTTTCCATCTTCATTAGGATGCTAATCTCAACATATCCATCTACACATCGATGTAACTATCCATGTTTACTAGAATTCATCGAGATATTTCAATGCAAATACAATCATCTACGTTGTGGTGTTTCAATTCAGCTAGATTCACTTTCTTGGGGAAAAATCTATCTACATATGACAATCTACGTAGACTGATAGATAGCTACATAATTCCATCTTCGTGAAGATGTGTCGATATACATATAACAAACTACATGAAGATAAATCTGACAACATGTAAGCTTTTATATGGATACATATCTATAGACAGAAACCAAATCACATCGTGTTATATCAATCGAGATACATATTTCAACGTTGAGGTGGTTGAATACATATGTTTCCATCTACATCAGGATGCTTATCTCAGCATATCCATGTACACATCACTGTAACTATCCATGTTTACTAGAATACATCGAGATATTTCAATGCAAATACAATAATCTACGTTGTGGTGCTTCAATTCAGCTAGATTCACTTTCTTGGGGAAAAATCTATCTACATATGACAATCTACGTAGACTGATAGATATCTACATAATTCCATCTACGTGAAGATGTGTCGATATCCATAAAACAAACTACATGAAGATAAATCTGACCACATTTAAGCATTTATCTGGATACATATCTATCGACAGAAAATAAATCACATCGTTTTATATCAATCGAGATACATATTTTAACGTTGAGGTGGTTGAATACATATGTTTCCATCTTCATTAAGATGCTTATCTCAACATATCCATCTGCACATCGCTGTAACTATCCATGTTTACTAGAATACATCGAGATATTTCAATGCAAATACAATAATCTATGTAATGGTGCTTCAATTCAGCTAGATTCACTTTTTGGTGAAAAATCTATGTACATATGACAATCTACGTAGACTGATAGATAGCTACATAATTCCATCTTCGTGAAGATGTGTCGATATCCATATAACAAACTACATGAAGGTAAATCTGACAACATGTAGGCTTTTATATGGATACATATCTATAGACAGAAACCAAATCACATCGTGTTATATCAATCGAGATACATATATCAACGTGGAGGTGTTTGAATACATATGTTTCCATCTACATTAGGATGCTTATCTCAACATATCCATCTGCACATCGCTGCAACTATCCATGTTTAGTAGAATACATCGATATATTCCATTTCAAATACAATAATCTACGTTGTGGTGTTTCAATTCAGCTAGATTCACTTTCTTGGGAAAAATCTATCTACATATGACAATATACGTAGACTGATAGACACATAATTCCAACTAGGTGTAGAATTATCTAAATACATATAACAAACTACATGAAGATAAATCAGATAACATGTAAGCTTATGTTTGGAGATATATCTGTAGACCGAAACCAAATTATATCGTGCTACATCAATCGAGAAACATATATCAACGTTGAGGTGGTTGAATGCATATCTTTCCATCTTCACTTGGATGCTTATCTCAACATATCCATCTACAAATCGCTAGAACTATCCATGTTTACTAGAATACATCGAGATTTTTCAATAATACAATAATATACGTTGTGGTGTTTCAATTCAGCTAGATTCACTTTCTTGGGGAAAAATCTATCTACATATGACAATATACGTAGACTGATAGATACATAATTCCAACTACGTTTAGAAGTAACTAAATACATATAACAAACTACATGAAGATAAATCTGACAACATGTTTGCTTTTATCTGGATACATATCTATCGACAGAAACCAAATCACATCGTGTTATATCAATCGAGATACATATATCAACGTTGAGGATGTTGAATACATATGTTTCCATCTTCATTAAGATGCTTATCTCAACATATCCATCTGCACATCGCTGTAACTATCCAAGTTTACTAGAATACATCGAGATATTTCAATGCAAAAACAATAATCTATGTAATGGTGCTTCAATTCAGCTAGATTCACTTTCTTGGGGAAAAATCTTTCTACATATGACAATCTACGTAGACTGATAGATAGCTACATAATTCCATCTTCGTGAAGATGTGTCGATATCCATATAACAAACTACATAAAGATAAATCTGACAACATGTAATCTTTTATCCGGATACATATCTATCGACAGAAACCAAATCACATCGTGTTATATCAATCGAGATACATATATCAACGTTGAGGTGAATGAATACATATCTTTCCTTCTTCACTAGGATGCTTATCTCAACAAATCCATCTACACATCGCTGTAACTATCCATGTTTACTAGAATACATCGAGATATTTCAATGCAAATACAATAATCTACGTTGTGGTGTTTCAATTCAGCTAGATTCACTTTCTTGGGGAAAAATCTATATACATATGACAATATACGTAGACTGATAGATAGCTACATAATTCCATCTTCGTGAAGATGTGTCGATATCCATATAACAAACTACATGAAGATAAATCTGACAACATGTAAACTTTTATCTGGATACATATCTATAGACAGAGAACAAATCACATAGTGTTATCTCAATCGAGATACATATATCAACGTTGAGGTGGTTGAATACATATGTTTCCATCTTCATTAGGATGCTTATCTCAACAAATCCATCTCCACTTCGCTGTAACTATCCATGTTTACTAGAATACATCGAGATATTTCAATGCAAATACAATAATCTACGTTGTGGTGTTTCAATTCAGCTAGATTCACTTTCTTGGGGAAAAATCTATCTACATATGACAATATACGTAGACTGATAGATAGCTACATAATTCCATCTTCGTGAAGATGTGTCGATATCCATATAACAAACTACATGAAGATAAATCTGACAACATGTAAGCTTTTATATGGATACATATATATAGACAGAAACCAAATCACATCGTGTTATATCAATCGAGATACATATATCAACGTTGAGGTGGTTGAATACATATGTTTCCATCTTCATTAGGATGCTTATCTCAACATATCCATCTACACATCACTGTAACTATCCATGTTTACTAGAATACATCGAGATATTTCAATGCAAATACAAAAATCTACGTTGTGGTGTTTCAATTCAGATAGATTCACTTTCTTGGGGAAATATCTATCTACATATGACAATATATGTAAACTGATAGATAGCTACATAATTCCATCTTCGTGAAGATGATTCGATATCCATATAACAAACTACATGAAGATAAATCTGACAACATGTAAACTTTTATCTGGATACATATCTATAGACAGAAACCAAATCACATTGTGTTATATCAATCAAGATAAATTTATTAACGTTGAGGATGTTGAATACATATGTTTCCATCTTCATTAAGTTGCTTATTTCAACATATATCCATCTACACATCGCTGTAACTATCCATGTTTAGTAGAATACATCGATATATTCCATTTCAAATACAATAATCTACGTTGTGGTGTTTCAATTCAGCTAGATTCACTTTCTTGGGGAAAAATCTATCTACATATGAAAATATACGTAGACTGATAGATACATAATTCCAACTACGTGTAGAAGTATCTAAATACATATAACAAACTACATGAAGATAAATCAGATAACATGTAAGCTTATATTTGGAGATATATCTGTAGACCGAAACCAAATTATATCGTGCTACATCAATCGAGATACAGATATTAACGTTGAGGTGGTTGAATACATATCTTTCCATCTTCATTAAGATGCTTATCTCAACATATCCATCTGCACATCGCTGTAACTATCCATGTTTACTAGAATACATCGAGATATTTCAATGCAAATACAATAATCTACGTTGTGGTGTTTCAATTCAGCTAGATTCACTTTCTTGGGGAAAAATCTATCTACATATGACAATCTACGTAGACTGATAGATAGCTACATAATTCCATCTTCGTGAAGATGTGTCTATATCCACATAACAAACTACATGAAGATAAATCTGACAACATGTTTGCTTTCATCTGGATACATATCTATCGACAGAAAAAAAAATCACATCGTGTTATATCAATCGAGATACATATATCAACGTTGAGGTGGTTGAATACATATGTTTCCATCTTCATTAGGATGCTTATCTCAACATATCCATCTACACATCGCTGTAACTATCCATGTTTGCTAGAATACATCGAGATATTTTATTGCAAATACAATAATCTACGTTGTCGTGTTTCAATTCAGCTAGATTCACTTTCTTGGGGAAATATCTATCTACATATGACAATATACGTAAACTGATAGATAGCTACATAATTCCATCTTCGTGAAGATGTGTCGATATCCATATAACAAACTACATGAAGATAAATCTGACAACATGTAAACTTTTATCTGGATACATATCTATAGACAGAAACCAAATCACATCGTGTTATATCAATCAAGATACATTTATCAACGTTGAGGATGTTGAATACATATGTTTCCATCTTCATTAAGTTGCTTATTTCAACATATATCCATCTACACATCGCTATAACTATCCATGTTTACTAGAATACTTCGAGATTTTTCAATAATACAATAATCTACGTTGTGGTGTTTCAATTCAGCTAGATTCACTTTCTTGGGGAAAAATCTATCTACATATGAAAATATACGTAGACTGATAGATACATAATTCCAACTACGTGTAGAAATATCTAAATACATATAACAAACTACATGAAGATAAATCAGATAACATGTAAGCTTATATTTGGAGATATATCTGTAGACCGAAACCAAATTATATCGTGCTACATCAATCGAGATACAGATATTAACGTTGAGGTGGTTGAATACATATCTTTCCATCTTCATTAAGATGCTTATCTCAACATATCCATCTGCACATCGCTGTAACTATCCATGTTTACTAGAATACATCGAGATATTTCAATGCAAATACAATAATCTACGTAATGGTGCTTCAATTCAGCTAGATTCACTTTCTTGGGGAAATATCTATCTACATATGACAATATACGTAAACTGATAGATAGCTACATAATTCCATCTTCGTGAAGATGTGTCGATATCCATATAAGAAACAACATGAATATAAATCTGACAACATGTAAGCATTTATCTGGATACATATCTATAGACAGAAACCAAATCACATCGTGTTATATCAATCGAGATACATATATCAACGTTGAGGTTGTTGAATACATATCTTTCCATCTTCATTAGGATGCTTATCTCAACATATCCATCTACACATCGCTATAACTATCCATGTTTACTAGAATACTTCGAGATTTTTCAATAATACAATAATATACGTTGTGGTGTTTCAATTCAGCTAGATTCACTTTCTTGGGGAAATATCTATCTACATATGCCAATATACGTAAACTGATAGATAGCTACATAATTCCATCTGCGTGAAGATGTGTCGATATCCATATAACAAACTACATGAAGATAAATCTGACAACATGTTTGCTTTTATCTGGATACATATCTATCGACAGAAACCAACTCACATCGTGTTATATCAATCCAGATACATATATCAACGTTCAGGATGTTGAATACATATGTTTCCATCTTCATTAAGATGCTTATCTCAACATATCCATCTGCACATCGCTGTAACTATCCAAGTTTACTAGAATACATCGAGATATTTCAATGCAAATACAATAATCTATGTAATGGTGCTTCAATTCAGCTAGATTCACTTTCTTGGGGAAAAATCTATCTACATATGACGATCTACGTAGACTGATAGATAGCTACATAATTCCATCTTCGTGAAGATGTGTCGATATCCATATAACAAACTACATAAAGATAAATCTGACAACATGTAAGCTTTTATCCGGATACATATCTATCGACAGAAACCAAATCACATCGTGTTATATCAATCGAGATACATATATCAACGTTGAGGTCGTTGAATACATATGTTTCCATCTTCATTAAGATGCTTATCGCAACATATCCATCTGCACATCGCTGTAACTATCCAAGTTTACTAGAATACATCCAGATATTTCAATGCAAATACAATAATCTATGTAATGGTGCTTCAATTCAGCTAGATTCACTTTCTTGGGGAAAAATCTATCTACATATGACAATCTACGTAGACTGATATATAGCTACATAATTCCATCTTCGTGAAGATGTGTCGATATACATATAACAAACTACATAAAGATAAATCTGAGAACATGTAAGCTTTTATCTGGATACATATCTATCGACAGAAACCAAATCACATCGTGTTATATCAATCGAGATACATATATCAACGTTGAGGTGGTTGAATACATATGTTTCCATCTTCATTAGGATGCTTATCTCAACATATCCATCTACACATCGCTGTAACTATCCATGTTTACTAGAATACATCGAGATATTTCAATGGAAATACAATAATCTACGTTGTGGTGTTTCAATTCAGCTAGATTCACTTTCTTGGGGAAAAATCTATCTACATATGACAATCTACGTAGACTGATAGATAGCTACATAATTCCATCTATTTGAAGATGTGTCGATATCCATATAACAAACTACATGAAGATAAATCTGACATGTAAGCTTTTATATGGATACATATCTATAGACAGAAACCAAATCACATCGTGTTATATCAATCGAGATACATATATCAACGTTGAGGTGGTTGAATACATATGTTTCCATCTTCATTAAGATGCTTATCTCAACATATCCATCTGCACATCGCTGTAACTATACAAGTTTACTAGAATACATCGAGATATTTCAATGCAAATACAATAATCTATGTAATGGTGCTTCAATTCAGCTAGTTTCACTTTCTTGGGGACAAATCTATCTACATATGACAATCTACGTAGACTGATAGATAGCTACATAATTCCATCTTCGTGAAGATGTGTCGATATCCATATAACAAACCACATAAAGATAAATCTGACAACATGTAAGCTTTTATCTGGATACATATCTATCGACAGAAACCAAATCACATCGTGTTATATCAATCGAGATACATATTTCAACATTGAGGTGGTTGAATACATATGTTTCCATCTTCATTAGGATGCTTATCTCAACATATCCATCTACATATCGCTGTAACTATCCATGTTTGCTAGAATACATCGAGATATTTCATTGCAAGTACAATAATCTACGTTGTGGTGTTTCAATTCAGCTAGATTCACTTTCTTGGGGAAATATCTATCTACATATGACAATATACGTAAACTGATAGATAGCTACATAATTCCATCTTCGTGAAGATGTGTCGATATCCATATAAAAAACTACATGAAGATAAATCTGACAACATGTAAACTTTTATCTGGATACATATCTATCGACAGAAACCAAATCACATCGTGTTATATCAATCGAGATACATATATCAACGTTGAGGTGGTTGAATACATATCTTTCCATCTTCATTAGGATGCTTATTTCAACATATCCATCTACACATCGCTGTAACTATCCATGTTTGCTAGAATACATCGAGATATTTCATTGCAAATACAATAATCTACGTTGTGGTGTTTCAATTCAGCTAGATTCACTTTCTTGGGGAAATATCTATCTACATATGACAATATACGTAAACTGATAGATAGCTACATAATTCCATCTTCGTGAAGATGTGTCGATATCCATATAACAAACTACATTAAGATAAATCTGACAACATGTTTGCTTTTATCTGGATACATATCTATCGACAGAAACCAAATCACATCGTGTTATATCAATCGAGATACATATATCAAATTTGAGGTGGTTGAATACATATGTTTCCATCTTCATTAGGATGCTTATCTCAACATATCCATCTGCACATCGCTGTAAGTATCCATGTTTGCTAGAAAACATCGAGATATTTCATTGCAAATACAATAATCTATGTTGTGGTGTTTCAATTCAGCTAGATTCACTTTCTTGGGGAAAAATCTATCTACATATGACAATATACGTAAACTGATAGATAGCTACATAATTCCATCTTCGTGAAGATGTGTCGATATCCATATAACAAACTACATGAAGATAAATCTGACAACATGTAAACTTTTATCTGGATACATATCTATCGACAGAAACCAAATCACATCGTGTTATATCAATCGAGATACATATATCAACGTTGAGGATGTTGAATACATATCTTTCCATCTTCATCAGGATGCTTATCTCAACATATCCATCTACACATCGCTGTAACTATATATGTTTACTAGAATACATCGAGATATTTCAATGCAAATACAATAATCTACGTTGTGGTGTTTCAATTCAGCTAGATTCACTTTCTTAGGGAAAAATCTATCTACATATCACAATATAGGTAGACTGATAGATGGCTACATAATTCCATCTTCGTGAAGATGTGTCGATATCTATATAACAAACTGCATAAAGATAAATCTGACAACATGTACGATTTTATCTGGATACATATCTATAGACAGAAACCGAATCACATCGTGTTATCTCAATCGAGATACATATATCAACGTTGAGGTGGTTGAATACATATCTCTCCATATTCATTAGGATGCTTATCTCAACATATCCATCTACACATCGCTGTAACTATCTATGTTTACTAGATATCGAGATATTTCAATGCAAATACAATAATCTACGTTGTGGTGTTTCAATTCAGCTAGATTCACTTTCTTGGGGAAATATCTATCTACATATGACAATATACGTAAACTGATAGATAGCTACATAATTCTATATTAGTGAAGATGTGTCGATATCCATATAATAAAGTACATGAAGATAAATCTGACAACATGTTTGCTTTTATCTGGATACATATATATCGACAGAAACCAAATCAGATCGTGTTATCTCAATCGAGATACATATATCAACGTTGAGGTGGTTGAATACATATGTTTCCATCTTCATTAGGATGCTTATCTCAACATATGCATCTACACATCGCTGTAACTATCCATGTTTACTAGAATACATCGAGATATTTCAATGCAAATACAATAATCTATGTAATGGTGCTTCAATTCAGCTAGATTCACTTTCTTGGGGAAAAATCTATCTACATATGACAATCTACGTAGACTGATAGATAGCTACATAATTCCATCTTCGTGAAGATGTGTCGATATCCATATAAGAAACTACATGAATATAAATCTGACAACGTGTAAGCTTTCATCTGTATATATATCTATAGACAGAAACCAAATCACATCGTGTTATATCAATCGAGATGCAGATATCAACATTGAGGTGGTTGAATACATATGTTTCCATCTTGATTAAGATGCTTATTTCAACATATATCCATCTACACATCGCTGTAACTATCCATTTTTACTAGAATACATCGAGATATTTCAATGCAAATACAATAATCTACGTAATGGTGCTTCAATTCAGCTAGATTCACTTTCTTGGGGAAAAATCTATCTACATATGACAATCTACGTAGACTGATAGATAGCTACATAATTCCATCTACGTGAACATGTGTCGATATCCATAATACAAACTACATGAAGATAAATCTGACAAAATGTAAGCTTTTATCTGAATACATATCTATATACAGCAACCAAATCACATCGTGTTATATCAATCGAGATACATATATCAACGTTGAGGTGGTTGAATACATATCTCTCCATATTCATTAGGATGCTTATCTCAACATATCCATCTACACATCGCTGTAACTATCTATGTTTACTAGATATCGAGATATTTCAATGCAAATACAATAATCTACGTTGTGGTGTTTCAATTCAGCTAGATTCACTTTCTTGGGGAAATATCTATCTACATATGACAATATACGTAAACTGATAGATAGCTACATAATTCTATATTAGTGAAGATGTGTCGATATCCATATAATAAAGTACATGAAGATAAATCTGACAACATGTTTGCTTTTATCTGGATACATATCTATCGACAGAAACCAAATCAGATCGTGTTATCTCAATCGAGATACATATATCAACGTTGAGGTGGTTGAATACATATGTTTCCATCTTCATTAGGATGCTTATCTCAACATATGCATCTACACATCGCTGTAACTATCCATGTTTACTAGAATACATCGAGATATTTCAATGCAAATACAATAATCTATGTAATGGTGCTTCAATTCAGCTAGATTCACTTTCTTGGGGAAAAATCTATCTACATATGACAATCTACGTAGACTGATAGATAGCTACATAATTCCATCTTCGTGAAGATGTGTCGATATCCATATAAGAAACTACATGAATATAAATCTGACAACGTGTAAGCTTTCATCTGTATATATATCTATAGACAGAAACCAAATCACATCGTGTTATATCAATCGAGATGCAGATATCAACATTGAGGTGGTTGAATAGATATGTTTCCATCTTGATTAAGATGCTTATTTCAACATATATCCATCTACACATCGCTGTAACTATCCATTTTTACTAGAATACATCGAGATATTTCAATGCAAATACAATAATCTACGTAATGGTGCTTCAATTCAGCTAGATTCACTTTCTTGGGGAAAAATCTATCTACATATGACAATCTACGTAGACTGATAGATAGCTACATAATTCCATCTACGTGAACATGTGTCGATATCCATAATACAAACTACATGAAGATAAATCTGACAAAATGTAAGCTTTTATCTGAATACATATCTATATACAGCAACCAAATCACATCGTGTTATATCAATCGAGATACATATATCAACGTTGAGATTGTTGAATACATATCTTTCCCTCTTCATTAAGGTGCTTATCGCAACATATCCATCTGCACATCGCAGTAAATATCCATGTTTACTAGAATACATCGAGATATTTCAATGCAAATACAATAATCTACGTAATGGTGTTTCAATTCAGCTAGATTCACTTTCTTGGGGAAAAATCTATCTACATATGACAATGTACGAAGACTGATAGATAGCTACATAATTCCATCTTCGTGAAGATGTGTCGATATCGATATAACAAACTACATGAAGATAAATCTGACAACATGTAAGCTTTTATCTGGATACATATCTATAGACAGAAACCAAATCACATCGTGTTATCTCAATCGAGATACATATATCAACGTTGAGGTGGTTGAATACATATCTTTCCATCTTCATTAGGATGCTTATCTCAACATATCCATCTACACATCGCTGTAACTATTCATTTTTACTAGAATACATCGAGATATTTCAATGCAAATACAATAATCTACGTTGTGGTGTTTCAATTCAGCTAGATTCACTTTCTTGGGGAAAAATCTATCTACATATGACAATATACGTAGACTGATAGATAGCTACATAATTCCATCTTCGTGAAGATGTGTCGATATCGATATAACAAACTACATGAAGATAAATCTGACAACATGTAAACTTTTATCTGGATACATATCTATAGACAGAAACCAAATCACATCGTGTTATCTCAATCGAGATACATATATCAACGTTGAGGTGGTTGAATACATATCTTTCCATCTTCATAAGGATGCTTATCTCAACATATACATCTTCACATCGCTGTAATTATCCATGTTAACTAGAATACATCGAGATATTTCAATGCAAATACAATAATCTACGTAATGGTGCTTAAATTCAGCTAGATTCACTTTCTTGGGGAAAAATCTATCTACATATGACAATCTACGTAGACTGATAGACAGCTACATAATTCCAACTACGTGTAGAAGTATCTATATACATATAACAAACAACATGAAGATAAATATGATAACATGTAAGCTTTTATCTGGATACATATCTATAGACAGAAACCAAATCACATCGTGTTATATCAATCAAGATACATATATCAACGTTGAGGAGGTTGAACACATATATTTCTATCTTCATTAAGTTGCTTATTTCAACATATACTTATCTACACATCGCTGTAACTATCCATGTTTACTAGAATACATCGAGATATTTCAATGCAAATACAATAATCTACGTAATGGTGATTCAATTCAGCTAGATTAACTTTCTTGGGGAAAGATCTATCTACATATGACAATCTACGTAGACTGATAGATAGCTACATAATTCCATCTTCGTGAAGATGTGTCGATATCCATATAACAAACTACATGAAGATAAATCTGACAACATGTAAGCTTTCATCTGGATATATATCTATAGACAGAAACCAAATCACATCGTGTTATATCAATCGAGATACAGATATCAACATTGAGGAGGTTGAATACATATGTTTCCATCTTCATTAAGATGCTTATTTCAACATATATCCATCTACACATCGCTGTAACTATCCATTTTTACTAGAATACATCGAGATATTTCAATGCAAATACAATAATCTACGTTGTGGTGTTTCAATTCAGCTAGATTCACTTTCTTGGGGAAAAATCTATCTACATATGACAATCTACGTAGACTGATAGACAGCTACATAATTCCAACTACGTGTAGAAGAATCTATATACATATAACAAACAACATGAAAATAAATATAATAACATGTAAGCTTTTATCTGGAAACATATCTATAGACAGAAACCAAATCACATCGTGTTATATCAATCAAGATACATATATCAACGTTGAGGTGGTTCAATACATATATTTCTATCTTCATTAAGTTGCTTATTTCAACATATACTTATCTACACAACGCTGTAACTATCCATGTTTACTAGAATACATCGAGATATTTCAATGCAAATACAATAATCTACGTAATGGTGATTCAACTCAGCTAGATTCACTTTCTTGGGGAAAATTCTATCTACATATGACAATCAACGTAGACTGATAGACAGCTACATAATTCCATCTTCGTGAAGATGCGTCGATATCCATATAACAAACTACATGAAGATAAATCTGACAACATGTAAGCTTTTATCTGGATACATATCTGTAGACCGAAACCAAATTATATCGTGCTACATCAATCGAGATACATATATCAACGTTGAGGTGGTTGAATACATATCTTTCCATCCTCATTAGGATGCTTATCTCAACATATCCATCTGCACATCGCTGTAACTATCCATGTTTACTAGAATACATCGAGATATTTCAATGCAAATACAATAATCTACGTAATGGTGCTTCAATTCAGCTAGATTCACTTTCTTGGGGAAAAATCTATCTACATATGACAATCTACGTAGACTGATAGATATCTACATAATTCCATCTTCGTGAAGATGTGTCGATATCCATATAACAAACTACATGAAGATAAATCTCACAACATATAAGCTTTCATCTGGATACATATCTATAGACAGAAACCAAATCACATCGTGTTATATCAATCGAGATACATATATCAACGTTCAGGAGATTGAATACATATGTTTCCATCTTCATTAAGATGCTTATTTCAACATATATCCATCTACACATCGCTGTAACTATCCATGTTTACTATAATACATCGAGATATTTCAATGCAAATACAATAATCTATGTAATGGTGCTTCAATTCAGCTAGATTCACTTTCTTGGGGAAAAATCTATCTACATATGACAATCTACGTAGACTGATAGATAGCTACATAATTCCATCTTCGTGAAGATGTGTCGATATCCATATAAGAAACTACATGAATATAAATCTGACAACGTGTAAGCTTTCATCTGTATATATATCTATAGACAGAAACCAAATCACATCGTGTTATATCAATCGAGATGCAGATATCAACATTGAGGTGGTTGAATAGATATGTTTCCATCTTGATTAAGATGCTTATTTCAACATATATCCATCTACACATCGCTGTAACTATCCATTTTTACTAGAATACATCGAGATATTTCAATGCAAATACAATAATCTACGTAATGGTGCTTCAATTCAGCTAGATTCACTTTCTTGGGGAAAAATCTATCTACATATGACAATCTACGTAGACTGATAGATAGCTACATAATTCCATCTACGTGAACATGTGTCGATATCCATAATACAAACTACATGAAGATAAATCTGACAAAATGTAAGCTTTTATCTGAATACATATCTATATACAGCAACCAAATCACATCGTGTTATATCAATCGAGATACATATATCAACGTTGAGATTGTTGAATACATATCTTTCCCTCTTCATTAAGGTGCTTATCGCAACATATCCATCTGCACATCGCAGTAAATATCCATGTTTACTAGAATACATCGAGATATTTCAATGCAAATACAATAATCTACGTAATGGTGTTTCAATTCAGCTAGATTCACTTTCTTGGGGAAAAATCTATCTACATATGACAATGTACGAAGACTGATAGATAGCTACATAATTCCATCTTCGTGAAGATGTGTCGATATCGATATAACAAACTACATGAAGATAAATCTGACAACATGTAAGCTTTTATCTGGATACATATCTATAGACAGAAACCAAATCACATCGTGTTATCTCAATCGAGATACATATATCAACGTTGAGGTGGTTGAATACATATCTTTCCATCTTCATTAGGATGCTTATCTCAACATATCCATCTACACATCGCTGTAACTATTCATTTTTACTAGAATACATCGAGATATTTCAATGCAAATACAATAATCTACGTTGTGGTGTTTCAATTCAGCTAGATTCACTTTCTTGGGGAAAAATCTATCTACATATGACAATATACTTAGACTGATAGATAGCTACATAATTCCATCTTCGTGAAGATGTGTCGATATCGATATAACAAACTACATGAAGATAAATCTGACAACATGTAAACTTTTATCTGGATACATATCTATAGACAGAAACCAAATCACATCGTGTTATCTCAATCGAGATACATATATCAACGTTGAGGTGGTTGAATACATATCTTTCCATCTTCATAAGGATGCTTATCTCAACATATACATCTTCACATCGCTGTAATTATCCATGTTAACTAGAATACATCGAGATATTTCAATGCAAATACAATAATCTACGTAATGGTGCTTAAATTCAGCTAGATTCACTTTCTTGGGGAAAAATCTATCTACATATGACAATCTACGTAGACTGATAGACAGCTACATAATTCCAACTACGTGTAGAAGTATCTATATACATATAACAAACAACATGAAGATAAATATGATAACATGTAAGCTTTTATCTGGATACATATCTATAGACAGAAACCAAATCACATCGTGTTATATCAATCAAGATACATATATCAACGTTGAGGAGGTTGAACACATATATTTCTATCTTCATTAAGTTGCTTATTTCAACATATACTTATCTACACATCGCTGTAACTATCCATGTTTACTAGAATACATCGAGATATTTCAATGCAAATACAATAATCTACGTAATGGTGATTCAATTCAGCTAGATTAACTTTCTTGGGGAAAGATCTATCTACATATGACAATCTACGTAGACTGATAGATAGCTACATAATTCCATCTTCGTGAAGATGTGTCGATATCCATATAACAAACTACATGAAGATAAATCTGACAACATGTAAGCTTTCATCTGGATATATATCTATAGACAGAAACCAAATCACATCGTGTTATATCAATCGAGATACAGATATCAACATTGAGGAGGTTGAATACATATGTTTCCATCTTCATTAAGATGCTTATTTCAACATATATCCATCTACACATCGCTGTAACTATCCATTTTTACTAGAATACATCGAGATATTTCAATGCAAATACAATAATCTACGTTGTGGTGTTTCAATTCAGCTAGATTCACTTTCTTGGGGAAAAACCTATCTACATATGACAATATACGTAGACTGATAGATAGCTACATAATTCCAACTACGTGTAGAAGAATCTATATACATATAACAAACAACATGAAAATAAATATAATAACATGTAAGCTTTTATCTGGAAACATATCTATAGACAGAAACCAAATCACATCGTGTTATATCAATCAAGATACATATATCAACGTTGAGGTGGTTCAATACATATATTTCTATCTTCATTAAGTTGCTTATTTCAACATATACTTATCTACACAACGCTGTAACTATCCATGTTTACTAGAATACATCGAGATATTTCAATGCAAATACAATAATCTACGTAATGGTGATTCAACTCAGCTAGATTCACTTTCTTGGGGAAAATTCTATCTACATATGACAATCAACGTAGACTGATAGACAGCTACATAATTCCATCTTCGTGAAGATGCGTCGATATCCATATAACAAACTACATGAAGATAAATCTGACAACATGTAAGCTTTTATCTGGATACATATCTGTAGACCGAAACCAAATTATATCGTGCTACATCAATCGAGATACATATATCAACGTTGAGGTGGTTGAATACATATCTTTCCATCCTCATTAGGATGCTTATCTCAACATATCCATCTGCACATCGCTGTAACTATCCATGTTTACTAGAATACATCGAGATATTTCAATGCAAATACAATAATCTACGTAATGGTGCTTCAATTCAGCTAGATTCACTTTCTTGGGGAAAAATCTATCTACATATGACAATCTACGTAGACTGATAGATATCTACATAATTCCATCTTCGTGAAGATGTGTCGATATCCATATAACAAACTACATGAAGATAAATCTCACAACATATAAGCTTTCATCTGGATACATATCTATAGACAGAAACCAAATCACATCGTGTTATATCAATCGAGATACATATATCAACGTTCAGGAGATTGAATACATATGTTTCCATCTTCATTAAGATGCTTATTTCAACATATATCCATCTACACATCGCTGTAACTATCCATGTTTACTATAATACATCGATATATTTCAATGGAAATACAATAATCTACGTTGTGGTGTTTCAATTCAGCTAGATTCACTTTCTTGGGGAAAAATCTATCTACATATGACAATATACGTAGACTGATAGATAGCTACATAATTCCATCTTCGTGAAGATGTGTCGATATCCATATAACAAACTACATGAAGATAAATCTGACAACATGTAAACTGATGTTTGGAGATTTATCTGTCGACCGAAACCAAATTATATCGTGCTACATCAATCAAGATACATCTATCAACGTTGAGGTGGTTGAATACATATCTTTCCATCTTCATTAGGATGCTTATCTCAACATATCCATCTACACATCGCTATAACTATCCATGTTTACTAGAATACATCGAGATATTTCAATGCAAATACAAGAATCAACGTAATGGTGCTTAAATTCAGCTAGATGCACTTTCTTGGGGAAAAATCAATCTACATATGACAATCTACGTATACTGATAGATAGCTACATAATTCCATCTTCGTGAAGATGTGTCGATATCCATATAACAAACTACATGAAGATAAATCTGACAACATGTAAGCTTTTATCTGGATACATATCTATAGACAGAAACCAAATCACATCGTGGTATATCAATCAAGATATGTCAATGTTGAGGAGGTTGAATACATATGTTTCAATCTTCATTAAGTTGCTTATCTCAACATATCCATCTGAACATCGCTGTAACTATCCATGTTTACTAGAATACATCGAGATTTTTCAATGCAAATACAATAATCTACGTAAAGGTGCTTCAATTCAGCTAAATTCACTTTCTTGGGGAAAAATCTATCTACATATGACAATCTACGTAGACTGATAGATAGCTACATAATTCCATCTTCGTGAACATGTGTCGATATCCATAATACAAACTACATGAAGATAAATCTGACAAAATGTAAGCTTTTATCTGAATACATATCTATATACAGCAACCAAATCACATCGTGTTATATCAATCGAGATACATATATCAACGTTGAGATTGTTGAATACATATCTTTCCATCTTCATTAAGGTGCTTATCGCAACATATCCATCTGCACATCGCAGTAAATATCCATGTTTACTAGAATACATCGAGATATTTCAATGCAAATACAATAATCTACGTTGTGGTGTTTCAATTCAGCTAGATTCACTTTCTTGGGGAAAAATCTATCTACATATGACAATATACGTAGACTGATAGATAGCTACATAATTCCATCTTCGTGAAGATGTGTCGATATCGATATAACAAACTACATGAAGATAAATCTGACAACATGTAAGCTTTTATCTGGATACATATCTATAGACAGAAACCAAATCACATCGTGTTATCTCAATCGAGATACATATATCAACGTTGAGGTGGTTGAATACATATCTTTCCATCTTCATTAGGATGCTTATCTCAACATATCCATCTACACATCGCTGTAACTATTCATTTTTACTAGAATACATCGAGATATTTCAATGCAAATACAATAATCTACGTTGTGGTGTTTCAATTCAGCTAGATTCACTTTCTTGGGGAAAAATCTATCTACATATGACAATATACGTAGACTGATAGATAGCTACATAATTCCATCTTCGTGAAGATGTGTCGATATCGATATAACAAACTACATGAAGATAAATCTGACAACATGTAAACTTTTATCTTGATACATATCTATAGACAGAAACCAAATCACATCGTGTTATCTCAATCGAGATACATATATCAACGTTGAGGTGGTTGAATACATATCTTTCCATCTTCATAAGGATGCTTATCTCAACATATACATCTTCACATCGCTGTAATTATCCATGTTTACTAGAATACATCGAGATATTTCAATGCAAATACAATAATCTACGTAATGGTGCTTCAATTCAGCTAGATTCACTTTCTTGGGGAAAAATCTATCTACATATGACAATATACGTAGACTGATAGATAGCTACATAATTTCATCTACGTGAAGATGTGTCGATATCCATAATACAAACTACATGAAGATAAATATGACAACATGTAAGATTTTATCTAAATACATATCTATAGACAGAAACCAAATCACATCGTGTTATATCAATCGAGATACATATATCAACGTTGAGGTTGTTGAATACATATCTTTCCATCTTCATTAGGATGCTTATCTCAACATATCCATCTACACATCGCTGTAACTATCCATGTTTACTAGAATACATCGAGATATTTCAATGCAAATACAATAATCTACGTAATGGTGCTTCAATTCAGCTAGATTCACTTTCTTGGGGAAAAATCTATCTACATATGACAATATACGTAGACTGATAGATAGCTACATAATTCCATCTACGTGAACATGTGTCGATATCCATAATACAAACTACATGAAGATAAATCTGACAAAATGTAAGCTTTTATCTGAATACATATCTATATACAGCAACCAAATCACATCGTGTTATATCAATCGAGATACATATATCAACGTTGAGATGGTTGAATACATATCTTTCCATCTTCATTAAGGTGCTTCTCGCAACATATCCATCTGCACATCGCAGTAAATATCCAAGTTTACTAGAATACATCGAGATATTTCAATGCAAATACAATAATCTACGTTGTGGTGTTTCAACTCAGCTAGATTCACTTTCTTGGGGAAAAATCTATCTACATATGACAATGTACGTAGACTGATAGATAGCTACATAATTCCATCTTCGTGAAGATGTGTCGATATCGATATAACAAACTACATGAAGATAAATCTGACAACATGTAAGCTTTTATCTGGATACATATCTATAGACAGAAACCAAATCACATCGTGTTATCTCAATCGAGATACATATATCAACGTTGAGGTGGTTGAATACATATATTTCTATCTTCATTAAGCTGCTTATTTCAACATATACTTATCTACACATCGCTGTAACTATCCATGTTTACTAGAATACATCGAGATATTTCAATGCAAATACAATAATCTACGTAATGGTGATTCAATTCAGCTAGATTCACTTTCTTGGGGAAAAATCTATCTACATATGACAATCTACGTAGACTGATAGATAGCTACATAATTTCATCTTCGTGAACATGTGTCAATATCCATATAGCAAACTACATGAAGATAAATCTGACAACATGTAAGCTTTCATCTGGATACATATCTATAGACAGAAACCATTTCATATCGTGTTATATCAATCGAGATACAGATATCAACATTGAGGAGGTTGAATACATATGTTTCCATCTTGATTAAGATGCTTGTTTCAACATATATCCATCTACACATCGCTGTAACTATCCATATTTCCTAGAATACATCGATATATTTCAATGCAAATACAATAATCTACGTTGTGGTGTTTCAATTCAGCTAGATTCACTTTCTTGTGGAAAAATCTATCTACATATGACAATATACGTAGACTGATAGATATATAATTCCAACTACGTGTAGAAGTATCTATATACATATAACAAACTACATGAAGAAAAAATCAGATAACATGTAAGCTTATGTTTGGAGATATATCTGTAGACCGAAACCAAATTATATCGTGCTGCATCAATCGAGATACAGATGTTAACGTTGAGGTGGTTTAATACATATCTTTCCATCTTCATTAAGATCCTTATCTCAACATATCCATCTGCACATCGCTGTAACTATCCATGTTTACTAGAATACATCGAGATATTTCAATGCAAATACAATAATCTACGTAATGGTGCTTCAATTCAGCCAGATTCACTTTCTTGGTGAAAAATCTATCTACATATGACAATCTACGTAGACTGATAGATAGCTACATAATTCCATCTTCGTGAAGATGTGTCGATATCCATATAACAAAGTACATGAAGATAAATCTGACAACATGTAAGATTTCATCTGGATACATATCTATAGACAGAAACCAAATCACATCGTGTTATATCAATAGATGTACAGATATCAACATTTAAGAGGTTGAATACATATGTTTCCATCTTGATTAAGATGCTTATTTCAACATATATCCATCTACACATCGCTGTACCTATCCATGTTTCCTAGAATACATCGATATATTTCAATGCAAATAAAATAATCTACGTTGTGGTGTTTCAATTCAGCTAGATTCACTTTCTTGGGGAAAAATCTATATACATATGACAATCTACGTAGACTGATAGATAGCTACATAATTCCAACTACGTGTAGAAGAATCTATATACATATAACAAACTACATGAAGATAAATCTGATAACATGTAAGCTTATGTTTGGAGATATAACTGTAAACCGAAACCAAATTATATCGTGCTACATCAATCGAGATACATATATCAACGTTGAGGTGTTTGAATACATACCTTTCCATCTTCATTAGGATGCTTATCTCAACATATCCATCTACACATCGCTATAACTATCCATGTTTACTAGAACACATCGAGATATTTCAATGCAAATACAATAATCTACGTTGTGGTGTTTCAATTCAGCTAGATTCACTTTCTTGGGGAAAAATCTATCTACATATGACAATATACGTAGACTGATAGATAGCTACATAATTCCATCTACGTGAAGATGTCTCGATATCCATATAACAAACTACATGAAGATAAATCTGACAACATGTAAGCTTTTATCTGGATACATATCTATAGACAGAAACCAAATCACATCGTGCTATATCAATCGAGATACAAATATCAACGTTGAGGTGGTTGAATACATATCTTTCCATCTTCATTAAGATGCTTATATCAACATATCTGTCTACACATCGCTATAACTATCCATGTTTACTAGAATACATCGAGATATTTCAATGCAAATACAATAATCTACGATGTGGTGTTTCAATTCTGCTAGATTCACTCTCTTGTGGAAAAATCTATCTACATATGACAATCTACGTAGACTGATAGATAGCTACATAATTCCAACTACGTGTAGAAGTATCTATATACATATAACAAACTACATGAAGATAAATCTGATAACATGTAAGCTTATGTTTGGAGATATATCTGTAGACCGAAACTAAATTATATCGTGCTACATCAATCGAGATACATATATCAACGTGACGGTGGTTGAATACATATCTTTTGATCTTCATTAAGATGCTTATCTCAACATATCCATCTACACATCCCTATAACTATCCATGTTTACTATAATACATCGAGATATTTCAATGCAAATACAATAATCTACGTTGATGTGTTTCAATTCAGCTAGATTCACTTTCTTGGGGAAAAATCTATCTACATAAGACAATCTACGTAGACTGATAGATAGCTACATAATTCCATCTAGGTGAAGATGTGTCGATATCCATATAACAAACTATATGAAGATAAATCTGACAACATGTTAGCTTTTATCTGGATACATATCTATAGACAAAAACCAAATCACATCGTGTTATATCAATCGAGATAAATATATCAACGTTGAGGTGGTTGAATACATATGTTTCCATCTTCATTAAGATGCTTATCTCAACATATCCATCTGCACATCGCTGTAACTATCCATGTTTACTAGAATACATCGAGATATTTCAACGCAAATACAATAATCTACGTTGTCGTGTTTGAATTCAGCTAGATTCTCTTTCTTGGGGAAAAATCTATCTACATATGACAATCTACGTAGACTGATAGATAGCTACATAATTCCGTCTTCGTGAAGATGTGTCGATATCCATATAACAAACTACATGATGATAAATCTGATAACATGTAAGGTTATGTTTGGAGATATATCTGTAGACCGAAACCAAATTATATCGTGCTACATCAATCGAGATACATATATCAACGTTGATTGGTTGAATACATATCTTTTGATCTTCATTAAGATGCTTATCTCAACATATCCATCTACACATCGCTATAACTATCCAAGTTTACAGAATACATCGATATATTTCAATGCAAATACAGTCATATACGTTTCACTTTCTTGGCTATAGCCAGTAACCAAATCACATAGTTCTATATCAATCGATATTCACCTATCAATGTTCAAATGTCTGATATCAGATTATTCCATCTTAGTTAAGTTGCATCTCTCAACATATATCCAACTACACATAGCTATAACTATCCACATTAAACGATATACATCGAGATTTTTCAATCCAATTACAACTATCTTTCTCGATGTTTTCAAATTCATGTAGATTCACTCTTTACCTGAATATTACATCTATATATGACAATCTACTTAGACTAATATATATCTACGTATTTCCATCTACGTGCAGACGTATCTATATACATTTAACAAACTCCATGAGGATAAATCTGACAACATGTAAGCTTACATTTGGAGATATATCTGTAGACCTAAATCAAATTACATCGTGCTATATCAATCGAGATACATATGTCAACGTTGATGTGGTTGAATACAGATGTTTCAAGCTTCATTATCATGCTTATCTCAACATATATCCAACATGACATAGCTATAACTATCCATATTTACTAAAACAGATCGAGATCTTTCAATCCAAATATAGTCATATACGTTGCGTGGTTCAATTCAGATAGATTCACTTTCTTGGGGAAAAATCCATCTACATTTGACAATCTACGTAGACTGATAGATCTCTACATTATTCCATCTTCGTACGTATGTCAAACTACATGAAGATAAATCTGACAACATGTAAGCTTACGTTTGGAGATATAACTGTAGACCGAAACCAACTTACATCGTGCTATATCAATCTAGATACATATGTCAACGTTGATGTGGTTGAATACAGATGTTTCAAGCTTCGTTATCATGCTTATCGCAACATATATCCAACATCACATAGCTATAACTATCCATATTTACTAGAATAGATCGAGATATTTCAATCCAAATATAGTCATATACGTTGCGGTGGTTCAATTCAGATAGATTCACTTTCTTGGGGAAAAATCTATCTACATATGACAATCTACGTATACTGATAGATAGCTACATTATTCCATCTTCGTGAAGATGAATCGATATACGTTTGTCAAACTACATGAAGATAAATCTGACAACTTGTAAGCTTTTGTCTGGAGACATATCTATAGCCAGTAACCAAATCACATAGTTCTATATGAATCGAGATTCATCTATCAAAGTTCAGATGGCTGATATCAGATTATTCCATCTTAGTTAAGTTGCATCTCTCAAAATATATCCAACTACACATAGCTGTAACTATCCACATTAAACAAAATACATCGAGATTTTTCAATCCAATTACAACTATCTTTCTGGATGTTTTCCAATTCATCTAGATTCACTCTTTACCTGAATATTACATCTACATATGACAATCTACGTAGACTAATATATATCTACGTATTTCCATCTACGTGCAGACTTATCTATATACCTATAACAAACTACATGAAGATAAATCTAACAACAGCTAAGCTTACTTTTGGAGATATATCTGTAGACCGAAATCAAATTACATCGTGCTATAACAATCGAGATACATATGTCAACGTTGATGTGGTTGAATACAGATGTATCAAGCTTCGTTATCATGCTTATCTCAACATATATCCAACATCACATAGCTATTACTATCCAGATTTACTAAAACAGATCGAGATCTTTCAATCCAAATATAGTCATATACGTTGCGTGGTTCAATTCAGATAGATTCACTTTCTTGGGGAAAAATCCATCTACATTTGACAATCTACGTAGACTGATAGATCTCTACATTATTCCATCTTCGTACGTATGTCAAACTACATGAAGATAAATCTGACAACATGTAAGCTTACGTTTGGAGATATAATTGTGGACCGAAACCAACTTACATCGTGCTATATCAATCTAGATACATATGTCAACGTTGATGTGGTTGAATACAGATGTTTCAAGCTTCGTTATCATGCTTATCGCAACATATATCCAACATCACATAGCTATAACTATCCATATTTACTAGAATAGATCGAGATATTTCAATCCAAATATAGTCATATACGTTGCGGTGGTTCAATTCAGATAGATTCACTTTCTTGGGGAAAAATCTATCTACATATGACAATCTACGTAGACTGATAGATCTCCACATTATTCCATCTTCGTGAAGATTTATCGATAAACGTATGTCAAACTACATGAAGATAAATCTGACAACATGTAAGCTTATGTCTGGAGACATATCTATAGCGAGTAACCAAATCACATAGTTCTATATGAATCGAGATTCATCTGTCAAAGTTCAGATGTCTGATATCAGATTATTCCATCTTAGTTAAGTTGCATCTCTCAACATATATCCCCCTACACATAGCTATAACTGTCCACATTAAAAGAAATACATCGAGATTTTTCAATCCAATTACAACTATCTTTCTCGATTTTTTCCAAATCAGCTAGATTCACTCCTTACCTGAATATTACATCAACATATGACAATCTACGTAGACTAATATATATCTATGTATTTCCATCTACGTGCAGACGTATCTATATACCTATAACAAACTACATGAAGATAAATCTGACAACATGTAAGCTTACGTTTGGAGATATATCTGTAGACCGAAATCACATTACATCGTGCTATATCAATCGAGATAATTATGTCAACGTTGATGTGGTTGAATACAGATGTTTCAAGCTTCGTTATCATGCTTATCTCAACATATATCCAACATCACATAGCTATAACTATCCATATTTACTAAAACAGATCGAGATCTTTCAATCCAAATATAGTCATATACATTGCGTGGTTCAATTCAGATAGATTCACTTTCTTGGGGAAAAATCCATCTACATTTGACAATCTACGTAGACTGATAGATCTCTACATTATTCCATCTTCGTACGTATGTCAAAATACATGAAGATAAATCTGACAACATGTAAGCTTACGTTTGGAGATATAACTGTAGACCGAAACCAACTTACATCGTGCTATATCAATCTAGATACATATGTCAACGTTGATGTGGTTGAATACAGATGTTTCAAGCTTCGTTATCATGCTTATCGCAACATATATCCAACATCACATAGCTATAACTATCCATATTTACTAGAACAGATCGAGATATTTCAATCCAAATATAGTCATTTACGTTGCGGTGGTTCAATTCAGATAGATTCACTTTCTTGGGGAAAAATCTATCTACATATGACAATCTACGTATAATGATAGATCTCTACATTATTCCATCTTCGTGAAGATGTATCGATATACGTTTGTCAAACTACATGAAGATAAATCTGACAACTTGTAAGCTTTTGTCTGGAGACATATCTATAGCCAGTAACCAAATCACATAGTTCTATATCAATCGAGATTCATCTATCAAAGTTCAGATGGCTGATATCAGATTATTCCATCTTAGTTAAGTTGCATCTCTCAAAATATATCCAACTATACATAGCTGTAACTATCCACATTAAACAAAATACATCGAGATTTTTGAATCCAATTACAACTATCTTTCTCGATATTTTCCAATTCAGCTAGATTCAAACTTTACCTGAAAATTACATCTACATATGACAATCTACGTAGACTAATATATATCTACGTATTTCCAACTACGTGGAGACTTATCTATATACCTATAACAAACTACATGAAGATAAATCTAACAACATCTAAGCTTACTTTTGGAGATATATCTGTAGACCGAAATCAAATTACATCGTGCTATATCAATCGAGATACATATGGCAATGTTGATGTGGTTGAATACAGATGTTTCAAGCTTCGTTATCATGCTTATCTCAACATATATCCAACATCACATAGGTATAACTATTAATATTTACTAGAACAGAACGAGATATTTCAATCCAAATATAGTCATATACGTTGCGGTGGTTCAATTCAGATAGATTCACTTTCATGGGGAAAAATCTATCTACATATAACAATCTACGTAGACTGATTTATCTCTACATTATTCCATCTTCGTGAAGATGTATCGATATACGTATGTCAAACTACATGAAGATAAATCTGACAACTTGTAAGCTTATGTCAGGAGACATATCTATAGCCAGTAATCAAATCACACAGTTATATATCAATCGAGATTCACCTATCAAAGTTCAAATGTCTGATATCAGATTATTCCATCTTAGTTAAGTTGCATCTCTCAACATATATTCAACTACACATAGCTATAAATATCCACATTAAACGAAATACATCGAGATTTTTCAATCCAATTACAACTATCTTTCTCGATATTTTCCAATTCAGCTAGATTCATTCTTTACCTGAATATAACATCTACATATGACAATCTACGTAGACTAATATATATCTACGTATTTCCATCTACGTGCAGACGTATCTATACACCTATAACAAACTACATGAAGATAAATCTGACAACATGTAAGCTTACATTTGGAGATATATCCATAGACCGATATCAAATTACATCGTGCTATATCAATCGAGATACATATGTCAACGTTGATGTGGTTGAATACAGATGTTTCAAGCTTCGTTATCATGCTTATCTCAACATATAACCAACATCACATAGCTATAACTATCCATATTTACTAAAACAGATCGAGATCTTTCAATCCAAATATAGTCATATACGTTGCGTGGTTCAATTCAGATAGATTCACTTTCTTCGGGAAAAATCCATCTACATTTGACAATATACGTAGACTGATAGATTTCTACATTATTCCATCTTCGTACGTATGTCAAACTACATGAAGATAAATCTGACAACATGTAAGCTTACGTTTGGAGATATAACTGTACACCGAAACCATCTTACATCGTGCTATATCAATCTAGATACTTATGTCAACGTTGATGTGGTTGAATACAGATGTTTCAAGCTTCGTTATCATGCTTATCGCAACATATATCCAACATCACATAGCTATAACTATCCATATTTACTAGAACAGATCGAGATATTTCAATCCAAATATAGTCATATACGTTGCGGTGGTTCAATTCAGATAGATTCACTTTCATGGAGATAAATCTATCTACATATGACAATCTACGTATACTGATAGATCTCTACATTATTCCATCTTTGTGAAGATGTATCGATATACGTATGTCAAACTACATGAAGATAAATCTGACAATATGTAAGCTTCTGTCTAGAGACATATCTATAGCCAGTAACCAAATCACATAGTTCTATATCAATCGAAATTAATCTATCAAAGCTGAGATGTCTGATATCAGATTATTCCATCTTATTTAAGTTACATCTCTCAACATATATCCAACTACACATAGCTATAGCTATCCACATTAAACAAAATACATCGAGATTTTTCAATCCAATTACAACTATTTTGTCGATGTTTTCCAATTCAGCTAGATTCACTCTTTACCTGAATATTACATATACATATGACAATCTAAGTAGACTAATATATATCTACGTAGTTCCATCTACGTGCAAACGTATCTATATACCTATAACAAACTACGTGAAGATAAATCTGACAACATGTAAGCTTACGTTTGGAGATATAACTGTAGACAGAAACCAAATTACATCGTGCTATATCAATCGAGATACATATGTCAACGTTGATGTGGATGAATACAGATGTTTCAAGCTTCGTTATCATGCTTATCGCAGCATATATCCAACATCACATAGCTATAACTATCCATATTTACTAGAAAAGATCGAGATATTCGAATCCAAATATAGTCATATACGTTGAGGTGGTTCAATTCAGATAGATTCACTTTCTTGGGGATAAATCTAGCTACATATGACAATCTACGTAGACTGATAGATCTCTACATTATTCCATCTTCGTGAAGATGTATCGATATACGTATGTCAAACTACATGAAGATAAATCTGACAACATGTAAGCTTACGTTTGGAGATATATCTGTAGACCGAAATCAAGTTACATCGTGCTATATCAATCGAGATACATATGTTAATGTTGATGTGGTTGAATACATATGTTTCAAGCTTCGTTATCATGCTTATCTCAACATATATCCACCTACACATAGCTATAACTATCCACATTAAACGAAATACATCGAGATTTTTCAATCCAATTACAACTATCTTTCTCGATGTTTTCCAATTCAGCTAGATTCACTCTTTACCTGAATATTACATCTACATATGACAATCTACGTAGACTAATATATATCTACGTATTTCCATCTACGTGCAGACGTATCTATATACCTATCACAAACTATATGAAGATAAATCTGACAACATGTAAGCTTACGTTTGGAGATATATCTGTAGACCGAAATCAAATTACATCGTGCTATATCAATCGAGATACATATGTCAATGTTGATGTGGTTGAATACAGAAGTTTCAAGCTTCGTTATCATGCTTATCGCAACATATATCCAACATCACATAGCTATAACTATCCATATTTACTAGAACAGATCGAGATATTTCAATCCAAATATAGTCATATACGTTGCGGTGGTTCAATTCAGATAGATTCACTTTCTTGGGGAAAAATTAAGTTAATCTATCAGTCTACGTAGATTATCATATGTAGATACATTAATCACCAAGAAAGTGAATCTAGTTGAATTGAAACACCACAAGGTATATTAATGTATTTCGATTCAAAATCCCAATGTATTCAAATAAATATGGATAGTTATAGCTATGTGTCGATGGCTATATCTTGAAATCAGCATTTTAACGAAATTGGAAACAACTGTATTCAATCACCTCAACATTGATATATGCATCTCCATTGACAGAGCACGATGTATTTTGGTTTTTTCTACAGATATATCTCCAAACATCAGCTTCAATCTTGTCAGATTTATCATCATGTAGTTTGTTATATGTATATAGATACATCTACACGTAGATGGAATTATGTAGCGATCTATCAGTCTGCTTAGCTTATCATATGTAGATGCCTTAATCACCAAGAAAGTGAATCTGGTTTAATTGAAACACCACAAGGTATATAAGTGTATATCGATTGAAATATCTCGACATATTCTAGTAAATATGGGTATTTATAGCTATGTGTCGATGGATACATGTTGAGATAAGCATCTTAACGAAGTAGGAAACAGCTGTATTCAACCAATCCAAAGTTGATATATCAATCTCGATTGATATTGCGCGATGTAATTTGGTTTTGGTCTACAGATATATCTCCAAACATCAACTTACATCTTCTCAGCATTAACTTCATGTAGTTTGTTATATGTATATAGATACATCTACAAGTAGATGGAATTATGTAGCGATCTATCAGTCTACGTAGATTATCATATGTAGATACGTTAATCACCAAAAAAGTTAATTTAACTGAATTGGAACACTACTACGTAGATTAATGTATTTTGATTGAAATATCCCGATGTATTCTAGTAAATATGGATAGTTATAGCTATATGTTGATGGATATATGTTGAGATAAGCATCTTATGGAGGAACGAAATAGCTGTATTCAACCACCTCAACGTTGACATATGTGTCTCGATTGATATAGCAGGATGTAATTTTATTTCGATCTGCATATATATCTCCAAACATAATCTTACATGACGTTAGAGTTATCATCATGTTGATTGTATATCGACACATCTTCACGTAGATGGAATTATATAGCGATCTATCAGTCAACGTACATTGGTATATATAGATAGATTTATCCCCAAGAAAGAGTATCTAGCTGAATTGGAACACCACAACTTAGATTAATGTATTTCGATTGAAATATATCGATGTATTCTAGTAAAGATGGATATTTATAGCTATGTGTCGATGGATACATGTTGAGATAAGCATCTTAACGAAGTTAGAAACAGCTGTATTCATCCAATCCAAAGTTGATATATCAATATAGATTGATATTGGGCGATGTAATTTGGTTTCGGTCTACAGATATATCTCCAAACATCAGCTTACATCTTGTCAGCATTAACTTCATGTAGTTTGTTATATGTATATAGATACATCTACGAGTAGATGGAATTATGTAGCGATCTATCAGTCTACGTAGATTATCATATGTAGATACGTTAATCACCAAAAAAGTTAATTTAACTGAATTGGAACACTACTACGTAGATTAATGTATTTCGATTAAAATATCCCGATGTATTCTAGTAAATATGGATAGTTATAGCTATGTGTCGATGGCTATTCTTGAAATCAGCATTTTAACGAAATTGGAAACATCTTTATTCAAGCACCTCAGCATTGATATATGTCTTTCCATTGACATAGCACGATGTATTTTGGGTTCGGTCTGCAGATATATCTGCAAACATCAGCTCACATCTTGTCAAATTTATCCTCACGTAGTTTGTTATATGTATATATATATACATTTATACGTAGGTGGAATTATGTAGCGATCTATCAGTCTGCGTAGATTATCATATGTAGATACATTAGTCACCAAGAAAGTATATCTAGCTGAATTGAAACGCCACAAGGTTAATTAATGTATTTCGATTGAAATATCTCGATGAATTCTAGTAAATATGGATAGATATAGGTATGTGTCGATGTATGTATGTTGAGATAATCTTCTTCACGAAGTTGGAAACATCTGTATTTAACCACCTCAACGTTGATATATGTATCTCGATTAACATAGCACGATGTAATTTGATTTCGGTCTACATAAATATCTCCAAACAACAGTTTACATCTTGTCAGTTTTATCTTCATGTAGTTTTTTAAATGTATATCGATACATCTACACATAGATGGAAATACGTTGACACATATCAGTCTACGTGGAGTGTCATTTGTAGATATATTAATAAGGTAAAGAGTGAATCTAGCTGAATTGAAAAACATCGACTTATATAGTTGTATTGTATTTGGATTGAAATATCTCGATGTATTCTAGTAAAGATAGAACGTTATAGCTATCTTTCGATGGATATATGATGAGATCAGGATGTTAACGAAGTTGGAAACATCTGTTCAAGTACGTCAACGTTGATATATAAATCTCGATTGATATAGACCGATGTAATTTGGTGTCCTGTCTACAAATATATCTGCAAACATCAGCTTATATCTTGTCAGATTTATCTTCATGTAGTTTTTTATATGGAGATAGATACATCTACACGTAGATTGAATTATGGATCGATCTATCAGTCTACATAGATTGTCATATATAGAAATATTTATCCCCAAGAAAGTGAATCTCGCTGAACTGAAACACCACAACGAAGATTAATGTATTTCGATTGCAATATCTCGATGTATTCTAGTAACTATGGATAGTTATAGCTATATGTTGATGGATATATGTTGAGATAAGCATCTTATCGAGGAAGGAAACAGCGGTATTTAACCACCTCAACGTTGATATATGTGTCTCAATTGATATAGCACGAAGTAATTTGGTTTCGTCTACATATATATCTCCAAACATAATCTTACATGCTGTAAGATTAATCTTCATGTTGATTGTTATATGTATATCGACACATCTTCACGTAGATGGAATTATGTGTCGATCTATCAGTGTGCGTAGATTATCATATTTAGATACATTAATCACCAAGAAAGTGAATCTAGCTGAATTGGAACGCCACAAGGTATATTAATGTATTTCGATTGAAATATTTCGATGTATTCTAGTAAATATGGATAGATATAGGTATGTGTAGATGGACATATGTTGAGATAATCTTCTTCAGGAAGTTGGAAACATCTGTATTGAACCACCTCAACGTTGATATATGTATCTCAAATGATATAGCACGTTGTAATTTTATTTCGGTCTACATATATATCTCCAAACATCAGCTTCAACCATGTCAGATTTATCATCATGTAGTTTGTTATATGTATATAGATACATCTACACGTAGATGGAATTATGTAGCGATATATCATTCTTCGTAGATTATAATATGTAGATAGATTTATCACCAAGAAAGTGAATCTAGCTGAATTGAAACACTGTTATGTAGATTAATGTATTTCAATTTCAATATCCCGATGCATTCTAGTAAATATGGAGAGTTATAGCTATGTGTCTATGGCAATATGTTGAGATCAGCATCTTAGCGATGTTGGAAACAACTGTATTCAAAGACCTCAACGTTGATATATGTATCTCCATTGCCATACCACGATGTAATTTGGTTCAGGTCTACAGATATATCTGCAAAAATCAGCTTACATCTTGTCAGATTTAATATCATGTAGTTTGTTATATGAATATAGATACATCTACACGTAGATGGAATTATGTAGCGATCTACAAGTCTGCGTAGATTATCATAAGTAGATACATTAATCACCAAGAAAGTGAATCTAGTTGAATTGAAACACCACAAGGTATATAAGTGTATATCGATTGCAATAACTCGACGTATTGTAGTAAAGATGGATATTTATAGCTATGTGTCGATGGATACATGTTGAGATAAGCATCTTAACGAAGTTAGAAACAGCTGTATTCATCCAATCCAAAGTTGATATATCAATATAGATTGATATTGCGCGATGTAATTTGGTTTCGGTCTACAGATATATCTCCAAACAACAGCTTACATCTTGTCAGCATTAACTTCATGTAGTTTGTTATATGTATATAGATACATCTACGAGTAGATGGAATTGGGTAGCGATGTATCAGTCTACGTAGATTATCATATGTATATACCTTAATCACCAAGAAAGTGAATCTAGCTGAATTGAAACACCACAAGGTATATTAATGTACTTCGATTGAAATATCCCGATGTATTCTAGTAAATATGGATAGTTATAGCTATGTGTCGATGGCTATATCTTGAAATCAGCATTTTAACGAAATTGGAAACATCTTTATTCAAGCACCTCAGCATTGATATATGTATCTCCATTGACATAGCACGATGTATTTTGGGTTCGGTCTGCAGATATATCTGGAAACATCAGCTCACATCTTGTCAAATTTATCCTCACGTAGTTTGTTATATGTATATATATATATATACATTTACACGTAGGTGGAATTATGTAGCGATCTATCAGTCTGCGTAGATTATCATATGTAGATACATTAGTCACCAAGAAAGTATATCTAGCTGAATTGAAACGCCACAAGGTTAATTAATGTATTTCGATTGAAATATCTCGATGAATTCTAGTAAATATGGATAGATATAGGTATGTGTCGATGTATGTATGTTGAGATAATCTTCTTCACGAAGTTGGAAACATCTGTATTTAACCACCTCAACGTTGATATATGCATCTCAATTGATATAGCACGTTGTAATTTTATTTAAGTCTACATATATATCTCCAAACAACAGTTTACATCTTGTTAGATTTAATATCATGTATTTTGTTATATGTATATAGATACATCTACTCGTAGATAGAATTATGTCGCGATCTTTCAGACTACGTAGATTATCATATGTAGATACATTAATCACCAAGAAAGTGAATCTAGCTGAATTCAAACGCCACAAGGTATATTAATGTTTTTCGATTGAAATATCCCGATGTATTCTAGTAAACATGGATAGTTATAGCTATGTGTTGATGGTTATATGTTGAGATAAGCATCTTATCGAAGAAGGAAACAACTATATTCAACCACCTCAACGTTGATATATGTATCTCGATTAACATAGCACGATGTAATTTGATTTCGGTCTACATAAATATCTCCAAACAACAGTTTACATCTTGTCAGTTTTATCTTCATGTAGTTTTTTAAATGTATATCGATACATCTACACATAGATGGAAATACGTTGACACATATCAGTCTACGTGGAGTGTCATTTGTAGATATATTAATAAGGTAAAGAGTGAATCTAGCTGAATTGAAAAACATCGACTTATATAGTTGTATTTGGATTGAAATATCTCGATGTATTCTAGTAAAGATAGAACGTTATAGCTATCTTTCGATGGATATATGATGAGATCAGCATGTTAACGAAGTTGGAAACATCTGTTCAAGTACGTCAACGTTGATATATAAATCTCGATTGATATAGACCGATGTAATTTGGTGTCCTGTCTACAAATATATCTGCAAACATCAGCTTATATCTTGTCAGATTTATCTTCATGTAGTTTTTTATATGGAGATAGATACATCTACACGTAGATTGAATTATGGATCGATCTATCAGTCTACATAGATTGTCATATATAGAAAGATTTATCCCCAAGAAAGTGAATCTAGCAGAATTGAAACACCACAACGTTGATTAATGTATTTGTATTGAAATATCTCGATATATTTTAGTAGTACATGGAAAGTTAAAGCTATTTGTCGATGACTATATGTTGAGATCAGCATCTTAAAGAACTTGGAAACATCTGTATTCAAGCACCTCAACATTGATATATGTATCTCCATTGACATAGCACGATGCAATTTTGTTTCGGTCTACAGATATATCTCCAAATATCAGCTTACATCTTGTCAGATTTATCCTCATGTATATAGATACATCTACACGTAGTTGGAATTATATAGTGATCTATCAGTCTGCGTAGATTATTATATGTAGATACATTAATCACCAAGAAAGTGAATCTAGTTGAATTGAAACACCACAAGGTATATAAGTGTATATCGATTGAAATATCTCGACGTATTCTAGTAAATATGGATGTTTATAGCTATGTGTCGATGGATACATGTTGAGATAAGCATCTTAACGAAGTTGGAAACAGCTGTATTCAACCAATCCAAAGTTGATATATCAATTTCGATTGATATTGCGCGATGTAATTTTGTTTCAGTCTACAGATATATCTCCAAACATCAGCTTACATCTTGTCAGCATTAACTTCATGTAGTTTGTTATGTGTATATAGATACATCTACAAGTAGATGGTATTGTGTAGCGATCTATCAGTCTACGTAGATTATCATATGTAGATACATTAATCACCAAGAAAGTTTGTTTGTTTGCTTGAATTTTAACGGCGCACCAGCACTTTTAGGCTATTTAGCGCCATACAATAGGTTAGATGTTCAAAAATAAGAAAGGTTTAACATCGACCAGCGATATAAAAAACCATACTAGTTAAATATAAAATGGTAAGATGTTGGTGACAGGAAAATATGAAGCTTCCCAATCAACGGGAGATGTTAATGGTGTATGTTGATGATAAGATGTTGTAAATAAGAGGTGATATTTGCATTAAAAATATTTTAGATGATGGCATACAAGTTATAGTTTAAAATAGATATTTACTTCCTTTAGGAAATCTAAAATACAAGTGATTTGTATTGTTATCAAAAAGTTCCTTCATGTCATGTACATTATAATATTTAGCACGCGTAGGTTGCAGGTCGGAACACTCGGTCATAAAGTGTTTAACAGTGAATGGCTCATTGCAAGAAACGCACTCTGGTGGATCTTCACCTTTCAGTATGTGGGAGTGGGTAATGTATGTATGACCGATTCTGATTCTTGCAATGACAACCTCCTCCCTACGGATAGTTCTGTAGGAAGGAGTCCCATTCTCCCAGGGTTGGTTTGATGGAATGAAGGTTGTTATTGACTGCATCATCCCATGACGCCTGCCACTTCTGACGTAGGTACTTTTTGATACAAGGTTTAAAATCAGTAAAAGGTAATTTAAAATCCGATGGTTCTTGGGATAGAGCCATCTTAGCAGCCCGATCTGCTTCTTCATTACCTCTAATACCAATATGGCTAGGTAGCCAACAGTATACTATGTTGTAGGACTTACTAAGCTCCGAGGTTTTGACAAGAATATCGACTAGTAATGGATTATCCAGTTTTCTATGGTGTAGCGACTGAAGTACTGACAGAGAGTCACAGAAAATAATGTTATTTAAAATGCGCTTTTGTTCAATAAATATCAGATCAAGGTCTATTGCTCTGATTTCCGCTGAAAAAATATGGACGCATCGTTAGGGAAGCGCAATTTGGTTATGAGCTTGCCACTAACGAAGCTGCAGCAGCCTTGTCATCAAATTTTGATAAATCAGTAAAACTTTTGGTGTAGTTTTTAAAATCGTTGAGGAGTTCATGATAAGAGTTCTGGAAAACGGCAGGATTTATCTCCGATTTTCTCCCATCGTGCAACGTAAAAATCACTTTGGGTTCCACCAAGAAAGTGAATCTAGCTGAATTGAAACACAACAAGGTATATTAATGTATTTCGATTGAAATATCCCGATGTATTCCAGTAAATATGGATAGTTATAGCTATGTGTCGATGGCTATATCTTGAAATAAGCATTTTAACGATGCTGGAAACAACTGTATTCAAAGACCTCAACGTTGATATATGTATCTCCATTGCCATAGCACGATGTAATTTGGTTCAGGTACACAGACATATCTGCAAACATCAGCTTACATCTTGTCAGATTTAATATCATGTAGTTTGTTATATGTATATAGATACATCTACACGTAGATGGAATTATGTAGCGATCTATAAGTCTGCGTAGATTATCTTATGTAGATACATTAAAGGCATACAACCTAAGTAAAAACGAATGAAATTATATTTTTTTTTTCAGTTCACGATTACTTAATTACATGAATAATTACGATTCGGGCTGTTTCTGAGGCCAAAATCAGGCTAGTGTCGGAAATTATGTGATAAAAAACGCGATTCTGAATTATTTTCTGCAGACAAAAATTCGCTGTTTGCCACGCCTATATTTATCTATTGACCTCTCTTGAAGATTAAGAATTTTAGCCACGCGCAAACACGTGTTTACAAAAATTATGGCGTGTTCACAACTAGATCGAAAACCAAAACTTAGATTCTGAAAGGAGGGAAAAAAAAGCTCTTTGGGCAAATTATGGCAGCACACGCATATATATTGGTGACCAGCATGAACGATGGAATAAAAAGAAGTCCACTTTGAGCCTGGAAACTAATCCAGAGGTCGCCAAATTCTTGCTGGATACTGATAAGTCTCAAAGTTGCAATGAACACTAAACAGTCAAGTTTTTATACCGCTATTTTATATCTGTATTGTTAACTCTTTATCAAAACTCTTAAAATAACATATTTTATATAAACTGGCATTATTCCATTTAGCTTGAAATAAAATGTCACAGCCCTGCAACAATATTGCTGAAATCCGCATGTATGTACACCACTGCTGCTATGCTTGAGGCCATCAAAGAAGCATTAATGATCATCATTTTCGCTCGCAACCATAAGACTTTATTTAGAGGCAAGCAGTCACTTAGGTTTTTTTTTTTGTTTTTAAATAAAAAATATTATATATAATGTAAATGGTGATGGCTGTAAATGAAAGTAATGCAATACAGTTAAGTATATATTATGAATACTATTATTTGTAAAGTATATAATATTATTGTGTCTAAAAAAACATTTATGTTCCCTTGCTATATTAGGTAATGAATTGAATGGCTGTGCAAGGAAAACATCAGAAAAATGTCACAGAAGACATGGCCACAACTTCTACACCTGGGCCAACAATTCATAGGATACAAATTCCTGCTGTGTCTGATATAACCACATCATAATCAGATATGGCATCTGTGTAAGTATTACTACATTTTTTTTAAATTTTATGTATATTTACTTGTTTACAAATATTTTGGTAGATGCACATCTAAGGATTTACCTGGAAATGTATAATTCTATATTAGTTTAATAGTTTGCAGTTGGTAAAGATTGTACATTTTGTTAAAATCTGGTTTGTTTTATTTAGAATAATATTTTTGTTGTAAATTGTTTGTTGGCATATGTCTATTTTTTATTATTGATATGTTCCTCATCATGCTGTATGTATTTTAGTTAAACGGCCTCAAGGGAGAATAGTCTTTGACTAAGTTAGTCACCCCATTAAATAAGTTATTATTATTATTTCTTGAAGCATTATCATTCAGGTCCTAATAACCAAGATAAATGATCATTTATTTTGATACAAAACTAAAGATTCCCAAGTCCAACAATAGTATTTACACATTTCAAAATTTTATTTTAAGGGATTCAATCTTGTCTGAAGTTGATGGAAAAGTCTAAAAGTTTTATCAACCCTTTTGAGAAAGTATACTAACAAAAAAATTTGTGATACATACATAAAAGGGAATATTTGAGTTAAGTATCCTAAAAAAACAACCATTATGATACATGCATGATATATGTAACTAAACTAAAAGTAATGTATAGTATTGTATTGGTATTTGTGGATGGTATTTGTGTATGAAACAGAAAGTTGCTCCCACAAAAGCTTTCTTTTCTGTTTATTATCAAAAAAGTAAAAATTGTGTATTTACAATTTATTTTAAATATAGTATCAATGCATAATTGAAATAATGAAGATATACTGGTTATCACAGAAAGAAAATGAATACATTGTATTATAAATACAAACCACACTGAGGCCATAGTTATGGTTTGTCCATTTAATACACATGGAGAGGGCAACGGGGGTTAACCCAAATGCATATGCTTGTGATTGGGGGTGGGTCGTCTACTGATAATATACGTACACATATACCTCGATAGTAATTTGTCTAATAAGTAACCTGCTTGACTGGGTTCAGTTGGTTTTTGAGGTTTAGTGGACAATAGACAAACATTTTAAAGCTATGCTGCTTATTTCTTTGATGCAGCCAGACATTCAACATTGGTGGACTATCTGTTACATTAAATACATATTATTGTTAATCCTTGATCTTTTCTGTGTGGATTAAATATTGGCTGTTCTACAGAATGGGGAGGGCAATCGCATGTATGCAGATGGTGTGTGTGTAAATAAAAAGTATGCATGTGTACAGGGAGGGAGGGGTCAAACTTTGCCCGATTTTTGCACACATGTCCATAGTTGGAATCAGATTTTGTTTCTGGACTTTTTACTTTTTTGCTTTTTGCAATCTAATTCACACCGGTCTGAGCTATACACATACAGTTAAACAATTGCAAAAGTAGGATAAATTGGGGATCGAAGTAAAAAGTGGCCAGGAGGAAAATGATGGGTCAGAAGAAGGAAAAACTCCCACTTTTACCCTTATGCCGAATGATGTTTCTAGCACACCTAGGTGTATATCTAATCAAATCTCTTGGAAACAGATGTATTTCAATATATTCAAAATCAGCCCAGAAATGCGCTCCCTACCCCCAGGTGACAAGGAAAAAAATAGCATGGGTGGAATGAGTTGATTATTCTCTGCCTGTATAATGCTACTGTACATTGGCATTTTCATCGAAACAGATGAATGGAGATTTATAAATGTTAATAGTTCTCTGCATCTGAATCAATTTATTTATTTAGTCATTTTATTTTGTTTCAGAAGTACAGCAGAACTGGAGAATTTCCAGAAGTTTGATTTTATTGTATGCCTCCAAAAGACATTCATATAAGTCATCAGCTTTCAGACCTAGGAATCTGTTGGCAGCTCTTGATTATAACAATCATATTGACAGAGATGTGATTGTTTACACAGATGGAACAATAAGGTAATAAACTTTATTCTTGTTAACGTAATAATTCATCTTTGTTAAAATATTAATGCTTTACCTGAAAGTTGATAAACCATCTGTTTGTGGTACAATTTTATCTCTTACAGAAGACATTTTTTAAAATAAATTTCAAAAACCAATTTTGGTTAGAATTAGTCTAATGTAATTAGAAAATGTTGTAAAAAATCTAAACATTTTTATGATATATAGGTAAGATACAGATTTGCTATTTTGACATTTTCATCTGTAGCAAAATGATTTGTTACATGTAATTGTATGCAGCTTTTATTTGGACTTTTGAGAATTAAAAAAATATAAAATGACATTGTCAGTGAAATGTTTGCATTTTCTTGTCAGATACCAAAGATCATTCAACAAAAAAGTGAGAGATGGTCTGCATACCCAAAGAAAAATGATCAACAGTACCTGTATATTCCAGAAATAAATATGAAAATATTGAAATGAGGTTAGATGATAGAGTTGGCATGAACCAGCCAGCTTGTTTTGGACATAAATGATCCTAGGTGAATATCTGATGTACTTGCTCCAATACCACCACCACTTACAAAAGAGATTGTTACAAAGCAGAAATCTCATTTTAAGTTAAAATGATTTAGGCCTTTTAGTCAGGTAACAACTATCGATATCAAATTGTTATGGAGAGACTATTCTAGTGATTGAATGGTAAGAAATGATCCCTACCATGGACCCATATAGACTTTGACTAAGTCTTTCTTGAAGTCCAGCATCTGTTTGATTTCCAAGTAGCAGTATATCTTCAGACCACTGTTGATTATGTTCTTAAAGATTTTTAAAAAACATACATTTTAACAACAAGATGTAAGACCTTTTCTAACTTTTCATACCCATTGCATTTATACTTGTCTTATATGTATGTTTAGATTGATGTAAATGCAGTGTATTTTGGCCATATGATGTATAAAAAAGCACAGCAGAGGCTATACATTGTAAATCATTTAATCTTATAGAAGTAACAAGATTAAAATCATGTAATTACAAGTCTGTATTATTGCATAACAAAGTACTTTTTAATAATTTTATTTTCTAAATGTTTTGTGTAAAATTGCAGTCAGAAAGATTTCTAGCATACTTTGAAAAAGAATAAAATGTACATTGGAGCAAAAGACTTCAATCCATACTCTTCATCTTGATTTTATTGCTCCCGCTACACATGCCATTAAAGGTTCACATATAGTTTTAAACTGATTTTATAAAGAAAATAATGCTGTAACTTCTGTCCTTTTTTAATTAAAAAAATAAATAAATTAGAAATGATATTCACCGACTATATTTGTTAACAAATTACTATTTACATACTGGTGTTGACCGTTCCAGTGGCCTAGTGTTAAGATCATCCACCTCATATGCAAGAGGTTGAGGTACTTGATCCCTGGCCAAGTCATACCAAACACATAAAAATGGTTTTAACAGCTGCCTCATTTGGTGCTCAGCGTTAAGAGGTTAGTGTATGGACTGGTCGTCCTACTGTCAGGATAATATAACTGGGTGGGATCTCATGCTACATGTAAGCTGCATGATGCCTCAGTGCTAGACATCACTATAAACTGCCAAACTTCAAACATCATAGCAATACGACTCAAAAATTGTTGAAGGTATGTTAAAAATCCAAATCACACACACTGTGGGCTTAATTTCAATATTTGTTTCTCTGCAGTAGTTTGTTTAGGTGATACACTAAAGTTTGGCATTGAGTAAATGGTAATCACTTTTGTCAAAAGTATAAAAAAAACAAGCACAAGATACTAAAACATCAATGTAATTTGTATAGTATTTTGGAATGGGATGTCTGTAATCAATCTGTTATAGTAATGGTACACTAGTTTCTCATATAAAATGTATCCGAGAGACAAAGAGAAAGGAAGAATGGAGGCAGACATTAAACGGACTGGAGGCAATTGGACTACCAGTCCAGAGAAAGATCATACAGATGAGTAGGAACACAGGACAGGAGTAAAATCAATTACAGTCAGATGATAAAATAGGCCATAACTTGGTCGAGTTAAAAACAAGTGATAGGGTTTTAATTTGAGTTTCATTTGAGACATGACTGTTATTTAATTATATTAAATTGTTGTTTATTTGACTTTCACATTTTATGTATTCATTAATTTAACTGTCGGCACCACTGACTGGGAGCTCTGAGCATTACATCTCTCTATCACTACTTCAATTCCTCATAAAAACAAGCTGGGAGGTCTTTTGTAATAATTTAAATAATATTGGGAGCACCCCACCCAACCTAAATAACACGGAAAATCTCTATATAGTATATGCCATAATTATTCTTAGATGATGTCCTTCATTGTTATGCCTGACTGTACTCTTGAATTAAAGTTATGTCTGTACATGCACATTTGTACATATATAAGTTTAGTACATTACATAATATATAACAGTTTTACAGTGTATGCAGTTGTGTACATTCATCTGGGTATTTACATAAAGGGTATAATTATGAACACATTTAAAAAACTGAAAATTTGATGCATTTAATTGGTGTCAAGTATATTTAAGTTAGTTGTAATAAGACGGCTGATGATGCACAAATTATGTGATATAAGCATTCAATGTTGCTTTTGATGAACTAGTATTTAAGTCTTAAAATCCTTATTCTGTTTCCAGAGCCAATTTTTTTCACATGTAATTGAAATTAATGAGCAGTATCTGGATAGAATAGTAGGAAACAGCTGTATTCAACCAATCCAAAGTTGATATATCAATCTCGATTGATATTGCACGATATAATTTGGTTTTGGTCTACAGATATATCTCCAAACATCAGCTTACATTTTCTAGGCATTAACTTCATGTAGTTTGTTATATGTATATAGATACATCTAAATGTAGATGGAATTATGTAGCGATCTATCAGTCTACGTAGATTATCATATGTAGATACATTAATGACCAAGAAAGTGAATCTAGCTGAATTGAAACACCACAAGGTATATTAATGTATTTCGATTGAAATATCCCTATGTATTCTAGTAAATATGGATAGTTATAGCTATGTGTCGATGGCTATATCTTGAAATCAGCAATTTAACGAAATTGGAAACATCTGTATTCAAACACCTCAACATTGATATATGTATCTCCATAGACATAGCACGATGTATTTTGGTTTCGGTCTACAGATATATCTCTAAATATCAGCTTACATCTTGTCAGATTTATCATCATGTAGTTTGTTATATGTATATAGATACATCTACACGTAGATGGAATTATGCAGCGATCTATAAGTCTGCGTAGATTATCATATGTAGATACATTAATCACCAAGAAAGTGAATCTAGTTGAATTGAAACACTACTACGTAGATTAATGTATTTCGATTCAAATATCCCGATGTATTCTAGTAAATGTAAATAGTTATAGCTATGTGTCCATGGGTATATGTTGAGATCAGCATCTTAACGAAGTTGGTAACATCTGTATTCAGCTACCTCAACGTTGATATATCAATCTCGATTGACATAAACCGATGTAATTTGGTTTCGGTCTACAGATATATCTGCAAACATAATCTTACATCTTATCAGATTTATCTTCATGTAGTTTGTTATATGTATATAGATACTTCTACACGTAGAGGAAACTATGTGGCGATCTATCAGTCTACCTAGATTGTCATATGTATATACATTTATCCCCAAGAAAATGAATCTAGCTGAATTGAAACACCACAACGAAGATTAATGTATTTCGATTGAAATATCTCGATGTGCTCTAGTAAACATGGATAGTTATAGCTATGTGTCGATGGATGTATCTTTATATCAGAATCGTAACGAAGATGGAAACAACTGTATTCAACCACCTCAACGTTGATATATGTATCTCCATTGATATAGCACGATGTAATTTGGTTTCGGTCTACAGATATATCTGCAAACATCAGCTTACATCTTGTCAGATTTAATATCATGTAGTTTGTTATATGTATATAGATTTCATCTAAACGTAGAATCAATTATTTGGCGATCTATCAGTCTACGTAGATTGTCATATGTATAAAGATTTATAACCAAGAAAATGAATCTAGCTGAACTGAAACGCCACAACGAAGATTAATTTATTTCGATTGCAATATCTCGATGTATTCTAGTAAATATGGATAGTTATAGCTATACGTTGATGGATATATGTTGAGATAAGCATCTTATTGAGGAAGGAAACAGCTGTATTTAACTACCTCAACGTTGATATATGTGTCTCAATTGATATAGCACGATGTGATTTGGTTTCGTCTACATATATATCTCCAAACATAATCTTACATGATGTCAGATTAATCTTCATGTTGATTGTTATATGCATATCGACACATCTTCACGTAGATGGAATTATGTATCGATCTATCCGTCTGCGTAGATTATCATATGTAGATACATTAATCACCAAGAAAGTGAATCTAGCTGAATTGGAACGCCACAAGGTATAAAAATGTATTTCGATTGAAATATCTCGATGTATTCTAGTAAATATGGATAGATATAGCTTCCCTCCTTTGTGTAGTGAATACAGTTGATGTAATAAGCCAATCTGACACCAAATAAATTAGATACAAAGCTTTCTTAGTGGTTATGTTGGATTTGGGGGTGAAAATGGGGATTAAAATACAGAAAAGGGCTCAAGTTTAACAATGAGCATAGTTTGTTTAATGGATTTAAAAACAGGAGGAAAGTGTGTATCTAAATGGGAGATGTAGCTAATGATAATGTAATTAAAGGAGACAAAAGCAGCAATGAGAAAAATGAGAAGTGAGAGCTTGAAAATATTATCTTAGAAAATCTAGGGCGGCAATGGACCATAGGTGCAATCACAATTCAAAGGCACCTGTGCTATTACATCCCTTACAGGCACCAAATATCAGGTGACATGGTGTTCATTCCTAGCTAATATAAAATGGTGAATAATGTAGATAATATAGATGCGTATAAGTTATATTTCTTCTAAGTAAGAAATTAACAATAATGGGTTTCTGTTAGACGGAAAATACCTAAACCAAGCAAAGCATGTTTGATCAGTTTTCAAACTTGTAAACTTTACTGGGAGAAATTATTAAAGTAGTTTTAGTTCAATTTGCATCAAGACCAAGACTTTCCTGGAAACCCTTACACGTCAAACACCTAGATTCCATACATGTTGTCAACCTGAAAGAGTCAGTTAACCAGCCCACCCATAAACATGGTCACATTTTAGACTGGATTCGTCATAGATATGATGACAATATTCTGCGATCCACCCGTGTGTCCCACGAACTTGCATCAGATCACCTCTGCATTATATTCCATCTCGACATAACAGTCGACCTTTATTTGATACTAAGAGAAACATGATATAACTAAACTAATGCATGCCATCCAAGCAAACCGAACAACGTTCTTACCTCCTGCAGCATAACAACTTAATAACTGCCTGCGTTCATTGCTTGAAAAACATGCCCCAGCCACCAAGTGCCGAGTTTAAATTCAGAAGTGTTCTCCGTGGTATATCAATGTTAAGGACCAGCTTCGCACGGCTAAAAGAGACCAATGTTAAGCAGAGAGGCTTTGGCTTTCCACCAGACTCACTACATGTATTCATAAACATATATGTGAAGCCGCTAAGAAAAACATCACAAACATAGTCTCTTTTGCCACATTATCCACTACAGCACTAAAATCACGGAGAGTTTCAGCTGCAAAGAGCTCCTCGAGATAACTAACAAAGATTAAGGACGAAATATACACCACTTCCTACTACCTTCTCTCCAGTAAACCTTCCGGACCTATATTCAAATATCTTCTGTGACGAAGTACCAACCATGTGATGCTTAGACCCAATATTTTCTTCACTAAGTGATGTTATTAATATTTCTCTCATCCAGGAAATTCCCATCATTTTTCAAAACTGCCATCGTAAAGGCTCTGTTGAAGAAACATGACCATAACGATTTAAAGAACTACCGCCCAGTTACTAATTTCCCGTTCATATCAACAATCTTAGAAAAAGTTGTTCTAACCCAGTTTGTATCTCATTTGAATTCAAACAGTCTTTTTAGCAATGTACAGTCTGCATATCGGCTTTGCCACTGTACTGAAACTACTCTTCTGAAAGTATTTATTGACATTTTCTCTGCTTTCGATAGTGGCAAGATTACAGTACTCACCCTCCTTGATTTATTTGCAGGAATTGACACAATAGACCATGATATATTACTTCAACGTCTTCAGCATTTGGCATTCAGAATACAGTCTTACAGTGTTCAAGTCCTATTTAGTCAACAGGACACAAATTGTGTGTGCAAATGGAATAAACTCCAGTACTGTTGATCAATATTGTGGTGTTCCACAGAGGTTTGTTCTTGTACCTGTTTGTCTTCATTCTATACGCTCAGCCGCTCTCAAGTGTCTCACAAGTTGTACGCTGATGACACCCACAAATACAAGTCTAGCCATCCAAATGAAGTTGAGTTTACCATCCAAGGATTCTGATGTTAAATCATAGATGACATGTAACAAGCTGCAAATGAATGGTGAAACAACTGAGGCCATTCGGATCACAACACAATGCCTGTCTCATTCACATCCTTTACCTCAAACAATAAATATCAGCAACACTAACATTAAATTCACACAGTCAGTACGAGACATATGTGTTACTCTAGACAGTACTCTGACAGTGCCCCAACATGTCATGAACATATGCAAGGCTGTATATCTTAAGCTGAGACGCATGAACTCCATTCGAAAATATCTTTCAGCTGATGCCACTAAAACACTTGTGTATTCATTAGTACGTTCAAGACTGGACTATTGTAACTCAATTCTGCCTGGTTCGTCACAATATCTACTCCAGAAACTTCAAAACGTTCAAAACACAGCTGCTCGGGTCATCTTTGGAGTACCACGATCAGAGTACACCTCCCAGCTGCTCTGAACCCACATTGGCTATATCCAGATTTATGTCAAACGTTTGTTTAAAAACTTGTTTATTTCAAATTTACTCTATCCTTTCTTAACATCCAAAATGTAGTCTATCATAGTTGGGGTAAATTTTTATTTGAGAGGATTCAATTATTTAAATTATTCACTGGAATTACAAAGTGTTCTATATTTTCAGACTAAATCACTACTTTGGGATTAGTATGAACTCATTCAAGAACAGTTTGGATTATATCATTGTAATATATCAAGACTGTTGGCACAGTAGCACATCTGAAGTTTTTGAGATATCCACATATTTAAATGTGGAGTGAATTCGTAGCACAACTGGAAAGCATTCGGAATATTCTATACTTTTATGACTATTTGGGAATGTACTCACAATTATATAAGTGATTTTTGAAACTTCATTTTGTATTCTAGGGAAATATATAATCAGTTAAACATTACAAAGCTTGTTAGTTTTCGCTCTTTTTCTTTTACTTAGTTTAAGACCATATAGTTTTAACAGGTATACTGTACTCATTACTTCCTATGCTTTTACTACACTATTATCCTAATGTGGTCAGTATTTCCCTAGCTGAAAGCTGAGTTAGATAGTCCAGTATTGTCGCTCACAATACTTGCTTTATATCATGCGTCTAGTCCAGTATTGTGGGTTGCATTGTTCGCTTTGCATCATGCATGTAGTCCAATTTTGTTGGTCACAATGTTTGCTTTACATCATCCGTGTAGTCCAATATTGTCAACTAATATGATAATTCACAAATCTTCTCTTGAGTTTCATACAAACTTGCTTAAATTGTGGGTTTTCATCTATTGAAATGTATGTCTGGTGTAAGGGAGATAACTGAATGATATACATAAGGTGTGGTCTTTTTATTTCCTCCAATATATTATCCATGTACTATAGTTGAGTTCAAGAACACGTGTATTAACTTCAATGCAATTAAATTATCCAAACATGCATTACTGATAAAGTGAGAACCTAAAATCCAGGCTTCTATATGTAGTATAAGACCTCAAGAATGATTATCTAACTAAGGAATCGCATGTTCATTTTTCAAGGTACAAAAGTTTACAACAAAAAAAAAGACAATTAGAGCAGGACAATTCAAATCAAAATAAAAAGGAATACCATATCTTGAATAAATTACCTAAAATACTCATACCAGAATATTCTTTATGATACAAGTGAACTATCTACAACAGGACCAGGAGTATCCTCTATTCTTGGTCTATGACATGCTTTAGATGAACAAGAGAGTTGCTTTTTATCCATGATTTTTCATCTTTTGCGCATAAAATAGTCAATATTTGGCTAAAATTAACTAAATTAACTTTACATAACTTATTTTTTTTCCTCGTATGCTAATCTTGAAGTTGACTAGACAGACACAAAGCCATCTGTCTATATATGTTATAGGTATAGTTACAAAAGCCTCATTCCAAAGCTAATGTGTCTTATTTTCTGAAGATTTTATACATTTTCTATGTAAAAGTCTGTCAATATTAGACAAAAACTTCTCAATATCCATTGTTTAACCAAATGACACTATGACAGTATATAAATGGTGTCTATGTATACTCGGTGCTATGGATACACTGTGAAGCTGGTATTACCTTTTAGGTATCACGGTACCAATTGTTGTTCCATAGACCTAAATGCTAATATTTGGAGAGATAAATATATTTTCTATCCTAATTTAACGTGCATCTCACACACTGTTATAGAGAACAATGTTAGATTATCAATTTGATGATGACAAAACCAGGTACTCCATTGCATTTAAGAGAGATAACTCTGCTGGAACTAGACAGAGGTATGAGTTATCTAGTCACAACATACCTATTTTCAGTCATGTCTATGACATTTTCAAAAAATCATAAAAAATACAAAATATGATCTGTATAGGAATTAACAAAATCAAATGTTGCCAAGAGGATAAACTAATTTTTTAAGCCTAACAGAAAGTACAACTCTTATATAATCCACCAATCATAGCTTGTGTTATTTATTTCTCACTGGTATGGACCCTACACCTTAAGCTACACCCACATGGACTTGCGCAATTGGTACCGTTATACCATAAATACTGCCTTTTCAATCACAATACTTTTATACACCGCTGAATTTCAATATATATGTTTCCCCAGAAACAGTCATTCGGCTTGTACCTAAATTCACTACTAACGACCCCAGCATGGTTCAAATTCACTAACACTCGGCCCTGTGACATTTGCTTCTACCAATTGGCTAACTATTTGGGGCTAGTAATTTCCATGGCACCGAAGACTAAATACTCACACAAATAAATCTAAGAATTGCTTAAAAACGGGATGCTGTCAAATACACATACTCCAAATTTATTACATTACCCCCGCCTTTAAAAGATCACTCGTCCACGAGTGTCACAAACGTCACATTTCTATGGTCTAAATCAAAATTTGATGATTTTTCCCAAATTCAACCACACACCCGATAAACGATTCCTAATATGATTATATACAACAACAAAAACTATATAAAATTTAATCAAGTTGAATCCAACATGAAATAATGCTTCAACCAGTTAGTCGGGTTCAAACTCCCTCACAAACTCCTCTAAATTGACTTCTATAAGCATAGGTCTCTAACAACAGACAACAAATTCAACCAGAACCATTCCTCTTTACATTAAAACTCTGGTCTGGAGATTGTGTTTCCATCAGGACACACGTTCTCCCAATAGACCTTGGTACACCTGTACACATCACGAGGTTAGAGACTGCGTTCTTCAGAGACACCTTCTCTTACTAACCTCCAACAAGTCAACCATGACTTCAATGCCCAAATATATTTCAACTCAGTCTGTGCCAGACGATCCTATTTTCTCACTGCTAATTCCACACCTATGGTGACCTAAAACCCTATTCCCAAACGCAAAAGTTTGGAACACTATCACATAACTTTTCAACTATAATTGCGGTGTGCATTACAATTTCTTCATGCTGCTAAATAATTAACACGTGCTTTGAATTGTCCTTCACAATTTTCCAAATTGACACCATTCCATTCATGCAGACAAGTCAAACTATGCATGATGAAAACATCGCTGGACAATATATGATCATGAAGATGCGTGTAGACGACGATCTTTCTCTTTTCTTTTTAATGTACACTGTACAAATCAATTCTCAACTGGCAAGTCGCTAACAGTTCAATGACAATCAAAATACAGGATCCTTCCTGTACTCCCCACGAGGCTAGAGAATGCGTTCATCAAATGAAACACGTCCTCTTAAGAACCTAAAAAATAAGTCAACCCTGACTTCAACGCCCAACTGGCGCGACCCTATTGTCACCAACAGAACGCTAGACTTGACACTGCCTTTTCAATCATCTTTTCACCACTTACCCGTACCCTACAGCAACACAAAAATAAAAATAAAAAAATAGTCCACCAACCTCCAAACAACCATACATAATACCCTTTTTCACCTCCAATTTAGTCATGTTTCACTCCAAGCACAATTCAAACAACTAGACCTAATTTACCACCTGGTTTCATGCAACAAACAACTTCTAGAACTTTCCTGCTCTAACAGCACATGATTAAAATTTAGCCAACTAATACATACAAAAATAAAACACGAAGCAAGACCGACATCTGTCGTCACAGAATTTGAAAATATAAAACAAATAATCACACAAATAATCACACTATTAACATAGCTTTTGGGCGCATTCTGATTTAATTTAACTGCGCGGCTTTTGATGTCACCCGTTGACAATATGTCTCAACCCATCCATGTAATAATCACGGGGAAAAATTATTACCCACCCATCTATAACTTTTATTTGCCGTTTCTACCGGCGTATTACGCTTATATCAAATATTGGAGTTTTACTCATTGTCAGTGCTACTAGCACATGACATATCTAAACTCATTTACAATTTATGTGTTGTTCTTATTGTTCTTATTGCTGTTCTTCTTGTCGCTGATGTTCTAAAATCCAAAATTCTCAATTAAACACAACACGGGGGTGGGGGGTGTTGTAAAACCCATTTCTTTCATTAGCGGTTCCTATCAATTCGTACAACAACAAAACAATTACAGCCATTTCATCATTCCAGTATGTTACAATTTCGTGGCCAATGATTGTCGTCCACATTTTAGTAATTCTAGCTTATTAAAAGAACAAAAAGTATCACTTGGCCCTGTTTTAACCCCCACGTGTCGACAAGAAATGGAAAGCACGTGTCGTCTGTCACACGCTTTTTTTCCCCGTCCTCTGTCTCATTAAAATCTCGCCATTTGCGCCCCCTACCACATAAACAATACTTGTATCATCGCTGTATTATATCCTAGATAAAATATTCCGTCCTGACTGAACATAAGTACTCCTCTTAAAGATCCTTCTCAGCAGCAAATGCATATAGCTTCTTCCGCAGACTAAATATCGCGAAATCACAATAAACAGATTTTAAAGGCACACCCTCCATAACATTTCTTTATAGAACACTTCTTCATTTCCAAATGCTAAGTAATAGTCTGTTTCACACTTAATAAAACCTAATGAATTGCAACCCATGACAGAACTATTCACACATATCCCAAACGGCTGCCACCAGAAATTTTCTTGTTACACGCACAGGGATAATCACTTGACCGAGCGGTGTCAAACCCTGGCGCGAGTCACGCTGGAAGTCATATGGTTTCCCCAAATTTCCAAAGACTTCCATACAACTTGAGTTATAAAATGGAAAGAGAGACGTGTCTACTATATTTAATAACCTTTGCTCTAATCAATTGGCGACCCAGATGAGACAACTTGCCCAAAAGTCCATTAACCGCACCTTTGTATGATTTTTCTTCATTATCATCCGATTTCTGTACCGCCAGCTCGTCATGCCATAGAAATTACACTAGTATCCCCTTACTAACTGGTAAATATTTAACTGCGCGACCCTAGGTCAGTCAATCCACAGAATTTCTGGCGTATCACGCTCATATACATACGCCCATTTTCCACTATGGACACATAAACGGTACCTACCAAGCTCCAACTTATTGATTCCATTCTATAATTTACTGATTTCCAGCCATTAGGTATCACGGTACCAATTGTTTTTCCATAGACCTCAATGCTAATATTTGGAGAGATAAATATATTTTCTATCCGAATTTAGCGTGCATCTCACACACTGTTATAGAGAACAATATTAGATTGTCAATTTGATGATGAAAAAACCAGGTACTCCATTGCATTTAAGAGAGATAACTCTGCTGGAACTAGACAGGGGTATGAGTTATCTAGTCACAACATACCTATTTTCAGTCATGTCTATGACATTTCCAAAAAATCATAAAAAATACAAAATATGATCTTATAGGAATTAATATAAATTCACATGTTGCCAAGAGGCTAAACTATTTTTTAAGCTTAACAGAAAGTACAACTCTTACATAATCTATCAATCATAGCTTGTGTTGTTATTTATTTCTGATTAGTATAGACCCTACACCTTAAGCCACACCCACATGGACTTGCGCAATTGGTATCGTTATACCTATAGCAAACCTTGTTTTTTTGCAATAGTCTGTGAAATAGCTCAGGACTATATAACTAACAAATGTACTTAGTCTCGCTTGTCAAAAACAATTTTATGAAGTAGTAAGCTATGTTTTATTTGATTGTGTATAGAAATGTTATGGAGTTGTTTGAACTCGTGTTTTGATACCTTTGCTTCACTATCAAACTCATCTTTTGAAATTAAATGAATTCTTTTAACTATGAGTTGTGTTTTGTTCATATTAGCACTTATCGAACTTCACTTTGGTGATAGGGGATAAATCACATTATGTCATATTGTTTAATAGTAAGGTCAAAGGTCAACGCACTAGTTAGCATGTACCAGTTCAACTCTTAAAGAGACCTTTTGATCTAAAATAAAGGACTTATATTTGTTTCATGAACACAGAAAGTAACAACAGGGACAGGTGGACATGGCCCAATCTAATTATAAAGTATTAGCTTTGAACACTTTACAGTGTCATCATATGAATGAGGTCAGTAACCCCCAGTCATCACACAAAGGTCAAGCTACCCAGCCTCTTTGTCATACAAATTGAAAGCTTCCCTCCTTTGTGTAGTGAATACAGTTGATGTAATAAGCCAATCTGACACCAAATAAATTAGATAAAAGATTTCTTAGTGGTTATGTTGGATTTGGGGGTGAAAATGGGGATTAAAATACAGAAAAAGGCTCAAGTTTAACAATGAGTATAGTGAGTTCAATGGATTTAAAAATAGGAGGAAAGTGTGTATCTAAATGGGAGATGTAACTAATGATAATGTAATTTAAAGGAGACAAAAGCAGCTATGAGAAAAATGAGAAGTGAGAGCTTGAAAATATTATCTTAGAAAATATAGGGCGGCAGTGGACCATAGGTGCAAATACAATTCAAAGGCACCTGTGCTACTACATCCCTTACAGGCACCAAATATCAGGTGACATGGTGTTCATTCCTAGCTTTTCTTGTTACACGCACAGGGATAATCACTTGACCGAGCGGTGTCAAACCCTGGCGCGAGTCACGCTGGAAGTCATATGGTTTCCCCAAATTTCCAAAGACTTCCATACAACTTGAGTTGTAAAATGGAAAGAGAGACGTGTCTACTATATTTAATAACCTTTGCTCTAATCAATTGGCGACCCAGATGAGACAACTTGCCCAAAAGTCCATTAACCGCACCTTTGTATGATTTTTCTTCATTACCATCCGATTTCCGTACCGCCAGCTCGTCATGCCATAGAAATTACACTAGTATCCCCTTACTAACTGGTAAATATTTAACTGCGCGACCCTAGGCCAGTCAATCCACAGAATTTCCGGTGTATCACGCTCATATACATACGCCCATTTTCCACTATGGACACATAAACGGTACCTACCAAGTTCCAATTTATTGATTCCATTCTATAATTTACTGATTTCCAACCATAAATACTGCCTTTTCAATCACAATACTTTTATACACCGCTGAATTTCAATATGTACTATGTTACCCCAGAAACAGTCATTCGGCTTGTACCTAAATTAACTACTAACGACCCCATATATATGTTAATAAATATACATCGACGTGAAGATATATCAGTCCAGATAATTCCATTAACTTGGCGATATATCAGTCCAAATTTCTCCAACTCAGTCGACATAGATAGATAGATAGATAGATAGATAGATACATACATACATACATACATACATACATACATACATACATACATACATACATACATACATACATACATACATACATACATACATACATACATACATACATACATACATTCATACATACATACATACATACATAGATAGATAGATAGATAGATAGATAGATAGATAGATAGATAGATAGATAGATAGATAGATATCCATTTACCTAATTGTGTTTAAATTCCGATATAACAAACTACACAGAGATATGTTTATCTACATGTGTCCATTTACGTTGAGATATATCCATCCACTTAAAACCACCTACTTGGAAACATATCATCCCACATATATCCATGTAGGTTTATATATATATATATATATATATATCAATCCACATCTATCTAACTAGGCTGAGATATATCTTGCTACATATAGTCATCTAAATGGAGATGTATCAATCTAGATAGATCCATTTACATTAGATCAAGACACATAAATCCATCTACGTGTAGATATATCTTTATACATATAACGACCTACATGGAGATGAACCTTACAACATATAACCTTCTGCATGGCAATATATCTATCGACATTGACCGAATCACATCGAGATATGTCAATCCCAATAAATGTATTATTATTATTATTATTATTATTATTATTATTATTATTATTATTATTATTTTCTAAATCAGACGTCGTTGCCTCGTTGTCAATCTTAATCATCGCTGAGAACTCGTTATCTGATATTATTCCATCGTTAAGGCTTGATGATATCAGATAGGATAAATGGGAATATGCAGCAGCCGTTGTATGTAACTTAATTATATACTCTAGTATTATATATCTGACTGCATGTAGATATTTGTTTTTGCAATTATATAGAGAACATCAACGAGTGTTGTTTCTACTGAAACACACATTGTTACAACGGCAGGTGATGTCATTGTTACCGTTGATAGCAATACACCAGTTCCAGCAATAACAGCTTAAACCGAATACACAATTATATCAAATATGATAACACGCCTGCGAATTTTAGTTTATTTTACTGTATATATGTCAGATTTTTTTAAAGTTTATTTTTTTTATATTTAAGCACATCATTGTATCTATACTGTTGCACGTTCATTATATTATGAGCTTAAATTAATTACAAATTACACATACCATTTGAGTAACGCTGATGCTAAACCACCAGTGTTGGGGGGTATTCTGAATGTTTCAGTGGATCCATTTTCTATTATTGCTCTTGTATTATCAACACCAGTAGATGTACTTGATGATACATTAAATTATACCGGTGAAATCACGGTTAATCATATATTCCCCGGACAGATGCAATAACTTGAACAGTGTTATTCTGAGGTGTCCAGGTGAAAGACCCCTGCTGTATCGAGTACACGGTATTAAAATGCATCAGCCCAGTGTTGTAGACCAGAAATATGTTTTTCATATGTTGGTCTCAACATTCTTTTTCTATTTTTACAAGATCAGGAAATTCATTTTGACCAGTATTGTCGATCGCCGATAAAGCATCTACAGTTTATTTATTACGTAATTCTTCGATTATTTCTTCATCAGTTTTTTTCTCTTTAGTAATAGTTTTTGTTAGTTGAGGCATTCGACCAGAAATATCTTGTAAAAGTCTCGATGTTTCTTCGGGTGTTTTTTTTCTTCAGCTATTTAGTCAAGTTGAGGAAGAGGTTTAGTTGTTTCCGTAACTGGTTTGAATAATTGTTGAGAACTTTCTGCAAAATCTGCCTGAGATTCCTGGCGTTCCTGTAATTTCGCCTGACAGAACTACGGACTGGTAGAAATTTTTGAATTGCTTCTAGACGCTCTCGTGCCCACCAAGTAGTTAATGTTTTACCAACCATTATTGCTATAACAATGAATTTAATTTACAGCAGCAGAGAGGGTGTGATCTCGAATAGGTGTACGCGCATATTTTTTTACAAAAATAACGACAAAAAAACAGTACCAGCAAATTAACTAACCCATTTAGAGAAACACTCGGTTGGTTAGAGGCTTCGGTTTGCGTTTTTTGATGTTATTGTTTCGTTTTGCAAGAAGCCTTAGTTTAATAAAAAGATGCCTCAATTATAAGGTGGGCTCATCTTCTCTGCTGATTGTTCTCTGCATGTAAGAGCTATGATTATTTTATTTTAACTATTAAATATCAAGTCCATAGCATTAAAAAAAGGGGCATGCTATAAATCATTAGCGCTTAAGAGTAAAATTTTTATCAAACTGGTTCGGTAAGCTTCATATAATGAGTTAATCAGCCCGATTCAATTATTTAACATGCCGAAAGACTGATAGAAAGCGATTTATGCAGGAAGTTTCAAAAGCAGTGCAGTAGCCCTTAATCTCCAAACCCACTAGTGTTGTAATCTATATGTCGGATAACTGGTCATTGCTAGCGAAATCAAGTTAGTTACTTATTCCTTATTCCTTATTCCCGATTCAATAAGGAATAAGTAACCAGTTACTTATTCCCGATTGAATAAGTAACCAGTTACTTATTTCCGATTCAACCAATTTTACATACATTTTGATACTTATTCATTATTCACATCCAGTGAACTATGTATTCCTTATTCGCAATTCAGTTTGTAATTGTTTACCATTTAGTTGTTACCGATGAAAGATATTCTGGGCTTGCATTTGTTGTTATTCTAACCCAGCTGGAGAAATAGGAGCTTTCGTTTGGTTACAGCCGTATTAAGCTAAGCCTAATAAAAAAAGATCACGGACTATGTTTAAGAAGAGATTATGATGTTGGTAGTTATACACGTTTAGTAATTTGAGATCTAATTAGTTAGTTGTGTTAGGTGTTTGGGTCGTGTCTTGTGTTGCATCGCGTGAAGTAATACTATTTGGATTTGCAAAGCTTACTATGGACTCAAGGAAGCGTGAAAACACAACAAGAAAAAAACAACATGCAAGTGTGAAATTGGAGATTTCTCTTGTTTGGTCATAATTTTTTTAGAGGAAAATTATTTGAAGTATTTTCGAGTTAAGGAGACCTTTACTGACATCGACAGTTGTCTTGAAGTCCTTGCAACTGGGGAAAAAGCATATGGGAAGGGGTTTGAAAACACGCTCAGTTTCTATCAAATATATCAACACTTTGAATTAAATCCGTCCCAAGAAAATTTTCATTTCAGCGTCTCGTGGTTAGTTTATATTCAGGGAGCTGTTCCACCAGAAGCGAAAGTTATCAAAAACAATAAATCGTCAGGCCGAAATCTAGAAATTCTGGCTATATAAAACGGTGGGGTGCAGTACAGCACATGCCTCAAGAAGATTATATCTTACATATACAGGTGGTCCATTACGTCCCCTCTGTATACAGTCTTGACATGATGCCTCCATGGATATTTTATCTCTAGGAAATAGGTTCCACCAACGAAAGAAGTCCTGACGAATTTCGTGGAAACGAAACAGTCAAAAAAGGGGCGCCTTAGGGGGTACCGGGTATGAAAAACACGCCAATGTTACTAAACAGTATCATTAGTTTGTACTTATGTGAACCTTACTTAGAGAATTTTGATTTCATCGCTCTTACACTGTGTCGAACTAAGACCCATTGCTAACAATAGAGAAAGTTTAAAGAAAATTCGTCGAGCCGATTTCGAGAAACTTCTGACTAAAGAAAGGACCTTGAGCAGATATCATGCCGTAAGATTATAAGCAACAACAAGGGTGGACAGACCAAGTTTTTCAAACAAACAAAGGCCTCTACAGCAAGAAGAGTGAATAGATCAAATTTTCATATAAAATATAGCCTCTATGAACATATCAAAATTGCTGTAGAGGTCTTAGCTTGTTTGAAAAACTTGGTCTGTCTACGTCTCATGCTTAGCGAAAGAAGGGTGGACAGATAAAATTTTCAAGGGTGGACAGACCGAAACTATTTCTGGTAGACGAGACTAGAGAGAGAGAAGGTTGAATAGACAAATTTTCACACAAAAATAAGGCCTCTACGGAGAGAGAGTAAATAGACCGAGTTTTTAAACCTCTACGGAGACAAACTATTTCAGACAAAATGAAACTGTTATGGTTTTAACTGAAGTTTCTTTTAGGTAAAAGTCTTTAAGACGAAAATCCTTTAGGATTTCACATACAGACTAATTTGTAAAGTTTCATTCCTTAAGTCAATCAAATTATTGGACTGGTCAGTGAGTTTAAAATTAATTCTCGTTAATGAATCATTATGACATCGCATATACATTAGATTTGTTGGCTCTTCAATTATTAAAAAATCCGGGTGGAGCCGTTGGTGCAAACGAATATAAAACATATCCCTGCTGGGCTTGATTTGATCTTTCGAGATTTATTTGGTAACTTCCATCAATAGCATCACATACAGGATTTATTGCAATCACCGAGGATATATTCATATTTTGAGGAGCAATATACCTACCTGTCCCGTCTGGGTCATTATTATGTTTGAGGATAGTTGTCTGTTGTTGTGTTATTTTTTTCCATGCGGCGAGTATTTGTGGGAAATACTCATCTATGACATCACTGTCGGATTTTTTTTAATCGGTCTACATTATACTCAGGAAACTTAAATTAAACTTAAATGCTAGAATATCTTTTACACGTATATTACATGTTTTTGCAAATTCTCCTCATGTTTTAGGATTTATATCATTAAGACCGTTTTAATAATAATTAAATTAAATATTTCCTTGTCAGCAATAATTTGATTACATACTTCTATATATTTGAAGATTTCATCTCTCGGGGATTCTTTGGAAAAAATTTATCTTAGTATATGTTTATATTTTTCAAATTCATTATTTATTTTTATGAAATGTTCAGTAATTGTACGTTGAATGGCTCGATACCACCTATCACCTGGTTCTATTATTCCAATAAAAAATCCAGAACTCGAAAATTTCTTTCGTATGATATCATTGCATCATGATATGATTCTTTATCCGAAATATAATCAGACTTTTGGGGTTCCAGTAGATTTTTATAAGACGGTCGAGGTGGAATTTCAGGCCATCCTAGCACGGTTCTTATAGAACTCTGATAGATATCTACAGCATACCCGGGTAAGTTTATCTCAATCGCGGATGATAGTGATGGTTCGTGAACTGTTATATCGATTTTTGATTCTCTTCCCGTAATGGATTTTATTCTACGCTGTAATTCATTATTGATCTGTTCGATTTGGTAAGACCCAGATGGTAAGGGAACTATATTCCGGTCTGGAGTTCCGTCTTGTTTGTTTTTACTCGCAAACACCAAGGAATTATTCGGTTGCTGACCACAAAATGGTTTTGATCTAATATTCGGCCAACTGTGATATACTCGTAATCTTGCCAGCCCTATCTCCTTAACGGGAATCGTAGTGGGGAAATTCACACTGAATTCAGGGTTGGTTGAGGTTATTGAGATCATGGTTGTCTTTTTGCGGCGTTTTGTTTGTTGCAATCTGCTGAAGTAATTCCGTTGTCCACATTGACATTATTATTCTTGTGTTGTTTTTCTAATTTTGATTTTGCGCTATGGTAGATATTCATCATCGCGGAAATTTCGTTATCTGATATTGTTGTGTCATCAAGACTAGATGATATCAGCGACAATAATTGGGAATACACGGTTGATGCAATATGTAACTTAATTATATACTCGTGTAGTTTATTCTGACTGCATGTGGACATTTTTTTGTGATGATGCTAAGAATTCATGTAATTGTTGTCGCCGATGATAATATACCAGTTCCAGCAATTACACTTGAAACCAAATACACGATAACATCGACGCTGGTAATTCACCTGTGGTATCTTTTTTTTAATCTTCGCGATATATTCGTCAATAAGTGTTTTTAGTTTAGTTTGAAAATCACGAACTTGATCATATCGATATTGTTGGACATTCAATATACTATTTACTTAAATCAATTACAAATTCGACATAAACCGTAAATGACGCTGATGCTAAATTACCACTGCCTTCGGAACGAAGGGAGGTTATCGTAAATGTTGCACTGGATCTATTATTGCACATGGAGTATTCAAACCAGTAGAAGTATTAGTTGATACGTTAAATCGCAACGGTGAAATCAGAGTCAATCTATAGATACCCTTAACATCTGCATACACTCCAGTGATGTTATTTTGAGGTGTCCAGGTGAAAGAACTATGATGTATCGAGTAGACGGTATGGATATTGTGTTTATGCGGTATCTTGATTTTAGGAAAATCAGCAATGATATCGTCTTGTTTTTGTTTAATAGTATCAATAGTTATTTAAATCTCTTAAAGTTTACTTCGGACAGTCATCGGATCGCCAACGAAATTATTTATGATTTCATCCGATTTTCTAAAATTCCTACGGAGGTTTGCAAATGCACTTACATGAACATCATACTAAGCTCGCAGCGTTGTTGGTTTACCATCTGTTTTTTTATACTCGTCGTTCAGCGTTGTTAGTTTACCATCTGTGGTTTTATGCTCACCATATATCGTCGTTATTTTATCATCTACATATTTTTGTCACAGCATCAGTATCCAGTGTTGGATCACCAAGTGTGGTTATTTTATTCGAGTTCATGTCGAGCGGACCTGTCATTGAGTCACCGGATTTTTGTACTCGATTGTTAATACTATCTTACACAGCTGGTAAAAGAACTCATGGTTTAATCTTACCAGTGGTATCAAACACCGCTAGGGAAGTTTCAGATACTCCATTAATTTTAACAAGAATATCATTCAGGGAAACATTACTCGTTTTCAATTTCCCTTGTTCGTCTTGAAATACGACTATTTCATTTGGATCTACACTTGAGAGGTTTAACATATCGGATATTTCATCTTCGATTATTTTTTTTTACTTCTTTGGTTGCTGATATTTCCGCGGTGGGTTTTTTCAGGCTTGAGAGAGATCTTCCCCAAATATCAACCATTATGTTTTAAGACCTCTCTTAAAAACGATTACTCGTATATTCGTGTACGGTTTTATGAGGTGTTTTAGTTAATGATGATATAGCGCTAAGTACATTTAATACTTTTAGGCCGCATATTGGTGGGTCGGTCATTTTCTGTGTTAGTAGCGTAGAGTACCAGCGAGGAATTTCTAATTGATGTATATAACGCATAAATTCTTTATGTCGCGCTAACCCATACTAATCAAATAAACAATTACACGCGGATCAATCGCGTATGCAACCCAGTGAGTCCCAGGTCCGGTGCTGTTATCGAGATTAATGATACCGGTTTCAGTGCTGTTTGGTTGTTGTGGTAATTGATCTCGCATAAAAACACCTCTAAAGTTTTTTATTGCGTATTTTTAGCAGCATCGAGTAAATCAAACTTTGACATTGGAACCATCGGTGTTGGTCTTAGTAAACTTTCCCTGGTAGTCTCAGGCCTTTTCCGCTGTGCCATGAATACGGAGTTCCTGGTAGTCTTAGACCCAATCCGTGAACGGATCATCCATTTTATATATCCCTTTCCAGTCACTTTCTTTAGTGCCATCCCTGCCGCGGTACCAACAGCTCCGAGAGCGGGGGCGGCGGCTGAAATTAGCGCTGGTATCGCAGCGATAAGTGGAAATATATCACCTGATTTTATCATGTCTTTGATTGCGAATGCAGAGAGAGTGACCTGGACATCTTTTTTTTACCTTTGATAGCATCATTGAAATGTTTAATTTTACGAGCTGTCAGTGATAGGTTATTTTGATCACCAGACATCTGATTATGTTTTAACGATATTTTAGTTCCACATTTTTTAGCTGATTCCGATTGCAACTTTTTAATCTGACCAGGCGTCAGAGTAACATTAAACATGACTATATTACATTTTATTTAATACGTGATTGATCTAATTGTCTACATGTTTTCCACTGGCGCATCATCTATCCTCATTCGTCTACCAACACCTTCAAGTAGCATTGATTTGTCACTGAGTATGACAGCAACTGCTCTGTAATTAGGGATAAGTGGAACTGGAACAACTGGAAGAGTTACACGAGCTCGGAAATGTATGTCAACGACGGAATGCCTGGTTAAATTAAGATGTTCCAACTAAAAGTAATAAATCGGATATAGTTTTCTAAAATCTAATTGTTATATTTGCAGACCAGTATCTACATTATTATCACGTTCCATAAATGTCAACAAACGATGATACGCGCGTGCTATATGGTTTTGTCTGTAATTAAGTAAAATATCTTCGGATGGTTCTTGTTGGCCGTTTATCCTCAACGAAACTTCAAGAAACACCGAGTTGATCAAATATCATATGACTACGTGTTTGTGAATTTAATCGTGTCTTATCCTGTAACGCAACAAATATATGCCGCGGCGCAGAAAGTTCCTGTTTTGATGCCATGTGCCATGTAAATATACCATTAACAGAAGACTCTATAATATCCATTGTTGTCGTTAGCCATGATAGCAATGATTTATCGCCTGTATCCATAAATGATAGTATTTTTTCCTCTGCGGTGATTGATGGAGTCATTACTGGCATCCACAGTGAGAGTTTTGTTATATTTACATTACCATCAGCAAATGAAGCTGCAACAGGGCCTGCTTCTCGCCAGATTGCATCATTATCATCACCTTTTCGCACTAGGACTACTGTATGTTTCGCTCCAAAGATAACGTGTCTAACATTTCTGCAAAGTCCGAAACTATGAGATAGTGGAATCGCGCATGAAAATAATCTATGTTGTCCTTGGAAAATTGATAAACGTGTTGCAAACCCTAGGCTGTAATTAGAATTAGTATCTATTAGAATTAGTATCTACTATGATATCAACATCAGCTGCTGGTCTCACATATCCGGCTGGTGCTGGATCAACTGCAGTATCTCGTGTTGCCTTTACTCTAGTATACTGAATGTGTTCAGCGTGATCAGTAATATCCTTAGCGAACATTATAGATGGACCTGCTGATCTTGTATAATCATCAGAATATCTTGCTACCCCCACTATTGTTGTGACAACATCGGCATCATGCTCTATAGATTTAATCTCTCTTCCATCAATCATATATCTAGCGCTACTAAATGCCATGATACCATTATTGACAAAGCCAACTAGGGCATTTGCGTCATATGGCATATCAGTGGCAACATTTGTTACAAGTTCTCCTTCTACTTCAATAAATGCTTCGGCGGGTAGAAAGTATTTGCTTGTATCTTGAACCTGAAGTTCGATTCTTGATCGACTATTTGGTTGTATTGCGTTATATGAATAAAATTGATAATGGCGTACAAAATCATCTTTGAGAACTGGCACATCTAAGTCAAATGCCGTATCAGGTGACGATTTGAACATTTTATTATATATTTCTCGATCTGAATCGCAATCTCAGTCCACTTCCCGCTATCATATTGGCAGTAATATCCCCCTGATCATCGCATGTGAGAAGGCCCAGGGGAAACACGAAACACAGTCCCCATGTGAGGATCTAACCCGCCAAATAACGGTCTAGAACCTCAAGAGGTCGTGCTTGGTGTATGACGTCACAACATATATGTATATAGAGACATCACAATTTCTGTCTCTGTAAGGTGCCTTCGCATATTATTACGCCTAGAGATATACATATATTTCTATATATACAAAGGACGGCACTGATGACATATTGGTCAACATCAGTCTAGCGACCCCAATATGACTGACGACAGCCTTTCAGATTACCTAGCCTGTCAACAACAGTCTAGCGAATTCCAATCAGGCATGGTTTGTATTTATATACATATTTACATATATACAAAGGTCAATACAATACACCAAGAGGCTATAATCTACTTTCAACTAAACCACTCTATTCCCACAAAATCAACCCGAGTGAATGCAAAAACACATTCACACCGCGTGACGGTGTGACGTAGAGTGGTTTTCAGTTGAACTTCGAAGCCCTAATAAGAGAACCAGTTGTATACTATATAAAATGACTAATACATGAAAATCAATAACAGTAGTGTGTGACTTTTACTCTCGTATAATTTAATTATGATTATTGATAGCACCTGAACAAATCAAGATACCTGAAAACGGTATCCCAAAAAAAAGAATACCATATTTGTAAATACTCATTTGTTTGACTCGTTTTCTGACAAAATAGATTAGATAAAGAATACGTGATTATTCCCATGAACAACAAAAATGTTATCTCTGTTTCAGGACTATATACACATGCCTACACGAGTTATTCCCCTTGGTGTTATATACACAGTACAAAATGGAATATAGATGCATGTAAATTGAATTTTGTTTTTAAATCGTTTTGAAAGCGCAGAATTTTGCATTCATTATGCAACGCGTCGAACCGAAGGTTGGCAAATATCAAAATACTTTCCGGCTGCATTCATTGATTGAAATATTATTTATTCGTTATTTTCTATATTAAGAGATCTGACAGATTTTGCAATTTTCGGGTATTTTCCAGTACAACCTCGTTTGGTATTTTCACTCTGAGTAATAGCCTGTAGGTTTTCCAATTTGTTATTTGTAAAATCCGAATCAATATGATTAATTCCAAGACCATATTTGATCAATCCGTTGAAACATTCGATCGCAAATCTGTGACAATAATGATTTTTCCCGCGGTTGTTTATGGGATCTATCCGTTAAATGGCAAACGAAGTATTGAGAAATTTAAAACCATGAAACAGTCGCCGCTGACTTTGTCAGGGACAAGGATAAATTGTGTAGCCGAACGAATAATATAGCATTTAACAAATGCGTTGCATGGAAACAAATTGACGGATCTAAGACGCAAAAATATAAATGAATAGGAGTTAACAATCCGAGAGAATGGGGCCAAAATTCAAAATATAGCTGAGCTAGAAAATATATTAGAATTTCCAATAACCGTAGAGACAATAACAGGAGAAGTATTATACGAACTAAAATATAAATCAAGAGGATCTCAAAAAAACGTTATTGACTATAATGTACACGCTTGGACCTCCGCAGTAATAATATTTCCGCGGGATAGAACCATAAAAAATATAGCCGTGGGGTTTTCCCGGGAGGATGACTTGTTTGATTTTATTCATGCGGAAAGTAAAAATGATCATGTGTCAGTGTGGTTATTTCAGAGTTTTGAAGACGAAGAGTGTAAATTCGATCAATTTGTAAGACCTAATGGCGAAATATATTGTACTGAATCTCTTCACGACTTGATGAGAAAACTAGCCCGTGATTTTTCAACGGATAGCGACGAACAATTACTAACAAACTGTTTTACAATCCCGTCAGTTGCAGCTCATTTCGCGAGAAAGAAAAATATGAGGAAACCAACAAGAGCTGAATTTCTCTCAGATGTCCAGGCAAGCTGTGTTAAATATGGACATAGTGGTTTATGGAATACCAAATATGATCCTAAAAGTGTTATTTCGGTTATATGGTTGCTTGTTATCCAGGAAGGTTTCTCGGTATGGGTTAATGCTCTGAGTATTTTAAAAGATTTGGACATCCAACACCGGATTCGCTTGATTGGTATCATTGGAATTCGCTAAAGGACTTTATCCGTGCTGTTATGTTTGGTTTGGTAGACATATTTCTGAAAAACACTGGATGCCAATAGTGTTATTACGGTATATGATCGATTCTAAAATACTGATATCGCTGATTGTCAGTGAAGCAATTATATCATATCGGAAACAAATTGAAGTTTGGTTACCACAACCCGATAGTCTAGATAGTATGATTAGCGATAATAATAACAAATCCTGATCTCGACGAAGAAAATATCATTAATGGTCAATGGATATCTTTGAAGTTTGAAATAAACACGCAAACGATTTCGGTAGAAGAATAATTGGTAAATTCACACATTAATTCTAGATGATTCTGAATACGATTTGCAAAACTCAGATGCAACATCTAGAGGTATATATGTCAATCGTAAAGACGCTTTCTTGTCTGAAGGAACCAAATTCGGTACAATTGTCACTTACATAGATGAAGATAATCCCAATACACATATTTAAGGGCTTCTATGCTGGCTTATGCTTCTATCAATTTACTTTCGATGATAAATAGATTTCATGAATCCGCGGTTAGAGTCGCCACTAATTCATTTTACATAGATATAAAATATAAAGAAGCAGTGGATAAATGTACAAATTCCGACGTGTGCTGGGGATCATGGAGAATAAAAATGGAAATATTGCGTGATTATTCTAAATCAGCAGATGTTACAATTGAAAACAATTACTTGAAAAATAATCAGATATCAGAACTATCGAAAGCTCCATCGTTTTCTGATCCAATATGTAGATATAAAACCAGTTACTTAAACGGTTGTGGTGGGTCAGGGAGACGACTCGTGTGATCGAATTATTTCGAGGGAAATCAAATATGAGTGTGGTAACACCAACACACAGACTTGCAAGAGAGATGAAACAGCGAGGAATTAATGCAAGCACTTATCACAGTTTATTTCGATAGAAAGGTGACGCATGGACTCCTGATCGAATGGGAGATAAATATATTCCTGAAATTATTATTTGGGATAAGATATGCACAGCATCGTTAGAGATATTAAAATTGTTTCTCGATTGCCTATTGCTAGCAAATACAGCTGTGATAATGTGTGGCGATCATGGTCAACAACCACCATTTGTCGGTTTATCTCCACATGATTGACTGAAGAATTTTGTAGATTATTATGAAGAAATTAATACTGATCATAGATCTCTGGATAAAGTATTAAGTGAATTTAAGAAATTAATCTGATTACAACCTGATAAAATCCAGTGTGAAATAGCGCGTGAAATAATTTCAGAAACCCCATTAAATGATTTTTGGGAAGCGTGGAGACCAAACGATTTAATAGTGGCAAGTAAACAAATAGTCAGAGATACACTTCAGATGAAGTTATTTGCAACATTTCTAACGCCGCTGTGTTATAGGCCTACGGATATACGAAGACAGAATATTGAAATTGATATTCCAGGACATTTGACAGAGTCAAGGAAGCAGATTTTCGTGTTTAATGATATTGTGTCGGTTAATATCAGTGTTGTCGAAGATGCATTGCGTGCTGATAAATTCCCATAGACGCTATGATACGCAATGACGATACATTCTTCGCAGGGATTGACTATATCCGATACGATTGTTTGGATCGTACATGATCGCATCGCATGGTCAAATTTAGTTAACTTGGCAGTATCCAGAGTACGAAGAATAAATCAACTGCGAAGAGTTGCTTTAGATGCTAATGACACCACAATCAGTGATATTGTCAGCGATGACATAATCAGAAAAAAACTTTCTGGTTATACACAACAGGATAAAAAAATAACAGAGAATTTGATATTGATGCTGAATTTATAATTACGCTGAAACAACAACAGCATAATCACTGCACGAGTTGTAATTGTATAATGCGTTGGTGTTGGTCGGATAAATATTCTCGCCAATTTACCGCAGACAGAAAAGAAAATAGTCTTGTCATACCAGAGATAATGTGATGTTGACTTGTCTTGAGTGTAACAAACGCAGAGGTGCTAGTTAAGACCACGCGGTGGTAATTGAGTATCATCAAGTATCACTTGCAATTGCTCCCGTGTAAATCCGCGCTGAAGAGCAGTTGAATCTAATCTATAAGTTGCTGGTCTACCCGTGGATCTTGTTATGTTAGATATTTTATGTGTAGTGACACTCCAAATAGGATCAGTAGCTCTTTTATTGCCGCCTTCGAGTTCTCCTGGTTCATATAAATATCTCACAGTGACACTGCCGAGTATTCGTTGTTTTGAAAAATTATTTTGTGGTTTTTGTACACGTATATACTTCTTTTTGATGGCGTTCATAGGTTTCATATTCATTGTTTGATCTCTTGACCCATTCACGAGGTCGTTTATTCTGAATAAATTCCTTCCTTGATATCAAAATAACCGCTCAGCAAGTGTCCGATTAAATCGTTCAACAATTGCCTGATCGCAATGTAGTGCAGTATGTCCTCGTCTGATGGTGACATTATGATGCTTCATTGTTGCTAACACTACACCCTGAAATTCCTTGCCAGGATCAACCTGCAGTAGATTCGGCCACTGCAGAGGACTTCTTCGATAAATCCTTTCAAACGCAGAAGCTACTTCAGTTAATAACTTCGTCTTTAATGGTTCAGCTTGTTTGTATCTATTCACAACATCAACTACTGTTAGCGCATACTTGTATGTTTGTTTATTAACAGTATCATGCGGTAGAAATAATATACCAGCCTGATGAACTTCATTAGGGACGCTGACATCAATACGTACAAAGGTAATTAGTTTAGGCGGTGGTAATAAATTTGACATATCGCCTGTTTGGATAACCAATCCGCCGCGGTGGTATTTTTTACTTTTGCGGCGTTAGCGAGTTTATCGATTGCTGATTTACCCCTCCAGTATCCTCATGGGGAATAATAAATAGACTCCATATTGTTATTAATTACCAGCACCTAGCATTAATTTACTTTTTATCGCCGCTTTTATCAACCACGAAGCTAATATTTGTTTGAAAGGTTGATCAGTGATAGAATTTAACGCATGAATCAATTTCACATCTGCGATATGTCTATGTTAGAGAGTGCTGCTTTTATAATCAACACCATGAGCATGACACGCCTTATCAATAGCATTAAATGGACATTTACTGGGTCGGCATTGGTCTTGATCATCGAGTCGGATATCGAGTCTGGTTCCAGGTCCACAATAACTATACCCAGGAAGGTGTTTTTCTCCTGGATATTTTACCCATAGAGCTCCTGGGAATTTTGTCATTTTTGCTGCAATATCAGCTCCTCGTTCTTTTTAAAATCCTTAGACACAAATCAAAAATTCTTTGTACCACATTGTACACTCTTACCAGCAAGAGCTGATCTGTTATTGCTTGTTGTAAATGTTGTCAAAGTCAAGACTATACAGAGAAGACGTAATGGACCACATGTATATAATGGCATGTGATCTGCTCGAGGTCCTTTCTTTCGTTGCAGGTTCCTCGAATTTTCTTAAAACTTTCTCTACTGTTAGAAATGGGTCTTTTTTCGAAACAGTGTAAGAGGCGTTGAAATCAAAATTCTCTAAGTAAGGTTCCCATGAGTACAAACTATTGATACCGTTTAGTAACATTGACATGTCTTTTTCTTCACCATCATCAGATGTCCTTTCCGCTAGCCGTTTATGTCATAGAAAATATACTGGTATCCCCTTTCTCACTGTGAACTATGTTAATCCGCCACCCTGGGCCAGTTAATGTTCACTTTTACCGGCTTATTAATCTCATATAACTACTGCTATTTTCCACTATGGACACATAATCGGTATCTACCAATTCCTTACTTATTAATTCCATTGTGTAATTTACTTCTTTTCTACTATATATATTGCCATCTCAGCCACACTTCTATTTTACGCCACTAGATTTTAATATGGACTATGTTACATCAGGGACAGTCATTCGGGTGGAACCTAAATTCACTACTAGCGAACCATGGCATGATTCTGACTTACTAACACTCGACTCCGCGACGTTTTCCCCTAGTAATTGGTGAATTATTTCGCGCTAGGAATATTTTCATGGCGCAGAATCCCAATAATCACACAAGTCAAAGAATTGCTTAAAACGGGGCGCTATCCAATGCGCATACTCCAAATTTATTACATTATATTAATCTATGGATTCCAAAAAATCGGCTACACGATTTTTTTAAAAACGTTTTCTGTATTTCGGAGAAATACCTAACTGCATATTGTCCCAGAGGCGTTGAAGTCTATATATTATAGTTAGGGGTTCAATAATTACAATCTATTTAATCGATCCAAAATTTTGGATCTTTTTCATACCCGGTCCCCACAGGTTGCCCCTTTTATGGCAGATTCCTCTCGATGACATTCATCAGGACTTCTTACTGGCTCGACAATATCACTTAGAGATAAAATGTCTGTGAAACGTCACTTGTAAAAACTTATTAAAGAGAAGTATTGGCCCACCTGTATAAGTAAGATATTATTGTCGTGCCGTATGTGCTGTATCCACCCCCACCCCCATCCCCTTAATGTAGCCCCAATGTTTGGCAATCGGTTGAACAAATTTATTAAATAAATTTGGCTTATGTTGGAACAGATTCATGAATATAAAATATCCAGCAGAACTTGCAATCGAAATCGTTGAGGTACGGGTTTAATTCACACTAAGTATTATTGGATTTGACTCACACTGAGAATGTTTCATACACCTACCCGTATGCTTGTTTACCCAGTTCCACGGACTTCAAGACAACAGTCAATGTCATCTGAAGGCTTTTTAAACCCGAAGATTTCTCTAAGCACATTATGAAGACATAAGAGAAATCTCCAATTTCACACTCGTATGGTTTTTGTTTTTGTTGTGGTTTCACGTTTACTTGAGTCATTAGAAACCTTATCGAACACAAATACTAATAATAAATCGCGCCATGCACAACAGGACGAGACGCCAACATCTAACACAACTAATAATCCTGTCTCAAATTACTAATTATGTGTACCCATTAATATCCTAACCCCTTCCTCCACACAGTCGGTGATTTGTCTCTAGTCAGCTTTATATAGCTGACATCAATTATTTCTCTAACTGGGTTAGAACACCACCAATGCATGCGATGAAGGACTTTTAATCTTCAATAAGTAAGTTATAACCAATTAATTATGGAACTGTGAATAAAGAATGAAACCCAACTAGATGTGAATAAGGAATAAGTAAGCATGTAGAAAAAGTTGAATGGGGAATAAGTAACTGGTTACTTATTCCTTATTCAATCGGTAACTAGTTACTTATTCCTTATTCAATCGGGAATAAGGAATAAGTAACCAACTTGATGTCAATATTGTCTAGATGGAATTCATATGGACGTTTCAACTGTTTGAAATATTTATACTTCATCAAGTGCATGATCGTGGCAAGTAATTCATCAACACGGTTTATAGTTTGTACGATATTTGGAGGGATATTCAGAACGAGCAGTACATAACTAGTTCTGTTGATATATAACTGACTTAAACTAACATTTTCTAAACCTTATGTGAAACAATGCACATTAAGGTACGCCTCTCATTTCGTATTATACTATCGATTGTTACATGACATGTGTTTAGTGATTCAAGCTCTACTGGAGGAGAATTGTTGAGAATTTTACGATGTACTTCATCCTGGTTTGCCGGATACTAACCCGATAAATTATTCCGCAAACCATCCCCACCCCACCCCACCCTAAAACGGATGAATGGGTTTTGGTCAGATATGAACTCGTCATAAAATCATGCAAATGGCGAAGACAGATCTGTCTACATGTACACAAATGAAATCATCATCGTTTAATCTAAAACAAATGATCATTCTTAAAACACACAATGTCTAAAAAGTATCAAATTTTCATCGCGCACATTGGAAACCACGTATTATCATGAGTGCTATTAACATGGCCAATGCGGTATGGAAGTTGAAGATTTTACAGTCTTTGAATTCTAATCCCATATATTAGTTTTCTTTTTTTTTCTTTTTTTTATTCACATACTTTTGTTATTTTGATAGTATGATCATTATTTTCTTAAAATATGATCACTTGTATAGGGACTTTTGCTTATTTACAAATGTTCCTACATATAGCGTGGACGAATCAACGTGTTTGTGTGTAAAATAGCTGTAAGGCCGAGCCATTGCAGTTTCACTATATAAGCATGAAGTTTACATTCTTAACACATAAACGTATGCAAATAATGACGTGAATACTCTTTGTTTGTATTATATAATATTTATCTTTTCATTTAAAAACTCGTGACTTTATCTTGACACCATACATAGATTTTCGCATATGTTTTTAACAATGTTTTCAAGGATTTGTTTTTGTCGTCCACTTGGCTATTCTATTTTATTTTTAATTTGTACCTACTATTTTCTTTTCATAAAATCTAACATTAGGTTTTGACTGAAAAGATCTTTCTTAGGTCTACTTGAGAATATTGCTGATCACTAACAACTGGCGTTTCGTCTTAATTTGCTCTGTACTGAACAGTCTATAGAGAAAGACTTAAAAGTGCATCTTTGAAGGACGCGCCAAAGACGTAATAATCGTGGTTAAACATTTTGCACAATCATAATCAGTTGCTTGTCTGTTCATGTTCTCCATGGTCATGCGCATACATCCAGGAAGTAAATTAGTCTCTTGTTGTGAACAAGTTGCGTATAGCTTATCATGCTGAAATACTGAAGATTGGAGCCTAAAGTATTGAACGAGTAAATAATATCAGGTACGTCTACATAACTGAATTTTCCTACATTCTGCCGAAAGCTCATTTCGTTGATTCTGTTTTAACGCAACGTTTCTTTATCTGCTTAGTACGTGACAAATCTATCAGTTGATAAGTCTACGTCCCAGCTTTGCGCGTAAGTGTAGTAGGCCACCTGTGACAAAATCATGAGCGATCTATCACAAAAGGAAAGGAAGAAATAGCGCGTAATATACAGTTCGGACGGACTGATGTATATGCGGAACGCCCATACAAAATTATTATCTCTGAAATTGTTTTGTTCATGTTGTTGTTCCAAAAATGAATACAGATACGTCGGCCGTGCATGGGTTCGAAGTACTTGGGCACTTACTATTTGTTGTTGTTGTTGTAGGGTTTAACGCCATTTTTCAGCACACGATAGGCTATACATGGCGGCCAGTATTATTGGTTTTGTAAGAACCCGGGAAAACCCACGGAAAGAACCACCGACCCACGAGAAGCTAATGTCAAGCTTTCTCACATAACTACATTAGCGGAAGGCAATAACTAGTAATATAGGATAGACTATGGCACTTACTATTATAGGGGCTTCGAGTGACCGAGTGGTCTAAAGCGCTCTCCGTTACGGATCACTGCCATCTCGCCTCTGCCTGCGTGGGTTAGAGTCTCAGACTGGACCAATTTATGTGAGAAAGCTTGTCAGTAGCATCTCGTTGGTCGGTGGTTCTTTCGGGGAAGGGGGGGGGGGGGCGGGGTCTCGAAGTTTACCTCCAGTATTAATACTGGCGGCTATGTGTAGCCTATCGTGTGCTGAGAACTTGAGTTAAACCCTACAACAACGACAATTTACTAGTACAGTGGAGACTAACAATAACGGCAATATACTAGTATAGTGGAGACTAACGTTCAGCTGCTTTCGTATTCCATAAAAACGCCAATTCGATTAATAACACTGTTCAAGCATGTGTATGCTAGAACACCAAGAGTAAAAACTGGATTTAAAGTATGACTTCTAATACTTTAGGTCTGTGTGAGATGGTGAAATGTACTGCGATATCTTACATTTCGTCCATAAAACACATTTTATTAAAAATAAAAAGAATATAACAGATATAATTAGACAATTGTCTCTATGTATGTATGTATGTATGTATGTATGTATGTATGTATGTATGTATGTATGTATGTATGTATGTATGTATACATGGGCACCGAGTGGTCGAGTAGCAGCAGAGAGGGCGAATTGGACAACTTTATAGGCCTTTCCAATAAGTTACTTACTTCCCTTAGATAGGTGGCGCTGTCATCACTTAATAAATTTCCAGGGGCTATGGTTATCGATTTAGATTACTCGCTACAATGAGCTATTTAAACGATGACGCTTTGGAAAGGTTAAAATCCCGGAACTTAAATCTTACCCGAGACAGCATGGGCAAAATGTTAGTGGGAGAAAAGAGTTAGTCAAGCGATTGAAGGGGATTAAAGCATTGGGCCTACAAGATGTAAATTGTGTTTAGTTAAACGATCAGCAGGGACACAATTTAAGAACAACCGAGAAACTGGTCACTCCTCTTGGTGAGAAAATGCCATTGCCGTCGTCACTGAATAATTGGACGAAAGATCTGTATAACATTCCTAATTTTACAGATAATGATGTTTATAGTTATTTGATTTTGACAATGAAGGCGAAGCGACAGTTGAAGAGTAAAGTGTTTTTTGCAAGACCGGCACGTCCACTATGTTGAAGTTAACAATGTTTCGGAGGAATGTTTACATTGTTACACGAGATGTAAAGTGATACCGTCACTACCAAACAGTGATAAGAACGATTATACTGTATGGGTCATTCTGTCCAAAGTCACTGGAAATGTGAATTCAGCAGATTGCAATTGTACAGCTGGGTAACTATTTCATTTTTATATATTTTGCCTTGTGATACTTGCTTTATTAACAGCTAATGTCAAGCATGGATGGATGCCACACAAATCTTTTTGTTAAAGAAAAAAAAGGCATAACCTTTCCTATCTTCTCAAATTGGCTTAAGATATAAATCTGCATATCCTGTACTTTTTGGTTTTTCAAATATCCATGTTCCAGGTTAAAATAAATACCTAAATATATTATATATATATATTGCTTAAAAATTCTAACATGTGCATCATAATTCATTATTTATACTTAAAATAATAAATTGGAATAATAGAAAAATATATGGCTATGCGTTTACAACATACCTACCCTACCCTTACTTAAATTTAATCAATTATTACAATATAACACTGATGGACCTTGTACACCAGTTATTTTCTTGACCTTTTATGCAGCCTGGGTGAAGCCTGCAATCATATTGGGGCAATGTTATATGAACTGGTGGATATATCGGAAAAGAACAAAGATGGAACAAATGCTTCGACTTCTGCCAAATCAAAATGGAATAATCTGAGGAAACAACGTCTTAGTCCTAAGAAATCAAAGGATCTCTCTTTTCGCCGCTCACCAGCCACCATTAAAACCAATTGATAATGTTGAAAGGTTTAGACAAAAGCTTTTAAATCAAAACTCCAAAGCTGGATGGTTAACCAATTTTGAGAAGATCAAGGATGAAGAAGATATCATACCTGCTCTCAATGACAACATTGACTTCATGTTTTCTGATCAAACAGATTTATCTTCTGAAAGCGCCACAATTCATTTTCATAATCACTTCAGAAACATATCCTATTCTAAAGAACAATGTGTCAAAACAGAACTTGAAACGAGAGGTCAGCATACTAACAATAAGTGGATGGAATACGACAAAGGGAGAATAACAAGTTCAAAGTTTGGCCAAGTGGTAATGCGCCAAGAAACCACTCAACCAGACAATTTAGTAAAAGTTATCATGGGCTATTCATCATTTGATAACAAGTATGTCAAACGGGGTAGGGATCATGAACCTTTAGTCCGGAGAACTTACATAAATATCAAGACACAATCTCATCCAGCTCTTCATGTACGACCGTGTGGATTTTATGTTAACACACTTTTTCCTCATTTAGGTGAAAGTCCAGATGGAGTTGTTCATGATCCTTGTTGTCAAGATTCCTCTGGGTTACTGGAAATAAAATGTCCAGCATCCGACACATAGAAATTTAAATCTCCAAGTGAATGTGCTCAATATTCAGATTTCTCCTGCATATCAGCCATCCATGGCAGTGTAGTCTTAAAAAGGAATCATGCATATTATTTTCAAGTGCAAGGACAAATGGCCATTATGGGCGAGGATTGGTGTGATTTTGTCGTTTGGACTTTGAAACAGCCACCATCTATTTAACGCATTCCATTCAATATAGAATTCTGGAATATTATGGTAGAAGAACTAAATTCTTTCTACTTGAAAAGAATTATTCCTGAAATGTACACAACACGTGTGCTTAGATGTCTTCCTCTCTACCATTTGGTCAGTGATGACGAGAAAGAGAAATAACGTGATCGTCAAATTAATGACATACGGTGACATTTCAACTAATTTATGGACTCAATGACATTGGAGTAAAAGGTTACACAACAATATGGACTGAAGAGTTTAATCTTTTCTTTATGAAAACTGCAGTTGACATATTTACTAAATGAGTTTAGCTTTTTTGGTCATCATATTCAATATCCTCAAATGTTAAAACAGGGGAATTAACCTGTATACCGCAATGTACTGTTGTCACTTTGTTAACAGGTGTGCCATATTCATGTGACATTTCATTAAAATCACACTGGGTAGAAACATTTATCCTCAGTCGGGTATTGGTTTGTGTTGATTGGTTCTTAATATGACTGGTGGAAATATCATTTAAATTTATTGGTCCACAGTAATCATGTAAATGTATAGAGATGTCCAGAGGTGATTCAATTTTTGCAATAAATGGTTCTGAAATATCAATTGAATCATTCTTGTCATCACACTGTTGTTCAGCAATGTCACCTTGTTCCATATCTGCATTTAGTTGAAAGTCACTATTGGCAAGTTCCAATGTTTCACTCTCCAGATTCTGAAATTAAATAATTATACAAATATAAACATGATCTTTATAACAGTTAATTAATATTTACATATACATGTGTAGCATGCACATATTAAAAGTTGGTGCTGGTGTAAGTTACAGCATTTTCTTTAAGTACTGGATGGGTAGATAGTCCATATTTATAGTGTAACTGTGCACCTGAGACATTACAGTGCCAATAGCAACAGCAGATTTAAAGACAATACAACTGTTGATACAGTTCATTACAACATAAAATTAAACTACAGTTCAGTTGCAGACTTCTCACAAATGCATAACTTTTGTTATCTCTGAGCATCTGTATGTAACACATCACATAGAGGAGTACACTGAAAAAGTAAAATATTGAATACGACTATTTGTTAAAAAGCATACACAATGCTTTTGATTCCAGCGGATTAAAAACCACAGAATAACATCTCTTTAAAAATAGATGGAGGATACTAGTACTCAATGTAGCCACTTACCGACGTTTGAAACTCCTTGTTTTGGAAAATTGAAGGCACTGGATGCTCTTTTGACGGCCCACTTCTATTCACAAAATGACCGGAACACATTTGACTGCTAGCTGTGTAAGTGAAATCTTTTCGTACTAGCCGTGACCGCTGAAGCCAAACTCTACGTATTTTACATCTTGCAGGAAATCTGTGCAATGATAGTTTTCCCATCTACTTCCTTCCCTCTGAAATTGCTACAAATGCAACAATAGTTGCGGGGTTTTGCCAGAAGCATTCTTTGACAGCTGATGAATGGGTAGCCCACGGGAGTTGAAGCGGCAGCTAACGCATGCGCAAAAGATGCACTGAAGAGTTCCTACTAGGGAGAGACAACAATCCTTATTGAAAAGGCCTATAGAAGCGTCTAATTGGCAAACCAAGTTTTCCTCCAAAATCGAAAAAAAGTTTTCCTTGGAGACGCAAAGTCGTTGTCGCGCCCCCTCAGCTGTTATGGGGGTAAAAATCTTTTTACGATTACAACCGAATATTTGATCAAGTTCGATACGATATCTTGATCTCGGGTCGTGCAAATTTATCCTTACAAATCCATGTGGGATTGACTGAGCGTGACTAAAGAAATTTATAAAGAGATTATAATCCATATCACCGCCACACCAAGTTTGCCAAATATTTCGTAGCGTATGAATGTCATCTCCATTAAATACTTCAAGAATATTACAGTTTTCCCTTATCACGTTTGGTATTTGTGTATACTTCTGAGTAATAGGTATTTTTATGCCTACCTCTGGAAAATATCCTGACACGGTTTTCTTGTCTATCTAACATCACATCATCATATACGACTAAATTGTTAATACTTATATCAAGAGAATCAACACTCGGTGCTTCCTCGATATCGGTTATAAACTCAATAGTATCTTCATCGATTTGCGATTTTGTTTTCTCGTTAAAATCCTTTAATACCTCATAAAATCGCTGATCGTCTACACTCGGGGCTACTAAATACAACTTGTCCCACTTCATTCATCTTGTTAATAAATTAAGTAGCAGTTATGTCTTGCCACTTCCAGATGGTCCGATTATAATCATGCGAATAGAATTCTGTAGCGCTGAATGATGCTTAACTGGTTCTCGTGTTTTAGTCGCCGAAAAATTAATTACATTCATGTTATTATAAATAAATTATGGATCTATATTGTGTGAAATGTAAGAAGCGCACTAACACAAACGACTTGACGATTACAACCAAAAATAACAGATCAGCACTTGCTGGTAAAAGTGCACAATGTGGTACAAAAATTTTAGAGTTGTTTCTATGAAATCTAGAGATGTTTGAAGAAAAAAATCGAGGAGGTGATATTGCAGCCAAGTTAGTAAAAATCCCATGAACACCATGGGCAAAATATCCAGGAGAAAAAACACCTTCCAGGATATAGTTATTGTGTACCCGGGACCAGACTCTATATCAGACTCGATGATCAAAACCAACCCCGACCCGGTGAAAACCCAATAAACGCCATGGATAAGGCGTGTCATGCTCATGATGTTGCTTATAAAAGCAGTAACCTGCAACATAGACACATCACAGATGTAAAATTAATTCATACGTTGAATTCTATCACTTATAAATATTTCAAAGAAAAATTTTCTTCATGGTTGATAAAATCGGCGATGAAAAGTAAATTGATGTTGGGTGCTGGTAATTAATAACATCATGGAATCTATTTATTATTCCCCAAGAGGATACTGGAGGGGTAAAGCAGCAATCAATAAACTCGCTAGTGCTACAAGGGTGAAAAATACTACAGCAGCGGATTGGTTATCGAAACAGGCGATATGGCAAATTTATCTACCACCGCCTAAACAAATTAACTTCTCGCATTTTGATGTCAGCGCACCTAATGAGGTTCATCAGGCTGATATATTATTTCTGCCGCATGGTGTTTACAAGTATGCGCTAACCGTAGTTGATGTTGCGAGTCGATACAAACAAGCAGAACCTCTAAAGACAAAATCATCAACTGAAGTGGCTTCTGCGTTTGAAAGGATTTATCGACGAGGTCCTCTGCATTGGCCAAATCTATTACAAGTTGATCCTGGCATGGAATTTCAGGGTGCAGTGTTATCAACAATGAAGCATCATAATGTCACCATCAGACGAGGACATACTGCACTACATCGCGATCAGGCAATTGTTGAACGATTTAATCGGACACTTGCTGAGCGGTTATTTGGATATCAATATGCGAAGGAATTTATTCAGGATAAACGATCTCGTGAGTGGGTCAAGAGATTACCAGGCGTAATAACCGCGCTGAATAATGAGATTACTCGAACAATTGATATGAAGCCTAACAACGCGATTTAAAAAAGTATATACCCGTAAAACCACAAAATGATTTTTCAAAACAACCAATACTCGGCAATATCACTGTTAGGTATTTATATGAACCAGGAGAGCTCGAATGCGGCAAAAAAAGAGCTACTGGTCCTGTTTGGAGTGTTACTGCACATAAAATATCTAGCATAACGAGATCTACGGGTAGACCGCCAGTCTATAGGTTGGATTCAACTGCTCCTCAGCGAGGATTTGCTCGCGAACGATTACAAGTGATACCCGAGGATACTCAATTACCGCCTCGTGGTCTTAACTAGCACCTCTGCGTCTGTTGCACTCAAAGACAAGTCAGCATCAATTAACTCTGGTACGACCAACACTGTTATTCTTTCTGTCTACGGTAAATTTGAAGGGGTCTTTATCCGACCAACACCAACGCATTATACAATTGCAATTCGCGCAGTGATTATTCTGTTGTTGTTTCAGTGTGATTATAAATTCGGCATCATTATCAAATTTTCTGTTACCTTTTTTGTCTTGTTGTTTATAACCAAAGAGTTTTTTTCTGATTATATCATCGCTGATAATATCACTTATTGTAGTGTCATTATAATCTAAAACAACTCTTCGAAGTTGATTTATTCGTCGTACTCAGGACACCGCAAGATAAACTAAATTCGACCACTCGATGCGATTATCTATAATCCAAACAATTGTATCAGATATAGTCAACCCATGCGAAGAATGTATCGTCGCTGAGTATCCTAGCTTCCATGGGGATTTTCGACAGCATGATTGCCACCCGCGGCCGTAAGCTGGATGATCTTATACGAGGTTATAACAATTTTCGCAAAAATGTCGTACATAAATTCTTTGGAACCCCGCTTGTGGTTGGCATGACTCTCGCTGAAATTAAAAACTTTCTATCTTTATTCTTTTTTAACAAGGAGGCGGGAAGGATGATGAATGAAAATGAAATCAAGGCAAATTATCTCGATATTTACAATGATATTTCTAAACTAATAGAAAATCTTGAAAAGGTACAAAAACCCACTAACGACGTCGTTGGTAAGTTTTTTGGAACCTCACTAGTGGCAGGCATGACTCTCGCTGAAATTAGCGAGTTTATTGGCAAGCATACTCACAATGCCTACGTCGCTAATAGTTTCTTTGGTGTCCCAGCTACATCTACGATGACTCTCAAATATATTAATATGTTTATGGTGAGACAAACAACACTTAATACCATCGTGGATAATTTTTGGGGGAGAACACCTGTGTCTGAAACCACATCTCTGACAGGCCCGACCCTCGCTGAAGTTAAAAAAGCTATTGACGAACAAAAAACCGCAACCGAAATTGTTAATAAGTTCTTTGAGGGTTCTAAAAGTTGCAATATCACGACGACATATTCTGAACTCGACGGGAATTATAAATCCCAAAAAGGTTTTGGATTTAACCTCCTTTTGTTTTCATTTTTTAAACGCCGCGATGGAACGATGATGAAATAAACCGAAATCAATAAAACCTATCTCGACGTTTACGCCGATATTCTTAAACTAAAAGAAAAATCCGAAAAGGTATAAAAACCCGCCAACGACGTCGTCAATAAGTTTTTTGGAACCCTACTTGTGGCAGTCATGACTCTCGCTGAAATTAAAGCGGCTATCGATGAAAGTAAAACAACAGTTAATGCCGTCAAAGATGATTTTCCAAAAATGATCGAACGACTCGATAAGTTAAAAATTCCACACCGCGTAAAAACCGTTGATAACATCGTATACACAGTTGCCAGTGGGACCTTTGATTGGATCCAAGGAAATGAAAACAGTTTATATTTTCACAGCAAATATGGTAGTATACCGGGTTGTTATCGACTTACAATAATACATCGCCGTAAATTTGATTTGGGAGTCGGCCCGGCGATGTATATAAGCGGTGTTAACACAGTGACGTATATAAACGATATGATACCCGAAGCGCCCGACCGAATAAGATCCCCTATTAGAATTGATATAACTACATCCGACGGGCCAGCGGCAGGGGTTAGGGAGTCGCTACCCTGGACGCTAGAATTTGTATCCGGTGTTCCCCCCATCGACCATAAATCCAGGTACACAATCGAATAATTGAAAACACTAGCGGGTTTTAAATAGTAATGACATCGACGAAATCAATTGAACCGATAATAGCCCCAGAGGTATCACAATCGCATCGATATCGATATGATACCGTGAAAGAATTTTCCGCGAACTTGAAATCACTTTCTGAGCGCTATCGTGAAAAAATGAAAAAATACCGACGCAGCATAGCAATCATCGACATCACCGTATACTCGGTGTCCGGTGTGATGGCCAGCGCCGGGGTTATTTTGTCGACGGTGACCATGATGGCTCCGATCGCAGTTCCAATCGCTATCTCCGCGGCAACAATAATTGCGGTAGTCGCCACCGCGATAACTAAAAATTTATCATCGTGTTCTCAGAAAAAACTCGCCGATTATATAGCTCGGTATCTGGTGGTTTTTGACGCATACTCGAAATTATCCGAGTTGATCTCGCTGTCGATAGATAATTCGTTCATATCCGATGTTGAATTTTCCACGATGACCCAGTTGTATAACTCGGCGATGTTGAAATTGGAAATTGAAGACAGCGTTAACAATAATGTCACTCGAACTGCTTCAACGAATCGCGGAGAATACCACTCTGATACGAACAAGCATGATATCAATAACATCAACAAACCCTGAATTTAGTGTAAACTTCCCTTCTCGGATTCCAGTGCGTGAGATCGCGCTGGCAAAATTACGAGTATATCATAGCTGGCCTAATATCAGATCTGTTGCATTTGGCGGTCAGCAACCCAATAACACACTGGTGTTCTCGTATAAGAATAAACCCGATGGTACTCCAGCGTGGGAAACTGTTTCGTTACCAACTGGGTCGTACGATATTGAGCAAATCGATGCTGAAATTCAGCGTAGAATAAAATCAATCACTGGAAAAGAATCAAAAATAGCTATTAAACTTCATGAACCGACGTGAGGTGTTAGCGATTAGTTTGTTTGTGAAATCATAAATGATTTTCGTCCTAAAGACTCGATCAAACATTTGGTTAACCCATAGCAGCAGAGGGGGGCGATGACATCACGACGAGACCGTATTTTGACTAAACGATGAAAACGATCTTTGAGTATAATTTGCGAAAAACTTATGTTTCGAGCAGGTAATCTTTTTTTTGTTTGAAAAAGAAGGATTCGAATTAATTCTCTCGAGATTTTTGTTAGATTTAGAGCAAATGACGTCTCGAGCAAATGTCTGATCCCCCCCCCCCTCTGCTGCTTGGATTCTATCCGGTTGTAATCAGATTAGTTTCTTGAACTCGCATAATTCATTATCAAGTGCTCTATGATCGGTATTAATTTCTTCATAATAGTCTACAAAATCTACAAAATTCTTTAGCCAATCATGTGGAGACAAACCGACAAATGGTGATGGTTGACCATGATCGCCACACATTATCAATTTTTGTATTCGCTAACAATAGCCAATCAAGAAACCTTTGTAATACATCTAACGACACTGTGCATATCTCATCCCAAATGATGATTTCATGAATATATTTCTCGCCCATTCGATCAGGAGTCCATTCCTCACCTTTCCATGGAAAGAAACTATGATAAGTGCAAGCATTAATTCCTCGTTGTTTCATCTCTCTTGCAAGTCTATGTGTTGGTGTTAGCACAATCATATTTGATTTCCCTCGAAATAATTCAATCGCACGAGTCGTCTTTCCTGACCCACCACAACCGTTTAAGTAACTGGTTTTATATCTACATATTGGATCGGAACACGACGGTGCATTAGATAGCTCTGATATCTGATTATTTTTCAAGTAATTGTTTTCAATCGTAACATCTGCTGATTTGGAGCAATCACGGAGTATTTCTTTCTTAATTCTCCATGATCCCCAACTCTCGTCTGAATTAGTGAATTCAGCTACTGCTTCTTTATATTTTATGTCTATATAAAATGATTCAGTGGCTACTCTAACCGAGGTGTCAGGAAATCTATTTATCATCGAAAGTAAATTAAGAGAAGCATAAGCCAGCATATACGACCTTAAGTACGTATATTGAGGATTTTCTCCATTTGTGTAAGTAACAATTGTACCTAATTTGGTTCCATCGGACAAGAAAGCGTCTTTACGATCGACGTATATACCCCTAGATGTTACATCTGCGATTATAAAATCGTATTCAGCATCATCTATAATCAAACGCGAAGAATTTTGTTTGTGGTCGCATTTTCCACCTTGTGTGAACTTACTAATTATTCTTCTACCGAAATCTTTTGCGTGTTTATTTCTAACTTCAAAGATTTCTTTTGACCATTTCATGATTCTTCGTCGAGATCGGGGAATTGTATTTTTGTTTTCGGTGATTATACTATGTAGACTATCGGGTTGTGGTAACCAGAATTTAGTTTGTTTCCGATATGATATAATTGCTTCACTGACAATCAGCGATATCAGCATTTTAGAATCAATCATATACCGTAATAACACTATTGGCATCCAGTGTTTTTCAGAGATGTGTCTACCAAACCAAACATAACAACAAGGATGAAGTCCTTTCGCCAATTCAAATGATACCACACAAGCGAATCCGGTAAGATCAAAATCAGGCAGTGGTCCATTAATCGCAACACGGGTCATCTCATGTGTGGGATGTCCAAATCTTTTGAAGTACTCAGAACACTCTCCATACCCAAGAAAATTCCCTGGATAACACGCAATCAAATCAACCGAAATGATGTTTTCAGGGTCGTATTTTGTATTCCATAATCCACCATGGCCGTATTTAACGCAGCTTGATTCGATATCTGAAGGAAATCTGCGCGTGTTGGTTTCCATAGATTTCTCTTTCTCGCGAAATAAGCTGCAACTGACCGAATTGTAAAACAGTTTGTTAGTAATTGTTCGTCGTAATCCGTTGAAAAACCACTAGCTAGTTTATTCGTCTCGTTGTGGAGGGCTTCAGCACAGTATAATTCGCCAATGCGTCTTACAAATTGATCGAATTTACCCTCTTCGTCTTCAAAACTGTGAAGTAACCACACTGATACCGGATCGTTTTTACTTAGCTCGTAAAAAAAATCAAATAAATTTCCCGTGTAATATTTTATGGTTCTATCCGGCGGAAATATTGTTACCGCAGGTGTCCAAGCTTGTTCATTATGGTCAATAATTTTGATTGGAGCTCCTTTTGATCTATATTTTGATTCGTGTAATACCTCTCCTGTTATCGTCATTACGGTTATTGGGAATCTTAATGATTTTCTAATTTGGCTATATCTTGAATTGTTGCGCCGTTCTCCTTTACTGTTAATCCTCATTCGTTTATTTTTTTGTGTCTTCGATCCGTCAATTTTTTTTCCACGCAAAGCATTTGTAAAATGGTCTATTATTCGTTATGCTACACAATTTATTCTTGACGAATATTTTATGGGTTTTAGCTTTTCAATACTCGGTTTATCATTTATCTGATAAATCCCATAAACAACTGCTGTTACAGAATAGGATCTATCGTGATACGGTTTGTCAATCCCAGTCTGAATTCCTGGTTTGGAATATTGACTCACATTGACGGTTATTTTATTTTTCAGGATGGGTTCAAATTTGTCGCGGATAATACAATTCCCAGTTTCTGAGTGGATAATGAATTTCACTCTAAAAAAGTACTTTTTCTTGTCAAGATGTGAGATTATCACTGCTGCTCTTTCGTCGTTCATGGTACTATCAACACTATCATCCATTCGGAATGTTGACCAACAGTGAGATGCTCCATCGCGCTTGAATTTATTTAAACAATCACTGATTTTACCCAACATGCTTCTATCACTTATTAGACTCTTTGGTACATCGGTGGCGACTATCGAGATTGAATTCAACATTTTTCCAAGGCGTAATTTTCGATAATCTCTCGCACTCCTCCATATTATAATTAAAACAAGTATTTAATTGAGAAATTTATTATATAATGAATCATTGCGAATGGCTTATGATAGGATCAGTAATCGCTTGTAACAAATCATGTACAAATGAATTCTGTGGCTATCATTTACAAAACGTACGTCGTGGGAGTTTTGGGCCCTTTCCTTGCATACGATGTGGGGAGGGTGTGCGTGGTAAATCGCAGTTATGTCTCAATTGTGTGGTAAACAATACAGAGAACTAAAGCGTTATTATGATAAACGAATCAAAGATTCTATCACTGACTCTGTCCTTGACTCTGTCAAGAACAAAATCATAAGAACACCTCAAGACTGCATTGATAGATTTTCAAGTAATAATTAAACCAAAAAAATGAATTAGACAAATAGTATTATAGTATATAAATGAACTAAGAATTCCAACCACATCCAGTGATTACCAGTTATACAGCATCTCGTGACGGTATTGCCAGACACCGCAAACTGAAGAAATCAGTGGTTGTTGTGAATACTCAAGGATATTTGATGTTAGGTGCTGGAAAGAAAGATATCTTAATCACAGAATCGTTTATGAGGTATTTAACGGATTAATCATGGATGGTCTTGTTATTGATCACATAAATGGTATAAAAACTGATAATTCTTTAGATAATCTGCAGGCCATCTCACAAAGTGAGAATACCAAACGAGGAGCGACTGGAAAACACTCGAAAAATGTGAAACCTATAAAATCATTTAATACAGAAAATAACGAAGAAAGAATATTTTAAACAATGTGTGAAGCTGGTATTTCGATATTTGTACAACCTCAGTACGATATGTTGGAGAGAGTATCACTAGATCGGCTTTTTCAAAGCGAACCGAACATAGAATTCAATTTACATATGCCTGAATTCTGTTTTGTACTATGCGTTATAACACCAAGGGGAATAACTCGTGTGGGCTTGTAAACAACGATATGAGTTACAGATCTCAATGGGATTTTTCGATGACTGAATGGCTTTTCTGTTGTGGTTTAAATGCCACGGATCTCAATGGAAATGATCAAGTATTTGTTTTGTGAGAAAACGAATCAGATAGGTAGTATTTACAATAATTGAATTCTTTTTTTTTTCAAGTATTCTGTTTTCTTTAAATGCTGTCAATAATCATAATTAAGTACACGAAATAATAAAAATCGCACACCTCTGTCATTGGTTTTCATGTATTAGCTTATATACCGTGCTGTCTCCTATAGTATTGGGGCTTTAAGCCATTCGAAATTCAAACCGTGAAACCACCATACGTCACACACTTTCACACGGTGTGAATGTGTTTTTGCATTCAACCCGGGTGATTTTGTTGGGGTATGGTGGTTGCAGTTTGAATGTAAAACAGCCCCGTGTGTGTATGGATGTGTGTCTACCTATAATTCATTGTTATATGTTGTATTGTCTTGTGCTGTCCTATTTGTAAAGACTTGTATTATCATATCATTTCATTGTAAATACCATTTCATTGTATATATCATATATATATATATATATATATATATATATATACTTGTAAATACCATGTATATATCTATATGTAATGTAACGTTCATTCGCGCAATATACCTTCTTGGAGTTCTAACCTGTTATTTGACAAATTAGATCTCCTCTTGGAGACTATGGTTCGTGGTACCTCTGGGCCCGGTCAGATGTGAATAACACCTGAGGGGTTCCAAATGGGGATGTGTTGTCTTATATTGTAACCTCTTGGTCTCTCCGATGTGAATAACACCTGAGGGGTTCCAAATGGGGTTTTTCGTGTATTTCTCTAGGCGCAATAAGATGTGAATACACCTTATTGCGAATGGAGTTCATCATATATAACTTGCACAATATCTTTAGGCGCAATAAGATGTGAATACACCTTAGAGCGAATGGAGTTCATCATATCATACGATAAAAGGGTCAAAAATTAACCCCTAATTTTTTTATTTCATACTAAATATATAATATTTCATATATGAATTTCGAAAAATATGAATGTCATTATTAACGAGATTTCAAATTTGAAAATCAAGGAATTCAATTGTCAGATAAATCAGATTGTAATCAGATTCTCTCTGAACTTCAAGATATTGATGATAGCGCTCGGAATAATAGGTATGTCCTTCCAAGGGAATATGGCATGATCAAACGAATTCAACACGCAGTAAATAATTCCATTGCATTCTGTAACGACATCATAAAGTTCGTCCCGTTATTCACTGCTGTCGAAAAGGTCAGAAGTGAATTGAAGAAACAATATGAAATCAAACGCACAATGAACTCGAAAATCAAAACAATAAAAGAGATTATCCGCCAAAATGAAAATACCCCTTTGATTACCTCAGCAATTGACACTCTAAACACACCATATATACATGAGTAATACAGGGTGCGGAACACAGGTATGCGCTTACTCACCTAGAACGAAATTATATAGACAGGTGATTTATCACTAAGCGGAAGTATATCACACTGTGAAATTCAAAAGAATTTTTGGGGTGAGTTTTCACTTCCAATTTAAATCGTACATTTATTTATAATGGTAAATGAAGCACTAACAACTAAATTAGCACGACAACGATTAGCTTCGATTAAGAAGTTTATTCCATTTCGTGATTCTGTTCGAAACAAGCTAAAAGCAAGACAAGAATTTCAAAGTGATTTTACAACAGGAACTGAATAATTATTTAAACCAATAACCACTGCAACGGGAAAAGTCGTATCGACTAGGGCATAACCGACTTTTGATCCAGAAATCGGATTCCACCGGATAGTATGAACTTCTGATTAATCGGAGTCGGACAAGGCAGGAACGACCGATTCGGATAATAAAAATAATAAAGTTGAATTTTTATTGCACCGTGTCTAACACTGCGTGTCATTCGATGGTGCGTTAATAAAGTTAAAAAAGAAGTCAGAAAAGTCCAATATGGTCAACACAACCACGCTGTGAGACAATCTTTTTGAATTAGCGGGTGAAAACCGGAAATGAAGCCGGATATGGTAAAGTCCTAAGTAACATGCTAGACACGGCAAAACCAGATACCAGAAACCCGGAAACGGAAGATGAAATTTTTTAGAAAAAAATACGGATTTAGCATTTCCGATTAATTGAATCGTATCCAGAATCGGAAAAATTTTATGCCCAAAATCCGGAATCGGAAATCGGTAGAAAAATGCTAATTGGTTATGCCCTAGTATCGACCACTGATAAAGCCATATGGGGAGATATTCCTGAGGAACAACAAGAGCAAAAAAATCAGCCCTTCTTCCTATAGTTGAAAAAATAGCAATGGAAACTGAACAAACACAAAAGTCTTTAAAAACAGTTCCTGGTGATATAATAGCTACTGCATGACTTCAGGAACAACAAAGTGATATTGATATTACCCCCCCACACACACACACACCTGAATTTGCTGATTACCCGCCTGAACAAGAACAACGACTATGTGATATTATTGAAGAAGATGAGGATGATATTATTGCAGAACAACAGGGTGAAATTATTGGGGGAAAAAGAAATTTCGAAAGAGAGAATACATCTACCTGAAGAGATATTTCCAGAAGAAGTGATGAATAAATTTAAAGATTCCACGGATGATGAATTAGCTGATTTTGTTGCTAAAAATTTTATAAAGGAAACAAGGGAAAAATATATAAAAGATGAAGCTGAAGACTATATAAAAACTTATGACACCTGGCATAAAAAATATATTTGCCAAAACCCGGTGGAATTAAAATCTAAAAAGATGATAATTTTATTTCGTATTTGAATAAAATAGAAACAATAAGGAGTGGTCAACCACTATATGATCGAGACGAAGATGATGATGCACAAGGTGCAACTGGTATCACTAAAAAAATGGAGATGGATATCCAAGAGGGTTTTCAGGTAGTGGTCTACTTCTTTGTCCTAATAGTATTCTCGGGAATATATCACGATTAGAAGTTCTCGTAGGAGGAAAACGAGGCGGAAATAACTCACCGGAAGTAATTAATGAGGCAGCTGATATCTGCAGACGACTATTTGAGGGTGGTATCATGGATATTGGTGTATACCGAGAGTTTATTGATGAGCTAGCAGACGGTTACCATAGTGACTAATTTAATGACTTCGTCGAAAATCCAGAGGATTTTTGCGATTAGATAAATAGCACTTAAATCAGATGATCATACATTACAACAACAAACCAACCATGGTCTATGTAGTAAACTCACGATTGCCAGTTTATAGAGCGTACTATGGAGATGGTCTCAACAATACCATTGCAAGGTTATTTGCAAGAATGGCTCCAAAAATAGCACCAATCGCAAAACAATTATCAATGAAAGCTATTGATGGTATTCGTGATAAGGGTATTAGCGCTGTTGGTGATATTGCCGGGAAAGCATTTTCCGCGGCTAAAGAAAAACTAGTAGCGTTAGGTCGGCGGCGAAAGAAACCACCGCAAAAATCCCTTGGATTTTCGACTTCGTCACTAGGACCACTACCATCTACGGAAATTATGCCTGCAAGTATTAGTAAAATAATAAACAACGCAGTGGATCAAAAAAAAAGCATCACTGAGCAGCGTCCAGGATAATATTACTGCAAATATGATAGCGGGAAGTGGCTTGAAATCGCGAGCAAGATCACGATTTAGATCAAGAAATATATAATAATATGTTCAAATCGGATCCTGATACAGCGTTTGATATGGACGCCCCAGTGCTAAATAATGATTCTATACTCAATTATCAGTATTATTCCTATAATGCAATACAACCAAATAGTCGATCAAGAATCGGACTTCAAGTCCAGGATGCCAGCAAATAATTTCTACCCTCTGAAGCGTTTATCGAAGTAGAAGGAGAAATTGTATCAGATAATCGTGTTGTTAATGATCCGCCATCTGCACTTGGTGCCAAAGTCGGCTTTGTCAAAAATGGTATCATGGCGCTATTTAACAGCGCTAGATACATGATTGATGGAAAATAAATCGAGTCTATAGAGCGTGAGGTTGATGTTGCCACAATAATAGTGGGGTTGGCAAGATACTCAGATGATTATACAAGATCGGCAGGTCCAGCGATGATGTTCTCTAAGGACGTTAATGATCACCCTGACACGTCACATCATACTAGGGTAAAGGCAACACGAGATGCTGCAGTTAATCCAGCACCAGGCGGATATGTGAGACCAGCAGCTGATTTTGATGTCGTAGATATTAATTCTAATCACAATCTAGGGTTTGCAACACGCGTTGGAAGGTTAGCGTAGATTATTCTCATGCGCGATTCCACTACATCATATATTTGGATTCTGCAGAAATATTAGAAACGTTATCTATGGAGCGAAGCATACAGTAGCCTTAGTACGAAAAGGTGAAAAGGTGATAATAATGATGCAGTCTGGCATGGTGCTGGTGTTGCTGATGGCAAGGTGAATATAACAAAACTATCACTGTGGATGCCAGTAATGACTCCATCAATCACCACAGAGCAAAACTTACTATCATTTATGAGTACAGGCGGCAAATCATTGCTAAGTTGGCTAACAACTACCATGGATACCATGGATAGTACTGTTAATGCTACATTTACTTGTTAACTGGCATCAAAACAAGGTGTTTCTGCGCCGCGACATATATTTGTTGCGTTACAGGATACGGCGCGATTGTGTTCACAAACACGCAGCCAAATGACATTTGATAAATTTAGTGTTAATGAAGTCTCGTTGAGTGTAAACGGCCAACAGGAACCAACCGAGGATGTTTTACTTAATTACGGACAAAACCAAATAGCACGCGTGCATCATCGTTTGCTATCATTTATGGGACGCGATAAAATTGTAGATACCGGTCTGCAAATATCACAGTTGGATTTTAAAAACCTATATCCCATCTACTACTTTTCATTGGAACATCTTGACTTAACCAGACAATCCGTCCTTGACATATACTTTCGAGCTCGTGTAACCGATACTTCTGCTGATGGTTACAGAGCAGTTGCTGTACAAATCAATGATACCCGAAGGTGTTGGTGGACGAATAAAAGTAGTTGCTGCACCAGTGGAAAATATGTAATGTATCAATTAGATCAATCTGTTATTAATAAAATGTCATATAGTCATGTTAGTGTTACGTCAACTCCTGGTCAAATTAAAATATTGCAATTGGAATCAGCTGAACCACAATATCGCTGAAGCGCAATCAGATGTCTGGTGGTCAGAATAAACTATCATTGACTGCTCGTCAGATAAAACACTTCAATGATACCATCAAAGATACAAAAGGTGTTAAAATCACTCTCTCTCTCTCTCTCTCTCTGCGGCCGCAATTAAAAACATGATAAAATCAGGTGGTATATTCCCGTTGTTAGCTGCGATTCCAGCATTAAATGCGGCATCGGCCCCAGCGGTAGCTAAAGCCGCCGTGCTAGGAGCCGTTGGTACAGCGGCAGGGATGGCACTAAAGAAAGCTACCAGACAGGGATACAAAAAAAACGACCAAGAAAGGGTCTAAGATTACCAGGAACTCCGTATTCATGGTACAGCGGAAAGGCCTGAGACTAAGAACAGTTTATTAACAATAGTTCCAATGTCAAATTTTGATTTAATCGATGCTGCTAAAATACTAGCGATAAAAAAATTTAGAGGTGTCTTTATGAGAGATCAATTACCACCGCAACCAAACAGCGTTGAAACCGGTATCATTATTCTCGATAACAGCACCGGACCTGGAACTCACTGGGTTGCATACGCGATTGATCCGCGTGCAATTGTTTATTTCGATTCATATGGATTAGCACCGCCTAAATAGTTTATGCGTTATATAAACCGCGTAAAAACTCCTATCTGGTATTCCACGCTACCAACACAGAAAATGAATGGCCCACCAATATGCGGCATAAAAGTATTAAATGTCCTCAACGCTATTTCATCATCGGGAAAACCACCACATAAAACCATACACGAATGTACGAGTAATCGCTTTTTAGAGAGAAATTATATAAAATAACATGACTGATATTTGGGGGAGATCTCTATCAAGCCTGAAAAAACCACCGCGGAAATATCTGCAACCGGTGATGTAAAAAAAATAATCGAAGATGAAATATCTGAAATGTTAAATCTCGCAAGTGTTGATCCCAATGAAATAGTTGTATTTCAAGATCGTCAGGGTAAATTGAAAACAAGTAATGTTTCCCTTGATGATATTTTAGTTAAACAACGCGGTGTAACGGAAAATTCTATCGCGGTATTTTCCGATCATGGTAAACTCAAACCAGATGTACTTGTTTCAACTATTGTGGATAGAATTAACAATTTAGAACCATTAGAAAAACTACACGATGAACACGACAACCATATAACTAAATTCGATCAGTTTTCTGAATTACAAAGAAATATAATTGACAGTATTGACAAATCTATATTAGATTTCTTTGGAAATCCACCGGTGACCACACCGAAACTCACGGAGATTAAAACCTCCATGGATAATTTGTCAAAGTTGCGATCTGATTATGACGCTCATGTATCTCAATTTACTACGTTACGTAAAATCTTTAACAGGACCGATGACGCCATTGATAAATTTTTTGGTAAACAAAAATCGAAACCCGATGATGTTAAAATAGATCTCGCTAATATTAGCACAAAGCTCGATGAAATAACAGCGATTAATCGACGAATAGAAGTTGTTCGCGAAGATATTAAAACGACCAACGATGTCATCAGGGATGATCTACCGAGGATGATAAAAAACTTGAAAAAAATAAAAATCCCTCACGAACAAAAATATATCATAATTATCGTGTACGCGATTCAACACGGATCATTTACGTGGACACCATTCACTAACATATTAAATATCACCGAGGCTGTCAAAGGTATTTATCGATTAACACTATTGTCGCCGACTCAATTTAATATATCACCAACGAGTTCATCTGGGGTCAATAATATGATATCAACGATCATCGACAAGGAAACAACTGAACGATTCATCCACTGATAATAATTTGGCTAGGGTTTCAGTGACATGGTATGTGGAATTCGTAGCGGATTTAAGTAAACAAATGAATTGAATTCTGTTGTAATAAATAAAATGTCATCACAGCAATATTGCTATGATCAGGTCAGAGAATTTCAAACTAAACTCAAAACACTCACTGAGGAGTATGAAGTAAAAATAAAAATATACCGACGAAGAATCACCGCAGTTGATGTTACCGTGTACTCGGTATCAGGTGTAATCACCGGAGCTGGTATAATACTATCCTCAGTGACAATGATTGCCCCGATAGCTGTTCCAATTTGTATATCAGCGACGAGTACAATCGCGGGAATTATTTCAATAATAACAACAACAAAAAATCTCATCATGCAGCCAGCGTAAACTGCAGGATTACGTAATTAAGTTCCATGTTGTGTCAACCGCGTACTCCCAATTATCCTCGATGATATCGTCGTTACTCGATGACACATTAGTATCCGATAGTAAGTTTTCAGCGATGGTACGTGTTTATGATTCCGCGATGTCAAAATTAGAAAAGCAACATGAGTATAATAACAATGATAACATCGCAAGAACTACTTCAACGAATAGCGGAAAACACAACTCCGGTGAAAACCAGCATGATATCAATAACCTCAACGAATCCTGAATTCAGTGTGAATTTCCCTACTGCGGTTTCAGTTAAGGAAATAGCACTAGCAAAATTAAGAGTACACCACAGTTGGCTTAATATTAGATCAGCACCATTCGGTGGTCAACGACAGAATAATTCCTTGGTGTTTGCGAGTAAGAATAAACCCGATGGTACTCCAGATTGGAACGTTGTTTCATTACCATCTGGGTCCTACCAAATCGAACATATCAATAATGAATTACAGCGCAGAATAAAATCCATTACTGGAAAAGAATCGAAAATCGCTATAACAGTTCATGAGCCGACGTTATCATCTGCCATTGAGATAAACTTGCCCGGGTATGTCGTAGATATCTATCAGAGTTCTATAAGAACAATACTAGGGTGGCCTGAAATAACACCTCGTCCTGAACCGAAAAAATATGATTATGTTACGGATAAACACTCATACCATGAAATTACCACATCATATAAAGAACACCTCCTCGATATAAAAAAGTCATCACTGCCGGGTAGTTATTTTAATTTTGTTGATCAGGATTCCATCTTTTGGAGATTTAAGGTTGGACAGACTCCAGAATCAATTATATATATATATATATATATATATATATATATATATATATATATATATATATATATATATATATATATATATATATATATATATATATATATATATATATATATATATATATATATATATATATATATTTATCATAACAGAATTATTGAATACTTTAGAGAGAGCAATCAAGAATACAGTCAACAACTACAACGACTACAACAGTCTTTCCATGAGTCTAATCGGAGTGAAATCATTAAACGAATTGAAATATTAAATTAACTTGTATCCGACATGGAATATATCAACCAGCGAGTAATTCAAGTAATAATTGATCATAGCGATGACAACATTAATTACTCTAAACGAAATTTCCTAACTCTATACAATATAACAGAAGCTGATCTACCGAATTTTAAATTTCTTGGATATAACGCAGACGAACTAAAAATACCCGTTAATGATTGTATCAATGAAACGTTTACTATGATCCTCACCGCATGGAGACAACAGCATAAGGGTTCAACCATCCTCAAACATAATAATGACCCAGATGGTGGTAGTAGGCATATCGCTCCTCAAAATGTTAATATATCCTCGGTGATTGCAGTGAATTTAGTATGTGATGTTATCGAAGGAAGTTATCAAATAAATCAAATAAATCTGGAAAGATCAAATCAACCCCAGCAGGATATATTTAATATTCATTTACACCAACACCTCCACCCGGATTTTTAATAATTGAGGGTCCAATTAATCCAGTCTATATGCGATGTCATAATGATTCATTAACGAGAATTAATTTTAAACTCACTGACCAGTCCAATAATCTGATCGATTTACGAAGTGAGGTTTTACAAATTAGTCTGTTTGTGAAATCTTAAATTGCTATCAATTTCAAGGATTTTCCTCTTAAAACTTTCATCGTAAAAAGATTTTTACCCCCATAGCAGCAGAGGGGACGCGACAACGACTTTGCGTCTCCAAAGGAAACATTTTTTTTCGATTTTGGAGGAAGCCTTGGTTTGCCAAATAGACACTTTTTTTTAACGATTTTACAGGAAGCCTTGGTTTGCCAAATAGACGCTTCTATGAAGTTGTCCGATTCGCCCTCTCTGCTGCTCGAGTGGTCTAAAGCGCTCTCCGTTACGGATACCTGCCATCTCACCTCTGCGTGGGTTCGAGTCTCAGATTCGGCCAGTGTGGGTATGTGAGGAACCATGCCAGTAGCTTCTCGTGAGCTGGTTGTTCTTTCCGGGGGCTTTCGAGAATTCTTCCTCCATCAGTAATACTGGCCACCATATATAGCCTATCAGAAGCTGAAAAATGGCGTTAAAGCCATTTTACAATATGTGCTTAACTTAAACACACACACACACACACACACACACACACACACACACACTATGAAAATTTACAAACTGGACATCACATTACATGCAGGGAAATTTATATTTAAAGAACTGTTGCACGCTAATAGTTAATAATTATTTGCATTTTAAATACAGGTACACACATTCCAGCATAAGATGAAAGTAAGCATAAAAGGAGATTATGTGGTATCTCCAACCATTATAATCATAATGTATTGTTATATTGACATGCATTTGATAAGTAACTGGTATGAAAAGGTAAACAGGGTTGCTTAAGTTTTCACCATGGTTATTCTACAGTGGAATAAAACCACATCAAACATACGCACTTATGGTGAGACATAAAATTAGTATACTGATGCAGGTTGAATGATAAATACTGAATACTTCACAAAAGGAGTCAATAATTTGACTAAAATTCTGTTCGTAGCACACCCAAAAGAAAACTCAAATTTATGGAATTTGAATGTCAATTCTCTCAAGAAAATAGTGATCACCCTTGTATATAATGTAAGTAATAAATTATTGCACTTTCAAAAATATTTTCTATCACGAATAAAAGAAATATTGATGAAAAGCGAAATTGTGGACGAAAAGATAGGATTAAAATCTTGTTTGCTTTATAACCACTCGACTGTTCCACGAAGGAATGTACCCTATTATCACTCTTAAGACACTGTAACCATCGATCACACATATCATTAAAATACTATATTTTTTATAATTTATTTAAAACGTAGACATGTGTCGTGATCAGGAGAAAATCACTGCTACAGTTACTACTGGTGATGAGGATTGCAGCTCGGTACTATTCCTTATAGTAAGTTCCTATAAGTAATTCATATATAATATTTTAGCATTATCAATTATATTTGGCGATACGAAGTTGTCATTTTGGTTGAAAATGAAACGAGATTTCTCAAAATTAAAATTAAAAACCGACATATGAGTACAATTCATTTCTTGAGTGCAAAATAATGTATATAGTTTAATTGTCAAGATAGCGATATTTAATCTGTTCTCCTTAAGCCTTACCTTGCTAAAATAAAATATTATGTATGTGGTCATTGTCCATATCTGTTTGTCCGTCGGTCCATCCATCCATCCATCCGTCCGTCCGTCCGTCCGTTCATCCATCCATCCATCCATCCATCCATCCATCCATCCATCCATCCATCCATCCATCCATCCATCCATCCATCCATCCATCCATCCATCCATCCATCCATCTATCTATCTATCTATCTATCTATCTATCTATCTATCTATCTATCTATCTATCTATCTATCTATCCTGTGAGTGAACTTGAATATTATATACTGAATTTAATTTTGTAGTCATAAGATATGCGACCGGCAAGAGAAACAGGAAGAGCAGCCCCAAGCAAACTGAGATCCGAACAAGAGACAGCGTCCTCCACTCTCACAAAACTCGTTGTGGCGGCCATTGACTTTGGTACCACATATTCAGGATACGCATACTCTTTCCTTAGCGACTTCAAGAAAGACCCTCTTATAATATATACCAATACGAGATGGAACCCGGGTGGAGGAGAAGGGCTTGTAACCGATAAAACGCCAACAACCATCCTTTTCAAGCCGAATGGAGACTTTCATTCCTTCGGTTACGACGCCGAGAATAAGTATGTAGATCTAGCTGATGACGATGAACATGAAAATTGGTACTATTTTTCGAGGTTCAAGATGAAACTTCATGGACAAACAGTATGCTCTATGTTGTTTGTCTGTATGTATGTCTGTCTGTATGTATGTCTGCCACACAAAGAAAGAAATTTTTTAATCGAGTTCAAGTCGAATATGTACTCATAATGACCTAATATAGAATAATATCAATATAGTAACCGTGTTAGAAAGCCATGAAGTCAATATGATTTTTGGATTTGTTTTCTCCGGATTTTACTCCAATTATGACTGCAATAAGGTTTTAAGGTGATGGTACGTAGACAACGTTTGACTCTTGAGGCAATTAGCATTCTCTAAAACAATAACAAAACTAGGTTCCGTTGTTTGACTGGGCTAAAATATAAATATGTGTAATGCTCATGGAAATAATTGTCATAGTTTTTAATTCAGTAAAGAGTACGTATGTATGTGCATATGTTAATTTATCAGCCTTTAGTATTTTTACGAATTACGATTTACTATTTGTGATTCGAGTCCAGCTAATTTGTTGGACTGTTGTGATTGCCTTCTTTAAATTTCTGTGACTTATTGCTTCATATTGCACAATGTTTTTTGCAAGCAGATATATGCTTTAACCTGCATACATTCCAAGAATATAAATTTCTGCTCAACAATTACTTCATTACAATTGATGCATTTGCTGTATGGAACACAGTTCTTATCTACCGTTCATCGTCGTGGCCTACTAAACTGGATTTCTTTATTATGTAATATATAAAGTTGGTTACGGAAACATTTTCTTTACAATTGCGTTTGACACTCATTTTATTCAATGCATTATACAGATTGGATCGAATACACAAATCAATATTTATGTTATCAATGTCATATTCACAGCGTCTGTAATATTTAAAGATGGTCACGTAAGAATGCTATTTAAGAAATATATATGCTAATTTTTATGTGATGATGATACAATCAGAAAATCAGACGAGAAATGAAGTTGAAGGACGACCGAGGACACCAAATGCCTGCGATGAAAGTCTTCTCTGAGGCGATCAGGTATTTAAAGGATCATCTGTTGAAAAGCTTGCGTGAAAAAATCCCTGGCATAAAGGATACGGATATTCACTGGGTCATCACCGTCCCCGCTATATGGGATGATGGCGCGAAACAGTTCATGAGGGAGGCTGGTAAAGAGGTATCTTTTAGAGATAACATGTCATTGTTTCAGCAATACGCGCGAACTTCATATGCCCAACATATCTCCTTCTGTCTTTTTGTCTGTTTTTCCGTCAGTAATTGCATCTAGATAGAAATTTAATATAGGAATTTAACATTGTGGAGTTTCCACTATATAGTGGACGGTATGGCACCCTATGGAGAACCCTGTGGATATTCATATTTTGGCGATGGTTACAGTACCCCATTAGAGATTATATAGCACCCGACAGTAACTGAACATAAATGGCTTACACCTCTCTATGGGAATTAATCGTTTTGGAAAATATAGCATCTGATTGATATTGAATAAGATAGAATAGTAGTAAACACAGTGGTAATATAACATAATGGATGCCTATGTAATCCTCTTGACAAACAAATAATGACTAGTCTTTACAATCCAATGTACATAATTAACTAGCTAATAGTCACACAGAGCCAAACGCATACTAAGGGTGCGTAAGGTGTGTATTAGGATCAGTAATTAAGGAGGAGTTTAACTGAGCAGTAAGAACGTTTCTGACCAACACACTTCCTTACTGACCAGTACTGAGGAGGATAAGATTACAAAACTCACACCATACACGTTTATACTGACAAACACCCACACAATAATAAATGGATAAGAAAAGGAAGAGGTGAGGTGATGGTCAGTAACACTAGGTGTGGGATAAAAATAGTTATTACAAGTTGACAACCTAAGCGCACCCATGCTAGACGTACGTTTTGTTCACCAATCATAACGCAGGATCATGTTTGACAAAATTATGTCGATGTACAAAGCAGTTGTAGTTCGACGATTAACCCACCTCCCAGTGTTTTACAGATGACAACAGCGCAAGTCACGAACAAAAATGGCTGCGACGAAGATAAAGTCGATGTGTTTTGTGGTGCGTTTCCGTTGGTTCAATTTAGTGGTTAAGCCACTGATAATGCTGCTGTCACTAATCTGATGACACTTTCTTTAAATCCCGATTTATTGTAGTAGGCTTACCATGATTTTTTGTCTCCAAGCAAAGTTCTGGCGACCAACAACATTATCATGAGATCTACGGAGCAAACGATGATTTTAAGAAGAAATAGAATCAATAAAAATGGTAAGCTTTATTTATAGAACAACAAGAAAACGTGTTCAGGAAAAGAGAAATAAAAACGATGATTGCATTAGCCAAAAGTGAGAGTACAGTGAAACTATACGTGTCTTATATCAAATCCTGATGTAACCTCGAGAAACTAGAGCAATACGTGAAACATTTTTATCATGACAAAAGAGGAAATACCTACATTTCCTAAAGAAATCAAATCGTCGACAGCATCAACAATAAAATGTTATTTAAATTGTTTTGTTTGTTTTGTTTTTTATGGTTTAACGCCATTTTTCAGCACAATATATAGGCTATACATGGCGGCCAGTATTAGTGGTGGAGGAAGAAACCGGAAAAACCCCGGAAAGAACCACCGACCCACGAGAAGCTACTGGCAAGCTTTCTCACTTAACTACATTAGCCGAATCTTAGACTCGAACCCACGCAGACAGAGGTGAGATGGCAGTGGTCCGTAACGGACAGCGCTTTAGACCACTCGGCCACTCGGGGCCCCTATTTAAATTGTAAAATGAATGAAAAAAGAAATTAAGAGTGGCTCATGGATTTGTACCTGAACAACAAACTAGTCACCAGCAGATACTTACTTATGCCGTGCCTACATTAATAATCTATTCACCTGCAGACAAGAAGTCAAATGCACATACCTCAACTCATGTTCTGTGGAAATCCTACACGTTGGGGAGGGGAGGGGGGTAACAACATAGCTTTGACTGAGGATGATGCCTCAGATTGCAATGTTGGATTTAAGGGTCAACAAAAGAAAGCCAAATAAAGTTGTATGTTAGGAATGATGGAATATTTTCACTTTGACGTGTTATTTTAACATACAATTTGTGTTACTGATGCGGATGTGATTCTCATATTGAATCGACGTAGCAGTTTTCCATCTATTGACGAATGCTAGCGATTTATTAAATATCATCTAAAGGTCAAAATTGTACATGGCACATGTCGACAACTTATCTCGAGAAGGAAACGAGTTTAGGCTTTAAGCAAAAATACTGAAAAGTATGAAATAAAAAGAATGGAAGTCAAACCTTCTACCAGTGCTGTAGGTTACCAGTTCAAGTTCGGTGCTCATGCATTCCAGGGTCTGTTACCTAAATATTTGTTTCTTAGGTTTGACAGTAATTTAGCCCTCAACAGACCAACTGTTCAAAGCCTTTTCCAATTTTATCACTACAACATCTCAAAGATAAACATCACCCTTGACGGACACACTTTGTATATTATACCCTTTGAACCTACGTGTAAGAATAACTTTACACCATAAATCCGCGTGATAATTGGGTATTAAAAGTACACACGGTATTTCCTGCAACAACGTTTTAGGAGGTTATAGTTTTGTGGTAAATCAATGCTACATCATATTAACACAAAGGCAACACGTAAATTGGCAACTCCACACAGCCTATGTACACTCTAATAGCTATTGATGCTTTCACGGTGGCTAAATTGTCAGGAATGTTAAGTCAGGAATGTTAAACTAATGGGCAGTAGTAAAAAGGTGATAACATTTTCGCCGCTTTTGGCAAGATCGACATTTGTGACAGTATTTAGTTTTTCTAAGCCAAATATAGAAGATATAAATGATTCTAGATGGCCTAATTGAACGAAGGTATAAAAGAGAAACTTGTATGTACTGGATAACATAATTGAACCGATGTATAAAATAGAGAAACTGGTATTGTTACGTATATCTGATTTTAAAAATACTTGTTAAATTTTAAAAAAGGATTACTTTTTTTTACACTTTCTTTGTTACCGTTAATTAGAGCCTGAACTCGTAATAAAGAATTGGGTGACTCGATCGAGATTTGAATTTTGGCTAAAATATTTCAGAAAACTTGACATCGACAAGCTTTTTTACTAAGATGTCGTCAAATATGTTAAGCTTTTATTCAAATCCTACCAAAGAACAGTTAGACTTCTTTTTAAAAAGATGACTTAATTCAACTTGCCATAAAGAGCGATCATTCTGAAGCAAAATCTTCATTAACGAAAGAAGAAATAAAAGAAATATTTTGATTCAGTATTTTGGTAGAAAAGAATGTTTTCGATAAAAAAAAATGCTTTGGTTTCGATCAGTAAGTATATTTCAGACTCTGATCTAAAAGTAAAAGAGTTAAAATTAAAATGCAAAACGAAATTAGAGGTAAGCAGCTCGAACTTCAGGAACGAAAGGAAGAAAAACAAATGCAAGCAGAAGAAAACAGAAAGAAGAACAAATGTAGTGTAAGGCTAGTGATAGTTACCAATCACCGTCAGTTTACCAAAGGAGTGACTATGATGTAGTCAAAGAATACATCCTAAGGATTAGGTGTTAATCCCTGAAGCTTATCGGCAAAAATTTAGAAACTATAAACAAGAAGCTGGCTAAAACTCCTGTTGAATTTGCTAGAGAAAAGAGCAGTTATTTGATAGATGGTACTTAGCCAAGAAATTTGAAAACGATTATGAAATTCGCAAACTTGTATTACTTGAAGAGTTTAAAAACTGTCCATAGTGATATTAAGGCTTATCTTGACGGGCACAAGATCGAACCTTGGAAAATGATGCTTGTGGCACTGATGAGTACTCGTTAGCGCATAATGTTCCTTTTGTAAACAAGACTTATATTCAACAGTCTTTAGGCAGAATAGTATTTCAGCCAAATACAATCATTTTTAAAACTCAAACTGGCACAGCTTTTTAAAAATATTCGGAGAAGTTTGATTCTAGATCACTGTCTCTTCCTATGTATACCTATTGCAATAAAAACGGACACTTTATTTCTGATTGCTACGCATTGAAAAATAGGCATCATAATCAAGACAGACCAAATGCTCCAATTTGTAATGTCAAGGTCACGGTTATGTATGCAAGGCAAAACTTTTGTTGGGTCTAATAAACCCCATTCTGATTTTATTATGGAGAATTATGAACGATTCATATCGATGAGTTCTATTTCACTCTTGGGTGATTCGGCCAATCCCACTCCTATTAAAATGTTAAGGGACACACTTTTTTTGGGGGGGGGGGGAAACATACAGATTCCACTCCCCCCCATGTTGAAAAAAACTGGTTAAAGGCGTGTTTATGTATGAGTGTGTTCCCCCTGATGTGTTGTTATGTATTTTATATCTCTTTTTTAAACTTTAAGCTAACCTTAATTTTGTTCCATAGCATATCATAAAATAAGGGGATTTTAGGTCCCTAGTGTTTCTATAGAGAAGGTATTATCGGGTCGTGTTTATTTACCCGTCCTGTTTTCCTCATCTCTTTTTCCTTAGTTAACCCTGGCTAGGGGTTCCTAGCATCCTGTGTTTGCTATTTGTGTTGTGTTATTTGTGTGTTGCTATATGTATTCATATATATATATTGTGTTTTTGTTAGGATAGCCTCTTTTATAATTCAATATTCCATGCTATATCAGTGAATCTGACCCTTAAACTGTCTTCACTTGTTTGTTATATGTTTTATTTTCATCCGTTTATCTTTAAATGTTATATTTTTTGGAATTTTGTACAAGTTCGGTGTATCTATCCTTAGCTACTATCTTTTTAATAATTTGGGGTTATACACCCTTCTCTTAATGCTTTTAATGATTGTAGGTATTTCGTTCCAAAACTTGTATAATTTTCCTTATTTATTTTACTAGGTCGACTGTTCACCCGTCTCGACTATGTTCGTCCTTTCTTTGTTGATATTAGTTAATCTATTCCAAAAAGCCGGAATGTTTTTATTTACCTTTGTGAAAAACGGGGCTCTCTGTATTGTTCAGGAAACAATACAGAGCGGTTGAGTGATGATGGGTCACTAGTGACTATATTGTGAGAGCATGCTTTTTGTGAAAACACATTGTACTAACCCTATCTAATGTATTTCTCCTGTGTTGTTGAGCTGGTTTTTCTCTAGGTGAGTTGTTTTCCCAGCTCTTCCACGGGCCTGCCCACTTCACGTAACGCCTTGTGATTTAGTGCCGTGTTTTCCTTACCAGTACTTCTCCTCCTGAGATCCATGTTCCCCTTTTTCCTTATCTATTGTGTTTCCCAATTATAAGTATCTGGCCACATGATATATTCCCTACTATAAAATTGGTAATTTCATATAGTAGGTTTTTACTATAATTTCCGTCTAGATATAGAATATTTTTTCCATTATATGGTTGAGTTGCCTTTATTTTTAGTATCAAGGCAACTCTCTCTGGTCTATTTTTTTCACACTGGGTCATTGCATGTTTTCTTTGTGAAATTATATTGTTTATACAGTGGACATTTTGGCGAAACTCTGATCATATGCCGTCTCACTGCGAACTCTCCTGTCAACCACGCATCATGCATGTATTTGAATAGGAGTTTTTTTTAAATCTTGATTGATCCTAGTTTGACCCAGTTTCCTCAGGCCCTATTACAATTGGTATTTATATTTTCTTGCTCTATTTTTTCCCTTAGTGCGTTCAGTAATCCATTTGTATGTTGTTTTGTGTCAGTTTCCCATAATTCCTTAGTGTCCCTATATTTATGTAATAGCTCTTTTATCGGTCTTAATTTTCGTGGCACCTCTATTAATTGTGTTAGTTTATTATTTTTATATATGTCATTTCTCTGCTTCATAGAGAATCCAAAATAATATATATAGAGTCCTTGCCAAGGTATTTTTGGCTCTTCTTTAATTTCTTTAAATCTGTTTAGTATGTTGGTACTTTTAATGAGGGTCGGGTGAGGGAAGCCTAGGCCTCCCCTTTTCCCGTCCCTATAGAGAGTTTTTTTTGTTAATGTAATGCATTTTGAACCCCCATAGATATTTTATAATCTCGTTATCTATCGTTTTAAGAGTTTCATTTTGTATGTCTAACGATTTTATAGTTTAGGTGCACATACATATATTTTTTTGCAACTTGAGCCCGTTCCAATATGCAAGAGGCGTTAGCGCCCAGATTTTAATATTTTCATTTATTTTTTCCCTGATTTCCTTGAAGTTTTGTTTCTCCTCATCCCTCCCAAAATATACTCCTTAGGTTTTACATTGTCTTTAATTAAAGGGGGTGGTAGCTCATGTTGCTTGCCTCCCCAGTTACCTGTTGGTAATATTTCTGCTTTTTTGGGAGATTTTATTTTGGACCCCGAAACTTTACCAAATTGATCAAATTCCTTTATGAGTTCTTTATAGGAATTTTTATATTGTACAAAGTTAGTGCAATCATCTGCATGTTGTAGCATTTTAACCTCTTCTTTAATGTTTGAAACTTTAATAACTTTGTTTTTTATTTTATTTTTATACTTAGTATTTCTATAGCTTTTACGTGTAATAGCATGGATGGTGGACATCCCTCTCTCACTGATCTTTTGATATCGAATTTATCCGTTTTTGCTCCATTTACCTGTACGCATGAGTTTATATCCATATACTGGATTTTAGTCCAGTTTTGGAAATTTATTCCAAATCCAAATTTTTCTAGTGTCTTATATAGATAGTTTTGTTCAAGTCTATCAAAAGCCTTTTCCTGGTCGATTAGTACCATAACACTATTTTTTCCAGTGATGTTTATATGTTCTATAATAGTTCTAATATTAAGTATGTTATTTTGTATTTCCCTTCCTTTCGGTCCGCTAGTTTGATTTATATTTATTATTTTATCAAGACACTTTAACTGATGATTTTATAGTCAATGTTTAGGAGGGAGATGGGCCTTCAATTTTTTAGATCTTCCCTATCTCCTTTCCCTTTGTATATTAGTGTTATCATTCCCTCCCTCATTGTGTTGGTCCTGTTTTGGTTCCTTAGTGCAATGTTATTGCGCAGAATTTTTTTTTATATAGAATTCTACCGAGATTCCATCTCTACCTGGTGATTTTTTTTAGAAGTTTCCTTATAGTCTCCACTATTTCTTCTTGCGAGATGAAATCCTCACACATGGTGCTATGTTATGTGGTTATCATCTCGCACTCTTGTCTCTCGCAAGTATTTGTCTATATGTTCGTCTTCTATCCTTTGTGAAGTGTACAGGTCCTTGTAATAGTTTTTTTTTTATGTAATCTAGTATTTTAGTTTTGTCTGTCGTGGTCTCTTCCCTCCCTAGGTTTAGTGATTCTAATGTCCCAACCCCACTCTTCTTAATTCCTCCATTTTATAAAGCCCTTCCGCGTTTTTATATAAATGTGTAAATTTCCCTGCTTTGATGTCTCTCCCTTTTTGTTCTTTTTTTTTAACTTTACTTAGCTTTTCTTCTAGTGTTTTTTGTGCTCTGTTTCGTTGTTGTTTTTATTAAATTTTCCAAAGCTTCCTTTTCTAAATTTATGTTCCTAACCCTCAATTTTCAATAGAATATGGCTATTTTTTAAGACCCCTTTTAGTTTATCCCCTCAAATATTATATCCAAATTCCCTTTCGCCTTAAATTTTTATCTCTTTTTTATTTTCTTTCCAAATTCTTTGTTTTCTAGTATTTTATTATTAAGTTTCCATTGTCCCCTTCCCCATTTAATTCTTTTATTTTTCCCTATTTCTACATATATTAATTTATGATCTGAAAGTTTGTAATCAATTATCCCTGCTTTAATGTATTTATTTGTTCCAGATGATGTGCCTAAAAATTGATCTATTCTGCTATCCTTGTTCCCTTTATAATCAAATGTGTAATCCACCCTTAATATATTTAACCGTCTGTATATATAAATTAGTTTTTGCGTTCTCATAATATATTCCATCTTGTCTTTAAATCATATGTCTTCTGTTGTCAGTTTTCCCGTTCTGTCTACTTCGTCCCCTGCCCAAATGAAATCCCCTCCTAAGATCAAATTGCCCATCGTATAGTTTTCTATATATTTAGCCAGCTCATCTATAAATTCTTGTTTGTTTTTTTTTTGTATCTATTGGCTGGAATGTATACATCAAGAAAATGTATCCCTCCCATTTTTATGTGGATTAGCCTCCACTTAAAAAATACCCCTTTTTCTATTCTTTCCCATTTACAACCTGGTTTGTTTTTAATTACCGTAGCTATCTCTCCTTTGCTATCCTTTCCCATAAAGTTATTAGTTATGATTATAGTCCCTTTCGCGTTCAATTTGTTCTTAAAGTTCGTCCGTAAAACCGTTGTCTCCTGCAAGAATAATAAATCATAATCTATTTGTTTTAGTTTTTCCGCTTTTGCTTTGTCTATCCTATTTATGTTTAAAGACAGTAAAACGAAAAAATTTTCCTTCCATTTTTGTAAGGTTACTGCTTTATAAACCGTTATAACAGTACTATTTGGTTGTTTTTAGTTTTTAGTGGTTATTGTTATTCAGTTATATTATTTCTTCCTCTAACCCTTTTTCTGGGTACTCAGGGTCATCCACTAAAGTTTTGTTGATACTTCCTGAAATATAAAAGTCACTAGTGACCTGCGATGTGTATAATGTATCACTGTGTTCATCTAATCGTTTGGGGGCACTATCATAGTCTGTCTCTATATCTCCTTCCACCTCCGAGCTTTCTCCACTGGCCTCTACAGTTTCTTTGGGTGCTTTAGTGCTACCTTTTTTCTCTTTTTCTTGTTCTCTGGTTTAGTTATGGTTTTCCCCTTTGCCCCTTCGATCTTCCTCATGTCTTTAATCCACTTTTCCACCTCTCCTGGTGATGAGGATAGGTTGATGGCCTTCCATTTTTGTTTGTTTGCCCCTTTTCCGTTGGGATCGGTGTGGAGCTTGTTATCGGGATTAGCTCTTCTCCTGATAGGTTAAGGATGACAGTTCCTTCATCATTTACCAGGGCTTCGAAAGGGTTGTTGGTTTCAATGCCTCTTTGTCCTTTTATTGGTGTTTTCATATTTGTCCTGTTGGGTGTCCGAATCTCTATCCATTTCTCCGTTTTATCAGGGTTTTTTTCTGCTTCTTGTATCCTTGTTGTTTCTTGGGCCCTCACCTCCTTTATCATTTCATCTATTTGTGGGGCTGATTTTTTGGACCCTGGGGCGATTTCCCTGCCGCAACGTTGGCGTATGTTGTCTTACTTGGATTTGGTTGCTGCTTTCCGCAGTCCCATGGGCCATGTCCCACCTCACCACATTTTGGGCACTTTCGGTCGTCATCACAGTTTATATACCACGCACTCAACTTGAAACCCGTACAGCAGAAGAGGTGAGGGGGGTATCTTTTTCGCATCCTCCCTGGAGACATTTATAATCCTTGCACCTGATGATATGGGATGAAAACCCCATATTTGCGCCATCTTGACGTTCTGTATAAATTTTTCCAATGACTTCTTCTGTCTCCACCTGTAGGGGCAGTCCGCGTATGTGGACCTCCACAGATTTGGGCCCTATCTCTCTTGTGAAAGGAGGGGCTTCTCTTACTTCTGCTACATGTCCTTTCACGTTTATTGTCCCTTTAGTAAGTAATGGTATCTCTAATCCCACCGGATATAGCATATACCGGTTGAAACCGGCATTTTGGAGTCCTGCTATTTTCTTTATATTTACCTCCATAACTTGTAGGGTAGCTAGGATTTCTGCTTGCCTGCTTTCATTCACTTGGATCAATCAGATGATGTTGATCATAGTGATCCTCTTTTAACTACTCATTCTGTTTCTTCTAATCAGGGTGATAAACAACAACCAGTTGTCAAACAGGAAAAAATATCCCGGGATCTCATGTTTGTTTCAAAGTGCCATTACTGAAACTGACGCCTCTGAAGCACATGTCTGTTATTTCATGAAAATGGAAATCTTAAGAGAAAATGGAAACCTCTCGAGGTACCATTTGGTGTTGAGTGGTTGGTGAAATATTTGACAAAAAAAATTCAGTATTTGCTGGATAATGATTTCATAGAGCCTAGTAAAAGTGACTTGAGATCGGAAATGCCAAGTATGTCACCAAGTTCGATCTTAGAAAAGGATGTTGGCAAATTCCATTAATAGAAAGTGCAAAGGGAATGCTGGCATTTGTGACTCCAGATTGATTTTACCAATATGATGTAATGTTGTTTTGGATTAAAGGGTCGCCAAGTACTTTTCAACATCTTATGAATATGATCACCTCTGATCTAGATAATTGTTATGCCTACATTGATGATATCATCATGTGCAATGACACCTGGAAAGAACATTTAGCAGTAATTCGGAAATTCTTTGCAAATTTGACAATTAATTTATCTAAAAGTGAGTGCTGCCATGCTAGTGTCAAGTTTCTAAGACATTGTGGGACATGTACAAGTTAAACCTTTCGATGCTAGGGTTGAGGGATATATCTCAATTTCCTGTGCCTGATAATAAAAAATTCAGCCACTAAGGTGGAGTTGATTGTTACAGGAATATAATCTTGACATCAGACACATCAAGGGAAAAGAATTTAATAGCAGATGCACTTCTCCCATGTGTAATAATATATTATTTCATGTACTGTACACTGTTTGTAATTCATAAGAGTATGTGTACTTATCTTTTTCTGAAACCTCATGTATAATTAATCAATGGTAAAAAAAAGCTTTATCATATAATTATTTCTTTTGTAAGGGGGAGCGCTATGTATGTCTGATTATATATATATATATTTGCTAAATTAAAAAAGCTTCTTGTTTTCGCTCTTTCTTTGTTACTGTTTATTAAAACCTAAACTCATAACAATATATACTAGATGATCTAATTGAACGGATGTATAAAAAAAGAGAAACTGGTATGTACTCTACAGTTGCAAAAGAGATGTGATACAAAACATTTCACACAAAAAATTGCTTGCTTGTGCTTATACTTTGGATATGGCCCTTAACGATAAAATTAGTCTTCAGAATGATTGTGTAATCGTTCATTTCACTTTTAAATGAAATCAAAAATGATTTGAAGATAACTGCACAAAATGAAAGTTGCAATAAAAGCTGATTATTTCAAGGACATAATATTTTCTAGTGTTTAAACCTTGATTGTGCTTCTTAAAATTTAAAAAAAACTTTCCTAATGGTTCTGCAATTAGCAGAAAAGATTTTTAACTTTGAAATGATACAAATATGCAAGGAGATATTCATATACAATAGGTAATAGATATATTACTTGCCAATTTAGCTATCGATGCCACCCCCACTCCATGTACTCATTACTCTCATGCTGAAATCCTTTTCTCAATTCAAAAGAAATCATATAAGAGAACAAATTTTATTTTCTTGTTCAATATTACTATGTTCAAGAGATAATACAGAATAATAAAATCCGACAGAATTTCAAGATGCAAAATAAAGATGGATTTAATGACCAAAGAAGAAAATAGGGAGTATTATCAGTCTAATACAAAACCAATGAACAAATTTATCCATTTGTGTATTACAAAGAAAGTTTACAATCCCTTGGTAAGGTATGGTTGTATATATTTGTGCATGATCATATTTTGTCCATCATTTCTCCCTCACTATGTGGTTTAATACTTGTATGTGATAATGATCATAAAGTAATCATCATCCTTCCTTTTATATGTATGTTTGATTGCCAGAATAAGCAATTATTACTCTCACATAACCCATTCCTTCTCTTCTTTTTGTTTCTGTGAATTTATGTAACCTTTGTCAGTAAAAAAAATGTTTGGGTCTATGCAAGAGTGACTCTTAATGATCTTACCTTCCACCACAATTATACATTTCCATCCTCAGCATAGAAGTTTGTATGTGAGTATTGGTTAATGAGGATGTGTTTGTAAGATTAAAGTGGATATTGGTCTGTAGTTGTTGTTGTAGGGTTTAACGCCATTTTTTAGCACACGATAGGCTATACATGGCGGCCAGTATTATTGGTGGAGGGAAAACCCCCGACCCATGAGAGTCTACTGGCAAGCTTTCTCACATAACTACATAAGCCAAATCTTATACTCGAACCCATGCATACAGAGGTGAGATGATAGTGATCCATAATGGAGAGCCCTTTAGACCACTCGGCGCCCCCAGATACTGGTCTGTAAAATTGTGTATTAGTTAGTGACTTTAACTACCACATACCTATATATGTGTTGGTCAGTAACAGTGGATACCGGTACTGGTCAGTAAAATTGTTAGTGCTTTTAACTATCACATACCCTGTATATTTTACTCGCGAGTATGTATGTATATTATTAGGTACCAGAGAGTAAATCATGTATACTAGTATACTTGAAACTGCATGCTCTAGTACCAGCTATGAACAGCTAACAAAACATTTTTGGGTGATGTGGTGGTAGCCGTGGTAGTATGGGCACTGGAACACACAGGCTTGCATTAGTTGTCTTATCTCAAATAAAGAGGTCCTAGGTTTAATACCAAGCACAAAACCAGCACGGATAGTAAGAAGCGAATTATTGATATTGCTCGTTTCGCATTAGGGTGTCAATATTTGTAGTAATCAAGGTCCCTAGATTTGTTAACCATAGGGATTTTAATATACATCCACTTAACACTTAATCCTTAGGACAGTGCTTGGAGTAATATGCCATTACTCACTATTAAATAAAAATACCCTATATATTTTATTTGTGAATTTGTATGTGTATAGGTACTAAATAGTAAATCATGCATACTAGATTTTTAAGGAGTCATTATCTGTCATCTTCCATTCCCACAGGGTGCTATACATCCCTAATTCCAACAGGGTGAAATAAACTGTTCAGTGCCATGTTCCATTCCTAAAAGGTGTTACAAACCACTCATGATAAATTCCCAAGATGTGTTTTACCATTCAAAAATGTCAAATTCCCTTGAGGTGTTATACTATCCTTAAATCTTAAAATCCCATAAAACACCAAACTGTCACAGACATGTTAAACTGGGTGTTTAAAATCTTCGAAAAGGTAAATTCAGTAAGGTGCACTGCAGTGCCAAAGGCTTATTTTAATTTCCACTGAGTGACATTACAATGCATTGAGTGCCCAGTATTGTCCCTCTTAACTAATCCTATATGTGACAGTACCAGTTTGCTCTACTGCCTTTACAGTGCCTATCTACATTTCACTAGACATGATCTTTGTCCTATCAGGACTTTGTTCACACCAGCCATCACTCCATCAACAGTATAAACCATTAAGTGGGCTAGTCATCTAAGGGGCTATTAGTTATCATAAGAATTTCTACATTAGAGTTATAAATAAAAACAAATTAATGGTTTTGCTGAAAGGATGTTTGTACAACTTTCTTTTTTATTATCCCTTGTGCACAGGTAGAAATGGCTTGAAAATCCATCCCACTGACTACCTCACAGTTCACTAATACTGTACATAGTATTATTTTCTAATTCTAAATTCATGACAGAATTTAATATTGGTTACTTTAGTGAGAGTGTAAAAGAATAAAAACTACATTTATTGTAACCATTTTCTAAATGTACACATATATATACACATATGCAATTATGCACATACACCCGAATCAATATACACTTTTTAAAAGTCTATACAGTAACTATTTTTGTTACACATTTGACAATATTTACATTCCGTTCTCATTTTACATGAGTACTTTCGCTTATTATCAAAGTCATAATAAAAGAAACACATAGATTAGAAGCCAAATATTACTTTAACAATTTACTCCATTAAAACCAGTTTTCCTTTCTCATATACCTAACAACAAAATAAATGAGGTCATACCCACCTCACTGCAAAAATGCTTAATATATGGACATATCATTCATATGCAGCTTGTTACATGTCATTCATGATTTTACATCAGAAATCCACCTCTCTACTCCTTGGAAGGTAGCATCAACTTCTGTTGGGTGGCTAGATTTGTATATTTGCATGTCATCAGTGAACAATTGGTGAGACACTGGGTGATGATCTATGACACTTGAGAGCTGCTGAGTATATAAAATGAAGAGAACAGGACCATGATCAGACCCTTGTGGATCACCACAACATAGATCAACTGGGCTGGAATTTATTCCATTTGCAGATACATGTTCAAGTTGTGTCCAGTTGACTAAGTTGGACCTGAACCACTGTAAGGCTGTATTCTTAAAGCCAAATACATGATGGAGATGGTGAAGTAATATATCATGGTCTATTGTGTCAAATGCTGCAGACAAATCAAGAAGGGTGAGGACTGTAATCTTTCCGCTATCCAAAGCAGAGAGAATGTCATTAAATACTTTCAGAAGAGTAGTTTTAGTACTGTGGCAAAGGCGATAGAGACAGACTGTACATTGCTCAAAAGACTCTGAATTCAAATGATACTAGTTGGGTTTGAACAAGTGTTTCTAAGATTTTTTTTATATGAACAGGAGATTAGACTATGGGTGGCAGTTCTTTAAATGATTATGGTCAAGTGTTGGCCTCTTCAGCAGAGGCTTACAATGGCAGTTTTGAAAAATGATGGGAATTCCCCAATCAGAGAGAGATATTATTAACATCTGTTAGTGAAGGCAATATTGGGTCTAAGCACTCAAGCAGCAGTGATGTCGGAATTGGATCAAGTTCACAAGACTTTAGTGCACTCTTCACCACGATTGTTCGTACCAAATCCATCGAGACAGGTTCAAAAGCTCCTAATGGTTCTTGCTGAAATTTTGTATCATAACTGGATGGTGAGAACTCAATTGAAATTGTGTTGTCAAGCTATCTCTAATGGCTTGTACTTTGTCACAGAAGAATTTTGCAATTAGTTCCGGAAGGTCTAATGGAAAGAAGGTAGTTTGAAGTGTTGTTCATTTGTTCCTTGACATTAGTTTGTTAGTTATCTCGAAAAGCACTTTAAAGCTGCAACTCTCCATGATCTTAGTAGTGTAGTGGGATAATTTGGCTAAATGGACTATGTTTGGGATGTTCTTTTTAGCGGCTTCATAGATTTGTTTATGAATAGCGAGTCTGGTGGAAAGCCAAAGACTCTCTGCTTTACGGCAATATCTTTTAGCAGTACGAAGATGGTCCCTAACACTGCAATACCACAGAGAACACTCTGCATTTGGTGGCTGGGGCATGCTTTTCAAGCAATGAATGTAGGCAGTTATCAAATTGTTCTGCTGTAGGAGGTAAGCAAGTTGTTAGGTTTTCTTGGATGTCATGCATTAGTTTGGTTCTATTTATCATACAGAGGTTTCTCTTAGTAGCAAATAAAGGTGGAGCGTTAGGGACTGATACATTGAGATGGCATATAACAAATAAGAGTTTAGGCGTGGATTCATAAATACATGTATTAAGATCCTGATTCTTGGACACATAACCTCTATTTTATTAGAAATTGCAAGTTTGATGTAGTTGACGAAGATATGCAAATATGCAAATGAAGTGTTTTGGAAAGAATTTTGGAAACATGAAATATGTCTTGAAGAGTTACATTTTATCTACAACATATTGATAGTCTAGAAAAATGATAGAAAAATATCTAGGCTATAACAAGAAAAAAAACATTTCTTTCATCACTAGGTTTCGAATCATTTGACTTATTAATCCTGTCTTTGGCAATTCCACTTTTTGAAATCCTATCTAGAGCTTATTCATTCTTAGATATTTCACAGACTAATATATGGCAGTGTGTGCATCTCTGAATTCCTTCTTAAATTCAAATCTGTCTTTCATTTATTTTAGGCTGGAATTGCAAACAACCAGTTGGATTTAGCTTTAGAGCCTGAGGCTGCCGCCATTTACTGTAAAGCCATCTCAGTGAAAACAGATGGATCTTCTTTTGAGCCAGGAACTCAATTTATCCTTGTTGATTTAGGAGGTAAGCTATGTCTTCATTCTTATTTCAAAATTAAGACTGATCTTACTTGGTTTTTGAAAAAGGTAATCAGAAAGAAACTAAAATTTAGATTGACATCATTCTATATATTCCTCCTATGATTACATTTGGTTTAAAATGATGTTGATTGTGGGAAATTAATGGTATGTATTAAGACATTTCCATTTTCCAGGCACACAATAAAAATTATGAAAGGTCATTCTGTTCTGCATTTAACACCACTGTTCAGCACAAGATAAGCTGTTAATGGCAGACAGTAAATGTGGTGGAAGACGAATCCTGGAAAAACCCAGTAAGAACCACTGACCAAAGGGGAGAAACTGGCCAGCTTTCTCATTTACCCACATTGGCCAAGCCCGAAACTCCAACCCAGGTGAGATGGCAGTGATCAGTAAAGTGACCAGTTTAGACCCCTCAACCACCATGGAGCCCCCATTATGAAATGAAAAGAAATCAATATGTATTTCCAAACTGACATTTAAATTTTTCTTGGGCCACAGCATTTGTATAAGTATGTACTCTTTTACAAGTATATTGCCTATTTGCAAATATTCCATAAAGATTTATGCCCTAATTATACTTAAGTGCCAACATCAAATTTCTTCTTTCTTTTGTTCTCTATTATTTTTAAATTGATCGGAACTCAGTAACAATTTCTTACAAATTGATTCGAGTGTTACAATCTGTCAAAAATAGCATAACTTATCTTGATCTTTAATTGCTTTTAAAATACAATCTAAATAGAGCAGAGAAGCCTATTTTTAGAACTTTCAGGATAGTGACAACAAATAAATATTATTTATTTGTTGTCACTATCCTGAAAGTTCTAATAAAAATGAAATGTGAAAAGAAGACATCACATCACAATGACAAGAAAATATAGCAATCAGGAATCAATCCTTTTGACTGAAGTGGCCATAATTTATAGTTTCGAGTTAACAATTTTGCTGAGAGCTGTTAAAGAAGTGGTTTTATTTCAAAAGACCTATTAACCTTGTAATGAGACTTTACTTATCATCTTTATTCTATGAGAGTACATTTTCATTTCATGTATAAATATATTCCAATATAGTACACTGTTATATTGAATTACATTAAAGCAGTTAAACAAGTCATTCATTTTCATTTGAATGAGTAATCAGGTGATATTCTTTATCCATATTTTATATTCCAAGGTGGAACAGCAGATATAACCATCCATGAAGTTAGAGAATCTGGAAATTTGATAGAATTAAGTCCCCCTAGTGGAGGCCCATGGGGTGGAACGAAAGTAGATGCTGCTTTTGATGACCTGCTTAAAACTTTATATGGGGAACATGTTGTTTCTTCCTTTACTCAGGAAAACAAATCTGATGAACTTGACCTAAAGCGGGAATTTGAGTTGAAAAAGAGGAAATTTGCTGGTGAAGACAAAATCAGATTTAGAGTTTTGAGTATACTTACCAAAACCTTGAAAGAAAACGGTCAAACATTAGAGCAAAAGTTATCAGGTACAATTTATGAAGGGCATGTGATGCAAAAAAGAGACAAAGTACTTATTCCAGGCACTTTAATATCCAAACTATTTGAGGATGTCAAAATGATGATTATTCAACACATGCAGGAAGTGCTGACACAGCATCCCAAAGTAAACATCGTCCTTATGGTTGGAGGATTTTCTGAATCAGATGTTATAAAGATGGCTGTTAACAAAGCTTTTCCTCGCAAAACAGTAATCATTCCCCAGGATGCAAGGCTTGCAGTTGTCAAAGGGGCAGTAATGTATGGTCACAACAACTCAGTTATCATTTCCAGATCAATGCCTTTTACATATGGCATCAGTGTTGCAGTTCCATTTGATGTTAACAAGCATCCAGAGTCAAAGAAAACGTATAAAGGTGGTTATTACAAATGTGAAGATAACTTTAAGGTTTTTATTCGAGCTGGGGACACCGTTACTCCTGGAAAGACCACTGTCCAACATGTATGCAATGCCTCTACAGTATCATCTGCTAATGTTGAAATTTACCGTACAAAATCAAAATATCCTATATACACCGATGAACCAGGCTGTGCAAACATTGGTTCAATACAATTACAGTTGAATAACATAAGTGCTGAGATAACACCTATTCAAATTACGATGTCATTTGGAAGTACTGAACTTTCTGTTCAAGCAAAGGAAGAAGGAACAAATAATGCTGTTGTGGCAAAATTCAATTTTCTACATTGACAATGAACAGTAGAACTTAAATTCTGAGGAAACTGTTAATTAAGCAAAACTGTCCTCCAGCAACAATGTATGGAAAGCTGGATTCAATTAAATTCTACCTGACCACAAAAGGTATTTCCTTGATTAGGATAGTCTAGTTTAACCAAGAAATAACATCTGATCATAAACTTCAAACATTTAAATTCTATCAGGGATAAAGGTTTAGAAAAATAGTGAAATGCAGCATCTACTGTTAGGAAAACTTTTCTATTCTTCTACAGTATGAAAAATCAAACTTCAAGATAACCTCAAACTTTCACCCAAAATACCATGAAACTGCAAAATAATCCAAGAATTGAATGGAAAGCCATGTTATGCCTGTTCTGTTCTGGCTGAAACCAAACACCTTGCATAATTAATAGATCAAGACAGGTAGGTCACTATGACCATGGCATTATCATGTCATTGAGGTTGTTAACCCTTTGAACCCGACAGGCCGGTTGTAACGGTGTATATACCTGAAAGGACGGTATACCAGCCTAGCTATCTACCGTCATAACCCGAAAGGCCGGTATACCGGCCTGTGTTATGTTATTCACTAGATGGTCAGTGAAATATAGAAAAAATATGAAAAATATGAAATATGAAAAAATTTTGAGAGTTTGTTACATAGTCATAGTAATAAAAAGCATTTTATAAGCATGTTTGAAAAGAGACAATTTGATATTTGCTGTTATATCATAGTGGATTATCATTCTAAGGCATAATATTACTTTTATTTTGCAAAATTTTACTTTTTATAAAATTGTCAAAAATTGCTGGGGAGGCTCGGGTTATTGTGCCGAAATATGGGGGAGATTAGGGTTCAAAGGGTTAAAATCTATAATACAAATACACTCGTCAAATGTCATAAATACATGCATATCAATCTCTAGGGAGCTCTGCTAAATAAGAATGAATAATGTACTCGAGCATGAAAAAGGTTACTGTGACCTATTTTGCTCAAGTATTAGTACCCTCCATGCTGAAGTAAAACAAAATAGGTATAGCTTTTTTTTTACAAAAAACTTACTGTAGTATGAAAACATGTCACTGTGATCTTTTGACAGTGATGAGTATTAACCTCATGATGAATATCAAATTTTATGACCATGCATTCAGTCGTTTCTGAGAAATGGCAGAAAATGTATGAACTTATCTTGGAAAAGTGAGCCCTTAAATCTCACCTGTGCTTTACACATTTTAGCTTGGTACAATAACCATTATTTGTTTGATTGTTTGTTTGTTTGATTAGAATTTTTAACGTAACTTGAAAAAAAATTCAGTCTTATCACTATGATGTCTGCAGTGAGGCAGTTTATAGTGATGTCTAGCACTAGGGCATCACGCCGCAGACATGTAGTATGATGTCCCACCCAGTCACATTATCCCGACACCAGGACGACCAGTCCTAACATTAACCATTTATTGCTGAGTGCCAAGCGAGGCAGCTGTTAGTACCATTTGTGTAAGTCTTTGGTATGACTTGGCTGGGGATTGAACCCACGACCTCCCGCTTACGCGGTGGATACACTAACCACTAGGCCATCGGAGCATAACCATTATTTAAGAACAGAAGTTGGAAGTTCATAATCTCCCAAAACACAATTGATACTATTCAATCCATCATTATCTTCTTGTATCTTTATTATCTTTGGCTGAAACCTTGAAGAAAATGCCATAGTATCTAAAAGAAATAATATTAATTTCAAATAAAATAAATCCACAAAATTTAGAAATCTGAATATTCCATGAAAATCTGAAGGTGAAGTGACCCTGCGTAAAGTTGGCATATTTATCAATATATCAAATAAATAGCTTTGTGTTTATAATAAACATGTGCTAACTCAGCTATTAAAAGATAAATGCCAAAATTTTAAATTAAAAAAAATCCTATGACATGTCAATCAAAAGTGACCATGTTAACATGTTTTCTGTCAAAATATCAAGATTCACAAAATTAAAACTTTTAATACTAGCTGAAATGGTAAAACAAAAATAATTATATTATCTACAAATTAAAAGATAAACCTACCAACTTGAAATTTCATTTACATATCTTACATGGTTTAAGCTAAATCCTATTAATAAATGAATGCTTTTTCTTTCTTTTAAAAAGTCCAAGTGCGAACAAATCCAAATTGTGAAAAATAAAACTTACGAAAATCATGTAATGTACCAGATTTACCTTGTACAAACTCTGTCAGCCAGACAGCATTCATGTTTGTCAATTCTTTGTGTGCAAGTATTAAATCAAAGTTTGTAGGCTACTTGACTGGTTCTTAGTAGGAACAGTTTTAGTGTAACCATTTTAATATTTTTATGACACCTCCTATATAGTTTTACCCCTCCACCTGCACTTTATTCCATTCCCACTGATTTAGTGGTTACAATTCTAAGATACCTCAACTGAAATGGCAAAAAAGAGACTTTCACAAAATATCTGATTTTTATGCAAACACTGGTTCACAACAAGCGCACATAGTTATCATATCTCTAAAATGACAGTTTTTAAAAAAATCTAAAAGTCACCTGCTGAAGCTGAAGCAGATTTTAACTTGGAATCTTATCAGCATGCTAAGTGTGAGCATCTTGCTTGTCAATGCAACACACCACTATTTGTGTTTAGGTGCATGGATTGTAATTGTATAATACATCCACAGCTTAGTGTGTGTTCTGTAATTAAATAAAAATGTTCACCCATAAAGTGCTACATTGTTTTGCAGTACAAGATCCCTCAGTGGTTAATTGTTTGTATAAAAGAAGAAGAAAACTGAAGTTCTTAAATTGCATGTATTTCAATAAAATTAATATACAAATATTAGATGCACAAACCCTATATGAAAAATAATGGTGGATGTCTAAACGTTAAGATTAGCATCAAGACACATGTGTAAGCTTAACATATTGGCATGTACAGGTGCAAATACAGGTAAAATGACAAGTTAAATTGTATTTCATCAGTATTTTTGTTTGTTTTTAATGGAAAAATTCAAATATATTTAAGAAATGTTATATTCTTTAATAATTCAACCATTTACATGTTATGTCTGTCACAATATTATATTTAAATTGTAATTTTGTGTAAAGGGTCACCTCGATTGTTCTCATTGTCTGAGAGGTGCAAATTGCTTAGAATAGCTAGAAATCTCCTTTCATACTCATTTTTTGCTGAAGTATGCAGTTGACATCACATCATCAAAAGCATACATGCCAAACCCTGATGAGGAAAAAGTGCAATCCAAGTGGTCAAAATGTGGAATATAGGCAGAAAAAGTATAATCCATATATAGCATGCTAAAAATTTCAATAAACAATGATTTATTTGCCCCTCTAGTCTTTAAACATCCTTTAATGTTTCAAGTTTTCATATATGGCACTTTTAGCTTTACACACACATCAACTAGAATCCATCTGAAGACTTTTAGTGCCAAATATTAAAATTCTTTCCACACAGCCAGAAATTGATGTCACGTGATGCTGCACGTCTTCATCTTTAGAAGATTTTTTTTCTTCTAATCCATCTGTGAAATTTTTGAAAGGATATATTTTTACTCTCATATATGCATCGAGTAAAATAAAATAAACATTTTAGTGCCAAATACCTTTCGACTGGTTCTGCAGTAAATACGAATTAGAACAAAGTATCTGCATGAAAAGATTAAAATTAGAAAATGAGTCTGTTCTCTCCTCCCTAAACCATCCAGATGCTATAAATAGAATTTGAGGTCAAAAGTTTGACAGTAAAACAAGGTTTAATAATAATAATAATAATAATAAAAATAATAATAATAATAATAATAATGAGAACTATGTATAGTGCCTAATCTTTAGAAGCTCTAAGTTCTTTACAACATCTATAAAGATATGACTACACTACAGAAAAACAAATAACAAAAACCATGAAATTGGAAAATATAAAAAGATGCTGAAAACATATAAGATACAAAAACATTATTAGGTCTCTAAGTTTGTTTCTGCAGTCGAAAAAGGTGAGTTTTAAGAGCACTCTTAAAAGGGACCACTGTGTCTTTGTGTCTAATTTCAATGGGCAATTCATTCCAGATCGCCAGGCCCTGGTATGCAAAAGAACGTTGTCCATATGACTTCGTTTTCATAGTGGGAACAATGAGTATACAATTGTCAGAAGAGGAGCATAAGTATCTTGCTGATGTATACATGGGTGAGGCCGGATAGGTATGTTGGACTGGAGTCTGTCATTGAAACATAGCACAGAGAACAGATTTTTTGTTTGGTTCTGTATCGAATCGATAGCCAGTGTAGGGTACAGAGCAGTGGTGAGGTGTGTTCTGATCGAGGTACTCTAAAAATGATCCAAACAGCTGTGTTTTTAACTTTTGAAGTTTCTGGAGTAGATATTGTGACGAACCAGACAGAATTGGGTTACAATAGTCCAGTCTTGAAAGTACTAATGAACACACAAGTGTTTTAGTGGCATCAACTGAAAGATATTTGCGAATGGAACTGATGTGTATCAGTTCAAGATATGCAGCCTTGCATATTTTCATGACATGTTGGTGCAGTGTGAGAGTACTGTCTAGATTAACACCTAGGTTTCGAACTGACTGAGAATTTAATGTTGGTGTTGCTGATATTTATTGTCTGAGGTAAAGGATGTGAATGAGAAAGTCTTTGTGTTGTGATCAGAATAACCTCAGTTTTATCATCATTCATCTGCAGCTTGTTACATGTCATCTATGTCTCCACATCAGAAATGCACCTCTCTACTCCATGGAGGGTAGCATCAACTTCAGTTGGGTGGCTAGACTTGTATATTTGGGTATCATCAGCGTACAATTGGTGAGACACTGGGTGATGATGTATGAGCGTGACTGAGTGTATTGAATGAAGAGAACAAGACCAAGAACAGATCCCTGTGGAACACCACAACATAGATCAACTGGGCTGGAATGTATTCCATTTGTAGATACAATTTGTGTCCTGTTGACTAAGTAGGACTTGAACCACTGTAAGGCTATATTCTGAATGTCAAATACATGCTGGAGACAGTGAAGTGGTCTATATCATGGTCTATTGTGTCAAATGCTGCAGACAAATCAAGGAGGGTGAAGACTGTAATCTTTCCACTATCCAAACCAGACAGAATGTCCTTAAATACTTTCAGAAAAGTAGTTTCAGTACTTTGGCAAGGGCGATATTGCTATAAATAGAACATGATACTGTTAGAAAAGTGCACTCACAAGTCCACGGACAAGCATACTCTTATATTGTAGTTACGTAAAAGCCGTATATTCTAAAATATGGTGTATGGGATTAATGGAATGTTAATAAAAACGAGAAAACAAATAAATGATTTTTTGGAAAGGTGGTTATAACGAAAAAGCATAATCCATATACGTTTACACGTAATTTTGTGGAAAAAAACATTAGGATTACACCAAAAGCATAATGGTTGGCATGTATGCAATAGCCCAGTAGGAATAGAGATCAAATGTATGCACCAAACCCATTGTTATAATCAATGCAAAAAAGTTTTAGATGCTCAGATGTGACAGGCAGCCATTTCTTCATGCAACTGTTTTCCTTCAAGTCTGCCCAATAAACTCTCTGATCTACATAACAATTTGTCCGATCTACTATCAGATGCAATAACTTGTCATCTGAAACAAGTCCTAAGTAGTCCATAGCCTCAGTATTCAGTATCTCGACATTTAATTTTGAATTACCAGTGAATAGGGGTTGACAGGTACGCCATCTTTTCATGTCAAGCGAGTATATACACCTGAATCCAGTTCCACATAAATTCCTGGCTCAAAATCATTCATGTGTATTTCTATCAACACTTCGCTTGCTCCAATAATTTCATCTTTCTCAAATTCTTCAAAATCATTATTATCATCACTATCACAAGCCAGTATTTGTATTCAGCATTGGCCATTTTAAATCTTTCCAGGTACCATGTGCTTAAAAGTGAGTATTTGTAAAACTTCTTCGATAAATGCATAATAAAGTTCAGCGGAATGCTTGTTCTAGGCCTTTTTAAACTAGAGCTGTACCGATTAATCGCCCGTACTCATAATAGGGCCAATTATTAGAACAATCGGTATAATTGGGCTGATTATTAGAACAATCGATATAATCGGTATCAGCAGAAATAATCGGTGCTGATGCAAATAAATTTCCAAAATATAATTTCAATTATAACATTCATTTTGACACGGCTTGAATTTTATAACATAATTAAATAGTGGAAACTAAAGAATAAACATCTGATTTGGGGGTTAACTGAAAGACTATATTCTTAAAATTAACTACTGTTTTAACACACTTGCTGTAAACAACCTCTGATTTTTGCTGAGAACTCCCAATTATTACATTATGCCCTCGATTTTCATTTTCTTCTAAACAAGAAAAGTCCTACATGTTCTGTTGCATCACCTGTGAATTATTGTTGTGACGAAATAATTACTTTTCTATAAAGAATCCACATCCTCACTAAATAGAATGTTAAGTTTAAACATTATTCACGTAATGTAATGATTTTTTTTACCTATGCAACAACACAAAAATAAAAAATAAACCAGAACAAAAACATAAGCCATTACAATAAAATTATCCACAATTAATTTAAATCCCAAGAATGATCACTATGAATGCTTAACTCCAATGCCATTCCCACAAAAGAAACTTAAACGAGTTAACATCTAGCATTTTTAGACAGTATATACCAATGTTAATGTTGTTGTTTTAGCTGTTGTTGTAGAGTTTAATGCCATTTTTCAGCACACAATAGGCTATACATGGCGGCCAGCATTATTGGTGGAGGAAGAACCCGGAACATAAAAATGAATCTTGTCATAATAATAGCACTAAAGAAATGTAAGGCACCACTACTCCTTAATGTTCAGTTTTAATATCTGTTTAAAGTTTACAGCACAAAACACTATTCTTAATGATTAGATTGGCAATTTAAAGTCCCTTATAAGGGTAATACATATTGTATAGCACCCAGAGTCATGGATTGAAAAATCCACTGAATGGCAATTCAGAAAAAGATCATTATTGTGGCTAAAAACTAATAGTGGTCACATGCCCAGATTTTGTTTATATATAGAATAAGAAACAAAAAGTCAGTAATTTGGGCCAAGTCATGAAAGAAAGTAATATTTTAAGTTTTACCAATCCTGATGGTATGGAATTCCCTCAGGTTGTCCATAGGAGTTATAAAGTGGACCACTTTATAGGTGAAATGATAGATTGTTATTATGTAATAAATGGGATCCTTGACCGTATAAAAAAGGACAGACTTTTAAGTTATTATAGTTAGGTGGTATTGGAATAAATGACGATTTGTGAGATGGAACAATTTCACAATTTATTAACATGTTTCCATTGTCATTTCTGTATTTGTAATTAAAATATGCACATACATTACAATGAAATAAAACAGATTGTGACAATATCTTGATATGCTTTAAGGCAAAGTTATTTTTAAAAAATATGGATAGTTCTAGTTTCAGAAGAAATGAAAAGGTTTCTGATTCAAATTAACATTTACACCAGAACAGTATCATAAAAAACACCATGATGGTTTAAACATCAAAAAATATATCAGTCTCGTTTGTAAGTTCCTTTGAATAAGATAATCAGTCCAAATTCATGTCTGGACTGATTGTAATATATTGAATCCAGATTTTTTTCTACATAAAGTTTCAAAAGCAGTGCAGTAGCCCATAATCTTCAAACCCACTTGTACAATTGTCTTTGCCTGGCAACTGGTCAACGCCCAGTTGAAACTCTTATGCGACACTGTCTCCTTTTTAACTTGTTAAGTGGCTATTACCAATATTCATGAAGCTGAGCTACGTATGTTGGATGCAGTTTAGTTATCCATGTTGTCAGATTGGTCATTCAAAGACTGGACAGGGAGTGAGGAGATTATCAGAGTGGTCATGCAAAAACTGGATGGATGGACAGCAATGATTGGGGGTGTTAAAATGTATGATTTCCTCATAATGATGTCCATGTAAAATCCTACTTGTACATGATTCTCCACACTATCATACCAGTGTTGTTTTGATACCTATGTCAAAACTCAACAAGATAAAGTCCATCTGGTTAGCAGAATTAGTGTTCCATCAATGTTACAGCTGTATTACAGACTATAATTATAATGGAATATTGAGTCACAGTTTATCAGTTTCTGACAGACAGACTAAACAAGGATGCTTATTCTTCTCCAAAAAGCTGGTTAGTATTCTTGCAAATATGACAAAAAGCATTGTCAAATTCTGAACAGTCAGCTTTTATTTCATCTGCTTTGCACATGAAAAAAACCATCAGATTTACCTCTCGTCTATATTCTAGTCATTCTTGTTGAGACAAAATGTTCTTCTATCACAACAACTAATCTTGACAAAAGTGTTTGGAATACAACATCTCAGTCACTTCCCAATCAATCTCTAAATATTCAGCATTCATGCAATGAATGACATGTCATGGTCTCTCTCCCATCAAAGAGCATTACCTCAATACCAGATTACCAGGTAAATTACCTCTGTCCTATATACTCTGACACAAGTGGGGATAGCAGTGTTAGAATCCATCCATTAGACCAAACAAGAGAACTTTCTTAAACTTGAAGAGTTACAACTTGAACAATATATCAGTCTATATTCCATCAGACTGGTACAGTAGCTTTCCTCAATGCAAGACAACCAGTCACCACATCACTAGGCATCAAGCTGATTCTAGAATACTCTTCTGCTGTTGAGTATCTAAGTTTGGTCTGTGGATCAGTGTATTTTGCCTAAAAGCAGAGATGATGAAATATTTCAGCATTAGTAAATGGCATTACTGTACAGAAATTAAAAAACAGAACAACTATTGTACTGACATCCATTTAAACAATATATTAATTTAATAACTATTATAATGAACTTATCAAGACCAGTATGTGTATGGTTTTATAGATAGGCAAGATCTGTCTGAGTTTGGGAATTAAATAACTACCTACAATGTAGGATGCAGAGTGGAATTGGGTGGAGAAATGGTACTGGTCTGAATTACCAACTTTGACAGGGAATAGCAGACAATATAGAGTACAGTACTCTCTTTTATATCCTATGACAGTAGAGGTAATAAGTTGATGAGAAAAATATTAATGTTAATTCTGAATAGATTATTTTAATCATTGTTAATATCTTCTAACAAGATGTGGTTACTGTTCACCCCTAGAAGCCAGATTTTACTGGGTGAAACTCACAGGCTTTGCATAAATTAGATTCAGCCTGCAGTACATAATTCAAGCAACAATAATGATATTGATCAGCTACTACAGATGCTGCCTTGTATGCAAAGCATGAAGCATACAGCCTTCACATCTACTTCCTATACATAATGACATCTATGCTACACATTTAAACCGTTGAGGGTAACATTATCACAATTTACAATCCTCTATACAGAATGTTTACCACTAAAAACATGTATTCCTAGTTCCAACTGAATATCTCAGAAAGGGTTTTCTGAGTAGGCTAGGATGTATATGGCATGGAATAATTAATGTGATCATAAACACAAGTAATTGACAGATGTTAGTAAAGCATAAAATGTAGGTCACAAGTGACCCTTGGTTTTAAGGGTGCATTAGTAAAATAATAAGTTTCATGACTGAAACATAAACAGTACTCAAAAAATGAACTTTTAACACAAAATTTGAACATAGTCACTGAAAATGAAATCATATAACCACTTTTAGCAAAATAGATATGCATCCACTCACCAAGTTTCATGCTTCAAGGCAGGTTTGTATGCATAATCATAGACTACTTGCAAACATTTAATTAAAGCCAGTAAATGATGAAATATTTGTCACACTTAACCATTTCGTTGTAATATCATTATCGATGTTGTAAGGTGCTTAGAGCTTCTAAAGATTAGGTGCTATAAAAAGTCATCATCATTATTATTATTATTATTATTATTATTGTTATTATATTCCTAAGTCTTATGATTCTATGTAGAACAGTATGCACAAAGTATGCCAAAAACCTACAAACTTTAAGTCATTCATGAGCTAGTGCTAATCTATATAATCTCCTTACCAACTTTCATTAATCTGGGTATAATGGTGTGTGTGTGTGTGTGTATGTATGCATTTGTTTGTTTTGTAGGAATTTTAACGTAGATTTAATGATTTTTCAGTCATATCACTATGATGTCTGCAATGAGGCAGTTTATAGTGATGTATAGCACTGGGGCATCATACCGCATGATGTCCCACCCAGTCACATTATCCTGACACCAATCTGACCAGTCCTAACACTAACCTCTTAATGCTGAGCATCAAGCAAGGCAGCTGTTAGTACCATTTTTGTAGGTCTTTGGTATGACTTGGCCGGGGATTGAACCCACAACCTCCCGCTTCTGAGGTGGATGCTCTAACCACTAGACTGGTATGTATGTATGTATGTATGTATGTATGTATGTATGTATGTATGTATGTATGTATGTATGTATGTATGTATGTATTTTTCAGCACAAGATAGGCTATACATGGCAGCCAGTATTAATGGTGGAGGAAGAACCCATGAAAGCCCCTGAATGAACACTGACCCACAAGAAGCTACTAACAGTCAAAAAAATAAAATCAAGAAAATAATTCAATGAAGGATTTAATAGAAAACTATGAGCCTCAGAGCCAATAATCCAAGATGACAATGATGTCTTATGTCTGCTGGCTAAATGGACTGTCACACAGCAGTTGCTTTGATAAACTTTGCAGATAAAATGTTTGGATTTAATCCTATAGTAGGCTAGCAATCGAAGCCATACATGTCATATACATATAAGAAAGACAGCAAGGGAGTGACGACTCTTTTATTACTGACAGATGCTAACCTATTTTTGGTGACAAAACTTGGTCATGACACGAGGACCATCAAAACATCCAATTTAAAGTGAAGATAATTTGAGTCGAGGAAAGGGCATATAGTTCATTCACCCTGCATGATGAAGCTATATAGTTTTGTGTGTGACAGTAACTTTACTGTGTGCTAAAGGCTCAAACTGAGCCATGTGAAAATCAAGGACAGATTCCATTTTGAAAATAGAGTGAAGGATTTGGGTCATTTGAGATCAAAATTGGATAAAAAATCTGACTCTTTTTCATGCCTGATATGACATCTACCATGAATGTCTGACATCATGGAGCAGTAGCCTTTGATACTAATTAGGACCAACTATTTCTCTTCAAAGAACCTTAGAAAAAGTCTGCCAGTTAAGGGATTTAGGCACTCAGAGGGGTGGTATCACTGATATGGCACCAGTCCCTAAAAACATACCACTTTCTCCTTGTAAGTGTTTTGGACAGAGGGCCCTCTTGCTCTCATGATTCTCTCCAAAATCAAAGGTTTAAACTGTTTGTCTCACAAGGCTGTCTGGAAAGAGCCAAGTATGAAGAAGATGGTTATGGCAGGGATGGAACACCTGTGACCATGATTGCTTGTCGAGAAGATTCAGGCTGGCCAGAATCTTCCTAGTAACCAGATCTATTCTAGATTGACTAGACTGAAACTCAGGACTTGTTCTATCTCATAGAGGCTATACTAATCATCTTGCATTTCTGACCCTATAACTTATGGATCATTTTGGTACCAAGTCTGTTGGGTAGGAGGCAATTACCCACAATCTCTCCCAACAGACTGACTAGGCATCCATGACCCAAGCTTCTGGGCCAGGAACTGAATATTCAAGTTGGGTATTTTGCAATTCCACCTTGTCACAAAAATATTGATCATCACCACCAGAGTGCACTGATCCAAATAAAGGCTGACAGACGGAGAGACCATTTCATGTGAAGGCCTTGACCTTTCCTGGATAACAAGTCGACCAAGACACTGAGTCTTCTGGGAATGTGTCTGATATATGGAGATTGTGGCACCAATGTAGAAACTACAGAACACACAGTTTGGGTGATTTAGTGCCTCCCTCTTTGAGGAAGTAGGAACTGTCGGACATAATAAGGATAATTTTGCCTGGGAGATGATCCTCCTTCCAGAAGTGAAGTCTTCATTTCTAAAGGGTTCATGTGTAGCGGCAGTTCCATTGGCTCCCATGCACTGCTAATGTAGTGAAGTCCGGCAATAAGTGGGCACCACAACCATATGTACTGGCATTGGCAAATAATGTTATTTCTGCTTGATGCTTCTCCAGCAGAATACCCATGGTTAGTCAAACTGGGTTGCACCACTAAGCAGGAATGATCATGTATCTGGCATAATCAGGAATATTTGATTGAGAGTACTTGAAAAGGAGTGCAAATGGGCTAGCAATGTCATTTGTAAGGGGCACATACAAAGACAACTGAGCAGGATCACGTCCACTGCCACACTGAATAATCTGAGGAATTGCAAGAACTCCCTCACTTAAAGCCAAATCCTGTTTAAAACAGACTCAACAAGTTTTAATGCTCCTGATTACACGAACACAAGGAAGCCATACTAGAGCCAGGATGGTGATAAACTCCATATACATGTACCTAGATGAACAAAAAGCTGAGATGGACAGAAGTCATATTTTTTCTTGTTCACTAGAAAGCTTAGATGATCTAAATGTGATTTATTTCTTCCCTGCAGTAGAACAGAATTTACTACATCTTCCTGGAGGATATCATCCAGGTATTCTGCTGCTGTTGTAGCTGAAGTCAAATGGAACAGGGTGATGATGCAATCTATAACATTGGTTAAAAAAAGGGCAGATGTTGAGGCCAATTACTAAACCATGTCATAATCAGCACAATGGAGAAATTTTCATGAAATGGTGTGGATAGGAACATGACAATATGCATTGATCAGATTGAAACTGATAGCACACACATCCTGTCTGATTGAGAGATGGATTGATCTTGCCATCTAGATCTTGAATTTTGGTGGCAACTCATGTCGATGATTGGCCTCAACTTGTCATTTGCCTTATATGAAACAGCTTTGAATAAAATACCCTGCAATTGTGGTCTTTGCACAATTTCCGCCTATTTTTTCTATGAGTGACCCTATTTCTATTTCTAGAAAGGCATCCGTCTCCTGATTTGACTGTGTGTGTGAATTTTGGCAAGGAGGAGTTGGTAGGATGAATGAAAGCCAAAGCTCCTCAAAAATTGAAACTGTGTGGTTGCCTCCTAGCTTGGTTAGATGGTTGTGTTCTGACATTAAGATGTGATCTAACTTGTACATTTCTCAAAAAAGATCCACTGTCCTATGTCCACTTATCATTCCTCCACAGTGGCAGGTTTGATTGTTTCTAAATGCCTGTGTGGGTTAAGCAGTGAGTTGTAGGTGCAGTTCCTGAGCTGCCTTGCTCCAAATTAGGTCATTCACAAAGCAAAGGTAGTATGAGGCTTGAGTAACATGGACCGTAGACATGTATTATATTGTATCAGGGCTAGGCTGGACAGACAGATTTCTCACTGAAATCTCGGTCATAGTGTGGGTCATCAATGGTATGGCTAAATGGAAAGATCGGTCACTAAGATCCACAAAAATCCTAGTTGGCCAGACCATACGATCAATAAAGCACCAAAGCTGTAACTATTGGAAAGATATTGGTAACGGCCAATCCAAGGGTCTGGTTGGATAGACAGATTTTTCACAGAAATATCTGCCATATTAAAGTTATGTCATGATGGTACAGCTAAATCAATGGATCTATCACCAAGATCGCCATAAATAGCAGTTTGCTGAACTGTTTTCTCAAAAGATTCCCATGTGAGAATGGACACTGACATCTGGACGGTCAGTGATGGCAAGGCTGTATTATGAAATTGATCCAATAGAGCCTGTATAAACCCAATGTGTCCAGACTTGCAGGCCCAAATGCCATGCTTGGATGTTGAAAATTAGGGGAACACTTCCCCAATGAGTTGGAAATTCCAGTGCTAACTTTAAGCTGTTTCTGAATGTATACTGAGGACATCAATGTTGGCATCCTCAACTAATTATGTCATTCCTTCCATTTCATGCCATATGGATTATTGCTATGCATTTAATTGACATTTCTCCTTAAATGACACAAGGAGAGAAAACAAAGCAAAAATTAGCCATTCAGCATGTTACTAGCTAGTGAATACTGTTGTTGTTGTTGATGTTATTGTAGGATTTAATACCATTTCTCAGCACAAGATAGTTTATACATGGCGGCCAGTATTAAATGGTGGAGAAAGATCCCATGAAATCCCTCAGAAAGAACCACAGACCCACAATTAGCTACTGGCAAAGCTTTCTCACAAACCAACATTAGCTGAATCTGAGACTAAAATCCATGCAGACAGAGGTGAGATGGCATTGATTCGTAACAGAAAGCGCTTTAAACCACTTGGCCACTCTGGTCCACAGCGAATACTGTAGAACAGACTTCCTCTGACCACATATTACACATGCTGCAAGTCACAGAAGACATTCACTTCGTATATTCAAAACAAGAGTCATTGCTGACTTTCTTGTTCTGAAACTTTGCATTTCATGCATTTAGTTGACATTTCTGTTGAAACAACACAAGAAAACAAAGCATACAGTAGTAATTCAGCAAGTTAATAACCCACTAATAACACCTAAATTACAGAGCAATTGAAAATAGTAACACATTTGATACCTTTGTTTATTTCAAGCAATTAGCTGATGTTTCTACTGAAATGACACAAGAAAGGTAAACAAAGCAAAAATTAGTAACGCAGCATGTTATTAAGTTGCTTGTTTGTTTGTTTGTTTGCTTGAATTTTAACGGCGCACCAGCACTTTTAGGCTATTTAGCGCCATACAATAGGTTAGATGTTCAAAAATAAGAAAGGTTTAACATCGACCAGCAATATAAAAAACCATACTAGTTAAATATAAAATGGTAAGATGTTGATAACAGGAAAATATGAAGCTTCCCAATCAATGCCAGGGAGATATAAATGGTGTATGTTGATGATAAGATGTTGTAAATAAGAGGTGATATTTGCATTAAAAATATTCTAGATGATGTCATACAAGTTATAGTTTAAAATAGAGATTTACTTCCTTTAGGAAATCTAAAATACAAGTGATTTGTATTGTACCAAAAAGTTCCCTCATGTCATGTACATTATAGTATTTAACACGCGTTGGTTCTAGGTCGGAACACTCGGTCATAAAGTATTTAACAGTGAATGGCTCATTGCAAGAAACGCACTCTGGTGGATCTTCACCTTTCAGTATGTGGGAGTGGGTAATGTATGTATGACCGATTCTGATTCTTGCAATGACATCTTCCTCCTTATGGATAGTTCTGTAGGAAGGAGTCCCATTCTCCCAGGGTTGGTTTGATGGCATGAAGTTTGTTTGACTGCATCATCCCATGACGCCTGCCACTTCTGACGTAGGTACTTTTTGATACAAGGTTTAAAATCAGTAAAAGGTAATTTAAAATCCGATGGTTCTTGGGATAGTGCCATCTTAGTAGCCTGGTCTGCTTCTTCATTACCTCTAATACCAATATGGCTAGGTAGCCAACAGTATACTATGTTGTAGGACTTACTAAGCTCAGAGTTTTTTACGAGAATATCGACTAGTAATGGATTATCCAGTTTTCTATGGTGTAGCGACTGAAGTACTGACAGAGAGTCACAGAAAATAATGCTATTTAAAATGCGCTTTTGTTCAATAAATTTCAGATCAAGGTCTATTGCTCTGATTTCCGCTGAAAAAAATGGACGCATCGTTTGGCAAGCGCACTTTGGTTATGTGCTTGCCACTAACGAAGGCTGCAGCAGCCTTGTTATCAACTTTTGATCCATCAGTAAAAATTTTGGTGTAGTTTTTAAAATCGTTGAGGAGTTCATGATAAGAGTTCTGGAAAACGGCAGGATTTGTCTCAGATTTTCTCCCATCGTGCAATGTAAAAATCACTTTGGGTTGCTTAAAGAGCCAAGGTGGTGTTTCCGAGACAAACGTGTTCTGAACTGTAGGGAGATTAATTTTGATAGTGTCAAAACGGGATGATATTTGGATGCCAAATGAAGGTATGGCATTTGGTTTGTTTTCGTATAAAGTTTTGTATTTTGGTTGAAAAACAGCCGAAAAAGCAGGGTTCAGAGGGTTTGATCTTAACCTAAGAGCATACTGTATAGAAAGCATTTCTCTACGGTGCGATAAAGGTGGTTCATTCGCTTCCGCGAGAAGGCTTTCGCATGGAGATGTCTTGAATGCTCCTAGACCAAGTCTTATTCCCTGATGATGAATTGGGTCAAGCATTTTCAAATAAGACTTCCTAGCTGAACCATGAACAATGCATCCATAGTCTAGTATAGAACGGATAAATGTTCTATACAAATTGAGGAGGACTTTTTTATCAGCACCCCAGTCAGTGTGCACAATTACTTTTAGTAAATTTAAAGCTTTTAAGCATTTAGCTTTTAAATTCTTGATGTGTGGTATAAAAGTCAGTTTTCTGTCGAAGATAATACCCAAAAACTTTGTTTCCTCAACAACTGGAATAAGTGTTCCGTCCAGCGCGAGTTTAGGGTCATCATGATGTCTTCGCAATTGACAGAAATGCATGCATACTGTTTTCGATTTAGAAAATTTAAAACCGTTATTACTGGCCCAATTGTGGATCTTATTGATATTTTGTTGAAGTTGCCTTTCAATTGTATGCATGTGCTTTGATCGATAACAAATTAAAAAATCGTCTACATATAAAGAGCAGTCCACACCGGGAGTTTAAGCACTTGGTGATGCTATTGATTTTGATATTAAATAGCGTCACAGATAAAATACTGCCCTGGGGCACACCCATCTCTTGCTGGTGCATATCGGAGAGGGTAGAGCCCACGCGTACTTTGAATTCTCTGTCAGAGAGAAAACTGGAGATGAAAGCGGGCAGATGGCCTTTTAGACCTAGATCGTGCAGGTCATTTAGTATCCCGTACTTCCATGTTGTATCATAGGCCTTTTCTAAATCAAAGAAGACTGCTACTAAATGTTCCTTCTTGATAAATGCATCGCGAATAAATGTTTCCAGTCTAACCAGATGATCGTTAGTACTACGACCAGAACGGAAGCCACTTTGGAAAGGAGAAATTAAATTATTACTTTCCAAGTACCATACAAGCCGAGAATTAATCATTCGTTCCATTGTTTTGCATACACAGCTTGTCAATGCAATAGGCCGATAGCTGTTAGGATCTTCGTTATCTTTGCCTCGTTTGCGAATCGGTATCACTGTTGCTTCTTTCCAGCTCTTAGGTACATTACCATCAATCCATAAATCATTAAAGATTTTAAGAAGTAATGTTAGAGAAGATTCTGGGAGGTGTTTCAAGAACTGGTAATGTACTTCGTCAGGCCCAGCGGATGTATCATGGGCCTTGTCTAATGCCTCCCTAAGATCCAATAAAGAAAACAGCTGGTTCTAATTTTCAGTGTTGTTCGATGCAAATTTTAAACGTGACTTTTCTTTTTGAAATTTTAATCTTCTAAAGGTATCTGAATAATTAGATGATGATGAGTTTTTCGAAAAGCTATCGGCAAGAATATTTGCTATGTCACGTTTCGAACTAAAATTGCTATTGTTTATTTTTAGGTGTCGAATAGAATTATGTTTCCTCTTTCCATTTATTTTTCGAATAGTATCCCAAACTTGTTTCATTGAGGAATGAGAGTTTAAAGAAGAAATATATTTCTTCCAGGATGCACGTTTACATTCTTTGATTGTGCATAGAGTTTTAGCCCGGGCAATACGATATTTATTTAAATTTTCGGGCGTTGGACGATTGTTGAATGTTTTTAATGCTTCTCGGCATTGTTTAATGGCTTCTTTGCATTCCTTGGTTACCCAAGATTTTTGCGATCTCTTACTGTTCGTTGAGGACTTGGGAATAGATTCATCTGCAATTGAAATTAGAACGGAGGTAAAATGCTGTATAGGATTAACAGCGTTGAATACTATATCATTATTTAGTCTAGTTTTACATAGTGTTTCAAACATAGCCCAGATTGTTTAATTCCTTTTGTACTAGGTTGGTGTTTGGTGGTAAGTAAATGGAACAAAAAGTAATCACTCGATGTAGAGTGACACTTACAGCAATGGCTTGTAAATTTGTGTTTAAAGGAATGACTCTGTGAGGGGCTCTATTGTTCACAGCAATAGAGACTCCTCCTGAGGCCCTGTCAGCGTTTTGACAGTACGCGTTAAACAGGGAAAAGTTTTTAAAAGTAATTTTATCTGTCTCTTTCAGGAATGTTTCCTGTAAACATAGTACAGCAGGATCATGTTCATTTAAAAGCAGACGAATATCATTGTAGTTTGCTTTAAGTCCTTGACAATTCCATTGTATGATGGTGTTCTTCATTATAATGTTATGCTGGAGATTTTGGAGCTAGGTTAGACTATTCGCGGATTAAGTATGTGTTGTTATTTGTCTGGAGAAAGTACGGGGTTATATTTAGGTTTACTAGGTTTGGAGCTACTTTGAGTACATGGAGCAGTTTCTTCTGCATCCATGCTCTCAATGTCTCCAAACCTGTTGTAAAGTTTAATGGGGTCATCTGACCCCTTTTGCGGTTTATTTGTTTCTGCTTTGTGTTTCTGTCTTGGTGATTTTGGTGGTGGATTGTTATTAGATGTTGTCTGAGTTGATGTTGTGCTTTTCTGTGGCTTATAATTAGGGATATTGGCACTTATGATTGGATCGGGCTGATCTGTCTGTGTTTGGGAGTCCTTCGTGCTTTTTGGATTGTGTTTTACGACTGTGGAGAAGGATGGGCCAGGAAGGGATGTTTTCGCCTGGACAAGTTTTCTGGCCTCTGGGTAGGGAATGTTCGAGGTAAACTTTACCCTCTGAATTTCCTTCTCCTGTTTCCATGTATCACAATCTTTGGAACTGGCATGATGTTCCTTGCCACAGTTGACACAATGCAGAGTTGCTCTACAATCAGCTTCCTGATGAGAGTGTTCTCCACATTGGCCACATACCTTGGCTCTGGAACATCGATCCTCGTGTTGGCCGTATTTTTGACATTTATAGCATCGAAGGGGGTTTGGAATGTAGATCTCGACCTTTACTTGTAAAAACCCAACCTTGACCACTTTGGGCACTGTCGGTTTATTAAAGGTGAGTACAAATGTATTGGTGTCCTGCAGGGTGTTATTACGTTTAATACGTATTCTTCGCACTGCAGTGACACCTTCATGTTTCATCCCTTCGATGATATCTGCGTCAGTGACTACAGCCATGTCAGGACATCATATTATGCCTTTGGACGAATTCAGTGTAGTGTGGGCGAATGAGGTCACTGGAATATCAAAGAATGTTTTCATTTTCATGATATTGTCTGTTTGCCCCTTTCGATCACACTCTACAAGAAGGCAACCCGATTTTAGTTTTTTCACACTTTTGGTGTGCCAATCGATCCCGTAATGGTTTTCTCGATAATAAATGAAGATAAACCTGATGCGGTTTAGCATCATCTTTTGATTGAATAACCATGAAGCGTGGAAATGATTCCACTCCACGTGGTTCTTCATCCGAGTCAGACAGTGGTTTGGTACGTTTATTGGTTTCTTTTTTTCCATGATGGCTTGATTGAAAAATTCAGCACCCGTGCTCCCCATCCACCAAGGAGCCCAACAAAGGGACACTTTTAAAGTGCCAGGGATACACAGATGCCATACTCAGTTGATAAAATTTCCTTTGGACGACCCTGAAGTCGCCAATTTCTAAGATCAGTATAATTACCCCCCGATTGACCCGTTAAGCCACCGCCTTCTAGGAAGTCTTCTAAGATTTGGGAAAGGGAAAGATATAGTAATAGAATATTGGGGCAACGGTGGTATCAAAGTAGATACAAGGAGAAAGTAAAAGGAGGTGAGAGAGTTAATAAAGACTTCCTAGGGCTTGGCGTGACCAGCCGATTTGTCGAGACCGGGCCCATCTCGACCACCCGTCTAAGAGAAGTAGAGGCCAAAGTAGTGTGTTGCAACTACCAGGATCCTTTCCTCCCCCGACACGGGACGCAACCCACGGCAAACAGGTTGCCTCTACTTAGTTGCCTTTTACGACACGTGGCAAGGCACGTCGGGCCAATTCTACAACCCCGAACCCGGGGGGGGGGTATTAAGTTGCTGAAACTATCTTAGTTCTTTGCAGAGCAAGCGAAAATAGTGTCATGCTAAATCATAAATCATGACAGCAGTTAACGACAGCATGGTGTAACATGGTTTTAAATAGACAAATCACTCAAATTTCGCACAAATTGTAAAAATAATGTATACAACCTGAATGATGAATGATTGTTCCACACAATAAATCTAAAAGTTCAGTGATCCAGTTTGAACAATAAAATGGCTTGGATTATCAATAGTAAAATGAACAATGTTATCAGCACAGCAGCAAAAGCTGAAAACTAGTGACAGCAGGTGGTGGCAATGGGAGGTAATAGGCAAGAGTTATTGCCATTTGTCTATAACAGACAGAAAAAGACAAAATGTTGTCTTTAAGTAAGTCTGGATTTGTAAGATAGCAGGCTAATGTTCTTAGTAAAATGTGACTGAGGAAAATTAAATAAGTAGATATCATATTCTCCTTACTGCATTCAAAATAGTCTACTGTTCCAGTGGCATAGTGATTAGCACATCTGCCGTGGAAGCGGGAGGTCGTGGGTTCGATGCCCTGGTGAGTCATACCAAAGACTTACAAAAATTGTACTAAAAACTGCCTTGCTTGGCACTCAGCATTAAGAGGTTAGTGTTAGGATTGGTCAGTCTGGTGTCAGGATAATGTGACTGGGTGGGACATCATGCTACATGTCTGCGGCATGATGCCCCAGTGCTAAATATCACTATAAACTGCCTCATTGCAGACATCATAGCGATATGACTGAAAACCTATTAAAGCTATGTTACAAATCCTAATCACACACACATATACACACACTTAAAATGAAATGAATATGATATTACATAGCATCTATTTGATAATTTCAATTAAAATAATTAATATCTTTGACTCATTATGATTCCAAGCTAGCAATGATAAAACAGAAACACAAGTACAGCTGATTCAAGACCAGTCTCTTCACTGCTCAAAGAATATGTACATCATATAGAATCTACCCAGCTGATAAATCCAGTCCATCACAAACAAAAAGTCCTAACTGAGTTAGATCAACATAAAAACAAAATCTATAAATTTCAGACAAACTCAAAAAATTGTGTCCATGTGCATCCATTCACAGTAAACTAAACAAGTATGTGACCAAGTTCATAGGATGCTTGGCAGTTATATGTGAATTAATATAGTTAGAGTTTAATGTCTTGATGAATCTACAGCTGTGTACTTATTTTGTAATGTGTTTTTTTCTTATTAAACCTTAGGTAGAAAAAATAAACTAAGTATAGAATAGAAAGGTTACTGCAAATATCATGAAGCATTGCTCAGAAATACTCATTATATTTTCCATATAAATGAAATAGCCTAAATAGCAGCAGAGGGGGTGAATCGGACATGTTTCAAACAAAATTTTGCATTTCGGATTGGCACTTAGAAATCAAACAAAAAATGACTGAAAATCAATGAAATCGGGCAAAAAAAAATGACTGAAAATCAATGAAACAGGCAAAAAATGACTGAAAATCAATAAAACAGGCAAAAAATTAATGAAAAATCAATGAAACAGGCAAAAAAAAGAAAAAAAAAAAAACGAACATGGATTTCAAACAAAATACACTTCTCGGATTGGCACTTAAAAAATCAAACAAAATAAATGAAAACATGCAAAAAAATGACTGAAAATCAAAAAATGACTGAAACAGGCAAAAATTAATGAAAAATGAATGAAAACAGGCAAAAAATAAAACAAAATAAAGTCTCCATTTGCCAAACAGAGACTTAGTCATTTTTGTCTGAAAACACGATCCTGCAGGGGTTTCAAAATGAGTAAAAACTCTTCAACCAAATATTTTATCAAGTCCAATACGATATCGTGTCCTCGGGGCTTAGGACTTCACAAACAGACTAATTTGTAAAACCTCACCTTGTAGATCAATCAGATTATTGGACTGGTCAGTGAGTTTAAAATTGATTCTGGTTAATGAATCATTATGACACCGCATATAGACTGGATTCACCGGAGACTCAATAATTAGAAACCCTGGAGGAGCTGTTGGTGCAAATGAATACAAAATATATCCTTGCTGAGCTTGATTTGATCGTTCGAGATTTATTTGATAGCTTCCTTCGATAACATCGCATACTAAATTGAGCGCTATCACCGATGAAATATTTACATTGAACGGAGCGATATGTCTGCCGCCGCCTTCTGGGTCATTATTATGTGTCAGGATAGTTGTTTTTGGTTTTGTTGTTTTTTTCCACGTATCATGAATTATTTTAAAACCAATATCGATGGTGTCACTGAGAATTTTTTTTAGTTCTGGTACGTTATATCCTGGTAGTTTGAATGCTGGAATATCTTCTATGCGGATTTTATAGATTAATGCAAATCTTGATCTCGATAGGGGATTATTATCATTTAATATATCCTGAATAATTTGTGAATGAAATGTTTCCATATCGTCGATAATTTTATTGCATGTTTCTACGACGCTGATAAATTCATCTCGGGTGAGAGAGCCGGATTTAAGAGATATTAACAACAGTGAAAAATCATTATTCACTGCTGTGAAATTTTCAATGATATTAGGTTCGTTAACAAAATAATACTCCCCTCCTGTCCCCCCCTCCACCTCCCTGTTGATAAGGAATCGGCTATCCAAAAAATTCCGTCTGATGTAATCGCTATAGCTTTTTACTGGATTATCAGATTTTATCCTGTCGGTGATATAATCAGTTTTTTGTGGTTCTGGTAAATTAACGGTTTCCCCCCCGGGTGGTAATTCAGGCCATCCTAGTATTGTCCTTATAGAACTCTGATAGATATCAACAACGTAACCATCTGTGCTTATTTCAATGGCAGATGATAGTGTTGGCTCATGAACCGTTATAGCTATTTTTGATTCTTTTCCAGTAATCGATTCTATTTCACGTTGCAATTCAGCATTGATTTGTTCAATTTAGTATGATCCGGTTGGTATGGAAACCACGTTCCAGTCTGGGGTACCGTCGTCTTTATTCTTATTTGCAAATACCAGTGAATTATTGGGTTGTTGACCACCAAATGATTTTGATCTGATATTAGGCCAACTGTGATACACTCATAATTTTGCTAACACGATTTCCTTCACGGGGACTGGGATAGGGAAATTCACACTGAATTCTGGATTTGTTGATGTTATTGAGATCATGCTTGTTTGTACTGGGTTTGTGTTCTCCACTATTTGTTGAAGTAATTCCATCGGTGTTGTCATTGTTATTATACTGTTGTTGTCGCTCTAATTTTGACATCGCAGAATCATATATATCTACCATCGCTGAAAACTCACTTTCTGATATAATTGTATCATCGAGCGATGACGATATCAATGAGGATAATTGCGAATACGCAGTGGATACAACATGAAATTGAATTATGTAGTCTTGTAGTTTGCGTTGGCTGCATGATGATATTTTTTTTGTTATAATTGAAATTATTCCCGTGATTGTTGTTGCCGCAGAAATGCAAATTGGAACAGCTATTGGGGCCATCATTGTTACCGAGGATAGTTTAATACCAGCTCCGGTGATTACACCACTCACAGCGTACACAGTAACATCAATTGCGGAAATTCTTCGTTGGTATTTTTTTTTTTTATTTGATACTCCTCAGTGAGGGTTTTGAGTCTATTTTGAAATTCTCTGACCTGATCATAGCGATATTGCGATGATGAAATCATTCTATTTTTAAATCAGTTTACGATTTCAATTGAAACCGTTATTTACTTAAATCCGCTACAAATTCCAAATACCACGTTGTTGAAACCCTAACCAAATTTTTATCAGTAGATGTTATCGTGAACTTTTCAGTTGTATCCTTGTCGATGATCGTTGAAATCGTATTATTGACCCCTGATGAACTCGACGATGAAATATTAAATTGAGTCGTTGTCACTAGTGTTAATCGATAAATACCTTTAACGGTTGCAGTGATATCTAATTTGTTGTTTGTTGGTGTCCACGCAAATGATCCGTGTTGGATCGTGTATACTACGTTGTTGGTTTTCTCATGAGGAATTTTTGTTTTTTCAATGATTGTTATCATCCTCGAAAAATCATTTTTGATTGCTTCGATGAAGTTTTTCGTCTCATCGATGGATTTTTTAATATCAGGGAGTTTTATTTCAATTTTATCCAACGGGGTTCCAATAAATTTATCCACGATGTTTCTACGAAAATTTTAAAACTGTTTTCCGTTATCTTCAATTCTAGATTGAAGTGTTGTTAGTTCCAACACAGAATTTTTTAACTCATCGTTGAGAGTTTTTAATCTATCTGTAATCGTCGAAAAGAGTACACCCGGTTTGAGTTTACCCAGATCGGAAAATAACACAATAGTATCCTCGATTGCGTTTCGTTGTTTAACCAAAATATCATCCAACGACACATTACTAGTTTTCAATTTACCCTGTTTGTCTTGAAATACAACTATTTCATTAGGATCAACACTTGCAAGATTCAACGTCTCAGCTATTTCATCTTCGATTATTTTTTTTATATCACCGGTTGCAGACATTTTTGCAGTGCCATCGGGTTTGGGTTTCAAAGATCTCCCCCAAATATCAATCATATTATTTTATACATCTCTCTCTAAAAAGCGATTACTAGTGTATTCATTTACGACAATGTGTGGTGGTTTTCTAGATGCTGAAATAGCGTCAAGGACATTTAATACTTCACTGCCACATATTGGTGGATCATTCATTTGTTGTGTTGGTAGCGTAGAATAGAAAGTCTTCATTGGAAATTTTTTTATGTAACGCATAAATTCTTTAGGCGGTGCTAATCCATACGAATCAAAAAAGACGATTGCACGTGGATCAATAGCGTATGCAACCCAGTGAGTTCCAGGTCCGGTGCTGTTATCTAAATTAATAATACCGGTTTCAACGCTGTTTGGTTGTGCCGGTAACTGATCTTTCATAAAAACACCTCTGAAGTTTTTAATCGCCAATTTTTTAGCGGCATCAATTAAATCAAAATTGGACATTGGAGTCAAAGACTCTCCAACTAGTAAACCGGTCCTAGTCTTAGACCCTTTCCGCTGTACCATGAATACAGGGTTCCTGGATACCCTCGTCCCTTCTTCGGTTCATATGATTCAGTAATGCCTTGTATCGCTTTTGCTCCCAAGCCTCCAGCTGCCCCCAATGCGACAGCTTTTGCAACTGCTGGTGCGGCCGCTGCAATTAATCCTGGTAACGCAGCAAATAACAGGAATATACCGCCGGTTTTAATCATATTTTTGATAGCAGCCGCAGAAATAGTAATCTGAACACCTTTTTTTGCTACAAGTGCATCATTGAAATGTTTCACTTGACGAGTTGTCAGTGATAATTTATTCGCCCAGCCAGTCATTTGATTGGGTTTCAGCGTGATTGTGGTTCCACATTTTTTAGCTGATTCCGATTGCAACTTCTTGATTTGACCAGGAGTTAACGCAACACTAATATTACTATATGACATTATACATAATAGATTGATTCTAAATCGTTTACAATTTCAATCATAGATTTTCCACTGGTGCATCAATGATTCTCATTCTTCCTCCAACACCTTCAAGTAGCATTGATTTATCACTGAGAATGACAGCAACCGCTCTGTAATTAGCAATACCACCAGGACGGGTTACACGAGCTCTGAAGTGTATATCAACGACAGATTGTCTCATCAAATCAAGATGTTCAAGTGAAAAGTAATAAATCGGATAGAGGCTTTTTAAATCAAGTTGTGATATTTGCAAACCAGTATCCACATTTTGATCACGTGACATATATGACAACAGGTTATGATATACACGCGCAATATGGTTAGTGGTGTAATCAAGTTGTATATCCTCGGATGGTTCCTGCTGTCCGTTTATTCTCAGCGATACTTCATTAACACCTAACTGATCAAATATCATATGGCTTCGTTCTTGATTACCAACCCGCACATTATTCTGTAACGCTACAAATATATGACGTGGAGCTGAAACACCTTGTTTTGATGCCAGATGCCATGTGAATGTACCATCAACATTATCCTGTTTAATATCAGTGGTCACTGATAACCAACTTAACAACGACTTTCCTCCTTGATCCATAAATGATAGTAGTCGCTGTTCTTCTGTGATTGATGGAGTTAACACTGGCATCCACAATGCTAGTTTTGTTAAAATGACTTTACCATCAGCAACACCAGCATCACGCCAGATTGCATCATTATCAGTACCCTTTCGTACAAGCGCTATTGTGTGTTTGGCTCCATAAATAACTTTTCGGACGTTTCTACAGAATCCAAAAATATGATGCAGTGGAATCGCACATGAAAATTGTCGACGCTGTCCATGCAACGTTGCTACGCGTGTTGCAAACCCTAGATTGTAATTAGTAATATTATTTATGACATCAAAATCACCAGCTGGTCTTACATATCCGGCTGGTGCTGGATTAAATGAAGAAGCATGTGTTGCCTTGACTCTAGAATACTGGACGTGTTCAGGGTGATCAGTAATATCCTTAGAAAACATCATAGATGGACCAGCTGATCTTGTATAATCATCAGAATATCTTGCCAACCCTATGATTGTTGTGGCAACATCAACTTCACGGTCAATGGATTCAATTTCCTTTCCATCAATGAGATATCTTGCACTCTCAAATAGCGCTATGATCCCATTATTAACAAAACCAACTTTGATAGTTGGGTTATTGTCATATGGTGTATTAGCAGCGACATTTGTTACAAGTTCTCCTTCGATTTCGATAAACGCTTCACACGGTAGAAAATATTTACTGGTATCATGAACTTGAAGTTCAATTCGCGATCGGAGATCTGGTTGTACTGCGTGATAAGAATAAAATTGAAAATCGCGTACAGAATCATTCTTGAGCACTGGGGCATCCATATCAAATGCTGGATCAGGTGACCTTTTGAACATTTTATTCTATTTATCAGTCTAAATCGTAAACGATTTTCACCGTAGGATTTTCATCGTAAAAGATTTTTCATCGTCGTGTTTTTTTAAAGCCACTTCCCGCTATCATGTTTGCTATCATGTTATTTTGGTCACTCGGAGTCACCAGCGATGCTAATTTTTCATCTACTGCGTTATTTATTATTTTACTAACACTCGCAGGCATTTCCGCTGTAGATGACAATGGTAACTGTTTCTTTTTCCGTCTTTTCACCAATGATGTTATTTTATCCTTTGCTGCAGAAAATGCCTTTCTGGCAAGATCTCCAACAGCACCAATACCCTTATCACGAATAACATCAATTGCTTTCATTCCTAATTGTTTAGCCAACGGCGCCACTTTTGGGGCCATTCTTGTAAATAACCCTGCAATGGTATCACCGAAACCATCTCCGTAGTATGCTCTATAAACAGGCATCGTGAGTTTACCACATAGACGCTAGTTGGTTTGTCATGGTTGTAGTGTATGATCATCTTATTATAAAAACACTAGTGTTTTCAATTGCTAGCAATTTCTAATCCAAAGAATTTTTGACTTAGTCGCTGTAATAATCAGTATGATTTTCCACTAACTCGTTAATGAAATCTCGATATGTTTTGATATCCATGATACCGCCTTGAAATAACCGCCTGCAGATATCAGCTGCTTCATTAATTATTTCTGGAGAGTTATTTCCAGCTCGTTTTCCTCCGATGAGAACTTCTAATCGTGATATATCACTGAGAATATTACCAGGACATGAAACGCTAGCGTTTCCAACTAGACCACTCCCCAGAAATTTCTTCTCATCGTATGGGTCTTGTTTTTGCTGTCTTATTTAGAGTTGAAATTTTCTCTTGAAGTCTCTGTATTTCTTCATCCTTCTATCTAAACTCCCAGTATTTATTTCATACACTATATCAGCCCATTCATTATGTGACATTCTATAATTCGTATAATTGTCCTTGAAAAACTTCTCTTGTGAATCATAGCTGTTAGCAGCAAATTCACCTAATTTGTCTATTTCCTCGTTGAGAATTCGTTGTTTAGCGCTATCGGTAAATATAATTGATATAGGTAGTTGTCCACTAACTAGTTCTTCCTGAAATCCTTCAAATTTTCATTCTGAAGCGGTTGATATATCCTGAGGAAGTGTTTTTAATGATTTTTTTGTTTGTTTAGTTCTTTATGCTATTTTTTCTAACACAGGGAGAAAAGTCTCTTCTTGTTTTTTTCCTTGTTCAGAGATTGTTGACACTATCTGTTTCGTTGTTGTAGTTATTGGTTTAAACAACTCTTCAGATCCCTCAGCAAAATCAGTCTGAAGACTCTGTCGTTCTTGCAGTTTATTTCTTACAGAGTCGCGAATTGGTATAAATCTCTTAATTGCATCTAGTCGTTCACGAGTCAATCGGGTCGTTAATGCTTCATTGACCATTATTTGAAGTTGCAAACAATTTTTCAATTGCAAAACAATTTTTCAATTGTAAAACAATTTTTCAATCCGACCTAACACCACCGTGGAAGTGTTATTTTGACATTTTAAGGGCGTTATCATTGATGAGGGAAGTGTGGAAATTGTATAAAAAATAATTAATACCACACTTCCCTCATTTTTTTATACACCAATAACATGTCGGATGATTTTTAACACCACCATGGAAGTGTTATTTTGATGTTTTAAGGGCATTATCAGGTTTGTGGAAAGTCACATAATTGTTATAAAAATAAAATAATTATGTGACTTTCCACATTCTATTTTGATATGTCAGATGATTTTTAACACCACCGTGGAAGTGTTATTTTGACATTTTAAGGGCATTATCATTGATGGGGAAAGTGTGGAAATTGTATAAAAAATAATTAATACCACACTTTCCCCATTTTTTTGACATGTCAGATGATTTTTAACACGATCATGGAAGCGTTATTTTGACATTTTAAGGGCGTTATCATTGATGGCGCAAGTGCCAAAATTGTTATAAAAATATATAATACTGGCACTTGCGCCACTTTTGACATGTCGGATGATTTTTAACACGATCATGGAAGCGTTATTTTGACATTTTAAGGGTGTTATCATTGATGTTGAAAGTGTGGAAATTGTATAAAAAATAATTAATTCCACACTTTCAACATTTGACATTGAACTAATCTGAATCATCGTATCGAGAGAACCATCCATTAACGGTCCATTCGATTTTTCATTCAGTATGAAATATTTTTTATTCAGTATGAAATATTTTTTATTCACTGATCTTTGCCTGTTTTTCACTGATTTTTTGACAGTTTTGGTTGTTTTTTGTGCTATTTTGTGTCATTTTGATGGTTTTCAGTTTAAAATCTCTTTGAGATTTTAGGGTCAAGTAGTCGATTTTGCATGTGATTTTCCATAAAGAAAAGCTGTTAGAACTCATTTTTGATGATTTTTAGCCATTTTTCACCTGTTTTCATCAATTTTTGGTCATTTTTCATAAAAAAAACCCGTAGGGTAAAGTAGTTGATTTTCCATGAGATTTTCCATAAAGAAAAGCTGTTAGGATTCATTTTGATAATTTTATTCAGTATGAAATATTTTTTAACACCACCGTGAAAGTGTTATTTCATCATAAAACAGCTTCTATCATTGATGGGGAAACGGCACCTTTTCATATAAATAAAAATGAAAAGTGACGATTCCCCACCAATCGTGGGACAGTCATGGAAGTGTTATTTTAATCTATAACAGCTTCTACCATCGATGGAGCAAGTCACATAATTGCTATAAAAATATATAATATTGCTCCACTTTTTTTTTTCATCATAGACATGTCGGATGATTTTTAACACCACCGTGGAAGTCTTTTTTTGTTATTTTAACGTCTCTATCATGTTTGTGGAAAGTCACATAATTGCTATAAAAATAGATAATTCTATAACTTTCCACATTCTATTTTGATCATCCATTAACGGCCCATCGAGTTTTTATTCCCTGATTTTGTCATTTTCAATCAAAAAGTGCTAAAAAAAATGAAAATCTCTTTGAGGGTTGATTTCAATCAAAAAATGACAAAATCTCTTTGAGGGTCGGTCAATCAAAATCGTTCATTTTCTTGAATTAACGCCCGTAGGTTTCTAATTTTAGAATTAACTTCCTTTTTCAATTCATATTCGTTACCTAATTCTTTTCGTATTCCTTCTACGATAGTATATAACGGAACGAACACACCTACTTCACTGGAAAATGCAGGAGAGTCCCGAATAGAACTTTGAATTTTTTTTATGAGTGCATATTTCTTTGGTAGCATATATTTATTGTTGTTTACTCCGTATTCTATATCCTGAAAATCTGACACAATTTGATCAGGATTTAACCCATCTGATAGTTTGATATCCTGATTTTTCAATTTTGCTATTTCAACTATAATGCTATTCATTATTTCAGGATTCATATTCTATAATAATTCTTTATTTCTAATTGAAAAATATGACGCATTAGACATAACTGAATTGAATTTTTTGTCCGCTCTTTTTTTAAATCGCAGACCGACAAACCCCCTCTGCAACTCTTTGTACAGAAGGTGGACAAATATTGAAATGCCTACCGGCGCTAGCTATCGATTGAAATATTTTTTCTTCATTAGTTGTTGTATTCAAAGATTTTACTGGTCTCGCTTTTTTCGAGTATTTCCCAGTCTTCCCCCGTTTGGAATTCTCACTTGGGGTAACAGCTTGCAGATTTGATAAAGAATTGTTCTTCGGATTAGAATCCTTGTGATCAATAACAAAATCACCCTCGATCAATCCATAAAAGCATTCAAATACAAAACGATGATTGTGATAAGTTTTCCTTTCTTTTCCCCCCCATACAGTAAACCTCAAATACCCTTGATTACTCACAACACCAACTGATTTCTTCAGTCTACGGTTTCTTACGATACCATCACTGGATGCTTCATAATTTTTAATCACTGGGTGCCGTCTGAATTCTTGGTTCATTTATATACTATATTATTGTTTGTCTAATTCATTGTTTGGTTTAATAATAAATCTTTCAATATAGTCTTGGGGGGTTCTTATGATTTTGTCAGGGACGTTGTCAGTGTCAAGGACACAGTCAGTGTCAAAATTTTTGATTGATTTTCCATTTTTTATTCTTTTATCATAATAACGCTTCAACTCCCTGTATCGCTTTCCACCACAATTCAGACACAATTGTGATTTCCCCCTGACCCCAACCCCACATCGAATACAGGGTAACGGGCCAAGGCTTCCACGTCGAAAACTTTGCATATGATACCCACAGAATTCATTTCTGCATGATTTGTTACAAGGAGTCACTGATCCAATCATGAGCCATTTGCAATGATTCATTATACTTAATCTTTCATTTAAATGCTTGTTTTAATTATAGTATGGAGGAGTTCGAGAGATTATCAAAAATTTAGCCCTGGAAAAGTGTTCAATTCAATCTTGATAGAGTTTCTGATACACCAAAGAATAAAATTCCTGATAGAACCATGATTAGTAAAATCAGAGACTGTTTTAATGAATTCAAGCGTGATGGGGCATCTCACTGTTCGTCAACATTTCGAATTGATGGTGTTGTTGACGCTACCATGAATGATGAAAAAGAAGCAGTGATAATCTCAAATCTTGGGCGAGAAAGGAATTTTTTTCGAATCAAATTCCTTATCCGTGATGATACTGGAAATTGGATCATTAGGGATAAATACGAACCCATTCTCAAGGACAAAAAAACTGTCACTGTGAATCAAGATTCCAAACCAGGAATTTTGACTGGAATTGATAAACCATACTACGAAAGATCTTATCCTGTAACAGCAGTTGTTTACGGGATATATCCGTTAAATGACAAACCTGATATTGCAAAACTAGCACCAATGAAATATTCATCATTGCCACTTAATTGTGTAGCAGAACGAATAATAGAACACTTCACAAATGCGTCCCGGGGAAATAAATTGAATGATCTAAGACGAAAAAAAATAACCGAATGGGAACTGACAGTGAAACAGCATGGGGCAACAATTCAGGATATAGCTAAATTAGAAACATCATTGAGATTTCCAATATCAGTAACGACAATAACCGGAGAAGTATTATACGAATCGAAATATAAATCAAAAGGAACTCCAATACAAATTATTGATCATAACGAACACGCGTGGTCATCTGCAGTAACAATATTCCCACGGGATAGAACCGTAAATTATATCCCCCCAACAGGGTTGGGACCTGAAGAGTTTTTTTCCGAGCAGAAATTATTTGATGCTATTTACAATCTGAGTAAAAACGATCCTGTGTCGATGTGGCTTTTTCACAGTGCTGCAGACGATGAGTGTAGATTTGATCAGTTTGTAAGACCCAACGGAGAATTGTACCGTACTGAAGAGCTGCATAATCAAATGAAAAAACTAGTTAGTGAGTTTTCTCCTCAGAGTTCGGGTGGGGGGGTGGGAATTGAAAATCAATTATTAACAAACTGTTTTACACTCCCCTCGGTTGTAGCACATTTTGCTAGGAAGAAAAACGCGTGGAAACCAACGCGAAGTGAGTTTTTATCAGATGTTAGATTGAGCTGTCTTGAATACAGTCACGGAGGGTTATGGAATACAAAATATGACACTGAAACCGTTATTTCCGTTGATATGATTGCGTGTTATCCAGGAAGTTTTCTTGGGTATGGAGAATGTAGCGAATACTTCAAACGATTTGGACACCCCACACACGAAATGGCCCGTGTTGCTATTAATGGTCCACTGCCTGATTTTGATTTAACAGGATTCGCTTGTGTAGTATCATTTGAATTGGCTACAGGACTTCATCCGTGTAGTTATGTTTTATTGGTAAACACATATCTGAAAAACACTGGATGCCAATAGTGCTGTTACGGTATATGATTGATTGTGGGATGTTAAAATCGTTAATTGTCAGTGAAGCGATTATATCCTATCGAGCACAGAAATCAGTCTGGTTACCACAACCCGATCTAGAAAAAATAATTAGCGAACAGCGAAAACTGTTTCCTGATGGAAATTCTTCGAATTTCAGTGAACAACAAATCATGGATTGGTCTAAACAGCTATTTGAAATCAGAAACAAAGAAGCAAAAGATCTTGGACGAAGAATAATCGGTAAATTCACCCAGGGTGGCAAATATGACAGTACAAGATATTCTTCACGATTGATTATAGACAAAGCTGAATACGATTTTGTAATCGCGGATCTAACGAATAAGGGGATATATGTCAATCGTAAAGACGCATTTCTGTCCGATGGAACCAAATTGGGTACAATTGTTACCTACAATGATGGGTACAATCCGCAGTACACACACTTAAGAGCTTCTATGCTCGGTTATGCTTCTATCAATTTATTTTCAATGACAAATAAATTTCCTAACACCGCAGTTAGAGTCGCCACTGATTCATTTTACATAAAAAGCAATATGGCTGATTTTATAAACGGTACCAAGGCTACTGGCAACGAGAATTGGGGGTCATGGAGAATTAAGCGAGAAATGCTTCATGATTATATTCAATCAGCAGATGTTACGATTGAAAATAATTATTTAGAAAGCAATCAGTGTTCAGAATTTTCTAATGCACCACCGGTATCTGATCCAATATGCCGGTATAAAACAGTTTATTTAAACGGCTGTAGCGGGTCAGGAAAGACAACACGTGCAATTGAATTATTCCGTGGGAAAAACCCAAACATGATTGTGCTAACACCAACTCACAGACTTGCAAGAGAGATGATACAGCGAGGGGTAAATGCTTGCACTTATCACAGTTTCTTTCGATGGAAGGGAGATAAGTGGACTCCTGAGCGTATGGGCGAGAAATTTATTCCTGAAATCATCATTTGGGATGAAATATGCACAGTGCCATTAGATCTATTACAAATATTTCTTGAGTGGTTGTTATTGAAAACTACAAAAGTCGTCATGTGTGGTGATCACGGCCAACCCCCACCATTTGTCGGTGCATCCCCACATGAATGGCTAAAGGGTTTTGTAGACTATTATGAAGAAATTCACACTGATTATAGATCACTTGATAATGAATTAAAAGAATTTAAGAAACTAATCAGATTACAACCGGATAGAATCCAGTGTGAAATAACCCGTGAAATAATTTCAGAAACTCCAATGAATGATTTCTGGGAAGCGTGGAGACCAAATGATTTGATAATTGCAAGTAGAAAAATAGTCAGAGACACACTTCAGATGAAGTTATTTGAATTGCATAAAAAAAGATTTGCAACGCTTCCAGTACCCCTTTGTTATAGGCCATTGGATACACGAAAACAGAACATTGAAGTTGATATTCCAGGCCTGACAAAGTCAGGGACAGAGTCAAGAAAACAAATTCTCGTATTAAATGATATTGTGCTAGTTGATATCAATGTCGTCGAAGATGCATTGCGTGCTAATAAATCCCCATGGACACTAGGATACGCAGAGACGATACATTCTTCACAGGGATTGACAATATCGGATACAATTGTTTGGATAGTAGATAATCGCATCGAATGGTCAAATTTAGTCTATCTTGCAGTATCCAGAATACGAAAAATAAATCAGCTTCGAAGAGTTGTCTTTGAAAATCCTAATTAAGACCCCGCGGTGGTAATTGAGTATCCTCGGGTATCACTTGTAATTGCTTTCGAGTAAATCCTCGTTGAGGGGCAGTTGAATCCAGTTTATAGATTGCTGGTCTAGAAACGCTAGATCGTGTTATACTAGATATCTTGTGTGCAGTAACGCTCCAAATAGGATCAGTAGCCCTTTTTCTGCCACCTTCAAGCTCTCCTGGTTCGTACAAATACCTCACAGTGATATTGCTACCAAGAATTGGTTCTTTGAAATCTTTTTGTGGTTCTACGGGTATAGACTTCTTTTTAATCGCGTTGATAGGTTTCATGTTGATTGTTCTAGTAATCTCATTATTCAGTGTGGTAATCACAGCTGGTAATCTTTTGACCCGTTCACGGGATCTTTTTTCTTGGATGAATTCTTTTGCGTATTGATATCCAAATAACCGTTCAGCAAGGGTTTTATTAAACCGTTCTACAATTGCCTGATCGCGATGTAGCGCAGTATGCCCCCGTCTGATGGTGACATTATGATGTTTCATTATTGATAACACTGCACCCTGAAATTCCTTGCCAGGATCAACTTATAACAGATTTGGCCAGTGCAGAGGACCCCTTCGATAAATCCTTTCAAATGCAGAAGCAACTTCAGTGGCCGATTTTGTTTTTAACGGTTCTGCTTCTTTGTATCGACTTGCAATATCAACTATGGTTAATGCGTATTTGTAACCACCATCATGTGGCAGAAATAATATATCAGCCTGATGAACTTCATTAGGGACAGTCACATCAAAATGCGAGTAATTAATTTGTTTAGGCGGTGGTAGATAAATCTGCCATAGTGCCTGTTTGGATAAACAATGAGCCGCAGTGGGTTTTTTCACTTTTGCAGCGCTAGCGAGTTTATTGATTGCTGCCTTGCCTCTCGAGTATCCTTTCGGAGAATAATAAATAGATTCCATGTTGTTATTAATTACCAGCACCTAACATCAATTTACTTTTCCTTGCCGATTTTATCAAAAAGGAAGCCAATTTTTCTTTGAAGGATTTATCAGGAATAGCGTTTAACGCATGAATTAATTTCACATCTGCTAGATGTCTATGCTGCAAATTGCTGCTTTTATAAGAAACATCATGAAGGTGACAGGCCTTATCAATAGCATTTATCGGATACTTGCCGGGTCGGGGCTGATTTTGATCATCAAGTCTGATATCTAATCGTGTTCCGGGGCCACAGTAGCTATATCCTGGAAGGTGCTTTTCTCTGGGGTATTTTGCCCATGGGGTTCCAGGGAGTTTTGCCAATTTGGCTGCGATATCACCCCCTCGTTTTTTTTTAAATCCTTGGAAACAAATCTAAATTTCTTTGTACTACATTGTACGCATTTACCAGAAAGCGCTGACCGGTTATTTTTAGTTGTAATCGTCGTCAAGTCATCTGTGCCAGTACGTTTTTTACACTTCACACAATATAGATCCATAGTTTATATATAACGGCATGAATATAATTGATTATTCAGCTACCCGACAACGGGAACCTATTAAACACCATGAAATGTTGCCGAATTCAATTAGAATGATTATAATCGGACCATCTGGAAGCAGAAAGACACAACTGCTACTTAATTTAATAACGAGATGGATGAAATGGAACAAATTGTATTTAATAGCCCCGAGTGTAGACGATCAGCGATGCTATGAAGTGCTAAAGGATTTTAACGAGAAAGCAAAAGAATTTCAAATCGATGATGATATTATTGAGTTTATAACCGATACAGAGGAAGCACCGAGGATTGATGCTATTGATGGAAGTATTAACAATTTAGTTGTCTATGACGATATCATGTTAGATAATCAAAAGAATATTTTCCCGAGGCAGACATAAAAGCACTGATGTGATATGTCACTCAACGATACACACAAATACCAAAAGTGATCAGAGATAACTGCAATGTATTGTGTGTATTTAACGGCGTTGATACTCATACGCTACGAAATATTCATCAGACCTGGTGCAGTGGTGATATGGATCATAATCGATTTAGAAATTTCTTTAGTCATGCTCAGTCAAGACCACACGGATTTGTGACGATAAATTTAGCAGACCCGAGGACACGATATCATATCGGACTTGATAAAATATTCGGTTGAAGAGTTTTTACTCATTTTTGAAACCCCTGCAAGATCATGTTTTCAGACAAAAATGACTAAGTCTCTGTTTGGCAAATGGAGACTTTCTTTTTTTATTTTTTGCCTGTTTTCATTCATTTTTCATTAATTTTTGCCTGTTTCAGTCATTTTTGATTTTCAGTCATTTTTTTGCCTGTTTTCATTGATTTTGTTTGATTTTTTAAGTGCCAATCTGAGAAGTCTATTTTGTTTGAAATCCATGTTCAATTTTTTTTTTTTTTTGTGCCTGTTTCATTGATTTTTCATTAATTTTTTGCCTGTTTCATTGATTTTCAGTCATTTTTTGCCTGTTTCATTGATTTTCAGTCATTTTTTTGCCTGATTTCATTGATTTTCAGTCATTTTTTGTTTGATTTCTAAGTGTCAATCCGAAATGCAAAATTTTGTTTGAAACATGTCCGATTCACCCCCTCTGCTGCTTAAATTGATTCACCTAGTATGTATACCAGAATAACTGGGTGGGCAGACTGGGCTCATTAGCTTTGGCAGGCAGCCAGTCTAAGAGAAGGGAAACTCCGACTCCAAACCTAGGCAGATGAAGCTCGTTAGCCCTGTCAAGGCAATTTTCTAGGAGAAGGAAACTCTGATTCAAAAGCCACAAAGTCCCATCGATGGATAATGGCTCCACTGCCCTGTGGATATCTTCGGGAGAAGGAAAGGTTATGGGAGTAAACCCAGACAGAAAATCAGGAGTGGAGCCCCCAAGGCGGCTGGGTGTCAACTACGACTTCCTTCTGGCAGCTTCTGCATCCAAACTGGTGCCAAATGTCATGCTCAGCATTCCTTTGGACCGCATCAGCAAGGACAAGTGGGGGATCTTGTTTTCCTGGGCAGCCCAGGATCTCCATATTCCATGCACAGGCTTGTGCCCTGGACAGGTCACTCCAGTCTCGCTACTGAGTGAGGAAACAACACAGAAGCTGATAGTTTATGAATTATAAGTCCCACCCAATTTTGGCATTGGGAAGAGGCACCATGGATCAGCTTTGATGGTGGGAGGGATCATAGTGTCCCACTGGCCAACTACTGCCCGCCTAAAGACAGGCAGCCCCCGGTCAATAAGGTGCTGACCCATCTCTGATGACTTCAGAGATGTGGACGACACTAGGAAAACAGCCACCATTGATCGAGAACTCACCAGGCTAAATATCAGCATAGCTGCCCTCCAGGAAACCAGGCTCACCTCTAGTGGCTCCCTCAGAGTGGAAAACTACACCTTCTTCTGGAAGGGTCAAGAACCTGAGGAGCCCCATCAGCATGGAGTGGGCTTCACCATCAAAAACAATCTTCTGGCCTTGGTTGAACCTCCCACAGGGGGCACTGATCGTCTCTTGTCAATTTGCCTCACTACTGCTGCAGGTCCTGTCAACATCATCAGTGTCTACGTTCCCACCCTCATGTCTTCAGAAGACACAAAGGATCAGTTCTATGGGCAGCTGGACAAACAGATCAAAGGATGCCCCAAACACAAACCATTATTCCTCCTCTGCGACTTATTTGGCAGAGTAGGTGAGGATCACAAATAATGGCATACCTGCCTCAAATATAATGGTACTGGAAAGACCAATGCAAACGGTCAGAGACTGCTGGAGCTGTGCACCTACCATGGCATGTGCATCACAAACACCTTTATCAAGTGTAAGCCATAACACAAAGTGTCATGGAAAAACCAGATCCCATCACTGGCACCAACTCAACTTAGTCATCACCAGGTGCTCTGCCATTAACAGCATCCTCTCCACTAGAACCTACCACAGTGCAGACTGCAACTCCGACCACGCCCTCGTGAGCAGCAGGATGCGACTACAGCCACACACACTACACCACTCAAAACCAAACGGACGCCCCCACATAAACACTGCACAGATGTCAATATCCTCAAAGGTGCAGGAGTATGTGTCTGCCCTGGACAAGACTCTCCAGGACCTGCCCCAGAGCACGATGCCACAACCAAATGGAATGCCATGAAGGTTGCCATCTACAGAACAGTCATGTCCACATTTAGCAAAAAGGAACGACCCAGTCAGGACTGGTTCAACGCACACCTATCAAGGATGGAACCACTAATCAAGGAGAAGCGAAAAGCCTTTATAGCCTACAAAAAATGTGCCAATGAACAGATGGTTACTGCTCTTAAAAGTGCCTGGCAACAACTGTGTGAAGGAATCCAGTGCAGTGCCGAGTCCAGAAACATCCAAGGTATGTACAGTGGCATCAAGAGGGCTCTAGGCCCTACAGTGAAAGGGGCCAATCCCCTGAAATCTCTGATGGGAGAGAAGATCACAGACCGTGGGCAACAGATGGCCAGATTGGTGGAGCACTACTGAGACTATACTCCCAAGAAATGTCAGTCACCGATGCAGCCCTCAGCAGCATAAAGAATCTGCCCACCTTGGAGGAGCTCGACAAAGTGCCAACTTTAGAAGAGCTCAGCAAAGTAAATGACTCCCTCCCAAATAACAAAGCACCTGGTAGTGACCGCATCCCGCCAGAAGCTATCAAATGTGGGAAACCAACACTGCTTCAACCACTGCATGAGATACTTTGCCTCTGCTGGGAGGAGAGAGCAGTCCCCCAAGACATTAATTGTGACCCTTTACAAAACAAGGGCGACCGCAGTGACTGTAATAATTAGAGGGATCTCGCTTCTGAGTATCGTTGGTAAATTGTATGCCTTTGACTTAGTCAGCAGGAAGGGCCATTTGAACTTCTCAGTGAAATCGGTTGCCCCACCTCCCCCCAAAACAACGCAGCATGATAATCTCTTTCCATGCAGATATGAAGGGAACAGTCCTGTATAATGGATCTTCCTCAACCTCCTTCCCAGTTAACAGTGGCGTGAAGCAGGACTGCGTGCTGGCACCAACCCTATTCAGGATCTTCTTCTCCTTGTTTCTGTAATACGGCTTTAATTCGTCCACTGATGGCATATATCTACACACCAGGTCTGATGGGAGGCTGTTCAACCTGGCACCACTGCGCTCGAAGACCAAAGTAAGGGCTGTGGACAAAAAAGACCGTTTTGCTGATACCTGCATGCAGTTTGGGTTCACCATCAGTCTGGAAAAGACAAAGGTCAGCTTGCAAGATACCACCAATGCCCCTTCCATGAACTTCAATGGTATCACCCTGGAAGCAGTCAACAACTTTACCTACCTACTCTCTCGCTTGATAAGGAGATGGACGGAAGGCTTGGAAAGGCAAACACCATCATGTCACAACAAACGAAGAGGGTTTGGGAAAACAATGCGCTGACAGAGCACACCAAGGTCCAAGTTTACTAGGCCTTCATTCTCAGCACCCTTCTATATGGAAGTGAGACCTGGAGTACCTACATGAGTGCCGGCTCAACTCCTTCCATATACAGTGCCTTAAGCACATCCTGAAAATCAGCCGGCAAGACCATGTCCCACACAGCGAGATCCTGCAGCATGCAAATACCCCCAGCATGTTCTCCCTGCTGAGCAAACATCACCTTCGATGGCTGGAACACGTCCGATGCATGGAGGATGGGAGGCTGCCAAAGGACATCCTATATGAACAGCTGGCCATTGGCACGAGAAGAGTTGGCCGCCCCTAACTTCATTTCAAGGATATGTGCAAGAGGGATATGAAGGCATGCAACATCTCACATGATAGCTGGGAAGTGCTGGCTGAGGATCGAGGCACCTAAAGACCGACAGTAAGTAAGGGCATATCAGTCGCTGATATGAGGAGAGGCCAGTTGGCGGCAGAGAAACATGTAAGAAAGAACATTGCAGCAACCACAGTAACTCGGGCTTCCCAGTATGTCTGCACCAACTGCAAAAGGGACTGTCACTCATGCATAGGCCTGCACAGCCAAAATAGACGATGCCAACACCCAAGAGACAGACGACACCCCAAGGACGCTATCCGCATGGTCTGTCAAGACTAAGTCACCAATGATGATGATGATTCCAGAATGATGTTGAAGATATCTTATGGTGTCCCATGCAAAGATAGCTGCTATGATCTGTGTTCTTAAAAGCTAGTAACATAATTGTTAAAATGGCAGGTCAGATCTCTTGGTCATAATGTTATCAATGTTTACTGACTAGAGCAAAATTAAATTTGCTCCAATGAAGATTTTTATAAATTTTTTGTGGAAAATCCAGTAAGCTAGTCATTTATGATGTTACAGAACCAATAATTAGAAAGTCCGAAATATTATAAACAACTACTGATCTGTACATGCAGTACTCCTTTAAATATGAACATTGGTTATATTGATGTCCATTTTAAACATTTTCCACTATGGTAAAACTTATCCATGAAGGACACTCAAGCAACTTTGTCATTTGTTAAGTTATACAGTCAACTCCACTTAACTGCACATCGGTTAACTGCACACTCTGGATAACTGCACGTAGTCACGTCGGTCCCGTTTTTTCCCAATGCTTTTCAATGGGAACAAACTTCGGATAACTGCACTTCGCTTAAATGCACTCTGGATAATAGCACGATAAATTTTTGCCTGTGGCACATTATTCAATACAAGTTTACTTCGGTTAACTGCACAATGTATAGTCATGATCAATCATTGCCAGTCCACTGCTGTAGTGCTTCAAATAAGCTGACAAATAAGCTGGTAAATGCGACTTTGTAAATGATTGACATGTAAAGGATGCCTTAGGTGGTATGGTATATACATGTACATTCGCACCCACTAGAGAGCAATAGTGTGAGAAAAATCATAGTACATGTACAGCATGGGAAACATTGCTCTAAACCGTTCGGATTTGAATGATTTCAACCAACGAATGGATGGTTGGAAAGATGGAAAATGCGCAACGGAATTCAATTTAAATGACAACACGGCAAAAAACATGGCAGACGACATTGGAGCTGAACACTTTTTCTGCGGGAGATGACCCATCAATGTCTGACATTAGTTATCGAATAACTAGCGATCTATAGAATTTCTTGAAATTCGCTATAATTCCTTGATCCATTGGTTGAATCAATGAAGTTGTGTTCAGAGGAAGGAAAACAAGCTTAACATTTAAGTAAAAGTTGAAAGAGTGGATTCTAATCATTGTTTATATTTATTCTTCACATATATTCGTGCCGTGCTGATTTAAAGCTGTACTGTACCGTACTTCGGTTAACTGCACACTCCGGTTAACTGCACAGCCTCGTGATGGGCCCGAGGGTGTGCAGTAAACCAGAGTCGACTGTACTTTATTTTGAGATGAATATAACCTCTACATAGAGGCTAAATATAATCTTTATGTACAATCTAAACACAACGAATGCTGAATGAAGAAAACATCTTTTATACGAGTTTTGCTATCTTAAAAATGTGAATGAAACATGGCCTCAAATGCCTTGGAATTATATTTATCAATCCATTAGATATGCATAATAATATTTTTAATGACCCTGCCGAAATTTCATTCATCTGCACACTTTCATCCTTTTCTGAGTTATGCTTCAGCCACTTGTATTACTTTTCCTAGGTTTTCCTCCCCACACTTATATCTATGACTATGCTTTTCCTCATTATCATCTAATTTCTAATGTTTCTGTGGCAACTACACATCCTGCAACAACTTCTACATCTTTACAACTATCACTTCACAATGCAGTGAATGTTGGCTAACAATGATCTGACAACAAAATCTGTTAACAAAATCTGTTATTCCCTATAATTCTGCATTCATCATTGCATTGGCCAACAAGACTTTTAACAACTTGACAAGTTCTGACACCAACCTGATACTCTGATCATTTTAAGTCATCAGTTTTGAAACTGGTCCATTGGATTAGGGTACCAAATAAGATCAGTGCCTTGTCTTCAGAATCAGCAAATATACTGCATGAAACTATGCATAGCCATTTCCATCAGGCAAACAATTATCCCAGGTACCGAGTAAACAATTATCCCAGGTACTTAGTTAACACAAAAAACAATCTATGATCAATTAACCATGACAAAGAATGCCACTATATTTTTCATTACACTAACACAGGAATACTTATTAACTTATGATCTATTTACAATGGTTGTTGATCTACTGGCAAATTTACTGACCTCAGATTTGCAGATTAACAATAATAAAAAGCCTCAAATGTGGTGATCTTTCATGATGGAGACAAATAATACAGACAAGGTAGCTGTATAAAGTAGAAAGGCATCTCTTGAGAGAGAGATTAGTAATAAGAGGATTACTGTATCATTTTCCATTTGGTTATTGTAGATTATATGCTTGAGGGAAATCTAAACATTGTTACAATAATTAAAAGAACAACAACTTATAGGTTATTCATATTTAGAACATAGATTATAAGCTTGAGAAAAATCTCAACATTGTTACAGTAATTAAAAGAACAACAACTTACAAGTTATAAATAAAAGAACAACTTACAGGCAAACCTGAGAGATCTGAATATTTCATGGCTGGTTTGAAAGATGGTGGTCCATCAATGCTTCCATCTGCAGCATTAAAATAAAGAATATTCATAAATATACAGTAAACGTATGATCTAAAATTTCCCAATGAAACTCCAATATGTTTAACAAACTTAAAAATGTAAATAATGGAGGTCTATATTTAAAGTGGTACTGAATCTTCCATATATGAAAACACCATTTATATTGCTCTTATAAAACTATATTGCATAGTTTGTGAAGTAATGCACTAATACCAAGACTTTCACAAAAGATATTACCAACCTCTGACATGTATGAAGAAGTGACGAAAATGGTAGAATGAAGACAACGAAAATGCTAGAATGAAGACTTCACTATGGGTATGGTAGAGATTAAATGCTAGAATGAAGACTTCACTAAGGTAGAGATATGCTAGAATGATGACTTCACTAAGTTAGAGATTAAATGCTAAAATGATGACTTCACTAAGGTAGAGATTAAATGCTACAATGAAAACTTCACTAAGGTAAAGATTAAACACTAGAATGAAGACCTCACTATGGGTATGGTAGAGATTAAAAGCTAGAATGAAGACTTCACTAAGGTAGAGATATGCTAGAATGAAGACTTCACTATGGGTATGGTAGAGAATGAAGACTTCAATAAGGTAGAGATTAAATGCAAGAATGAAGACTTCACTAAGGTAGAGACTAAACGAAAAAATGATGACTTCACTAAGGTAGCGATTAAATGCTAGAATGATGACTTCACTAAGGTAGAGATACGATAGAATGATGACTTCACTAAGGTAGAGATTAAATGCTAGAATGAAGACTTCACTATGGGTATGGTAGAGAATGAAGACTTCACTAAGGTAGAGATTAAATGCAAGAATGAAGACTTCACTAAGGTAGAGACTAAACGAAAAAATGATGACTTCACTAAGGTAGCGATTAAATGCTAGAATGATGACTTCACTAAGGTAGAGATACGCTAGAATGATGACTTCACTAAGGTAGAGATTAAATGCTAGAATGAAGACTTCACTATGGGTATGGTAGAGAATGAAGACTTCACTAAGGTAGAGATTAAATGCAAGAATGAAGACTTCACTAAGGTAGAGACTAAACGAAAAAATGATGACTTCACTAAGGTAGCGATTAAATGCTAGAATGATGACTTCACTAAGGTAGAGATACGCTAGAATGATGACTTCACTAAGGTAGAGATTAAATGCTAGAATGAAGACTTCACTATGGGTATGGTAGAGATTAAAAGCTAGAATGATGACTTCACTAAGGTAGAGATTAAATGCTAGTTTAAAGACATCACTAAGTTAGAGATTAAATGCTAGAATGAAGACTTCACTATGATAGAGATTAAACACTAGAATGAAGACTTCACTATGGGTATGGTAGAGATTAAAAGCTAGAATTATGAAACAAAATAACAACAAAAAAGAACAACCAAAGCCTTGTTCATTTAGTAAGAAGTAACAATTCAATCAAGACATGGTGAAATGACCATTCATTCAAAAATCTATGGTAATGGATGGATGATTCATTCTGGAATGACATTACCTATAATAAAACACTTGTAGCAATGTCACGTAAAAAAACAGTCAATTACTTTAGTGAATCCAACCCTTCAATTATTTTAAAGGCAAAATTAAGAAACTTGTTGGAAGTCAATTTTGCCAGAGAAGCCAGTTTCTACTTTCTAATTTACAAATATTGTTCTTCAAAACCAGGACAAATTTAATTACTGAAGATTCTTGTCATATCTGACCTTTAAGAGCAAATTTTACAATACTTTTTCAAATGTTCATTAAAACTAGTATTAAGGATTTGTATATATACTTTTCATATAACCGAATTTTTCTTTGCTTTTTGTGAACACTAAATGTTGGCTTCATGAATCCCAATATCCAGGACTTCTCTGCAAATATTTTAATGGCATCAATAATAGTATATGCAATTCAGCGTCAGCTTAAGTAGACAGAATTAGGTTCATCTGAAGCTGTCTTGCAAACAAACAGGCCAGGGCTATTCCATTTAAACATACCCCTAGGTGGGGGAAGGCGCATTCAAAAATGGGTGACCACCCATAGAAGTGATTTTTTTCTACTACCACCAGTCATAGCAGTGAATTTTGGACACCCATGCCCATGCATAGAAGCAATTTTTAAAATTCATTACCGTGCATACAAATTACTTTAATAGAAGTGCATTATATGTTGATTAATTTTTATTATTTATAACTTGAATAGAAGTATTAAACTTCATAGTCAGAAATAAAATATAATAGCTATAATTAATATTTATAATTAAAGATAATATGATAAATAAAAATTATTTTGTGAAGAGTAATCATAAAAAAGTGAGTTGTTCATTTTTGATCAACCGGGTATTTATGGTTTTCAAGTTTAAGGATGAAACATTGCCATGACAGATTAAAAACCCAATATTTACATGGTTTAAGATCAATCTGTTTATAATCACCTAAATAATAGCACCCAGAAATTATACAGTCGACTCCACTTAACTGCACATCGGTTAACTGAACACTCCGGATAACTGCACGTAATCACGCCGGTCCCATTTTTTCCAATGCTTAAAAATGTAATGTACTGTACTCCGGTTAACTGCACGGTCTTGTGACGGGAACGAGGGTGTGCAGTTAACCAGAGTCGACTGTATATGAAATTTTATAGCAGGGCTATACATGTAAGTTTAAAATATTATTTTCAAGTTAGACAAAATAATATGTATTTTATATGAATGGATTAAAGAAATATTAAAACCACAAGATGCCTGAATAACTTTTATTTTCTATAAACATGGAAAATGTTCCCCAACAGATTGCAAACATGCAGCATAATTGTCTTATATAAAGATGACACATCTCATATCATACCTTTACCACACAGTATCATTAGATACTCTGCCAACCCATTTGAAGTTTTTACATGTTTATATATTCAAACAAACATCACAAAACAAAAACATTACCATACGATATATATATATATATATATATATATATATATATATATATATATAAGAATACAAATCATATGGCATATAACAGTCCTTTCAAATGCACTGGATCCAGCAAGGGATCACGTGTATCAGGGATTGAATAAGATAAATGAAATAAACTGACAAGCAACAGTGCAAAAACTAGTATCACTCTAGCCTGAGCGCTTTCGACTCTCAATGAGTCTTTATCAAAGGCAAATACAGAACATAGACAAGACAGACTGTTAAAATACAAAAACCGTGTTTACAGAACTTAACATGCCTGTTTCTACAGGAATTAAGCCTTGAAATTTATTATGTTACAACTAGTCGCGGATGCTGTAAAATGTGAAATCGATGAGCAAAAGCGACACATATGTTTTTGTATGTAAATTTATGAACGCGCAAATTATATCCCCCATATTTTATATTAGTAGTTAGAGGCTATTAAGCAAATTTAGAGAATTATTTAAAAGAAAATGTGTCAGCTGGAAAAGATAATTAAATTTGTGCATGGCTGTCTTTTTCTAGTCTTCTTGGTTTAAACCGCTTGGTTTTAATGTTCGAAGGCGTCGTATCCAGTAAGATTCCTTTTCTTTCCTGGTTTCGGAACTCCAGTTGTGGTTGTGAGCAATTGCAATAAGTGTTATATCACTGAAGGTGTGGCCAGGGGACGAGAAGTGTTCTGCGACCAGACTTCTGTATAGCTTCTTTGTTATCCAATCAGATCTATGAAGGTTGATCCTTTTGTGTAGCCTCTCAGTTTCTCCGACATACTGCAGGCTACAGATCTTACATGTGATGAGATAAATTACATTCTCTGTTTTGCACGTTTTGTTTGGACCATGTATGTTTAGTTTTTCTCTCGTCACTGTGCTAGAAAAAGTCCTGGTTTCTATCATGTGTTGACAGGTTTTGCACCTTTTACCAGTCTGTCTTGTCTATGTTCTGTATTTGCCTTTGATAAAGACTCATTGAGAGTCGAAAGCGCTCAGGCTAGAGTGATACTAGTTTTTGCACTGTTGCTTGTCAGTTTATTTCATTTATATATATATATATATATATATATATATATATATATATATATATATATATACATACGGTTGTTATCTTTCCCAGGCATTATTGTTGTATCTTGTTTTAATTAGTCAAACATTACACCCTGTACAATTCTGCAATTTTTAACCACACAAAACTCATTGGATCAGCAGATGCATGTAGTTCAGAAACCAAAACCAATTCCACAAAACAGTTTTCTCATGACAAAGAGTAATATTTTGAAATATGGTAGTTTTTCACAAGGTTGACATTTGTAGAATGATATAAACCATTATTTACACAGTGATTTGTGAATAATTTGTCCAATTCTCAATAATTTATTATTTCATATCTAAACTTTGCTGTCTTCAAATAAGTGAGAACGCAGAGATATCATTGCTTTAGAGGAAATATTTCAAAACTTGTGACTTTTATATGAATGTTTACCTTAGCTGGCTGGAATTGGTATTTTATTGTACAACTCACAGCAGATTCAAGTAACAGTGCATTATTTATGGTGAGTACCAAACTGTATTTGACCAGCCAATGGCAAACCTACAGTGAGTAATAAGATAAGAACAACATGCTGGGAACCAGTCCATTTCCGGCTTACATAGACAATGTTCAAAATACTAGTGTAAATGTGGGGGTTTTTTTTGCAGCTGTATCAATAAATTCTCTTGTCAATCCTTTATTTAACCGTTACCTGCTGTAAATGAGTACAATGACTTCTGCCACCAGTGTAAACCTGGATCAGTCGGCAGCTCAGTCAATAAATTCTCCAAAATGCCACTGAGCCATTAACAATTTAACAGATTAATCGAATTTCAAAGAAAAAACTGCTCATTGCTAAAATACCATAGGGTAAAGGATAAGGGTTAATATTTGGAAACGCTCAATGAAGATTTTTCCAAACTAACACTATCTTGAGCTTTCTTTGTAGTTTTGCTTTTAGTTAAATTCTGAATAAAATGTTTATTCCATGTTGATCAGAGTGAATTTCATAACATATCCACACAAAAATCTATCAACTATGAGTTCAAACGGTGAGATAAAATGGTCATGCCAGCATGCTTAATAAGAACCAAGTATACAATGATTCTTAAAAAATCCCTCAACATGTACGTTATTGTAGAAACTTGTCTGATTGGACAACAAATTAAAAATATATCTGTTGAGCAAAAATCAATCTCTTCAGTCTCGTTTACCTTTTCATCACCAAGAACTATATAATGATGTCCCTCCGATTCTGTCTCATGTCAAGATGAAAGATTTGGCAAAGAAAACAGAATAAATAAAAACATAAATACTATATATATATATATATATATATATATATATATATATATATATATATATATATATATATATATATATATATATATATATATATTTCATTCACTTAAGACCAGCTGAAACATTTTACATTCAACCCATTTCCATGGTGACAAGTCCATGTTTTTTTTAAAGTAATACAACAAATGAGAAAATGAGATTATTCATAAAGTAACTCAACAAATTTGGGCATAGTAACACCTTGGGGCATGAGGAATCTAATTTTATATCTCTCCCATTTCAATATGAAAGATTGGGCAAAGAAAACTGCATATACAGAAACAGCAATATTTCATTTATATCCACTAGCTACGATGTCATAGCCTCAACTTGATTTGTTGCGGTCTAGGTATGAGTAAGGGTACTAATATTAGTACTATTATATCCACATGATGTATTTTCATTCTGTACTAATGGACAGAAATTGTAAATATGTTCAAGTCGAGGCTTTTAATAAAGTGACTAAACAAGTGAAGAAAAAAAAAGAGTCGGTAGACAGTACCCATCAACGGAAAAATGATCATCAGTCGTAAATATTAATAAACCCATTTGTGAAAAATGTACACAAGCCCAACTTCCGTAAGTCACTTAATGCAATTATTCGGATCACATCGCCAATATTCCGTAATTCAACGAAGAGTAAAATACTACAAGGGAGGACACTGCTCTACCTTCTCACGCAAACTATTGAAGAATCAATGCTGATACTTTAAGCTAAACTGCGCGTAGCGTAATAAATTTGGTATCTATGTTTCGCTGAGGCATTCGACTTCATACTCGTACTAAAACTTTTACATAGTGTATTTCACCACGCTATCGCTCGACATAAACATGATGGCGCCCATTTAATATGCTAGTGCCATGCAAAAAATGGAATACTGTCCCTGTTATAGTAAACTGAAAATCAGTTTCTACCTAGGTTCAGTACCTCATTTTCATTCAACCAATGAGAAGACAGCATTCTATTCTGTGTGGTGCAGTTGCATATTAAGTAGGTGTATTATTGCAATGTCGAGTATCATTGCAATTTCAAGCTATAGTGTGGGAAAAATGGCCTGGCATTCCATAAATGTATAACAGTACGTCAAAGTTTTAGTATGCATACAAAGTCGAATGCCTGAGCAAAACATTGGTACCAAAATTATTGTTACGTGCAGTTTAGCTTAAAAGGTCGTGAGAAAGTGCGCAATCCAGTGTATTTCAAGGTCGTATTTTTTTGGAAGCACGTACTTGTCATACAAATAGTTCCGAAGACTTCTGGATATCCACGTTCCCATTGTTTCCGGATTTCCGTTACAATCCATAGGAAATTGTCGATTAGCTTTTCTTTTCCTAAAATCCCGCGAATTACGACGTGTAATCTGCAATGTCGGCGGGGGGGGGGGGGGGGGGGGGGGGGGGGGGGGGCAGAAGAGACAACAAACAAAATGGTGACCATGCATGGAAGTTTTTTTTTTATTTGTATGCCCTCCGTGGGATAGTGGTAGGTTTAAATGGAATAGCCCTCAGGTATGTTAAAAAAGGCCTAAGACATGAAAAAATCTGCCCACTGAGTATATACTTTTAAGCTAATTTTTCATTTTTAAAACAAAATTCTATTTATATTACCATATAATAATATATTTCAAACAAATGTCATCAACTTTTCTTTCCTGTGAAGTTACAACCTGTCCTAAACTACAACAACAAAAAATGCACACTACAATTTTTTCCAAGCATGAGTATCTTTAATGCATCAGTTATCTCCCATTTCATTCTCAGTTAAACGATTCTTACTGATATTCAAATATACAGACATGTAACATCCTCTGGTTTCCATGGTAATGCTCTCTCAGCTGCTATGATCTGCTTCAAGTTTTTCCAAACTCTAGTTCTCTTGTTTCCTGAGGTTCCTTTGTTAGAATGCTGAATGAAAAAAAAAGATAATGGGATTGGAGTCATTCAAATCCAAGTCACACTGGTCTCCTCAAGTGAACTGCTATTTCATGTAAATGATAGCTGCAAGGAAAATTTCAGTAATAAATTCCAATTACATGTACTTATGAAGTTATGGTGAACTGAAGTGGAGAGGGGTAGCATGGTGTTACACTAACAAATTTTTTGCTTTACATGGTCTATCAAATGCAAGTAACTTTTTAATTATACAGATATGAAGCAGAAATGTACAAGACTACAAAATATGTATCTTGATTATATAAACAAGTATGTTAGGTAATTTATTACAGGTATTTTTCTCAAAGACCAAAAAAAAAAAAAAATTTAAGTATGAAAAAACAAAAAAATACGTCAAGAGTTTAATTATCAATCTCATATTCGTCTAAACAGTGCGAAAAAGAACGTGTAGAAAATGTATTATCAAATTTCTTCTAGTTTTGTGCCAAAATAAACATCTGAAATACGAACCAATTGCTGGGCCTACTGAGAACTTTGATCTTTGTTTATTGTTGAAAAATTACAGCTCATAAGTGTCAATATTATAATTACTGATTCCTGAGTAATGAAGCCATCGTGTCTACTTTGTGTTTGTCTTGAATGCATTCTGAATACAATCGTTGCTCTAATCATCTCCGATATATTTTCTCTTAATTTCATACACAACCAAGCAATAGCCAATGCTGGGGTTGATAAAAGATTCTCACCAGAATGTATAAATCTATCAATTTAAGTACATTGTTTATCATCAAAGTGAACTGCTGAGCTAAACAGTGACATAATTCAAAATTTAAAATACAGCCAGTTCGCCTGCTGTATTAGAGTACATCAAAAGAACATGACGCAATAGCTGGGCGGCAAGTTCAAAGGACTTTGACTAGCAGCTTGGGTGGGAAAATGCTGAAATTTACAATGACTGAATTCAGAGACAGAAAGATCCTGAGATGTACATGTAGTTATTATAAGAATACACTTTAGCTTCCATTATTTAATCTACGGACATGTACTATTTCATCATTCATTACGTACACCCGTTACGTAATTTTTGTTTTTTTCTTTTCATTGAATTCAGTCACATAATGATCTGTGACAAAATTATTGAATATTTTACATCCTTGTGTGGATATTTTCGATGGAAATATTTGCATTATGGATTCAGTGTATGTTACAAGATTCGCTGGTGAGTACACGGTGTTGATACTCTTTTCATGTAATAGATTATACATGTATATATAAATTAGACACGTGTATGTACCAATGCATGGTTCTCTGAATAAAGTAATATATTAAATCTGCAATTTCTGTTACCACAGCAAATGTTTTTCTCATTTAATATATATTGATCAAAAATGGTAATTGTGCCATGCATTTTCGCACCCGTCTTTATGTACACCCCCCCCCCCCATTAAATCCAAAAATGTGTTGGTATTGTACATGGTTGCTTATAACACGGTTCGGTTCATAGCCCGGTCGGATTCTATGGCTCCCAACTACCGTGTTATAGCGGGATGCCACTGTAAAAACTATGCCAACCCAACTTGCTTCAACTGGCCATAATTTTATAATTAATTCATATATTTTACTGTATTAAAGAAATTGGTGAAATTACATATTTAAAGGGAAAAAGAAATGCCCCAACTGTACAATAATATAAGTGAGTTTTGAGTATGTATGTATGGACGGATGGATGGATGCGTGTGTGTCTGACTCTGTCTGTCTTTTTGCACTTAACGGTCAGATATGACAAGAATCTTCAGTAATTAAATTTGTCCTGTTTTTGAAGAACAATATTTGTAAATTAAAAACCGGCTTCTATGGCAAAACTGACTTCCAACAAGTTCCTTACATTATGTGTGTGTGTGTGTGTGTGTGTGTGTGTGTGTGTGTGTGTGTGTGTGTGTGTAAATATGTATGTAAATATGTATGTAAATATGTATTTATGTATAGTTTCATGGGCAGTGGCAGATGCTCTATCTGCTCAGGAAATGGACGAACCCGCCCATACACGAGTCTCCTGCTGCTTTGCAGGTTGGCTTTGGTTAGCCAAAGGCAATGGGAGGAAACCCTAAAAAAATATCTGGAGGCAGTTGGACGATGTACTACATCCCCTTCTGGCAACTCCCTGGTCTGAAGAGAGATAGGCTCTGCCAGACGACTTTTGCCCAAGACACACTGATAATGCTGGACAAATCTGAAGTAATCATACCGGATCGGTCATCACCCAGGTCAACAAGGACCGCGCCTGCCGTTGTCCACCAGGACGGAGGTGAGAAGTGTGCTACTGGTATTTCGCATAAAATCAGAATGAGAGACAACACTGCCATCGCCACCTGGAACAAAAGAACTCTGGCGCAAACTGGAAGACTCCAAGAATTTGCACGAGATGGAACACTACACAAGGCACATACTGGGACTCTGTGAACTAAGATGGAAAGCCATAGGAGAACACCAAACTGAAGATGGGCATATTTTATACTATAGTGGAGAGTTGGAAAAGTCCATAAATGGAGGAGGCTTTCTTGTAAACAAAGCGATCAAGGGATCTGTGCTTGAATATCATCCCACATCTAGCAGAATCATCTCCATTCATCTGAAAGCATCCCCCTTTAACATCACAATTATCCAAATCTATGCTCCAACTACTGATCATGATGATGAAGAAATAGGAGTTCTACAACAAACTCCAGGGTATAATAAAGATGGCAAGTAAAAAAGACATCCTCCTTATCCAAGGAGCCTGGAATGCCAAAGTTGGCAAAGATGCCCTAAAAAACTGGGATGAACATTGTAGATCTTCTTGCAATGAGCTTACCAATGAAAGAGGGAGATGGCTGCTCGAGTTTGCAAGCTACAACAACTTGGTACTAGCCAACACCCTGGGCCAACATAAAGCTTCACAATGCTGGACATGGCACGCACCAAATGGAACCCATCATAACCAGATTGACTACATACTGGTTCAAAACCGGTTCTGATCTGGTATCAACAGAGCAAAAACAAGAACGTTCCCAGGTGCTGATGTTGGGAGTGATCACGACCTCGTCATTATGAACTTCCAAGTGAGGTTGAAGAAAATTAACAAGCCAAAGAAAATCAGGCTCAAATTCAACCTTGAACAACTGAAGGACCATAATACCTGCAAGTCATTCCAAGCCACAATTGGAGGAAAATTTGCCCCACTCCTTGTGATGGATGTTGATGTTAAAGTGATGACAGACACTTTCAACACATTCATGACAACAGTTGCCAAGGGCATCATTGGCCTTCATTGCCCAAAGAAACAAACCTGGGTTACAGAAAAGATTCTGAATCTCTGTGATGCCCAAAGAGACCTCAAAAACACCAGACACACAACAGGGGCAGTGAAATATCGAGAAATAAACAAGAATATCAGAAAAAACTTGAAGAAAGCTAAAGAAGATTGGATTGCACAAAAGTGCACAGAAATACGAGAGCAGTCTGATAAAGAATAACAGCAAAAAGGCATTCAAAATTGTGAAAGACCTCACCAGACAGAAGCAACCAAGAGTCAGTACCATTCAAGATGCCTCACAGAAGCAAGTGACATTGCAGAAAGATGGACTGAGTATTGTAAAGAACTCTACAACCATCCGTCCACAGGAGACCCAGAGGTGCTTGAAGTTCCAAACTCCACAAATGATGATGATTTTCCCATTCTCAAAGAAGAGCTGGAGCTGGCAGTTTGAGCACTGAAGAATGGAAAGGCAGCTGGATTAGAGAACATCCCAGCTGAACTTAATCAAGAATGGTGGGGAATCAGTGATAGAGCTACTAACAAAAATCTGCAACAAGATCTGGCAGACAGGTGAATGGCCAACACAGTGGACCCAGTCACTGATTATAACACTCCCCCAAAAAGGCAATCTCCAGCTGTGCCAAAATTACAGAACTATCAGTTTGATCAGCCATGCTAGTAAGGTGATGCTGAAGATCATCTTGAACAGACTGAACCCACAAGCAGAAGAAATAATTGCTGAAGAACAGGCAGGGTTCCGGAGTGGAAGAAGCACAACAGAACAAATATTCAATCTTAGGGTTCTGTGTGAAAAGTACTCACAACATCAACAAGACATCTATCATGTGTTCATAGATTTCAAAAAGGCTTTTGACAGTGTGGCATGAGGCATTGTGGGCCACAATGAAGTACAACATAGGTCAAAAGTTGACCAACACCATCAAGCAGCTGTACGCCAAGGCCACCAGTGCAGTAATTGCTCAAGGTTCTGTGGGAAACTGGTTTAAGACTACAGTTGTAGTATGGCAAGGCTGTCTCCGGTCAGCCACACTTTTCAACATCTACTTAGAGCGCACCATGAGCGAAGCCCTGGAAAACCACTGTGGAACAGTCAGCATTGAAGGACGTAACATCACCCACCTCCACTTTGCAGATGACATTGATGCGCTGGCAGACAGAGAAGATGAGTTTGCCAACTTAGTGAAGAACCTGGATGAAACATCTTCCAGATTTGACATGGAGATAAGTGCCGAGAAGACAAAGCTGATGACAAATATTGGCAAATAAATCTCAACCAAGATTCAAGTCAGAAGACAGGAACTGGAAACAGTGGGCCAATTCAAATATCTTGGTTCCATAATCATGGAAGAGGGATCAAGAGCAGAAATATTGTCACAAGCAGCACAAACAACGGCAGCTATGTCAAAGCTAAGACCCATCTGGAGAAACAAGAATATGTCTGAAAACTAAAGTCAGACTATTGAGAGCACTAGTCATCTCAGCGTTTCTGTATTCATGTGAGGTCTGGATCCTGACAGCAGAATTACAACGAAGAATCCAGGCACTTGAAATGAGATGCTACAGAACCATCCTTGACATCTCTTTCATGGACCGACCACATCACAAATGAAGAAGTGCGCAACACCATCAGGCACAAAGTAGGCCATTATGAAGACCTCCTCACCACTGTCAAAAAGAGAAAGCTGAAATTGTTTGGCCATGTCACTAGAGCCAACAGTCTATCAACAACAGCACTGCAGGGTAGTGTCCAAGATGGTAGAAGGAGAGGTAGACAGAGAAAAAAGTGGAGAGACAACATCACAGAATGGACCAGGAAATGTTTTTTTTTGCAGAGACACAGGCATTGGCATGTGATTGAGACAAGTAGAGGGAACTGGTCAGATGTTCAGCAGTACCGTGCCGCAATGACCAAACTAGGTCAAGAGACTGATGATGGTAGTTTCATAGTACATCAGCACATGGCTACATGGGGCCAGTAAGTTAGACATCCCTTAAAAAGATAAACAAAACTGAAACAGGTCTATTATATGCTCCTGAGTTAGCAGGTTGGTGATAAGACTTATTAAAATGTACACGTGTTTAACACATTAACCCCTAGCGCCGCGTGTACAGGCAGGAGGTAGTATGCTAAAGGTCTATAGTGTCGAGGTCATGCACAACACATTAATTTAAGTTGTTGGTATTATAGAAAGGTAGACAGATTTAGCCCAACAATGATACCAAATAATCTGGACATTTTAGTTACACTACAAAATACAGAGGGAAAAACATAATATTTTGGACCCCTTTTTTCCCACCCAAAATTTGTCTATGGTCGGAATCTGATTTTGTTTCCAGATTTTAGACTTTATGGCCTCAGATCTAAGGCAGACCAGTCTGAAGTGCACACAGACTGGTGAACCTGTCCAAAACATTGGATAAGGTGAGCATTTATAATAAAGAGTCTTCTCCATGTGAAAAGTATGGGTCCATTTGGCAAAAAAAACACAAAGAACTACAACTGTTCACCTTCTGCTCATGCGCGAGCAAACTAACTAATGGAAGACATTTTTTTAAGTACAACTAGGCATTGGGCTACTAGAAAACTTCTTGGAATTTGATGTATTAAGATCTATTCAGAAAAAATCCTCACAATGTGTCTCCAACTCACATTTCATGTGAAAACAGCAAAACAAAATCCAGTTTTAATGCGTTAAAGTGTCCTCTGTAGTAAATGTTATCCTTTATATCCTGCTTTACAAACAGTACTTGAAAAACTTGTATCTCTTTTACTGGCCAAAATTTTTGGCCAACTTTTTAGCTATAATTTAAAGAAACACTGAATTTTATTAAGATCTACAAGTTAAAGAAGCTATCATGGTATGCAAGGTAGAAAATTTGGTTCCATAAATCATGTATACAAAAGGGCAATGGTAACATTGTCATTTGGAACAGTCCTTGGATCCCATTTTGTTTGCATAATATAGCCAAATAATGTGTTAAAAGAGCACTTAACACCAATGAAAACTACACTTTACTTCTTATGATTCAATGGTATTAAACTAAGTAGCAGAAAAGAGTAAAAACCAACAAGTTCTGTAAAATTCAACAAATAATTTTATTTTATTTCCCATGAATACAAAGTGATAATTTAAAATGAACTTACAGTGAATTAAATCCCAAACAGTCCTAGCATGTTCTATCACAAGTCCAAATGTATTTTATTCCAACTGAATTCCAGTGGTATTCCAAATAAATTCATATATTGAATGTGTTGATGTGCCTGTAATCTTGACTGTGCTATTGTGCCAGTGACCTGGAATATTATGACTTAATATTCTTTTGATGTGTCACAATAACAAAATCCAAAAAGTTGTCTGAATTCACTGTAATTCCAAATTAATGTTTAGTCCAGTGGCTTCAAACTCAAACCACAATGAGGGCCACGTGAGGGCATTTGCAATGGCCCAATGACCACATCACCTTTGTTGTCTCTCATAACATCTTGTGATCCCATTCATCTGATTCTCAGAAAAGCCCCATTTGTAACCAATCAGAGATATTCTATCTACCACATAATTATTCAAATAGAGCAAAGACGGGTCCAACCATTGAATGCAGTCAAGAAACTTCGAGCAATGACAGGATTGGTCATTGAATGCAGAAACCGGATTAAAAGCATAGACAGGATGGGAGCCGAATGAGTTAAGTGCAATAATTTTGCAGAAATATGTGCTCCAGCAAGGTATATTCCAATTACCTGGCAAAGTCACTGGTTCATTAAAAGTAGGTCACTGTGACTTTCTTTAGTCTGTAATGAGCACCGTCCACAATGAATGATATATTCAAGTTTCATGATGGCATCTGCAACAATGTCAAGGAAACAGACTACTGTTCACATTCAAGTTGGGACAACATAGTAGTAGACACTCTGCATTCAGTACTCAAGGCTGTGGGTTCAAGTTCCCAGTGACAATGGCAGCACTCCAAAACTGATCTTCATGTGCCAATGGTCTCTGAAAGTCTTTCATAAGCCCCTTTTCAAGTTCCCACCGGAAGCACTACTCCAAAATCAGGCCTACATTATTCCAAAGTCCATGTAAGTCTTGCCCCTCTTTATCTGTGGAACATTGACTGGGAGGCTGTGGGGTCAAGTGTCTTGTGCAGCAAATGAACCACTCCCAAAACAGGATCACTGTGTGTTCAGAGCCTGTCTAAATCCTATATAGGGTGACTCCTCCACTGAATGCTCTTTATCAAGTGGGCTTGTTGAACTTTTGACACACTATAAAAATAACTCCTTTATGCATTTAGATTTTAACATGGGATGTTTAATTTTCTGAAGCACTGAATGACTATGTATTGTTTGTTACCAGGTTTTCATATTTTGAATCTCCAATACAATCTAATACAAGCATGTTGTTTTAACTTTATTCCAACAAGTGCCAAATCCACACACCAGCTGGAATTCTTGAGCACGAGTATCATGGTATACAGTGCATCAATATTTCAAGCTGATGTGAATACATACAGTTGACTCTGGTTAACTGCACACCCTCGGGCCCGTCACAAGACCGTGCAGTTAACCGGAGTATGCAGTTAACCGGAGTACGCTACAGTATATTTTTAAGCATTGGGGAAAAAACGGGACTGGCGTGATTATGTGCAGTTATCCGGAGTGTGCAGTTAACCGATGTGCAGTTAAGTGGAGTCGACTGTACTCAATTTCAATATTACTTAAACTGTGTGCTTCAACAAGGCTTAAACTGGCTCATTCAAACTGGATCTGTCAATAATTGGTACCAGCACCAATAGGAGGTTTAACTTGCGTCAGGCTGCCATTTCAGCCTGAGGGTAGTCATTTACTCTCAGTTAAAGTCTGGCTGATGAAACAATTTTATAAATTGTGGGAAATAAGTCTCACTTGTTTTTGTTTTGTTTTGGTTTATTTAAAAATTCCATTATATTTATTCAATGAAAAATATTTCTACCTAAGTCTGGTAAGATCAACTGTTACAAAGTATAAATATGTTAGTTACCACAAAATTTGGATCTTTGAAGACTGGAATTTTGTCGATGTCAGCCACACTGGAACTATCTATACTATCTTCAACATCCATTGCGGCTTCATTGTCAACACTTGATGGCTGAAGAATAAATAAAAAGTGAGAAAAAAAAGCTCTAAATCTTCATAATCTTCCTATTTTAATACCTTGCCTTTCAAATATCAATATAGAACCTTTGACAGAATACCACCACCAGCCTACCTCCCTATCCCCTGGAATGGACCCTGATTTTTTTAAACAATTTGGTATCTGAGTTCAATCCGAGGCTTAGTCATACCAAAGACTTACAAAAATGGTACAAACAGCTGTCTCGCTTGGCGCTCAGCATTAAGAGGTTAGTGTTAGGGCTGGTCGGCTTGGTGTCGGGATAAAAGTGACTGGATGGGACATCATGCTACATGTCTGCGGCATGATGCCCAAGTGCCAGACATCACTATAAACTGCCTCACTGCAGACATCGTAGCGATATGACTGAAAAATTGTTAAAGCTATTTTAAAAATCCTAATCAAACAGACAAACAAACAAAACCCATTTGGTGTCAGCTGTTCAAGCTAAATATATACTGCTTTAGTCAAATTTAGATATACACTTGAATAATGTCAAATTTAAATTTAACTGAATGTAAATTAAATTACTACAGTTGATCTTTCAACCCCTCTCTGATGCCTAGAATGTGGTGTGCATGTGTTTGAAAATGTGAATCTTCTTGCACACTGCTTTTATAATCGCAAACATAATTGTATATACTTGTGCACAAGTCTGATCCAACTATGAGCTTCATAGTCTCAGATCTATTATCAGATTTGTCAGCAGATGATGGTCTATGCACTTTGTTAGGACTTATCAGTACAACAAAAAACACAGGCCTTGATCTGACTGCACATTATATCATACCAAGTCAAGGTCTATCTTGTTTGCAGTTTGAACCAACCCTCAAACATTCCTGAATGTTGAGTGATCTGCACCTTAGCTGTCATTACAAAATTTCAAGATCAAATTATCAATCACAAAGGACTGACTGAGCAGTAAATTGTGTTAGGGGTCGTCCATTTAGTACGTACGCATGGAGGGGGGTAACCCAAATGCGTATGCTTGCTTGCGTATGGGGGGGGGTCTACTGACAATGTACTTGCACAGCGGCTAGCTTTTGGATCCAAAATTCCTTTTAATGCGTCATTTGATCTGCATTGTCCGTCACTTGCACAATCTGAAATTATCAGGCGCACATGTCCTGTGTGCGGCGTGTATCACTCGTCGCAGGCCAGTGTAAGACGACACCAAAGCGTTCACACTACTGAGTCTACCGACAGTGAGAACTTGAATCAAAACCTGGATGATGACGTCAGCGAGGCTGTGGATTTTGAGACAGTGGCCCAGCATAGTGCAGCTAATGCTGTTGTAATTCAGCCTGAAGTTAAGCTTGTTGTTGAAATTCCTGTTATACGTAACCTGTTTGACTGGGTTCAGTCAGCGTTTGTCTGACCTTTAGCAGACACTGGCGAAATTTTTAAAGGTTTAATAACATTCAACTTATTTCTTTTATATATACAGCAGCTGAGGACTGTCTGTTTTACTCCGTTTCATTAAACATTTGAATATTATTAATCAAGTGGCCTTTCTCCTTTCTGCCTGGATGAAATATTGGAAGTTCTATACGAGTGGGTGGGGTGGGGGTGGGGTCATTCATACGTACGTACGCATACGGGGGGTTGTAAAAAGTATGCATGCGTACAAGGGGGGGAGGGGTCAAGTTTTGTCTGGACGACCCCTTAATGACAATGAATGGGTCAAATCATTACTTGAGCTACACATGATGGAATAAATATTTTTTCTAAGATGTAGTGTATTTTTTGTGTGACATCAAAGAGACATTTGGCCAGGATTACACTGGACTGGATCATACTTCTTGCTTGGCTTCATCAAAACACACCAACATACTATATCACTGATTTTGTCAAATGTGTTTTCTGGAATAGCTCTATAATGACCTTGTACAAAATAGCCAAGTAATGAAATAACATGAATCACTATTTACAGGTATGTGTAATAAAATTCTTAAATGAAATGACACCAGTGTTGATCCCAAGTAAAATGGTCAGTCATCGCCCACCCACCCCAAATATGGGGGCACATACCACCTAACATTTTGGAGGGTCATACGGATTGAGTTAAAGTATCTGAAATTTCGAGAGCCATGCCACGACCACGTTATATCCGAATTCATGTTATAACAGAGCGCATTATAACGGGGTCCCACTGTACGCTTACAATATTCCAGTAAATGTTTTATCAGATGCTCAAAGAACTCATGAAAAAATTATCTGGTTAGCCTGAAATGAACTGGACCATGGAATCTAACATTCTGGATCTTGCTCTCTCATTTAACTTTAGTGTAAACTCATTATCTATCTACCAGCATTTATTATTATAATAAATACCCGTTTCTGCATTACTTTTCTTCACAAAATAAATCATTATTTACATGACAAATTGTATCTTCCTAAATGTAGTCACCTATTTCAACTTTAAAATAAATTAAATCATCCTCACCACATGGTTGACATTAACCTCAAAAATACTTTACACTAACATCCATCAAACACTGTTGCATTGCAATGTGGCCAACTAAAACAAATTTTGAATGTTTCAATGACCAGAGTATTGTTTTAAAATACATATTCATTGCCCTTTTTACAGTTTTATCACCTTTTCAACTCTGGACATTGCTAGAGCCAACAGAGACATAGGTGGACATCCACTAATGAAATGTTTTAAAAATATTGTTCAATTTTTTCAGACAAAAATGCATAACCATGACTGCATCCCATGATCAAGATTTGGAGCATATGGGACAAATAAACTGTTGGAAACCCATGCTTTATTTGAAACACTGTTGCTGTTATAGGGTTTAATGCCATTTTTCAGCACACGATATGCTGTACATCCTGGCTGTAGTGTAAGCCTTAATCTAATTAGCTTTGAAATATCACTTGACAGTAAATGTAATTAGATATCCTACAATGGACTAGAACTTATACACACCAACAGCTGGTTTATGTTATACATTCATTGGGGTTTAAGAGCAATAGCAAATATACTCTCAGGGCAGACTTTACTCCCCTTCCAAGCTGTATTGATGTCTTGTATTGAATAAATTCCACATTACACCTTCTACAGTTATTCTTCAATAACAAAAAATATTACACTGGCCAGTATTAATGGTGGAGGAAGAACCCAGGAAAACCCAGGAAAGAACCACTGACCCATGAGAAACAACTGGCAAGCTTCCTCACATACCCACATTGGCTGAATCTGAGACTTGAATCCAGGCAGATAGAGGTGAGATGGCAGTTATCCGTAAAGAACAGCACATTAGACCACTCAGGGCCCCTGGAACACTGTAAATTATAGCTAAAACAGTCTGTACTACACCCTACACAATCTGTATATTAACTTATACTTACAAGGACCAGCACACAAAGCAACAAACAGAGAGCAGTTTACCACTTCTACAAATGAAAATGACATTATTGTGCCTCTACATATCATTTATGAAAGTGCAAAATAAAAAGCCTGCATGCATCTGTTTGCGAAGATAGTCCTTGCCAACAATTGACCCACATGGATCAAAGCCATAAAAGAAAGGATTGGAGGTGGATGTTCTACCCAAACTTGTACCATCTGGCTAAGGACTGTCACGGGTAGCTGACATCAACTTAATGTTTGGAGAACAAAACAAAAGAACAATAACCTGAAGGAAATCAATAACAAATTTACCTCAGATGAACATTCTGATACAGGTATCTTTTAATTTTATAATATAAAGGTCATGTTGAACTAGTCAATGGAGTAACATGAGGTACATTTGTCACTCGTTATGAATATTTCTTTCCTTCAGGTTTTCAGCAGCACGATTTACCCAAATACTGCCGAAGTATACCCAAATACTGCCCAAATACTGAGCCTTTTTAGTAACTTTTGATGCTATAAAGGTGACTACCTGCATATACAGTTTGTAGCGTTCTGCAAAGGTTGGGGTGGGGTACTTCCAAGGTATTAATTAAAATATTATGAAAGTTCCACCTGGCTCGTGAATTTAAATTTAAATTAAAGACCAAATAGGTATACGGCTCTGAGCCCCCAGTCAGCACTGCCGACGGTTAAAGTATATACATATATATATAACACGAAGATGAAATTCAACAATAACAATTTAATGAAGCCTATAAATTTAAATGTCACACAATCACTCGTCCTTTAAGTGATAGCCTATTTCATCTTATGATTTTCAGTGTGAGTTCGATTTTCCACCTGGCCTTTGGTTGTACTCATCTAGTTATTCTATCCTCCCACTCCTCCTGGTTTCCACCTCTCCCGACTCCTCTCCTCCCTTCACTTTCCTTCCGTTCTTTATCACTACTATTGGGACCACTTTCACTGGTCTGTCCCCAAACTTCCTCTCCAGATTTCCCTCTTTCCTTCTCTTTCTTCCGTCTATAACGGAAACACTGGGACCACTCACTAGTCTGTCCCTCGAAGCTTCCTGTGAAAATCACAAGGCGTTAACATAGGGTTTATCACATCTCACCTCACACTAAATCATCAATTAACCATCAGATAAGGCTATTACCTTTTAGGACACGCATACATACACATCGAAATTCCCACACACTCTTACAGGGAAATAATGGCGTAATAGCACGATATCATACATATATCCATACATCATATCACATTAGTATATCTAACATATATATATATATATATTTAATCTCATTGTACTTACAATATTACGACAGCCAGACGTATGTCTGTACACTACATTTCCACAAGCGTACACAAATATTCAAATATTCATATTATTAATTTCTCACAGTGAAATCATTTCAAAGATACCATTCAATTTCTATAATTACATGGATAATGTGCTATTGTACTATAAAATAACCACATAGCGAATTATAATAGTATTAATTCTTACTACGGCTAGCAAGCAATACGATTCTTTACAAATAGAAACCCATTCTTCAAAATGTACAAACATATCAACATCACAAAATAATTACCCCTACTACGACTTTAGTAATAATACGTATATACCCGATCTATAATTAAATGCAGTCGCAGACAGCAAAGATCGAACAAATAGCTCACTGACCTTTTTAGAAGCTACGCTTAGAATTCTGTTCTAAGATTTTCCCGCCAATTAATGTATGGCCGCCGGAGTTCCAATTCACGGTGCGTTCTGTAACGACTATGGCAACTAACGCTCGATGGCCAGGTTAAAGATATATATTTTAGAATAAATCAGGGTCCCACCCCTATCTCGATTCTGATTGGGTAGCGCTGGGACCCTATCCACTCGACTTATTCAATCTGGCGGTATGTCAGCGTATCAGGCATGCCCACTCCTTCTGGCAGCTTCTTTGATGTACAAAACATCCTTCCAGCCCAAGGTGCTAATTACACATCTGACGGGCCTTGGTCAGTTTCCTCTCTTAACTATGGCAAACTTACGTAAGGGATGGTGTTAGCCTGCGGTCATGTGTAACAATAAATAGTGGCTTGTCCGACTTACTTGATAACACATGGTTCTAATTTAATTTTGGGTCGGGCAACGCCACACAGTTGTAAATGTAAAGTCAAAATAAAATAAAAATGTTATGTGTTATCTTTTATTAAAGGGGCGAAATACATTAAAATAGCAATTTACATACAACTAGCAATAAACGCAGTTACAGCCTTATATAATTTATTTCACAATGCATTAATTAATTATGCATTAATGAAAATGTTTAACTATCGGTGATTTATATCTGTTGTCCATTCAGCTCTTGGACTTTTCCATTGTCTTGGTTTTTGTCCTGCAGTTTTTTTCGGTTGCTTGCACTTGATTGTTCCATCTGATGAATGGAAATAGCTGGACTCCGCTACTGTTGCGAGTCGATAGGAGCAGCAAGAAATTTCTTTAAATTTTTTTCTTTCTCCGTTACACTCTTGGAGTGCCAGGCATGATTGTTCAAAAGAAAAGAATAAAGACTAACCAAAATGCCTATAGTTGCCAGCACCATACAAAACTCAACATAGGTCTATGATCTGCGTTTTTGTAACAGAAGATAATCTGTCTACTAGTTCTAGGAGCTTTAGCTGTTTCCACTCAGTTGCTCATTTTAAACGATTGTTTAGGTACTCTGCATTGTTATTGGTTCATAACTTAAAAATTAAATGTGTTTTTAATGGTTGGTAAACATGTAATACAATTTTACCTTTGAAATATGTATTATAATAAGTTTTAAATCTCGGATATTTATCGAAATAGACAGAGAGGTTGTCTTCTATCTTTGAAAACTCTATGTTGACAACTGTAAAAACTGATCTGCCTTTGTATTCATTGAAGATTATATTTATAATCTTCTCCCTCTCTTTTTCATCAGAACCAGTTGTTTTTTTAAAGAAAATGCCTAATTTTTCAGATGTTTTGTACATAGCAGATAATTTGTTTTGGGGAAATTATTTCTTAAAGAATTTTGTTATGCGTTCTCATCATCATTGCCAAATGTCAAATTTTGTGAGTTTAGTTTTTCTCTAACATAGGAAAAAAATTGGTGATAACTACATTGCTCACCATCTCAGTGAAGACAAAGAGGTCCTAAAAAGATTGGATATTAGTTAGATTTTCTGCTAACGATGCTTCTGTTCTTATAACACACTGTTGTTACAAACACTTTACCAAGATTAAACATTCTGTCGATGTCGATCACACTGCCTTCCTCCCCATAACAGTTTTTTTTTTAAAAGTCTAATATTTGATCATCAGTGTACAAAATAATAATTGGTTGTTTCCCTTTCGTCATTGTAACACTCTGGATGAAAGGGTTGTCATGTAACTCTCCAATTATTGTCAATATCTCATCCGCAATATTGTTTCCAGGCACCCTCTAAGGTATTTTCTTTGCGTTTTCTCTGTAGATTTTATCCTGGAGTTGGTGACCTGATTTAGGTACCATGAAACTGTCAGCATCAGCCATATTGCTTACCACTTCCGTCGCCTTCTTCCTCCCTACTTTTTCATATGCCATTGGGAGGATATGTGGATCCGTTCTTGTATATGATTCACGACTTTTTGAGTTTCCATGCAGGTGATTTGAATATGATTTCTTTACACCTACATACTCAATCACTGCAAGGGTTTTTAAATGGCTATGAAATTTGGGTGCTTCAGTTACAGTAGTAACTCTCTTCCTGCAGCTCTCGTCGTCTTTAGCTTAGTGTAGTAGCGATGAAGAGTTAATATATCTGTAGGCTGAGGATCAATTGAAACCTATGTTACCTTTTTTTCAACGATCTTTTTCAGGCAAAAGTGACCACTTTTCTTGAAAATATTTTTTTATTTGTTTTCTTTATTGACAACGAATACCTGGTTTACAGTGGTGCCCGAGTTGGAGTCCCATGGCCCCCAGTCATCTGGAAAGTCGTTCCGTTTTCTGCCTTCACTCTGTTGATGCCTCACTACAACATGAACACTGTTTTTGTGTCCCAATGGTACTCTTTCTGCTGGCACATCTTCACTTAAAAGTGTTTTAAATAGTTCGTCATTTTCCAAGAACCTGTTTCCTGGATTTTCCTTAACTTGTTGGCACTCAATACTCATGGATACAATAGCAAGGGACTGATCTTTTTCTTTGGTAAAATAAATATCTGCTTCATTAGCAGTGTCCACATCAGTTAATTCTTGAAGATTGTCTAAGTTATTCAATGGCGAAAATTCACTTTCCATTGATATTAGTGATACATGAAACACAAATGTTTAGTTTTTTAAATGAGGGTTGGGGGCATCTGTCTGGTCCCCCCCCCCCCCCAAGAAAATATAACATGGAAAAGAGACAGTAATGAGAGTAATAAGGGGTTAATAAGGGGCCTGTATATACAGGAACCACAATGAACGATTCATCCAAGAAAGTAGCAAATTAAGAAAATCATCGAAGCTATAAGCAATCAGAAAAACACATTGTCTATTAAAAATTCTGTGTGATTTTTTTAATGAAAATACAACACATAAATATTACAGTATGGGAAAAGGAACACACATGTCTTTGAATGTTTCGAACAAAGAGCCATGTTGGGGTGACACACTCGAGGCCAATAGCTAATTATATCTAAATATTGAAGGTGTGTCCACAAATAAAAATAACATTGTTATAGAATATAGACATCTGCAATTAAGTAAGCAAATTCGGGATTATATATATGTCGTCCCAAATTCCGTCGATAACTTCCGAGAATATGGTAATTGGAGATGTTCGAAACGTTTCGTAGAACGAATTTCTAGTTGCTTAAGTCATTTAATGTATTTAATTTGACCCATAACTTAACCTGACAATGAATTAAAATTTTTATTTAGTAGTAAATGTATCACGTGCGTGTCTCTGGACAGTATTTGGGCAGTATTTAGGTATATTTGGGCAGTATTTGGGTAAATCGTGCCACCCCGGGTTTGCGTATGTATTGTTGTTTTTTTTTTTTTGTCCAACTTTCAGCTCGTGTCGAGCACCTGTGAGATCTGTCCGTCGAACTTTCGGGGAGGGGCTAAGAGTTTTATTTCTAACCACTAGTATATTTTTGTTTTGATTTTACCTCAAGATAATTTGTATCAACTGATATAACGGATATAATTAATTCTCAATAAATGTTCGCTCGTGTAAGTGTGATCGAAATCCCGGTGCACTGAGTCTGAACCTGAGATGATGGGTTGTCGCTTTTTCTAAGATCTGGTGTGCAATCTATTGAACGCAATTATAAAATCACGTCTTTTAAATTTACATACAGTTAAAGATCGTTTCTTCTTTGATGGTGTCAATGTTGAAGCAGGACTTAAAGATCGATTTTTCGTAACTTTCTTGTTTTTGCCGGTTGACGCCATGTTTAATGAGCCATCCAAGGGACATAACTATTTACTTCACCTGCCGTGGATCGTAATTTTAATATGAATTGAAATGCTTCTACGTTTCTGAAACTATTAAAATTGTCATAGAAAGTGTTCAACTATATCTACAAAAAAAGTCATAGTTGAAAGATGTTCAAAATCTCTCCAACGTCTGTCAGGTACCTTTACCCCAAGCGTTTCAAAATTTGTATATTTCCGGAAGTACTTGCTTCTTTTATTGGGCTGGGGTCACTGGGTGAAGGATTGTGCACCAGATTAATGCACACACACACCAAAAATTTTTTTTAAAAAATACAAAAACAAAATAGACAAAAAAGTGTTTATGTATGAGTGTATTTCCCATATGTGTAGTTTATGTGTTTTTATTTTCCCATTTATTTTACTCTTACATTTAATTTTCGGGATTATTAATTGTTTGTGAAAGGGGTATTTTTAAATTTACCTAAGATAGTAGTAGAGAGGATGAACAGACCGAAACTATTTCAGATAAACTAATATATAACAGTTTCGGTTTCATACGAGGTGTTTATTTGTCAAACAGAGAGCATGTGAACAAACCAAGTTTTTAGACAAAAATATAGCTCTATGATGCGGTAAATCAGACAGAAACTAATTCAGACAAACTATAGCCTGTGTTTACATCCCCGTTTGTTTGTACCCCCTGCCGATTTCAGTAACGAAAAGCATAAACAAGATAAAAAGTCAACAAATCTTGCTCAATTCATTCATTGATTTATAATTTCTAACCCGACTGCGACCAGGGTGTCTATAACACCTCTATCGTCTGCGCGTCTGATGCTTAACGGAAGTTTTCATTTCAACCATGGCCATCCTCGAAATCAATTTCCAGTTCCTGGACATGCCCATTTTCAGCAAAGGGGTGGATGCATAAATACGCAAGTATGTACATCATCATCATCATCATCATCATCAGTCTCTTGACCTAGTGTGGTCGTTGAGGCACTGTGCTGCTGAACATCTGACCAGTTCCCTCCACTTGACTCGATCATGTGCCAATGCTTGTGTCTGTGCAAAAATTTTCCTGGTCCATTCTGTCATGTTGTCACTCCACTTTTTTCTCTGTCTACCTCTCCTTCTACCACCTTGGACACTACCCTGCAGTACTGTTGTGGATAGACTGTTGGTTCTAGTGACATGGCCATACCATTTCAGCTTTCTCTTTTTGACAATGGTGAGGATGTCTTCATAATGGCCTACTTTGTGCCTTATGGTGTTGCGCACTTCTTCATTTCTGATGTGGTCCATGTAAGAGATGCCAAGGAGGGTTATGTAGCATCTCATTTCAAGTGCCTGAATTCTTCGTTGTAATTCTGCTGTCAGGGTCTAAGCCTCACATGAATACAGAATGATTGAGATCACTAGTGCTCTCAATAGTCTGATTTTAGTTTTCAGACAGATGTTCTTGTCTCTCCAGATGAGTCTTAGCTTTGACATAGCTGCTGTTGTTTGTGCTGCTCGTGAAAAAATTTCTGCTCTTGATCCCTCTTCCGTGATTATGGAACCAAGATATTTGAATTGGCCCTCTGTTTCCAGTTCCTGTCCTCTGACTTTATTCTTGGTTGAGATTTGTTTGCCAATATTTGTCATCAGCTTTGTCTTCTCGGCACTTATCTCCATGTCAGATCTGGAAGATGTTTTATCCAGGTTCTTCACTAAGGTGGCAAGATCATCTTCACTACCTGCCAGCCCATCAATGTCATCTGCAAAAGCGGAGGTTGGTGATATTACGCCCTCCAATGCTGACTGTTCAACAGTGGTTTTCCAGGGCTACTGTAGTCTTGAACCAGTCCCCCACAGAACCTTGAGCAATTACTGCACTGGTAGCCTTGGCGTACAGCTGCTTGATGGTGTTGGTCAACTTTTGACCCATGTTGTACTTCTTCATTGTGGCCCACAATGCCTCATGCCACACTCTATCAAAAGCCTTTTTGAAATCTATGAACACATGATAGATGTCTTGTTGATGTTGGGAGTACTTTTCACACAGAACCCTAAGATTGAATATTTGTTCTGTTGTGCTTCTTCCACTACGGAACCCTGCCTGTTCTTCAGCAATTATTTCTTCTGCTTGTGGGTTCAGTCTGTTCAAGATGATCTTCAGCATCACCTTACTAGCATGGCTGATCAAACTGATAGTTCTGTAATTTTGGCACAGCTGGAAATTGCCTTTTTGGGGAGTGTTATAATTAGTGACTGTGTCCACTGTGTTTGCCATTCGCCTGTCTGCCAGATCTTGTTGCAGATTTTTGTTAGTATAGTTCTATCACTAATTCCCCACCATTCTTGATAAGTTCAGCTGGGATATTGTCTGCTCCAGCTGCCTTTCCATTCTTCAGTCCTATTATTGCTGACTCCACCTCTTCTTTGAGAATGGGGCAATCATCATTATTTGTTGAGTTTGGAACTTCAAGCACCTCAGGGTCTCCTGCGGACGGATGGTTGTAGAGTTCTTTACAATACTCAGTCCATCTTTCTGCAATGTCACTTGCTTCTGTGAGGCATTTTCCATTTTCATCTTGAATGGTACTGACTCTTGGTTGCTTCTGTCTGGTGAGGTCTTTCACAATTTGGAATGCCTTTTTGCTGTTATTCTTAATCAGACCGTTCTCTATTTCTGTGCACTGTTGTCCAATCCAATCTTCTTTTGCTTTCTTCAAATTTTTTTCTGACATTCTTGTTTATTTCTCGATATTCCACTGCCCCTGTTGTTTGTCTGGTGTTTTTTTAGGTCTCTTCAGGCATCACACAGATTCAGAATCTCTTCTGTAACCTAAGGTTTTTCCTTTGGGCGATGGAGGCCAATGATGTCCTTGGCAACTGTTGTCATGACTGTGTTGAAAGTGTCTGCCATCACTTTAACATCAACATCCATCACAAGGAGTGGAGCAAATTTTCCTCCAATTGTGGCTTGGAATGACTTGCAGATGTTAGGGTCCTTCAGTTGTTCAAGGTTGAATTTGAGCTTGATTTTCTTTGGCTTGTTAATTTTCTTCAACCTCACTTGGAAGTTGATAATGACGAGGTCGTGATCATTCCCAACATCAGTACCTGGAAATGTTCTTGTTTTTTCTCTATTGATGCCAGATCGGTACCGGTTTTGAACTAGTATGTAGTCGATCTGGTTATGACGGGTTTCATTTGGTTCGTGCCATGTCCAGCATCGGGAAGCTTTATGTTGACCCAGGGTGTTGGCTAGTACCAAAGTTGTTGTAGCTTGCGAACTCGAGCAGACGTCTCCCTCTTTCATTGGTAAGCTCGTTGCAAGAAGGTCCACAATGATCATCCCAGTCTTTTAGAGCATCTTTGCCAACTTTGGCATTCCAGTCTCCTTGGATAATACGGATGTCTTTTTTACTTACCATGTTTATTATACCTTGAAGTTTGTTGTAGAACTCCTCTATGTCTATCATCATGATCAGTAGTTGGAGCATAGACTTGGATAATTGTGATGTTAAAGGGGGATGCTTTCAGACGAATGGGGATGATTCTGCTAGATATGGGGCGACATTGATGGCTTTGTTTACAATGAAGCCTCCTCCATTTATGGACTTTTCCAACTCTCCACTATAGTATAATATATGCCCATCTACAGTTTGGTGTTATCCTAGGGCTTTCCATCTTACTTCACAGAGTCCCAGTATGTGCCATGTGTAGTGTTCCATCTCATGTGTTAACTCTTGGAGTCTTCCAGTTTGCGCCAGAGTTCTTTTGTTCCAGGTGGCGATGGCAACTTTGTCTCTCACTCTGATTTTATGCAATGTACCAGTGGCACACTTATCACCTCCGTCTTGGTGGAAAACGGCAGGCGCGGTCCTTGTTGACCCGGGTGACGACCGATCCGGTATGATATCTTCAGATTTGTCCAGCATTAGCAGTGTGTCTTGGGCAAAAGTGGTCTGGCGGAGCCCATCCCTCTTCAGACCAAGGAGTTGCCAGAAGGGGATGTAGTACATCGTCCAACTGCCTTAGGGTCTCCACTCCTGATTTTCTTTTAGGGTTTACTCCCTTAGCCTTTGGCTAACCAAAGCCAACCTGCAAGGCAGCAGGAAACTCGTGTATGGGCGGGTTCGTCCATTTCCCGAACAGACAGAGCATCTGCCACTGCCCAATGTATGTACATAGAAGGTAGATTTTATAGGTGGCAAAGGGATATAATTCTTAACCTTACCGTAATTGACGGAAGTATCCGGGGGTAACCAAATAGGCGCAATGACGTCACTCTATTTGCGGAAGAAAAACAAACTTGCCCAAATTGTGTGCAATATGGTGTCGTGTTAATATGAAAACTTCCGTTAAGCATCAGACGCGCAGACGATAAAGGTGTTATGGACATCCTGGTAGCAATCGGGTTAGAAATTATAAATCAATGAATGAATTGAGTATGATTTGTTGACTTCTTATCTTGTTTATGCTTTTCGTTACTGAAATCGGCAGGGGGGTACACACAAACGGGGATGTAGACACAGACTATAATATATGACAGTTTCGGTTACGTACTAGGTTTCTATTTTGCAAACCAGGACTGTTGCGTCAAAAACAGACGTATTTGTTGTCGCGGTTTTGTTAGCTGCTATTAATTAAATCATATGATATAACAATAATGGTAGGAGAATCGTTAACAACTAGACTAGCTCGAGAGCGATTGGAGGAAATAAAGAAATTTATCCCCGTGAGAGATTTTGTCAGACAAAAACTTCAACAGCGACAGGAAACTCAAGTTAATTTTGCAAAAGGTGCTGGACAATTATCGAAACCTGCTACTACAACCACTAAAGAAGTTATAAATGGAAAAGAAGGAGAGGAGGAAGAAGAAAAGAAAGATGTTCTTCCTGAACTTAAAAGAATAGCAAAAGAAACTAAACAAACATCAGAACTTTTACAAAATCTTCTTGGTCCAGCAAGATATCAGACCGGTCCGAAAAAAAACCGATGAAGAAATAGCCGAAGAATTACGAATTAAATTTACCGAGGAAACTTTAGCATATATCGATTAAAGTGATCTAAAAGATTTTATCGAATTTGTTGCTATGGGATATTACGATAAAAATAAAAGGTTGAAACCAGGACATAAAAATATATCCGAGATATACCACTGGGCTGATGTACATTATAAAATTAAAACTAACAGAAGTCGAATTTATACAACAAGTGCACCGCATGTAGAATATATCGATATGGTAAGTAAAAAAATATAATCAATATGAAACAATAAAATAACAACAACAAAAAAAAACACTACAAGAGCAAAAAGAAGAACAAAAACAGCGAAAAGAAGAATTACAACAGCGAAAAGAATAAAACATTGAAAATCACAAAGTAAAAGACAAAAATCTTCAAAGCAAGTCTTTCTCATCTCAACAAGAAGAAATAACAGATTATGTTTTAGAAAGAATTAACAGGTCACTGAAATCTCTACAAAAATTATCTGGTGATACGCAAGGGGCTACTGGTGTTGTCGGTGAGAATTTTCTCATTCTGGAACTCACGGTAGTGGTCTTGTTCCCTGTCCTAATAATATTCTATCCTATATAGCACGATTGGAAGTTCTCATCGGGGGTAAACGAGCTGGAAATAACTCACCCGAAATAATTAATGAAGCCGCTGATATCTGCCGATGACTATTTGAAGGTGGTATTATGGAGATCAGTGTATATCGAGATTTTATCGATGAACTCGTTGCTGATTATCGTAGTGATTGATTGTCCATGACAATTAGTCACCCGATTAGATAAATAACATTTAAATAAGATGACCATACACTACAATAATTTATTACCTTTCACTGGAACATCTTGACTTAACTAGACAATCCGTCATTGACGTATACTTCGAAGATCGTGTAACACAACCTCCCATTGTCGCGTCAGGTCCACCAATTGTTTACGGTGATTGCAGAGCAATTGCGTTATTCTCATTGACAAATCAATGATACTCGAAGGTTTTAGTGCACGAATGAGTACTATAGTTGATGCGCCAATAGAAAACACGTAGACAATTAGATCAATTTCGTATTAAATAAAATGTCATATACTCACGTTAGTGTTACTCTGACACCTGGTCAGATTAAAAAGTTGCAATCGGATTCGGCTAAAAACTGCAGAACTACGATATCGCTTAAACACAATGAGATGCCTGATGGTCAGAATGAACTATTACTGACAGCTCGTCAAATTAAGCATTTCAATGATGCTAAAAAAGATTTAAAAAAAAAGTGTTCAGGTTACTCTCTCTGCGGCCGTGATCAAAAATATGATTAAATCAGGTGGTATATTTCCACTTCTCGCTGCGTTACCAGCGCTGATTTCCGCCGCAGCCCCCGCAGTCACTAAAGCCGCCGCGCTAGGTACAGTTGGTATCGCTGCTGGGATGGCACTAAAAAAGGCAACTGGAAAGGGTTATAAAAAAGGGAAATGTGTAAGACTACCAGGGACCCCGTATTCATGGTACAGCGGAAAAGGCCTGAGACTACCAGGGACAGTTTACTAAAACCACTGTCAAATTTTGATTTACTCGATGCTGCCAAAGAATTAGCGATAAGAAACTTCAGAGGTGTTTTTATACGAGATCAATTACCACAACAAGCAAACAGCGCTGAAACCGGTATCATTAATCTCGATGAAAGGCACCGGACCTGAAACTCACTGGGTTGCGTACGCAATTGATCCACGTGGAATTGTTTATTTTGATTCCTACGCGTTAGCGCCATCTACAGAATGTATGCGTTACATACATAAATTGAAATCCTTTCATAAAATTCCGATCTGGTACTCCACGCTACCAACACAGAAAAAGAGCGACCCACCAATATGCGGCCAAGAAGTAATAAATGGACTTAAAGCTATATTATCATCAACTAAACTACCCTATAAAACCGTACACGAATACACGAGGAATCGCTTTCTAGAGAGATCTTAAAATATAATGATTGAAATTTACGGGTGAGCTCTCTCAAGCCTGAAAACAAAACCACCGGGGAAATATCTGCAACAAGAGATGTAAAGAAAATAATCGAAGATGAATTATCCAAGATGTTAAACCTCGCAAGTATGGATCCAAACGAAATAGTCGTATAAAATAACTTAATTCTGTCTGGTTTGTCACAATATTTACTCCAGAAACTTCACGGATCATCTTTAGAGTACCTCGATCAGAGCACATTTCACCACTGCTCTGTACCCTACACTGGCTTTCAATTCGATACAGAATCAAACACAAAATTTGTTCTCTGTGCTATGTTTCAATGACAGACTCCAGTCCAACATACCTATCCAGCCTCACCCATGTGTATACAAAAGCTAGATACTTACGCTATTCTTCAGATAATCGTATACTCATTGTTCCCAAGGTGAAAACAAAGTCATATGGACAATGTTCGTTTGCACACCAGGGCCCGGCGACGTGGAACGAATTGCCCATTGAAATTAGACACAAAGACACAGTGGTCCCTTTTAAGATTGCTCTTAAGACTCACCTGTTTCGACTGCAGGGACAAACTTAGCGACCTAGTCATGTTTTGTATGTTATATGTTTTCAGAATGTTTGTTATGTTTTCCAATTTCATTGGTTTTGTCATTTGTTGTTCTGTAGTGTAGTCATATCATTATTGATGGTGTAAAGTGCTTAGATCTTCGAAAGATTAGGCGCTATACAAAGTCCTCATTATTATTATTATTATTATTATTATTATTATTATTATTATTATTATTATTATTATTATTATTATTATTATTATTTCAAGACAAACAAGGGAAATCGAAAACGAGTAATGTTTCCTTGATTAATATTCTAGTTAAAATTAAAGGATTAACCGAAAATACCTTATCGGTGTTTGATTCAACCGGTAAGATTAATCCAGGAGTTCTTTTTCCAACTGTGATAGATAGTATTAACAATCGAGTAAAAACATCCGGTGACACAATGACAGGCATCCTCGACATGAACTCGAATAAAATAACCGCACTGGGTAATCCAACATTGGACACTGACGCTGTGACGCAAAAATATGTAGATGTCATAGACAATAAACTAACGACGCTCTATGGTGACTATAAAACCTCGGATGATAAACTGATAGCGCTGCAACACGAAAATAAAACCACAGATGGTAAACTAACAACGCTGCGAGCTGAGTATGATGTTCATGTAGGCGCGTTTGCAAACCTCCGTAGGAATTTTAGAAAATCGGATGAAACCATGAATAATTTCTTTGGTACTCCGCTGACTGTCCCAATAAAACTTTCTGATATTAAAACAAATATTGATACAATTAAACAAACACAGGACAATCTCGTTAGTGATTTTCCTGATATCGCTGCACGGTTTGGTTAAATCAAAATACCACATTATCAAAATATCAATAACGTATACTCAACACAATATAGAGAATTCATCTGGACACCTCAAAATAAAACCACTAAAGTTACTGCAGATGTCTGGGGTATCTATAGATTGACCCTTTTTTCAGCAGTACAGTTTAATGTTTCATTGGGCATATTTACGGGAATTAATACTGGAAGTGCAGTAATAGATAAGGGTGTCGTGGAAACATTTACAATAACCTCTGTCAGTGGTAATTTAACATCAGCGTCAATCATATGGTATGTAGAAATATGTAATTGATTAAAGTAAATAGTATAATGAGTGTCCAACAATATCGATATGATCAAGTCCGTGAGTTTCAAACTAATCTAAAAAATCTTTTTTTTTATGAATATACAATGAAGATATAAATAAATACCGCAGGCGAATTACCAGTGTTGACATTATTGTGCATTCGGTTTCAAGTGTAATTGCTGGAACGGGTATATTGTTATCACTGGTAACAGCGCTGGCACCCCTGTAGTTGTCATAATTTGTGTGTCATCTGCGACAACAATTACAGGGATTCTTAGCACCATCACAAAATAATATCCACGCGCAGTCATAATAAATTACACGAGTATATAATTAAGTTACATATTGCATCTACCGCGTATTCCCAATTGTCGTCGCTGATATCATCCAGTCTCGATGACACAAATTGTTGTGATAACTAATTTTCTGCGATGATGAACTTCTACCACACAGCAACATCATAATTAGAAAAATATCAAAATGATAACAACAATGACATCGACAACGGAATTACTTCAGCGGATAGCCACAAGCACAACCCCGCCAAAGACAACCATGATCTCAATAACCTCAACCAACCCTGAATTCAGTGTGAATTTCCCCACTGCAATACCGGTAAAAGAGACAGCACTAGCAAAATTACGAGTATACTACAGTTGGTCGAATATTAGATAAAAATCATTTGGTAGTCAGTATGTACAGGTTATATTTAAGGTATTCTAAGGACGACACAGCATCTAATCTTAATTAAGGTATATATTGACGGCACAACATTAAGATATATAACGAAGACATGAAACACACACCCGCACCCCCCTTGTGAGCCTCTAATCTGTCAAATAACAGTCTAGAGCCTCAAAAAGGCGTGTTTGGTGAATTACGTATTACGATGAAACAACCCCATATGAGAACACCTAGTTTGCTCGGAATTCAATAGGGCAGATGAATGATGACGAAACACTATTTACACTATTTACAAATATATACAGGTATATACAATTATATTCAAATATATACAAGTTATATTTACTATCTACAGGTATTTACAAGTATATAAATGACGGGGCCCTTCTCTACGTTCAACTGAAAACCACACTCTCCCCCGTTAAAATCACCCCGAGAGAATGCAAAAACACATTCACTTCGATGATCAAATGCTGGAGCACTAATAGTAAAAGCGGCTGTATGCTATATAGGTTCACAAATAACCGAAAATCATTAGTAAGGGTTTGTGATTCGTATAGTCAATTTTACCTAATTGTAATTACTGACAGAATCTAAAAAAGCAAGAAACCTGACAGAAGTAGAAACAAAAAGAAATTGTGCTGTAAATAATTCAGTCAGGGACAAATCGGAAGGGACAAAGTCAGGTGCAGAATCAAGAACCTCTCGACGCTAATGATATGTAATTATTTCCCTTACAACAATAATATAGTTATATCCCATACGACATTAACTCTTACATAATTATATATATTCCAGTTAGAGTTATCTCCCGTTGGTAATGGGTTTCATTCTATGTATGGAAACCAAATTTTTGCAAGAATTTCTTCGAAAAAGCCGACATATCTACATGTTCTGCAACAAATCGAATCAAAGGCATACCAATAAAAAATGCTCGCCAGTTTCCTTCATCGATTAAAATATTAATTCTTCACCTGTCTCAACATTTATAGATTTGACAGTTTCGCAATTTTTTTGAACATTCCTGTGCGACCGCATTTGGTATTCTCACCCTGAGTGATAGCTTGAAAATTACTTAAAGAATTATCACTTTTGATACAATTAATGTGGTCAATCACAAGACCATCTTTCATCAATCCGTTGAAACATTCATTGAAAGAATTTGTGCCAATAAGATCTTTTCTCCCCAGCACAAAAATCTAAGATATCCATGATTATTGACAGTACATACTGGCTTTTTCAGCCTGCAGTGTCTGACTATACCATCGCGTGATACTTCATAGTTGCTGATAGTGGGATGTGGTTAATTCTTGGCTCGTTTATATACATAAATATTTATTTGTCTAATTGATTATTTGTCTTAATTATGATTTGTTGATAATCTAGAAATATAATCCTCTGGAGTTCTTATGACTTTATCGCTGACACTGTCAGGGACGCTGTCAGAGTCCTTGACTCTCTTATCATAATAACGCTTAAGCTCTCTTTATCGCTTACCACCACAACTGAGACACAATTTTGTTTATCACGTGCTCCAACACCGCATCGTATACAAGGTTTCGGACCTAAGCTTCCTCGTCGCACACTCTGTGAATGATATCCAAGGAATTCGTTTCTGCACGATTTATTACAAACGGTTACTGATAATATCATAAGCCATTTACAGTGATTCATTATATATAAATACTTTTATTTAAATGCTTGTTTTTAGTATAAAATGAAGGAGTTTGAGAGATTATCCAACCCTGGAAAAATGTTAAATTCAATCTCGATAGAGTCTTTACAGATACGCCAAATAAGAGTCTAATAAATGATAGAAGCATGATTGGTAAAATTCATGAAGTGTTTAACGAATTTGAACGCGATGGTGCATCATGGTCAACATTTCGATACGCTGGTAGTGTTGATGATACCATGAATAACACATTGTCAGCAAGAATAATAACGCATCTTGAACACCCAAAGTATTTTTTCAGAGTGAAATTTATTATACTATCAAAAACAACCAACAGGATTATTCGTGATAAATTAGATCCTATCCTAAAAAAGTTGTCATCGTGAGTCAGGATTTCAAACCAGGAATATTGACCGGAATTGACAAACCGTATTACGAGAGAGCTTAACCTGTGACCGCGGTTGTTTATGGGATTGATCCGATAAATGAAAAAAACCAAGTGTTGAGAAATTGAAACCTATGAAACTGTCGCAGTCAAGAATAAATTGTTTAGCCGAAAGAGTAATAGAGCATTTTACAAATGCGTTGCGTGGAAACGGGTTGACAGATCTAAGACGTAGCAAGATGAACAAATGGGTGCTAACAGTCAAGGATTCTGGAGCCACAATTCAAAATGTGGCTGAGCTAGAAAAGATATTAAAATTCCCAATAATAGTAGCGACATTAAAAGGAGAAATATTATACGAATCGAAATAGTAATCAAAGGGTGCTCCAATCAAGATCATTGATCATAATGCACACGCGTGGACTAACGCAGTAACAATAATTCCGCGGGATAGAACCGTAAAATACCTTTCGGTCTCTCCGGAAAACTCTGGTGGAGGGAATTTGTTTGATTTTATTTACGCGCTAAGTAAAACCGATCCTGTGTCAGTGTGGTTATTTCAGAGTTTTGAAGAACAAGATGGTGAATTTGATCAATTTGTAAGACCTAACGGTGAGATGAGAAAACTCGCTGAGATAATTTTTTAACGGATAATAACGAGCAATTACTAACAAGCTGTTTTACAGTCCTGTCAGTTGCAGCTCATTTCGCCAGAGAGAAAATATGTGGAAGCCAACACAATATGAATTTCTCACTGATGTCCAAGCCAGTTGTGTAGAATACGGACATAGTGAAAGATGGATTATTAAATATGATCCTAAAAACGTTTTTTCGGTTGATATGGTTTCTTGTTATCCAGGGAGTTTTCTCGGATATGGAGAAAGTGCTAGATATTTTAAACGATTTGGGCATCCCACCCACGAGATGACACGAGATGCGATTAATGGACCACTACCCGATTTTGATCTTAGCGCATACGCTCGGGTGGTATCATTTTAATTCGCTAAAGGACTACATCCGTGCTGTTATGTTTGGTTTGGTAGACATATATCTGAAAAGCACTGGGTACCAATAGTGTTATTACGGTATGTAATCGATTGTAAAATACTGATATCGCTGATTGTCGGTGAAGCAATTATATCATATTGAGCGCAAACTGAAGATTGGTTACCACAACCCGATAGTCTTGATAGTATTATTAACGATTACAAGGAAACGTTTCCTGATATCAACGAAGAATATATTGTTAAAAAATCCAAGGAGATCTTTGAAATCAAAAATAAAAGTGCAAAGGATCTCGGTAGAAGAATAATTAGTAAATTTACCCAGGTTGGAGCATATGATCACAAGCTACATTATTCATGATTAATTCTAGATGATGCTGAATACGATTTTATAACCGCTGATGCAACAGCTAGAGATATATTTGTCAGTCGTGAAAATGCCTACTTGTCCGATGGAACAAAATTGGTACAATTGTTAGCTACATTGATGGCGACTCTCTGCAATACATACATCTAATTTTGTCTATGCTGGCTTAAGTTTCTATCAATTTGCTATCGATGATAAATAGATTTCCTGACACGCAGTAAGAGTCGCCACAGATTCATTTTATATAGATATCAAACATAAAGAAACGGTGGCTCGTTTTACAAATTGTGATGAGTGTTGGGGATCATGGTGAATAAAACAAGAAATGTTGCACGATTATTCTAAATCAGCAGTTGTTACGATTGAAGATAATTACATGAAAAATAATCAAACTATCGAGCGCTCCTTCGTTGTCCAATCCATTATGTAGATATAAAACCGTTTACCTAAACGGATGTGGCGGGTCAGGGAAGACGACTCGTGTTATCGAATTATTTCGAACAAAGTCAGACATGATTGCGCTAACACCAACACACACACTTGCCAGAGAGATGTAACAACGAGGAGTTAATTCTTGCACATATCATAGTTTCTTTCGGTATAAAGATGACACATGGACTCCTGATCGAATGGGAGAGAAATATATTCCGCAAATCATTATTTGGGATGAGATATGCACAGTGTCGTTAGATACATTAAAAATGTTTCTTGATCGGTTGTTACTGAAAAATACAGCTATGATAATGTGTGGCGATTATGGACAACCACCACCATTTGTCGGTTTGTCTCCACATAATTGGCTGAAGAATTTTGTAGATCATTATGAAGAAATTAATGCTGATCATATAGCACTTGATCCAGAATTAAGTGAGTTCAAGAAATGAATCAGATCACAACCGGATAAAATCCAGTGTAATATAGTGAAATAATTTCAGAAACCCCTTTAAATGATTTTTGGGAAGCGTGGAGACCAAATGATTTGATAGTAGCAAAGGGAAAATATAGTTAGAGATACACTTCAAATGCGGTTATTTCAAACACATCAAGAAATATTCGTAACACTTTCTAGTGCCATTGTGTTATAGACTAGATGATTCACGAAGACAGAATACTGAAGTTGATATTCCAGGACAGACTGAAAAACATACTTGCGTTAAATGATATTGTGTTGGTTGATATCAGTGATGTGGTAGATACAATGCGCGCTGACAAATCTCCCTGGATGCTAGGATACGCAATGACGATACATTCATCTCAGGGGTTAACCATCTCTGATACAATTGCTTGGATCGGAGATAATCGCGTTGAGTGGTCTAATTTAGTTTATCTCGCAATGTCACGAGTATGAAGAATAAATCAACTTCGAAAAGTTGTTTTAGATTCTGATGGCACCACAATCAGCGATATTGTCAGTGACGATATAATAATAAAAACCTCTCTTGTTATAAACAACATGATAAGGTAAGTAATAGAGAATTTGATATTGATGTTAAATTTATAATGAGGCTGAAACAACAACAGAATAATCATTGCGCTAGCTGTAATTGTATAATGCTATAGTCGTGGTCGGATAAAGTTCCTCATCAATTTACCGCAGACAGAACAAATAGCAGTCTTGGTTATACACGAGAAAATATTATGCCGACCTGTCTAGAGTGTAACAGACGCAGGTGTGCTAGTTAAGTGATCGTGGCGGTAATTGTGTATCCTAGGGTATCACTTGTCAATTTTGCTGCAATATCTCCTCCTCGTTTGTTTTTAAAAATCATTACCCGATTTCATAGAAACAAATCTAAATTTTGTTGTACCACATTGTACACATTTACCGGCATGTGCTGATCTGTTATTGCTTGTTGTAATTGTTGTTAAGTCGTTTGTGCTAGTACGCTTCTTACATTTCACACAATATAGATCCATAATTTATTTATAATAACATGAATGTAATTGATTTTTCAGTTACCCGACGACTGGAATCTGTTAAACATCATGCGATGTTGCCGAATTCAATCAGAATGATTATAATTGGTCCGTCTGCAAGCGGTAAAACACAATTGTTACTTAATCTGATAACGAGATGGATGAAATGGGATAAACTTTATTTGGTAGCCACGGGTGTAGACGATCAGCGATGTTAAGATGTACTCAAGGATTTTAACGAGAGCGTAAAGTCAATAACCGGTGAATATATTATTGAATTTATAACCGATATCGAAGAAACTCCGAGTATTGATTATATTGATGGCAGTATTAACAATCTAGTTGTATATGATGATGTGATGCTAGACAACCAAAAATAAAAAGCCAAGATATTTTCACGGGGTAGGCATAAAAATACTGATGTGATTTATCTTACCCAGCGATATACACAAATACCAAAAGTGATCAGAGACAATTGTAATATCCTAGTGATGTGTAATGGAGTAGACAAACATGCACTTAGAAATGTTCATGAAACCTGGTGCGACGGTGACATGGATTGTAATAAATTTAGAAATTTCTGTAGTCACGCTCAGTCTGTCCCACATGGATTTGTAACGATTTGTAATTGCGTGCCCCTAGATCAAGATATCGTATTTGACTTGATAAAATATTTGTTTAAAACCATAAAAGCTAACAAAACCGCGACAACAAATACGTGTGTTTTTGACGCAACAGTCCTTGTTTGCCAAATAGAAACATCGTACGAAACAGAAACTGTCATATATTAGTTTGTCTGAATTAGTTTCGGTCTGATTTACCGCATCATATAGGCTTTATTTTTGTCTAAAAACTTGGTTTGTTCACATGCTATCTGTTTGACAAATAAACACCTCGTATGAAACCGAAGTTGTTATATATTAGCTTATCTGAAAAAGTTTCGGTCTGTTCACCCCCTCTACTACTAATGTTATTATAGGGAGGGTTGTCTGAGGTAGGTGGTATTCACCTATCCCGTCTTCCTTCTCCTAATTCATTTAGTTGACCCTGGCGGTTCTCCTTTATCATGTGTATGTTATTTGTTTTTGTGCTATGTGTATGTTTTATATATATATATATATATATATATATATATATATATATATATATATATATATATATATATATATATACACTTGGTGTTTTAGTAAGGATAGCCTTTTTTGTCAAATTACCCAGTTGTCTACTAAGTGATATGAGCTAATGTTTCAATGATTTAACTTTTCTTCGTGTCGTCCTTTGCCTTTTGTCTATTTATTTCTATTAAGTCCGACTGTGTTCGAGTCGGGGTCCGCACATTTTATTATTTTTAAATTGTACTTCTTGCGAGTCGAGTTAGGTCGTCTTTATTCAAGTGTTGTTTTTGTTCGTCAAACTAAATGGAATTACAAAATTTCAACACAGGAACAATGGACCAACACTGAAAACTGATGCCACAACAATAATGTATTGAAATCAATATCATTATAACATAGAAGGATAAACAAAACTGTATCAAAAGAAGTGAGCTGTAGTCAAAACACGGGCAGAGAAAGGAAAGCAAGGAAAAGCAATGGCAGAAACACAAAAGCAAATTAGGGACCTGAAAAAAAATTTAAAGTTAAGGAGAACAGAGAATGATGAAGGATCATACTTGGAATGTTTATGCAAAGAAGGAACACAGGAATTGGACATGACATAAACACCAAGAGATAAAATACATGGAAACTCAACAGTGATGATAGTTTTTAAACAAATGAACTCATACTATATTAGCCAAACATACTCCATTAACAGAAACGGATACAAAGGATATATACTACGCCTAAGAGGAAATAAGCCGATAATTTCATACGGGGAGATAGGTATAATGGGACCAAAAGTCACAGAAAGAGAGTCAACACCCATCCTAAAGAAAAGCAAAAAGCAAACGGGAGAACTACATCTATCAGACATAACAATCGAAATATCATTAGAAGCTACAGTGGAATGCTTTGAAAAGAAAATAGGAATAAAAGTTGGAAAAGCCAGGCTCGCAACAATACCGCAGACCACAATATACAATGGGACAAGAGTGTTCGAAATAGAAGAAAGCAGATTACAAGGAATCAAAAGAGCGTTTCACCTTAACTGATTTCTAACGAAAACTTGGTATCAAGGGTGTATTCATCATAGAAAATGTTATAGGTGAGAGAAGACTGGACATACCCTTCACAAATGCCCCAACACTCAAGAGATCCATACAGCAAATGGTATAAAAATAATGAACCTGATGATATGATGGAAGAGCAGAACAAACAACTGAGACATAAGCCCCACAACCAAGAAACCACGAAAATATCAAGGAACAAAATAACCAAAGTCAGGAACAAGTCCCAAGCGTTATCCAAAAAAATAGAACCAGGAAGAAACATAGAAACAACAACAACCAAATCATCTGCAACAACAACGAAAAACTAAAATAAAAATAACACAACAAAAGACTGAGAAGGAAAGAATGTATCAGACAGAAAGTAGTGATAAGAAACCAACAAGAAGAACAGACGAAACAACAATAACTATAAAATAAAAGCATAAACGAATCAACATGCAGACATTTTTCAGCACACGATCTGCTATTAATACTGGCCGCCATGTATAACCTATCGTGCGCTGAAAAATGGCATTAAGTCCAAAAACAACAACAACAACAACAACAACAACAACGTGCAGACAGAAATTAAAAGAAAGAAAAACAATTGATTCGATAGTAATAACACAACGCCAGAAAACGTCACATCAGCAACAAAAACCAAAGCAACAACTGACAAGGAATGAAGAACCAGTAAGACAACAAGAAAAACTAACCCAGCAAAAACAATCTAAACTAGAAATTGTGCCATTACCAAGAGAGAAAAATTTAAATGCTATTAAACATGTCCGCAGAATAAATTTTTAACTGTGAAAGAAAGAAAAGAAGGAAAGAAGACTTAAAAGACGAGAAGAAGAATTGATGATGGAAACACACATGCTGGCCTATAATTAATGCATAGATGAATACAATATTGACTATTCAGATTAATAATAATAATAATAATAATAATAATAATAATAATAATAATAATAATAATAATAATAATAATAATAATAAAAATAATGACGACGACTTTGTATAGCGACTAATCGTTTGAAGCTCTAAGCCCTTTACACCATCTATAATGATATGACTACACAACAGAACAATAAATGACAAACACAATGAAATTGGAAAACATAAAAACATGCTGAAATTATATAAGATACAAAACATTATTAGGTCTCTCAGTTTGTCCCTGCAGTCGAAACAGGTGAGTTTTAAGAGCACTCTTAAAAGGGACCACTATGTCTTTGTGTCTAATTTCAATGGGCCCTCGTATGCAAAAGAATGTTGTCCATGTGACTTCGTTTTCACAGTGGGAACAATGAGTATACGATTGTCAGAAGAAGAGCGTAAGTGTCTAGCTGGTGTATACAAATGTATGAGGCTGGATAGGTATATTGGATTGGAGTCTGTCAGTGAAACATAGCACAGAGAACACATTTTGTGTTTGATTCTGTGTCGAATTGATAGCCAGTGTAGGGTACAGAGCAGTGGTGAGGTGTGATCTGATCGAGGTACTCTAAAGATGATCCGTGCAGATGTGTTTTGAACGTTTTGAAATCTCTGGAGTAATTATTTTGACGAACCAGACAGAATTGAGTTACAATGGTCCAGTCTGGAAAGTACTAATGGACTCACAAGTGTTTTAGTGGCATCAACTGAAAGATATTTACGAATGGAACTGTTGCTTCTCAGTTCAAGATATGCAGCCTTGCAAATGTTCATAACATGTTGGTGCAATGTGAGAGTACTGTCTAGAGTAACACCTAGGTTTCGTACTGACTGTGAGAAGGTAATGTTGGTGTTGCTGATATTTATTATCTGAGGTATAGGATGTGAATGAGAAAGTCTTTTTGTTGTGATCAGAATAGCCTCAGTTTTATCATCATTCATCTGCAGCTTGTTACATGTCATCTATGATTTCACATCAGAAATGCACATCTCTACTCCATGGATGGTAGCATCAACTTCAGTTGGGTGGCTAGACTTGTATATTTGGGATTCATCAGCGTACAATTGGTGCGACACTGGGTGATGATCTATGAAACTTGAGAGCGGATGAGTGTATAGAATGAGGAGACCAGGTCCAAGAACAGATCCCTGTGGAACACCACAACATACGTCAACTGGGTTGGAATGTATTCCATTTGCAGATATAATTTGTGTCCTGTTGACTAAGAAGAACTTGAACCACTGTAAGGCTATGTTCTGAATGTCGAATACATGCTGGAGACGGTGAAGTAATATATCATGGTCTATTATATCAAATGCTGGAGATAAATCCAGGAGAGTGAGGACTGTAATCTTTCCACTATCCAAAGCAGAGAGAATGTCATTAAATACTTTCAGAAAAGTAGTTTCCGTACTGTGGCAAAAGTGATATGCAGACTGTACATTGCTAAAAAGACTGTTTGAATTCAAATGAGATACAAGTTGGGTTAGAACAACTTTTGCTAAGATTCTTTATATGAATGGGAGATTGGAAACTGGGTTGTAGTTCTTTAAATCGTTATGGTCAAGTGTTGGTTTCTTCAGCAGAGGCTTTGCGATGGCAGTTTTGAAAAATGATGGGAATTCCCCCAATGAGAGAGAGAGATATTAATAACATCAGTTAGTGAAGGCAATATTGGGTCTAAACACTCAATCAGCAGTGAGGTCGGAATTAGATCAAGTTCACAAGACTTTGGTGCACTTTTCGTCACGAATGTCCTTACTAAATCAATATAAACAGGTTCAAATGCTCCTAATGGTTGTCGCCGAAATTCTGCATCATAAATGTATGGTGACGAGTCAGTTGAAATTGTGCTGTCAAGCGTATCTCTAAAGGTTTGTACTTTGTCACTGAAGAAATTTGTAAATTGGTCCGAAAGGTCTACTGGAGAGAAGGTAGTTGGAAGTGGTGTATATTTGTTCCTTGGCATTAGTTTGTTAGTTATCTCGAAGAGCTCTAAATTAATGTATAAATATGGAACTTTAGATTTTTAAAAATATAAATATAAAAAAAAATATAAAATAAACAAATTATATATATATATATGTGTGTGTGTGTGTGTGTCTGTATGTATGTGTGTGTGTAAAATGAAAATACAATTACATTTTTTAAAAATAATAATAATTTATGACATGAATCATAAATAATAATAATAATAATAATAATAATAATAATAATAATAATAATAATAATAATAATAATAAATCAAAACCTTTAACAAAGATACCTCAATGAGGTAACAAACGTTAGGGCAGGAGGGCCTCCCCGAATGGTCTGCGAAGATCAATCGGGAGAGAGCACCCTCCCCCCATAAAAACCCCCCAAAAAACAAACAAAAATACAAAAAAGAACAAACAAAGCAGCAACAAACACTTTATTCATTTATATTTATGGCTCCTTTCCAAAAGTATTCCAAATTGTTTATTTGCCGTATAAGCAGGGCTCTCTACAACTTTTTCCAGGCGTCCGTTCGCTAATTCAAGGCTTCCTACAAATGCTGTCCTTTCGGCAAAATAACGCTTCCTAAGGGATTTTCCAGCAAAAAAAATGACGCCATTGCGCCCCTAGCCGCTGCTAGTTAATAAATTATCCATGATGAAAATGATGAAAATCCTTTACGACTTTACAAACAGACTAATCGCTAACACCTCACCGCGTAGATCAATCAAATTATTTTTCTGGTCAGTGAGTCTGAAATTAATTCTCGTTAGTAAATTATTATCGCATCGCATATAGACGGGATTAATTGGATCCCCAACAATTAAAAATCCTGGAGGAGCTGTTGGTGCAAATGAATAGAGAATATACCCTTGTTGAGCTTGATTTGATTGCTCTAGATTAATTTGATAGCTTTCTTCGATGACATCACATACTAAATTGAGCGCAATCACTGTGGTTATATTGACGTTATGTGGGGCAATATGCCTACCACCATCATCTGGGGAATTATTTCATGTTAGGATTAATGAATCTCCCCGTGGAAGATTTCTTTTCCATGTGTCGTAAATTATTTTAAAACCAATATCGATGGTGTCGTTAAGTTGTTTCTTTAAATCTGGTACTTTATATCCGGGTAGTTTAAATGTTGGAATATCATTAACGCGGATATTATATTTTTTTGCAAATTCTGTTCTCGACATGGGGGAATTATCATCGAGCATATCTTGAATAATTTGTAAATTATTTTTTTCCATATCATCAATAATTTTGTTACATGTTTCTATGACGCTGATAAATTTATCTCGAGTGAGAGTACCAGATTTAAGAGATATTAACAATAGTGAAAAATCATTATTCATTGCTGTGAAATTTTCAATAATTTTAGGTTCGTTAACAAAATGATATCCCTCTATTTCCTCCCCTTCCTTCTCTCTACCACTTCTTTGGTATCCGATACCGAAAAAATCTATAGTGATTTCGTGATCTTTATAACTTTTTATTGGAGTATCGGGTTTTATCACGTCGGTGACATAATCAGATTTTTTCGGTTCGGGTATATCAACGAATTTTCTTCGAGGTGGGTTTTCAGGCCATCCTAACACTGTTCTTATTGAGCTGTTATAAATATCCACGGTGTATCCCTCTGTGCTTATTTCAATCGCGGATGATAGTGTCGGTTGATGAACTTTAATAGCTATTTTTGATTCTTTTCCCGTGATTGATTTTATTCTACGTTGTAATTCAGCATCAATTTGTTCAATTTGGTACGACCCAGTTGGTATGAAAACAACGTTCCAATCTGGAGTGCCATCGTCTTTATTCTTATGCGCAAACACCAGGGAATTATTGGGTTGCTGACCGCCAAATGCAACCGATCTAATATTGGGCCAACTATGGTATACTCGTAATTTAGCTAAGGCAATTTCTTTCACTGGAATCGGGGAAAGGAAATTCACACTAAATTGTGGATTTTTTGAGGTTATTGATATCATACTTGTTTGTACCGGAGTGGTATTTTCTGCTATTCGTTGAAGTAGTTATTGTGACATTATTATTATCATTGTTTACAATTTCTAATTTTGATACCGCGGAATCATAAATACGTACCATCGCGGAGAACTCGTCATCGGTAATTACTGTGTCATCAATCGATGATGATATCAACGAGGATAATTGCGAAACCATTGGATGCTATTTGATGTTTTACTGTATACTCGTTAAGTTTTCCCTGAGAACATGATGATAATTTTCTTAGTGATTGCATTTGCAACCCCAGCGATTGTTGTCGCCGCGGATATACAAATTGGAACAGCAACCGGGACTATCATTGTCACTGAAGACAGTATAATACCAGTTCCGGCCATTACACCACTCACCGAGTACACTGTAACGTCAATGACTGTAATTCTCCTGCGGTATTTTTTTTATTTTCATTGCATACTCCTCAGCGAGTGTTTTGAGTTTCATTGCAAATTCTCTGACCGTATCATAGCGATATTGATGTGATATCATCGTTATTTTAAATATTCATCGTTGAATTAAACACTTTCATGTGCGGGATTTTCGGGTATATTTGGTACAAATTCTATCACATATGTTATTGGCGATCTAATTCTAACAACTTGAATAGTCGATAATATAAAAATAGTCCAAGTGAAAATTGCATTAATTTGCTGTGTTATTGTATTTACAGCGGTTTGGTCTTGGCCTATACCGCCATAATTATCTCTAATATTAAAATTATACCCGCCAAATGTAGTTAACGTAAATCGATAGATACCTGCTACGGTTGGAGTAAAATTTATTCGATCATTAGTGTCTTTTACCCAATCGAAATTTCCACTAGCCACCGTGTAAACAATATTACGGATATTCGCTACGGTGTGTGGAATTTTTATCTTGTCGAGTCGTTCGATCATTTTAGGAAATTCATCTTTGACGGCATCAACTGTTGTTTAACTCTCCTCGATAGATTTTTTAATGTCAGCGATTTCATTAAGTTTTTTGATTATTTCCGAATATGTAATTTTAACATTTTCGGAGGGTGTTGTTGTAAAAAATTTATCAGTGAGGTCATTAATGACCTTTTGATCATCAATAAACGAATTAATATCCGCAAGGGGTGGCGTAACTACAATTGGGGACCCAAAGAACTTATTAATGACATTTCTGCAAAATTGGTTATAATTTTTCACATGATCGTCAAATTCTTTATCGTATTCGGCAAGAATATTTGTGATCGCAGATACAAGTGCGCCCGGTTTGAGTTTGCCATCATTGGAATACAACGCTAGTGTGTTTTCAGCAACATCGCGTTGTCGTGTTAAAATGTCATCCAATGACACATTACTGGTTTTCAATTTACCCTGGCGATCTTGAAATACAACTATTTCGTTTGGGTCAACACTTGCTAAATTCAACGTCTCAGCGATTTCATCTTTAATTATTTTTTTTTACATCCTTGATAGAATCCGCAGATGTTTCCGCTGTTGGTTTCGACATTGAAATAGAACGTCCCAAAATATCAATCATTATTGTTAGCGCAACTTGTGTTTTCATTTTATGGATTTTTTCACTAAAAACCTCCCACTGGTATATTCGTTTACAACCATATGTGGTGGTTTCCACGGAAATCCAAAGGATTTTAATGATATTTCCGTGAGGACATTTAATAGTTCACGGCCGCATATTGGTGGATCATTTAATTGTTGTGTTGGCAGCGTGGAATAAAAAATCGGAATTGAAAATTTTGATATATACTGTATAAACTCTTTTGGTGGGGCTAACCCATATGAATCAAAATAAACAATCCCACGTGGATCAATCGCGTATGCAACCCAGTGAGTTCCCTCCCCGTTGGAGTTATCAAGATTGATGATACCGGTTTCAACGTTATTTGGTTTTCTCGGTAATTGATCTCTCATAAAAATCCCTCTGAAGTTTTTATCGCTATTTTTTTAACAGCATCAATTAAATCAAAATTGGACATGGGAATAATTGGTTTTTCCACTAATAAACCGTTCCTGGTATTCTTAAGCCGCTCCCGCTGTACCATGAATACGGGGTTCCTGGTAGTCTTAGACCCTTTCCCTTTTTTTATACCCTTGCCCAGTTGCTTTCTTTAGTGCCATCCCTGCCGCGGTACCAACGGCTCCTAACGCCGCCGCTTTCGCCACCGCTGGGGCAGCCGCTGCAATCAATGCTGATATTGCAGCTAACAATGGAAATATACCACCTGATTTTATCATGTTGGCGATTGCAGCCTTCGAAAATACAATTTGAACCCTAGCTTATTCTTTAGCGCATCATTGAAATGTTTGATTTGACGATCTGTCAATGATATTTTATGTGTACCGCCGGACATCTGCGCTGGTTTCAACGTTATTGTGGTTCCACATTCTTTAGCGGATTTTGATTTTAATTTCTTGGCCTGACCATCAGTCAGCTTGACACTAACAACACTATATGGCATTTTATTGTAAAACACATTTATGCTTTCAATTGATCTAATTGCGAAATCGTGAAAATCGTTTACGATTTCAAGAAGGATTTTTCAATCAAAGATTTTCCACTGGTGCATCAATAAGTCTCATTCGTCCGCCAACGCCTTCAAGTAACATTGATTTATCACTGAGAATGACAGCAACCGCTCTATAATTAGCAATAGCGCCACGAAGGACATTAGCTCTGAAGTGTATATCAACGACGAATTGCCTTGTTAAATCAAGATGTTCCAGCGAAAAGTAGTAGATCGGATACAAGTTCTTAAAATCATATTGCGATATTTGCAAACCAGTATCAACATTTTGATCACGGCCCATATATGACAGCATGCGATGGTACACGCGTGCAATATGGTTTTTACCGTAATTAAGTTGAATATCCTCAGATGGTTCCTGCTGTCCGTTCATTCTCAACGAGACATCAGTAACTCCTAATGGATCAAATATCATATGGCTGTGCAATTGTGAATTAACTCTTGTCATATCCTGCAACGCAATAAATATATGACGTGGAGCTGAAACGCCTTGTTGTGATGCCAAGTGCCATGTAAATGTACCGTTGATATTTGATTGTTTGACATCTGTTGTTGTTGTTGTTAGCCAACTTAGCAATGATTTGCCACCCGCATCCATAAATGATAGTAATCGTTCTTCTGTGGTGATTGATGGAGTCATTACTGGCATCCACAATGACAGTTTTGTTAAAATGACTTTACCAGCATCAGCAACTGGATTTGCAGGATCCGCTGAAATTCTCCAGATTGCATCATCGTCACTACCCTTTTGCACGAGTACTACTGTATGCTTCGCTCCATAAATAACTTTTCGTACATTTCTACAGAATCCAAATATATGATGCAACGGAATCGCACATGAAAACGATCTACGTTGTCCTGTCAACATTGATATTCGTGTTGCAGCTCCTAGTTTGTACTGGGGATCAGTATTTATAATCATATTCTCGACATCAACAGCAGCATTACCAGCATTATTATTTGGTCGTCGTACAATAAATTGAGTGGGTCCAGCAGTGTTTTTATCATCTTTTGTAAACATCATAGACGGACCGGCTGATCTTGTATAATCGTCAGAATATCTTGCTAACTCAATTATTGTTGTAGCCAGATCAACATCACGTTCTATAGACTCAATCTCTTTTCGGTCAATGAAATATCTTGCACTCTCAAATAGCGCCATGATACCATTATTGACTAAGCCGACTTTGGCACCATCTGGATACTGTGCGGGTACAGCAGGAGTATCAGTACGTTGTACAAGTTCTCCTTCTACTTCGTTAAATGCTTCAACGGGTAGAAAGTATTTGCTGGTATCATGGACTTGAAGTTCAATTCGCGATCGAATATCCGATTGTACTGCATGATAGGGATAAAACTGATAATCGCGGACAGAAACATCTTTGCGTACTGGGGCATCCATATCGATCACGGGGTCAGCTGTTTTTTTTAACATTATTATTATTATTATTATTATTATTATTATTATTATTATTATTATTATTATTATTATTCACATCAGTGTTTTCAATTGTGAAAATCATGAGTTTAACGCTAGCGTTGAAAATCGAAGATTTTCACTCAAAGAGTTTCCATTACTTTGCAATCATCATCGTCGTCGTAATTTCAAACCGCTTCCAGCTATCATGTTTGCGATATCATCTTGGTTACTGTTCGCCAGCGGCGCAGCCACCAACGATGCTAATTTTTCTTCCACTGCGCTATTTATTGCTTTGCTGACACTTGCAGGCATCACTGTTGTAGATGGCAACGGCAATGACGGTTGCTTCTTTCGTCGTCGCACCAATGATGTTATTTTATCCTTTGCTGCAGAAAATGCCTTTCCTGCAAGATTTCCAACAGCGTTAATTCCTTTATCACGAATAACATCAATGGCTTTCATTCCTCATTGTTTAACCAACGGCGCCACTTTTGGGGCCATTCTTGTAAATAACCCCGCAATGGTACTGACGAAACCATCTCCGTAATATGCTTTATAAACAGGCAATCGTGAGTTTACCACATACACGCTTGTTGGTTTATCATGGTTGTAGTGTATGATCATCTTGTTATAAAAACACTAGTGTTTTCAATTGCTAGCAATTTCTAAATACTAGTGTGAAACTCTTTGAGTGAAAATGGAAAATTTCTTTGAAATTTTCAGCTATGGATTTTCACAATTGATTTGAAACTCTTCGAGTTTAATCGCTGTAAACATCATGGTCATCAAACCCATCTACTAATTCATCAATGAGTTCTCGATATACATCAATGTCCATGATACCGCCGGCAAATAATCGTCTGCAGATATCAGCTGCTTCATTAATTATTTCAACGGAGTTGTTTCCGGCTCGTTTTCCACCCACAAGTACCTCTAACCGTGATATATCACTGAGAATATTACCAGGGCATGTCACGGTTGAGTTCAAAATCGAAGATTTTTCACTCGAAGAGTTTCCAACAATGATTTTATCATTGACTTTGCCATTGCCGCTACCAGAAAAACCCTTTCCACTACTATATCCAGCTGCTTTGTCTTCTTCTTCTTGTTCTTTGTCTATGTTTTGAAAATACGCCTCAATATCATCTTCGGGCTGATCAGACTCCACTAATATTTCCGAATCCGCATCATAACGCGGTTGTTGTTTAGCAGGTGAAAAAGATATTTTTTTTGCTGGTTCTTTTTGCCTCCGCTGCAGTCTTTGTGGTTTTTGTGATTTTTGTTCTTCATATTCATTATACACTGTACTCACCATTTTTAGATATTCAATATATGACGTATTGTCCTTGTCAACTTTACCTGTTTTAGTTTTAATTTTGCAAAATATATCAGCCCAATGTTGTATATCTCTTACATACTTGTGTTGTTCTGGTTTAAACATGTTTTTTTGTTTTCATACGTCGTAACAACAAGTGCAGGAAACCTTGCTGGGTCAGTCTTATCAATTGTTTCTAACCCTTCGTCGTTAAATCGCGCGCGTAATTCATCTACTATTTTTTGATTAGTCTTTTTCGGACCAGGTGGGGTTTTTTGTATGTCTTTTCAGTTTTCGCTGCTATCTTTCAAGCACACCAAGGACAGGCACTTCTCGTCGCGCTCCTTCCTCAAGGATATCTCAGTATATCGCACGTTCTGTAGCCGTTTTTACATCTTTGGTCACGCTCGTTATTGGGGCAAACAGATGTTCACTTGAAGCAGAAAAGTCAGTTTGCAGTTCTTGTCGTCGTTGAAGTTTATTACGTAATCGGTCTCTGACTGGTAAAAACTTCTTAATAGCTGCCAGTCTTTCTCGTGCCAATTTAGTAGTTAATGCTTCTGCGGTCATTATTGTAAAAACCCACTGAATTTTCAAATGCGAAATCGTGAAAAATCCTTGTTGAAATCGTAAACGATTTTCACGATTACGCATTTGACTTTACCGGGGAAAAAAAAAGAATCCACCCATTGATAAATTCTATTGTGCGTATTTTTACTTCCTTGATAGGAATTCCATTCATAACGTGTGTATACTATCATTCATAACGTGAGGGTCTATATGGGATTCTTCAATCAGCCATTTATCTCGGATCTAATCTGGTACTGTTGCCCTAATTTCTGTCTAATTGATTCATCGATACTGAATAACTGTATGAATACATTAACGTCGTTACGATACAACGAGGCATTAATTGATTTTTGTATTCTTTTTATCAGCGAATACATCTTGGGTAAAACGTAACGACTTCGTTTTGATTGATCATCGATATGCTCATATTCAGACATAATGCGTTCAGTGTCTAGATTTTCCAATAATGCAATTCCGCGATTTTTCAAATTTGAAATTTCAGCAATTATAATATTTACATCTTGGATATCCATTATTATTATAATATATTTTATCTACAATTTGAAAAATAAAAACCCCATTTGGCAATCTCGCTGGCGCGCTATGACGTCAGAGACCCAGAGATTACTTAATTAACTAATTAACTTAATTAACTTAATTAAGGACAGCACATACATGAAAAACCCATTTGGAAACCCCTTTCGCGTCAAATAACGTGAAAGAGACCCAGAGGTTACATATACGACAACACATCGTTGGAACTCCTTGGTTGCCTTCACATCCAAGTAAGCCCAAGGTGGACCCGAAACATAAATCTCCGGCTGGAGGCCTAACGTGACAAATGCCATATTAGACCGCCCAGAAGATATGCTTGGGACATCACTGTTAAGACAGTACAATGCCGGTAATCTCCATCGAGTGTTTGGCAGATTGTAGGCATACCTATACTTAATTAACTTAATTAAGGATATATGATACAAACATGAAACGACGGGCGGATCTTCTACGGCCATCCAACCAATCAAAAGCAACCCATAAAATCAATCCGGTTGCATGATTGACAAAAGACAACCACGCGTCGTGTCAACGGCGTGGGTTAGTTTTGATTCGTCGGATTGGCTTTTGAAAGCCCCAAGCTTAATACCTTTCATATGGTATATAAGGTGACTAATACAGCAGCGTCAATCCACAGGGTGTGTTATTTTATTTCCTTGAATACTTGTCAATGGTGTTTCACAGTATTTAAATGAGACTGAATATTGAATAAAACACTAAAAAAAAATATAACTGTTAGCTAACATTAGTTTTCATCGTAACGGATAATTAATTAATCGTAATAGACCCATGTCACGTAACTCTGTCATGCGACTTTGTCACTGGAGGTTTTATCTCCCCTATAAATGAAAATTGTATCCTGTGTGTTGTCTTTTTTGAGAGAGCTTTTTGATAAATTCCTTCTGCTACTTTTCGTATTGAGGATATACAAATGTCAAAATATCTACTGGCTTCATTCATTTATTGAAATACTTTTTCTTCGCTAGTTTTTGTATCAAATCATTTCACACTCTTTGCTTGTTTTGCGTGTTTGCCGGTTCCACCCATTTTTGTATTCTGACTTTGAGTAACAACTCGTAAGTTATCCAATTTGTTATTTTGAGGGAATCCATCAATGTGATCAATCACAAATCCGTCCTTGATTAATCCATTAAATGCCTCTTACGCGATTCTGTGATTAAGATGTTTTATTTCCAACAGAAAATCGCAAATACCCGGCATTATTTATCTTTCCAACCGGCTTCTTTAGTCTGCGATTTCTAACAACACCATCACGGGATGCTTCATAATTAACAAGAACGGGGTGAGGTCTGAAATCTTGGCTCATTTGTATAATAATACTATTTGTTTAATTTATTATTTGCTTTAATTATAAGTCTTTGAATGTAATCTTGAGTTTATTTTATAATTTTGTCATCGTTGGGGTCAATGACGGTATTTTTTATTCGCTTGTCGTAATAGCGCTTTAGCTCCCTGTATCGTTTGCCGCCACAACTGAGACACAACTGCGATTTTCCCCTTACCCCCACCCCACATCGGAGGCACGAGAGGGGGCCAAGGGAACCGTTGCGAACGCTCTGTAAATGATACCCACAGAATTCGCTTCTGCATGATTTGTTACACGGGGTTGTTGATCCAATCATAAGCCATTTGCAGTGATTCATTATATATAAATTTCTTATTTAAATACTTGTTTTAATTATATGACTGAGGAATTCGTGAGATTATCAGAAATTAAGCCCTACAAAAATATTAAATTCAATCTTGATAGAACCCTCAAAGATGTGCCAAAACGGGCAATAAACGATAACAGCTTGATAAAAAAAATTCGTGACTGTGCTATTGAATTCAAGCGTGATGGAGCATCTCGTAGCTGGTAAACATTTCGAATTGATGGTGTTGTTGATGCCACCATGAACGACGAAACGCAGCTATCACAACTTGACAGCAAAAAAAGTTTTTTTTAGAGAGAAATTCATTATCCGTGTAGAATCAACCGGTTGGATTATACGAGACAAATTTGAACCAATTCTCGGAGACAAGAAAACAGTCGTTGTTAGCCGTGATTCTAAGCCGGGTCTGTTAATTGGAATTGACAAACCATACTATGAACGAATATACCCTATACCCTGAAACAGCAGTTGTTTATGGGATATATCCGTTAAATGAAAAACCTGATATAGGAAAACTAAAACCAATGAAATACTCGTCGCCGGCGACCTCGGCGCTGAATTGTGTAGCAGAACGAATTACAGAGCCATTTACAAATGCATCCCGAGGGAACAAACTAACTGATTTACAGCGTAGCAAAATAGCTCAATGGGGTTTAACAGTCAAAAAGCGCGGAGCAACTATTAGCGATATAGCGAAATTAGAAACATCACTGAGATTTCCAAAAACCGTTATGACGATAACCGGAAAAGTATTATATGAATCAAAATATAACAAAAATGGAGCCCCAATAAAAATTATTGATCATAACGAACACGCATGGACATCCGCGGTCACAATATTTCCACGGAACAGAACAATAAAATATATACCCACGGAATTCTTGGGAGAAGAATTTTCCAAGGATGGTTTTCTCGTTGAAGAGAAACTATTCGATGCTATTGCGCATTTGAGTAAAAACGACCCGTGTCAGTGTGGTTACTTCGCAGCGCTGAAAATCAAACGGATATTTTTGATCAGTTTCTAAGACCAAATGGTGAATTATACCGCACTGAAGCGTTTCACAACGAGATGAAAAAACAGCTAGTGGGTTTTTAACATGTGGCGAAGCCAACAACAATGATGAAATTGTCAATGATGAACAATTATTGACAAACTGTTTTACAATTCCGTCGGTTGCAGCTCATTTTGCAAGAAAGAAAAACACATGGAAACCAACACAAACTGAATTCTTGCCATATATTAAGGCTAGTTGCCTCGAATTTAATCATGGCGGTTTATACAATAACAAATACGACCGTGAAAGTATCATTTCAGTTGATATGGTTGCTTGTTATCCAGCGAGTTTTCTTGGTTATGGAGAGTGTACTGAGTATTTTAAACGATTTGGACACCCGGTACATGAAATGACTCGTGTTGCGATTAATGGACCACTGCCTGATTTTGATTTAACCGGTTTTGCTCGTGTAGTATCATTTAAATTCGCAGCAGGACTTCATCGCTGTTGTTATATTTGGATTGGTAGACACATGTCTGAAAAGAAGTGGCTGCCAATAGCGTTATTACGGTTCATGATTGATACAATAATGTTAATTTCGTTGACAGTCAGTGAAGCAATTATATCATATCGGAAACAAACTAATGTCTGGTTACCAGAACCAGAAAGTCTTGATAGTATAAATGACGAATCCAGAAAACATATTCAGGCAGATGAAAAATATATCATTGAGTGGTCCAAACGGGTATTTAATCAACGAAACAGTGAAGCAAATGATCTTGGCAGAAGAATAATTGGAAAATTCACTCAGGGAGGGAAAAATGTGACTATAAAAGATATTCTTCACGATTGATTATAGATAACACCGAATATGACTTTGTAATTGCAGATGCAGTATCTAAGGGTATATATGTCGATCGTAAAGACGCTATCCTGTCCGATGGAACAAAATTGGGTACAATTGTTACTTACGGTGACGGCTACAGTTCTTCGTATACACAGGTCGTCTATGCTGGGTTATGCTTGTATCAATTTATTTTCAATGATAAATAGATTTCCTGACACTGCGGTTAGAGTTGCAGTTGATTCATTTTTCTCATTGACAAAAAGTACATCAACGAGGTGATTAAATTTACTAGCGGTAGCAAAGCTACTGGTGACGAGCACTGGGGTACATGGAGAATTAAAAAGGAAACGCTGCGTGATTATTCTAAATCAGCAGACGTTGAGATTAAAAACAATTACTTACACGGCGATAATTTATCAGAACGTTCTAATGCACCACCGATATCTAATCCAATTTGTAGATATAAAACAGTTTATTTAAACGGTTGCGGCGGGTCAGGAAAGACGACTCGTGCGATTCATTTATATCGTGGGGAAAATCCTACGGATTTCACAAACATGATTGTGCTGACACCAACCCATAGATTAGCGCGAGAGATAAAACAACGAAACGTTGAAGCTTGTACTTATCACAGCTTTTATCGATACAAAGGTGATGAATGGACCCCTGAAAGAATGGGTGAGAAATTCATTCCTGAAATCATTATTTGGGATGAGATATGTACGGTTTCGGTAGATGTATTAAAAATGTTTCTTGATTGGTTACTGCGCGCGAATACAAACGTGATAATGTGTGGAGATCATGGCCAACCACCACCATTTGTTGGCAGGGGTCCACATGATTGGTTGAAATGGTTTGTTGACTATTATGAAGAAATTGATACTGACTACAGAGCACTTGATGAACAATTACGCGAGGTCAAGAAATTACTTAGATTACTACCGGATAGAATCCAATGTGAAATAATCAGAGAAATAATTCCTGAAACTCCCATGGAGGAATTTTGGGAAGCATGGAGACCAAATGATTTTGTAGTGGCAAGTAGAATGATAGTCAGAGACACACTTCAGCAAAAGTTGTTTCACTTGCATCAAGAAAAATTTCCAACACTTCCAACACCGTTGTGTTATAGACCCTCGGATACACGAAAGCAAAATATTGAAGTTGAAATTCCAGGACGCCTAACAGAGTCAGGAACAGAAAAACAAACACTAGTGTTAAATGATATTGTGTTGGTTGATATCAGTGCTGTCGAAGACGCATTGCGTGCTGATAAATCGCCATGGACGCTAGGTTACGTAACGACGATACATTCCTCGCAGGGATTAACTATATCGGATACAATTGTTTGAATAGTCGATAATCGCATTGAGTGGTCAAATTTAGTCTATCTTGCAGTATCCAGAGTACGGCGAATAAATCAACTTCGAAGAATTGTTTTAGATGATGACACCACAATGGATGATATTGATGTTAAAATTATTGATAAAAAACTCTCCGGTTACAAACAACAAGACAAAAAAAACAACGAGAATTTGACATTGATGTTGAATTAATAATGACACTAAAGCAACAACAGAATAATCACTGAGCGAGTTGCAATTGTATAATGAGTTGGCAGTATTACGATAAAGATCCTCGACAATTTACCGTAGGCAGAAAAAATAACAATCTCGGTCATGTCAGAAACAATGTGATGTTGACTTGTCTTGAGTGCAATAGACGCAACGGCGCTAGTTAAGACCATGCGGTGGCAATTGAGTATCGTCAGGAATCACTTGTAGTTGTTCGCGTGTAAAACCCCGCTGAGGGGCAGTTGAATCCAATTTATAGATTGCTGGTCTACCAGTTGATCGTGTTATAGTAGATATTTTATGCGTAGTGACACTCCAAATAGGGTCAGTAGCTCTTTTTGTGCCACCTTCGAGCTCTCCTGATTCATATAAATATCTCACGGTGACATTGCCGAGAATTGGCTGAGAAACGCTCTCTTTTTGTGGTTGTGCTATATACTTTTTTATTGCGTTGTTATTGATTACTCTGGTAATCTCGTTATTTAGCGTTGCAACTACCCCTGGTAACCTTTTGACCCATTCACGAGATCTTTTATCCTGAATGAATTCTTTTGCGTATTGATATCCAAATAACCGCTCAGCAAGAGTCCGATTGAATCGTTCAACAATTGCCTGATCGCGATGTAGTGCAGTATGTCCTCGTCTGATGGTGACATTATGATGTTTCATTGTAGATGCAACCACACCTTGAAATTCCTTACCAGGATCAACTTGTAATAGATGTGGCCAGCGTAGTGGACGTCATCCATAAATCCTTTCAAATGCAGAAGCTACTTTAGTGGCCGACTTTGTTTTCAATGGCTCTGCTTGTTTGTATCGACTCGCAACATTAACTACGGTTAACGCGTATTTATAACCGTCGTCATGTGGTAAAAATAATAAATCAGCTAGATGAACTTCATTGGGTACGATAACATCAAAATGAGAGAGGTTGATTTTGTTTAACACGCGGTAAATAGATTTGCCATATAGCCTGTTTGGATAACCAATTAGCCGCAGTGGCCCTTTTCACTTTTGCGGCGCTGGCGAGTTTACTGATTGCTGCTTTACCCTTCCAGTATCCTAATAAATAGATTCCATATTATTAATTACCAGCACCTAACATCAATTTGCCTTTCATAGCCGATTTTACCAACCATGAAGCCAATTTTTCTTGAAAGATTTATCAGGAATAGCATTTAACGCACGAATTAATTTCACATCCGCTAGATGTATATGCTGCAGATTGCTGCTTTTACATGCAACATCATGGGCATGACACGCCTTATCAATAGATTTTATTGGTTCTTCACCACGTCGAGGTTGATTTTGATCATCAAGTCTGATATCTAATCGTGTTCCGGAGCCACAGTAGCTATATCCTGGAAGGTGCTTTTCTCCTAGATACTTTGCCCATGGGGTTCCAGGGAGTTTTGCTAACTTGGCTGCAATATCACCTCCTCGTTTTTTTTAAACATCTCCGGATTTCATAGAAACAAATTTTTTTTTTATACCACATGTTGCACACCTACCAGTAAGTGCTGATCTGTTATTGCTAGTTGTAATCGTCGTCACATCATTTGTGCTAGTACGCGTTTTACACTTCACACAATATAGATCCATAATTTATGTATAGAGATATGAATGTAATTGATTTTTCAGCGACAAAAACAAGAGAACCAGTTAAGCATCATGCAGCGCTACCAAACTCTATCCGCGCAATTATAATCGGGCCATCTGGATCCGGCAAGACGCAATTGTTGCTCAATTTAATAATGAGATGGATGAAGTGGGATAAGTTGTATTTAGTTGCTCCTAGCGTAGATGATCAACGATGTTATGAAGTGTTAAAGGATTTTAACGAGAATGCATCAGAAATTAAAGGTGAGAACGTCATTGATTTTATAACTGATATTGACGAGGCACCATCCGCGGATGACCTTGATGGGAGCATTAACAATTTAGTCGCATACGATGATGTAATGTTAGACAATCAAAAAAACCCAGCTAGAATATTTTCCCGAGACAGGATAAAAACACTGACGTGATACATGTCACTTAACGCCACACTCAGATTCCAAAAGTGATCAGAGATAACTGTAATATTCTTGCTGTGTTTAACGGCGTTGATACACATACGATGCGAAATATTTGGCAGACATGGTGTTCCGATATGGACATCAGTCGATTTCGAAATTTCTTTAGTCATGCTCAGTCGGTCCCACACGGATTTATAACAATAAATTTACATGACCCTCGAACACGATATCGTATCGGACTTGATCAAATATTCGGTTGAAGTCGTAAAGGATTTTCATCATGGATAATTTATTAACTAGCAGCGGCTAGGGGCGCAATGGCGTCATTTTTTTTTTTGCTGGAAAATCCCTTAGGAAGCGTTATTTTGCCGAAAGGACAGCATTTGTAGGAAACCTTGGATTAGCGAACGGACGCCTGGAAAAAGTTGTAGGATTCACCCTCTCTGCTGCTACTTAGCGTAGCGCTTTGTGACTTAGTCCGGTGACGTCCTGATCCCGTACTTTCCATTTCTGACTTAGCCCCTTTTCCGCCCTTATATAATGTGTCATTGTTTATGTAATGCGTTTTGAAACCTCATAAATATTTTATAATCTCATTATCTATTAATTTTAGATGTTCGTTTTTTATGTTTATCGATTTTTATGATATAGTTAAGGTGCATATACATGTAATATTTAACTACTTGAGCCCATTCTATAAGGCATATTGGCGTGAGATCCCAGATTTTCACATTTTCATTTATTTTTTCCTTGATTTTTATTTAGGTTTCCTTTTTCCTCATCCTTACCGAAATATATCCCCAGGGCCTTAACTTTATCTGTAATTAGTGGGATTGGTAAACCATGTTGTTTACCTCTGCAGTTTCCTAATAATAGTATTTCCGTTCTCTCTCTCTCTCTCTCTCTCTCTCTCTCTCTCTCTCTCTCTCTCTCTCTCTCTCTCTCTCACACACACACACACACACACACACACACGCACACACCCGCCGCTTTTGCGCGTTTGAAGTTGTAGAATTGCCACGACGTGCCTCACTACATGTCATAAAAGGCGACTAAGTAGAGACAATCGCTTTGCCGTGGGGTGCGACCCGTGTCGGGGGAATAAAGGATCCTGGTAGTTGAGCAGAGGCTTTCCAGTGAAATACACTACCTTGGCCTTTATTTCTCCTAGACACGTGCTTGGGATGGACCCGGTCTCGACAAATCGGCTAGTCGCGCCGAGCCATATGAAGTCTTGATTGATTCACTCACTTTCTCTATCTTTCTCTCCGTATCTCTCTTGATACCATCGTTGCCCTTACTATCTATCCCTTTATTTTTCCTTTCTCCTACTCCCATAAGACTTCCTCAAAGGCGGTAGCTTAACGGGTCAATCGGGAGGTAGATTTACTTACCGAGTATACCATCTATGTATCCCTGGCACTTAAAATGTGTCCGCTAGTTGGACTCTGTGGCGGGTGGGTGAACATGGGTGATGAATATAAAAGAAAACACAATGGAAAATAAAAACAAAAATCAACTAAAACGTTCTAACACTTTAACGGACGCAGATGATAAACCATGTAGAGTGAAATCATTTCCACGTTCCATGGTTATTCAATCAAGAGACACTACAAAACCAGTTGCTATGCTTTCACCATTTGTAGTCGAAAAGACTATACTTGGCCTAGCTGGCACTCCGAAGCCTGTCAAAAAGCTCAAATCGGGTAGCTTGCTCATTAAATGTGAGCAAAGGGTACAGACTGACACTATTAGGAAAATTCAGACGTTTTCTGATATACAGGTTTCTACGTTCACTCATTCGACACTCAACTCATCCAAGGAGTCATTCACTGCCGAGATCTCGCAGGTGACAGTGACAGAAATACGGTCACCACGAAGATAAATGCTCCAGAAGCCTTGTATGTGGCAGATGCGGTGAAATTAGTCATCGAGAAGCATACTGCGGAGCAATTTGTAGCGAAAGTCACCATGCCAATTTTAAAGATTACGAGACCTGGAAACTGGAGAAGGAGATTCAGAAGGTAAATATTACGTCAAAATCCCCTTCTCAGAGGCCAGAAAGATGTTTGAATCTCGAACCCATGTACATGACCCTGTCGTGAACAATAGAGCCCCTCATAACGTCATCCCTTTAAAACAAATTTACAAGCCATTGCTGTAAGCCTCACTCTACAAGGAGTGATTACCTTTTGTTTTATTTATATACCACCAAACACCAACCTAGTACCAAACGAATTAGACAATCTTGTTCAACAACTTCCTGCACTCTTTGTTTTTCTCGGTGATTTAAATGCACATAACATTATATGGGGTCAAATAGGGTAAGTGATAGAGGCCACATAATAGAAGATGTTATTTCTAGATTTGTATTTATATAATACCAAATCATCATACATATTTATACCCAGGAACGGGTACATACACGTGTATAAATTTGACAATTTGCTCTCCATCGCTGCTTTTGGACTATGAATGGAAAGTCGCTGATGACCTTCATAGCAGTGTTCACTTTCCAAAATCCCTTCAAAACTATAAACTCTACAATTAATGACGCAATTCCACAATAGAATTTAAAGAAACCAGACTGGGCTACGTTTGAAACACTCTGTAAAACTATACATAATCAGGATACAGTATTCAACGTTAATGACCCTTTTCAACATTTTACTTCCATTTTAATCGCGATTGAAGGAAAACATATTCCAAAGTATTCACCGAACTGTAAAAAACCCCGAAAACCTTGGGTAACCAAGGAATTTAAAGAAGCTATTAGACAACGCCTAGAAGCCTTGAACTTTTTTAAGAATTGTCCTACTCCCGAAAATTTAAGTAAATTCCGTATTCTCCGGGCTAAAGGTCTCCATCATAGAATGTAAACGATCATCATGGAAGAAATATATTTCTTCTTAAACTCTCGTTCTTCTATTAAGAAAGTTTGGGACACTATCCGCAAAATAAATGGAAAGAGGAAACACAATTTTCTACGACATCTGAAACTAAACAATAACAATTTTAGTTCGAAACAGGACATAGCAAATATTATTGCAGACAGTTTCTCTAAAAATTCCTCATGATATATTTATTCAGAAGCCTTTCGATGATTAACAAATCAAAAAGTAAAATCACGTTTAAAATTAACATCCAACAACTCGGAAAATTATAACCAACATTTTTCACTATTGGACCTGCTTAGGGAGGCTTTAGAAAAAAGCCCATGACACGACCGCTGGGCCTGATGAAATACATTACCAGTTCTTGAAACACCTTCCAGAATCGTCACTAACATCTCTTTTGAAAATCTTTAATGAACATTGGATTGGTGTTAATGTACCCAAGATTTGGAAAGAAACAACAGTAATACCAGATCCCAAACCAGAGAAAGATGGCAAAGATCCTAACAACTATCGACCCGTTGCATTGTCAAGCTGTGCGTGCAAAACTATGGAACAAATGATTAATTCTCGGCTTGTATGGTACTTGGAAAGTAACAATTTAATATCTCCTTTCCAAAGTGGCTTCTGTTCTGGTCGTAGTACCCACGATCATCTTGTTAGACTGGAAACATTTATTCGGGATGCATTTATCAGGAAGGAACATTTAGTAGCGGTCTTCTTTGACTTAGTAAAGCCTTATGACACAACATGGATGTTCGGGATAATACTAAATGACATACACGATCTGGGTCTAAAAGTCCGTCTGCCCTCTTTCATATCAAACTTTCTCTCAGACAGAAAATTCAAAGTACGAGTGGGCTCTACCCTCTCAGATATGCACGAGAGAGAGAGAGAGAGAGAGAGAGAGAGAGAGAGAGAGAGAGAGAGATTTGTGTGTTACAGGGCAGTATTTTATATTTGACGCTATTTAATATCAAAATCAATAGCATCACCATGTATTTGGCTCCCGGTGTGGATTGCTCACTATACGTTGATGATTTTCCAATATATTATAGATCAAAGCACATGCATACAATTGAAAGACAGCTACAACGAAATATCAACAAGATCCAAAATTGGGCTAGTACTAATAGTTTCATATTTTCAAAATCAAAATCAGTATGCATGCATTTCTGTCAGTTGCAACGACATCATGATGACTGTAACCACACACTGGACGGAACACCTATTCCAGTTATTGAGGAAACAAAGTTTTTGGGCATTATCTTCGACAGAAAACTGACTCCACACATCAAGAATTTGAAATCCAAATGCTTGAAATCTGTAGATCTTCTTAAAGTAGTTGGTCACACTGACTGGGGAGCTGATAAAACAAAGTCATTATCAATTTGTATAGAACATTTATCCGCTCCAAACTAGACCATCGTTGCGTTGTTTATGGTTCAGCTAGGAAGTCATATTTGCAAATGCTTGACCCATTTCATCATCAGGTAATAAGACTCGCTCTGGGAACATTTAAGACATCTCCATGTGAAAGCCTTCTCGCGGAAGATAATGAACCACCTTTATCACATAGCAGAGAGATGCTTTCTGCACAATACGCTCTCAAATTAAGATCAAACCCTCTAAATCCTGCATTTTCGGCTGTTTTTCAACCCAAATACAAAACTTGATACGAATATAAACCAAATGCCATACCTTCATTTGGCATCGAATATCATCCAGCCTAGACAATAACAAAAATGACCTCTCTACAGTTCAGAAAACGTTTGTCTGGGAAACACCACCTTGGTTCCTCTAATAACCCAAAGTGCTTTTTACGTTACACGATGGGCCAGAGAAATGTTTTTTCCATCTTCCAGAACTCTTATCACGAACTCCTCACCGAATTTAGAAACTATACTAGAATTTTTACTGATGGATCAAAGGATGAGGAAAAAGCTGCTGAAGCTTTAGCTAGTGGCAAAAACATAATAAAGGTTCGTTTGCCAAATGATGAGTCCATTTGTTTCAGCCGAAATCAGAGCAATTGACCTTGCGCTGAAATTTATTAAAAAGAAACATATTTCAAATAGCATTGTCTTATGTGACTTACTCTCAGTGCTTTAGTCACTAAACAATATTAAACAGGAGAACCCATAATTAATCAATATTCTCGTCAAAAAAAATGAGCTTAGTACCTTCCTACAATATAGTATACTGTTGGTTACCTAGCCATATTGGTATTAAAGGTAGCGAAGAAAAAGATCGCGCTGCTAATTTTAAAAATGGCTATATTCCAAGAACCATCTCATTTTAAATTACCGTATACTGATTTTAAACCTCATATCAAAAAGTACCTACGCCAGAAGTGACAGGCAATGTGGAATGATGCAGTGAATAATAAACTTCACACCATCAAGCCAACCCTAGGAGAATGGATTCCTTCCTACATAACCATCCATAGGGAGGAGTTAGTCGTTACAAGAATCAGAATTGGTCATACATATATTAACCACTCCCACATACTGAAAGGTGAAGATCCGTCAGAGTGCGTTACTTGCAATGAAAACACTGTTAAGCACTTTATGACAGCGTGTTCCGACCTGCAACCTACGCGTGATAAGTAGTATATTGTGCATGACACGAAGGAACTTTTTGATACTATATATATCTCTTCTATTTTTGATTTTCTGAAGTAAGTAAACCTTTATTTTAAAACTATAACAGTTGTGTGCCATCACCAAGAGCATTTATATATAATGTAAAAAACGCCCGTTATTTTAAACATCTTTTCATCTGTCTTCATTAACCTACACCATTTACATCTCCCGTTGATTCGGAAGCTTCATATTCTACTGTTACTAACATCTTAACATTTTACTTTATACTATATGGTTTTTTAAATCGCTGGTCGATATTAAACCTTTTAAGATTTTTAAATATGTATACATACAACCAATTGTATGGCGCTAAATAGCTTTAAAGTGCTGGTACACCATTAAAAAACAAACAAACAAACTTTTTTCGCTGGATTGATTTTTGACCCAGATGCTTTTCCGAATGTTTTAAATTTCTGTATAAGTTTGTTGTAGGAATTTAGGTCTTTTGCAAAGTTAGTGCAATCATCGGCATGTTGTAGCATTTTTACTTCTCTTTTAATATTTGGAACTTTAATCCCTTTCATTTCTTTGTTGAGTCCTATTTTGATACTTATACTGTCTATTGCTATTACGAATACTAGCATAAACAGTGTTTCACCGATCTTTTTATGTCAATTTCGTCTGTTTTTGCTCCATTTACCTATAAAAATGAGTTTATATCTCTGTACAGAATTTTGATCCAGTTTTGGAAGTTTCTTCCAAAGCCAAATTTTTCTAATGTCTTATATATATATATATATATATATATATATATATATATATATATATATATATATATATATATATATATAGTTTTGTTCTAATCTAACAAATGCTTTTTCCTGGTCAAAGAGTACCTTGTTACCTCTTTGTCCAGAGATGTTTGTACTTTCCATTATCATTTTAATACTTAAAATATTGTTTTGTATATCTCTTCGTTAAGCCCTGCATGTTTGATTAATATTTATTATCCTATCCATTCATATTTTAACCCTATCGGCTAACAGTTTACTCATAATTGTATAGTCTATGTTGAGGAGGGAGATGGGCCTCCATTTTTTAAGATCTTCCCTATCTCCTTTCCCTCTGTATATTAATGAATAATCCCTTCCCTCATACTGTTTGTCCTTAATGCAAAGTTATTATACAAGAATTCTAATATCGGCGACAGCTCTCCGCAAAATGTTTTGTAGAATTCGGCCTAGAGTCCATCTCTACCTGGAGATTTATTTTTTGTTAGATTACTAATAGTTTCTATAATTTCTTTTTGCGAGACGAAATCCTCACATAAGTCCTTATGTTCTGGAGATATCGTCTCGCATCCTATGTCCTGTAAATAAATAATCGTCATTTTTTCCGTCATGTATGTTTTCTGATGTATACAGTTCTCCGTAATAGTCTTGTATATGCTTAAGTATTTTATTTTTGTCTGTTCTTGTTCCATCCCCTTCAATTTTTAAGGCTTCTAAAGCTCCCCCCTTCTTAATTCCTCCATTTTATATAGCCCTTCTGCTTTTTTGTATATTGCTGTAAATATTCCCGTTTCTCATTTTGTGTAATTTTGATTTTCTGTGTACTAGTTATTTTTATTAAATTTTCTAGTGCTTTTTCTCTAGTTTAATTTTCTTAATTCTTAATTATAGGTAGAATCAAACTATGTTTTTGAAGATCCCTTTTAATTTGTCCCATTTTTGTAATTATGTCCTTATTCCCTTTATTTTTAAATTTCTCTATTTCCTCTTCAATTTCCCTCCCAAAATTTAGATTCTCTAAAATCTTGAATCCATTTTATTCTATTTATTTTCGTTATTTCTACATATATAAGTTTATGGTCTAAAAGTTTGAAATCTATGATCCCTATGATAAAATTTAAAATCTATGATTTTATGTATTTATTTGTTCCCGAAGTTGTTCCCCAAAATGTATTTATTCTACTCCCCTTATATCCTTTATATTCAAAAGTGTATTCCACTCTTGGCTAGCTAAGTCTTCTGTATATGTCAATAAGTTTATGTATCTTCATTATATGCTTCATTTTGTCTTTAAATCTTATGTCATCGGTTGTTAGTTTCTTGTTTCGTCCACCTTATCTCCTACCCAGTTTAAGTCCCCTCTTATAACTAAGTTTCCCATTGTGTACTTCTCCAAATATTTTGCCAATTCGTCTATAAACTATTGTTTTTGATATTTTTTCGTTGGAATATACACATTGATGAAAATTACCCCACCAATTTCAATGTGTATTAGCCTCCCCTTAAAAAAATTGCCCTCCTCTAATCTTTCTCGTTTAACCCTTTTCTTATTTTTAATTATTGCTGCTACTCCACCACTTATATCTTATATCTTTCCAAATAAAGTCATTTGTTATTATTATACTATCTAAATCTATCTACCCATCTGTTTTCAGTTCTTCTGTTAGTCCGTTATGAGTCTCTTGTATAAATAACATGTCAAAGTTTCCTAACAATTTTAGTTTTCCTAGTTTCCCCTTATTAATACCATTAGCATTTATTGATATTAAATGGAAGTTTGTTTCCTCCATTTCGTTTTCTTTCCAGGTTGTCACTTTGTTTTTCTCACATTATTGTGGTTGTAATTTTTTTAGTGTCTTTGTGTTGCTTTTAAAATATTCAGAATCTCTCGCCACTGCTGTGTTTTGTCTAGGCTTGTAATCCTCGTTGTTTCCTTTTGCTCCTGTGTTGGTTCTTTTCCTTTTGGAGACCCCTTGTTTGTTACAGCGCCTGCGTACGTTTTTGTTTTTGTTTGGCCATTTGTTTCTTTGGGCTCCTCAATTCCTTTTTTGCAGTTCCATGACCATGGCCCGTTTTACCACATGTGGGGCAATTTCTGTCTTCCTCACAATCCCCGGTACCAACTCTTTAACTTAAAGCCCATGACATAGATAAAGGTGGGGATTGTTTTGGCCTCCTCCCTTGTCTTGGTCAATAGTCTGGCCCCTGACATAGTTGGGGCAAAACCCCACACTGTGGCTATCTTTTGGTAGTTGATCGTTGTCCTTAGCTTGTGTTGAACCTTGTTGACAATTTCTTTAGTCTATATCTCCTGTTGTAGTCCATTTACGTGGAGCTCTACTGTCTTTGGGCCAACTTCTCTCATGAAGGGTGGAGCATTTTCCACTGACGCCTTCATTCTTTCACCTCTATTTCTTCTACATCTAGGAAGGGTGCCATTTTATCGCTAGGATATATCATGTATTTATTAAAGCCTGCATTTGTCATGGTTCGTGTCCTCTGAAATAAATAGAATAAATGCAACGTGACGCGATATTGGAATGAAACCATGAAGCCAAGATTAAAAGTGTGTAAATCAATCATTTTGAATCTCCATGTATTATTAATATTTACATACGTAATATAATTAATTTCTTTCGTACGCAAAATAACAGCAATAAAATCTTATTAAATAATGATGGCCAAAAAAGCAAACATAAAAAATGTGATTTAAAAGAGAAATATTCTTTAAAGCTTTTAATACAATTAACATATTTAAAAATGAAGTGAAATTTTCTAAGATTTGTTCCATGCTGTTTAATAAAAAGATTGTTCCGCTTATACTAAACTATTTCAACTTAAAATTTCATTCTGTATAGCTTTCATTAGGTTAATTTTTCCTACATTACATAAGCAGTGCATCTTATCAAAGATTTTACATCGAGAATCAGCAGGTGAATTCGATAAGGGTACGAGCATAATTTTTCACAGAAAAAGGTTGGAATACTACAAGGGTATCAACATCGTTTGCTCCCCAAAAGAGGGGGAAGCAGGAGGGGGTCGTATTAGGGTATTCAAGCATCGTTTGCACAAAATAAGATGAAAAGAACAGAGTAATAATTATAAATCTCAAAAAACGTATCACTGGTAGATGTTGCTTTTGATAATTATCTGAAAGTATATTTTATTTTTCTGATCGATCTGACAATATCTCTTAAAATATCCGATAAAATATTCCTAAAGATGTTTTTGAAGAATGTGTTTTTGAACAAAACACCTATTATTATTATTATTATTATTATTAGTAGTAGTAGTAGTAGTAGTAATAAAACTTAAACGTTCTTTTTCTGCATGTATATAAAAGTTAGATACTTAATAGGTTTATACTTAAACGTATTTGTTGCTATCTAAGCGTACTTTAAAATCTTTATCGCGATTTATTTAGGTAATTCATTTTTTTTTTACAATTCTTAATTTTTTTAGATATTTGTTTTGTCAGCAAAAACAAACAATCTTCCGCGCGGTATCGAACTCATTTACAAGGATATTGCTCACATCAAAGTAAGTGTTGGAAAGAAAGTCATGATTACTATCACACATCAGTATAAACATCGGGCTTAATCGATTATACCGACTAATCAAAGATATTCTAAAGAACATTGAGCGAGATCAATCATTGTCAACGTCCTGCTATTCCTGACGTTGGAACGTTAACATTGAACAAAATATTATTACGAGTATTACGAGAGAGAGCTCAACGCGTTTTACGAACAGCAGCATCATGATTTGGTGAACCATCTTTCTAGATTAGTTGAAACAAAACTAAAAGACCGTGGAAAAGCAAAGGCAAACTTCCAGGTAAGTAAAGTAATTGGTATTGTAAGACGATTGATGATTTAAAATAGACGATAAATAAAACATTTGGATGAAATCAAACATTTGAAGGTCGCAAATGAGAAAATTACAAAACAATATAATGGTTTAGACCAGTAATATGGAAAAACTAAACCAAATACCTTTTTTCTAGACAGATGTGTCATCGCGTTCTTGGATCGTGTACATTTGTTGTAACAAATTCATATGGAGTACTCTGAACATTTCCAAAATTTTTTATATCTAATCATATCCAGGTCACCGAAGCACCATGTCTGATGAATATTTCGCAGCGTATTGTATCAATACCGTTAAAAATAGAATTGAAAAAATAGTGGTATCTCTGATCACTTTTGGGATTTTATCGCATCGTTACGTGACGTAAACGACATCCGTGTTTTTATGTCTACCTCGTGAGACTATTCTGGCTGGATATGTTTTGTTTTCAAGCATAACATTATAGTAGACCAACATATTATTGATATCGCCTTTAAGATCTTTGACTGATGGTGCATCAACATTGTCAGAGATATATTCAATAACATCATTATCGTGAATGGATTCAAAGATTTTGCAATTCATTGAATTACTTGAGGACAGTTGTGCATCGCTGGTCATCTGCTGATGGCGCCACTAAATAAAGTTTATCCCATTTAAGTCATCGCATTATCAGGTTAAGAAACAATTGCATTTTACCAGTGTTACGTGCTTAGGCTCGAATAAACAGTAACATAGAAAGAGTGAAAATAACAAGCTTGTAAAACTTAATAAACAATTTATTAAGCACAAATATTTTCAAAAAAAGAAAAATAAACTTACGGTTTTAAGAATCAATTCAAAAATGAATCCATAAAAAATTCAAATTATTATCCACAAGAGAAATTGCAAAAGTCCTGGTAATAAAATGTCCAAATAATTCTAAGTTCAAATTCCAGTGAAGTATCCAATATGGAAGACGATGTCACTTGATGAAGTCAGTTCTTGTTAATAAAAAATCTCTGAGCACAATTTTTTTCCAGATAAATAACAAAATAATTCCTCTTGATCCAAACGAATTTACATAATTTCCAATACAAGGTAATTTAAAATAACTCAAAAAGACACAACTTAGTATTCTAAGAGCCCAACTTCTACTGAATAACTCGCTCCAAAACATAGCTTATATACCTGTTTTTACGTAAACAAGAAAGGGCTTACGATCTTCTAGAATCTCTCAGAACAATTTTACGTTCAAGAAATTACGTAAACAGCGTATGACCCAACTAAAATAGAAAGATGTTTATACAAAACTCCATTTTGTCCTTGGAACCAGCCAATCATTTTAAAAGCTTGTTTACAACTCTTAAACCAGGTCAGAAATGAGGTCAACACCTGGTGTTTACTCTGCAAAGTACAGGTCAACCCCCTTCAATGAACGAATCTTAAAACTTAAAATACCAAATTTAAATCTAACAAACAAACAATAAAAATAAATATAAATCACTTATATCACATATACGTAATACCAGATCCAGATGGCGTAATGATAATGGCACAGATTGAGCTTAGCAATGACAGATGATGTTTGACTGGTTTTTGCTCTCCCATCGTTGAAAAGTCAATCACATTCATATTGTACAAATATTATATGTATAAAATTTATATTGTGTTCATTGTACAACATTCACCGAAACAATAGCAACAAAGAATTGTAAATGGGCGCTTACAGGTAAAAGTGTGAATTTCGGTACCAGAACAAATACAACTTCGTGGCGTTGCTTGATTTGTCAAAACGGCTTGATACTCTAGAATTTACCCAGGAATATCATGGGTTCATTATCATGGTTGGAATCATCTTTAGAGATCTAAGTATTGTGGACCTGGAATACGACTTGATATTAGACTCCACGAGGAAAATCAATCAAAACCTGGCGAATTTCCAATGCGATTGATCACGTGCATGATGCTGCGTATAAAAGTAACGATCTACAACAACGACATATTGATGATGTCAGGCTCATTCACATCTTGAAGTTTATGTATAAGAAACACTATAAGAGAATCGCTAACCAATTGGTTGATACGATGGACGATGAACGATAAATTAGAATAGAGGGCGCTGCCCCAATGGACCATTAGTTAAAATTTAAATTGAAAAGGCACAGCGACGATTACCAAACCAGCTGATACAGCAGGTGTCAAATATAAGTTTGAGTTCGATTGGTTATCTTGACAGGCAATATGATAGATTTTTATACCACCACCTACAATGATTTTGGATGGTTTGATGTTAGAACTCATAAAACGATGTTTTGTTTTTTAGGGTTTCAGCACACGATAGGCTATACATGGCGGCCAGTATTATTGGTGGAGGAAGAACCCGGGAAAACCCACAGAAAGAACCACCGACCCACGTGAAGCTACTGGCAAGCTTTCTCACATCACTACATTAGCCGAATCTTAGACTCGAACCGACGCAGAGGTAAGACGGCAGTATTCCGTAACGGAAAGCGCTTTAGACCACCCGGCCACTCGGGGTCCAAAAACGAAGTTCATCAGGTACATTCATTGTTTCTTACTCATGTCACTACTATAACTGGTGCAGCACGTAAACGCGAACGGCACAGATGCACATACAAAAATGCGTTGATGGTTGTTGACGTTGCAAGTAGATGCTTATGAACTGAACCATTATCAGCTAACAAAAGTACTTGACGTCACAGCTGCGTTTAACCGAATTTATTTGTGTGTAACTTTACGATATGCACGATTGCAACAGGCTGATCCTGCAAAGAACTTCTTTGGGCAGTATATTTTGCCGGTGCAATAAATAATGTTAAAATCAGACGTGGACACATCGCAATACATCTTTGAGCGATTTTACTAAATATTTGCTAAGCGATTGCTTGGACATCAGTAGGCTTAGAACTTTCCACAGAAATGAGATCTCATGGATAGGTTGCAAGACAACCAAGTGTAATAGCCAAGTAAAACAACGAGGTTACGCGTAGAACTTTTATGAAACCCAATGATACAATCGCGAAAAACATATACAGTTTATACGGTCCGACTATCCCTCACATAAATCTTTAGCAAGCACCGTGATGGTAATGTATGCAATCAAGAGAGAAACCTTTCCTAACTGAGTGTAATTACACATGCAATGTCCAGTTTGGTTGCATATTGGGGTGTATGGGATGTCCGTGGAGGTATAACACCTCTGGCTGGGGTAAACAGTCGTACTCTTTAGTGGGTAGCTTGCCCACCTTTGGATCCCACTTGGCACTCAGCTCTCACCTGTTGCTCCATGAATATGTCATACGTAGCTGACATGTCGCGGTAAACAGCACTGACTGGCTGGCTAAACCAGACAGAGGGTAATTGGCTGAGTTAGTTTTTTTGTCTACCTCGCATTTAAAATCTGGATTCGGCAGACCACGCGGTTGAACCTTCAGCTGGTCAACGGGCATAAAGTCTGTTCCCAGCAAAGTGCCGTGGAGAGCTCAGATGTCGACGAGACACGTAAGACGTCAAAGTCATCCATTGCACTCATTTCCGTGTCGGCCGTCTCAACGTTGTCATGCTGTTAGACTCAGGTTTTGGGCAAGAGAGCGAGGTTGACGAACTGCACAACTCTTCCTCGCTTAAATCAAATTCACCGCGCAAGTCAATCTTGTGATCCACCTATTTAATTTCATCACCCACTAAAGTCCTGTGGCGACAGGCAAGTGACGAAGGGGCAGTTATGGGTTCACTGGCAGCCATTTGTGCAAACTTCTACACAACGGCTCAGGCCATTATGGTTGTTCACAACTGACACGGAATAGCATTGGAGTCAGGAAACCCCTGAGTGACTGGGAAGCCTCTTTGGAAATGCACTGCTTTCCTGCCTGGCACGAGGATGTGGCTAGAAAAAGCACTCTAAACATCGCCTGCTCTAAATTTACCTAGTCAGCTTACTACAGATGCTGTGGAGCTTACTTCAGTGGTAAAAAGACAAATAAGAAAATGATGACTGTTCCTCTCATACGTGGTGCATGGAATGGGCACATCCGACTGGACAGAGAAGATGCGGAACGACCCCAGAGGAGAATAGCTCTAATAGGAACGGAACTCGCCAGATACAACGTGGACGTTGCTGCCTTGAGCGAGACCCGGCTCGCTGGAGAAGGCTAACTTTGTGAAAAAGGCTCTAGATACACTTTCTTTAAGAGCGGACAAGGAAGTGAATAGCGCCGTGATGATGGTGTCGGCTTTGCAGTAAAGACAGCACTGATTGCCAAATCACCTGGCCCATCCAAGGGACTAAACGACAAACTAATGACCATGAAACTCCCCCTTTTTTCTGGAAGGAATAATCGTACCATCATTCGTTGCTACGCTCCAACCATGACCAACCCGGATGAAGTGAAGGTTAAGTTCTATGTCAATCTTCACTCATTCATTTGTCATACTTGGCGACATTTTAAATGATGATTAGGCTGTGATCACGTTGCCTGGGATGAGTGCGACGAAAGCACGGAGTGGGTCACTGTAGCAACAATGATCTCATTGTACTCCAGACCTGCAGTCTTATGCCTCTCTACCCTTAACAGGACGTCATGGATGCAACCTCACTCTAAACACTGGCACCTAATTGACTACGCCATTGTCAGGAATAGGGCCAGTCAAGATGTGCGTGTAACAAAGTCCTTGTTTGGACTGAATGCTGGACAGACTACCGCCTCATCGTCACCAAGGTCAACATCCGAATTCAGCCCAAAAGTCGCCCAAAGGGACAGAATGTTCATAAAACAACTAAACATAACCAAACTTAAATGCACCAGTGGCAAACAGTCTCTCCTGGATGCCTTGGAAGAACCTCTTAAACCTACCTCGCTAAACAATCAGAATGTGGAGACAGACTGGTGGCATACAGAGATCTGGTCTACTGCACAGCTTCAGGAATCATAGGACCCTCAAACAAAAAGCATAAAGGCTGATTTGATTAGACCTTCGACGAGATAAAACAGTTGCTGGATGCGACACACCGGTTCCTTCAAACCTAAATCAACATCCCGATGTCCACCTCTAGAAAAGATGCGCACAACAATATACGCAGATGTGAGCATCTGAAACTGTGTAAGATGCAAGACACGTGGCTGAGCAATAAAGCTGATGAGTTCCAGTGCTATGCAAACCGGCATGAAATGAAGAACATATATAATGCCCTGAAACAAGTGTATGGACCTCATACCCCTTCTTAGCACAGTCGCGAACTCACTAATTACTGACAAAGAGAAGATTATTCAACAATGGGATGAACACTGTGACAGCGTTTTGAATCGCTCTTTATCCATCAACGATGAAGCCATTTGTCGTCTCTCAAAACTAACCATAAACAAAGCACCGGATGACTCTTCAGCCTTGCTGGAGACACGGAAAGCGATACATCTACTCTCCAGTGACAAAGCACCTGGTTCAGACTCCATCCTAGGAAGGTGGCACAGCCCTGATATGAAGGTTTAACCAACTGATTTTACTGATGTGGCCGTAGCAGAAAATCCCTCAGGAATTTAAAGACGCTTCCATAATCCATCTGTATAAGCGCAAAGGAAACCACTAACATGCGACAACCATCTGGGTATATTATTGCTCTCATTTGCCGAAAAGATACTCGCCAGAACCTTAATGAACCGCGTCACTACGTAACTTGACCAATGACTACTTCCAGAAAGCCAATGTGGATTCCGAAAAGAATGTGGGGCTATCGACATGGTGTTTGCTAAAAGGCAGCTACATTAGAAATGTCATGAGCAAACCGCCGACCTTTTCTGCATCTACGTCAACTTGATACTTTCAGAAGAGAAGGCTTGTGGAAGGTAATGGCCAAGTACGGATGTAAGAGAAAATTTATATCCATGGTTCAGCATTTCCAAACCGGCATGTAGGAACGAGTCCATGACAATGAAGATACATCTGAGCCATTCATAGTAACCAATGGCGTCAGGGAGGGCTTTGGTCTGGCAGCCACAGTGTTCGGTCTATTGTTCTCCGCCATGCTGACCAATGCTTTCAGGGGCAGAGAGGTTGGAGTCAACATCATATACCATATAGATGGAAAACTATTCAATAACAGGAGGCTTCAAGCAAACACCAAGGTTATGTCAGACACCATCAGGGATTTCTTATGTACTGATGACGTCTTCAATGTTCGCTCAGAAGACGATCAGAAACGCAGCGTTGACAAGTTCTCTAGCTCCTGGACAAGCTTTGGTCTCAGCAGCAGTACCAAGAAGATTGATGTCCTGCATCAGCCGGCTCCTGAAAAACCCTATGTTGAGTCCAAAATAACCATCAAAGTCGAAAAACGCAACATAGTGGACCGTCTCGTCAATCTGGGCAGTACACTGTCACACAGCGTCACTATTGAGAACGAGGTGAAACATCCCATTGCCAGAGCCAGCGCAAATTTCGCTAGATTGTATGCCAACGTCTGGAATAGAAGAGGCATCACCATCCAAACCAAACTAAAGGTATACTGGGCAGTTTTGATCCCCCACGCGACCTTGGACCGTGCACCAACACCACACCAGGAAGCTGAATCGCTTTCACACCACAAGTCGCAGGAAAACCCTCAACATGAAGTGACTGAACAAGGACACAGACACTGAGGTACTCGGCCAAGCAGGTCTCAACAGCATTCACACCATCCGTATTCAGTTTCAGCTACGATGGGCGGGACATGTTGTACGCATGCCAGACCACCGGCTGCCTAAGAGGCTTTCCTATGACGAGCTATAGCAAGGACAACAATCCCAGGAAGTCAGAAGAAACGCTTCAAGGACAATCTGAAAGCTGAATTGAAAGCGTTCAACATAAATTCATATTCCTGGGAGCAAACAGCAAGCAATCGAGTTACTTGGCGTTCATCCGTGCACAAAGGCTCCAAGTTGTGCGAATCTAGCAATACAGCAGATGCAGAACTTAAGAGGAGCAGCAGAAAGGGTGAACCGTACAGCTTTTGTAAGTGTGTATTTGCTAAACTAACACTTCCTACAAAACCGAAAGCAAAATGACAAAAAACAAACAAACAAGGAAGCTTCTAACTAACAGAGTTGCTCCTACGGGTTAGTTAATTCTGTTCCTGTTTGTTTTTGCCGTTATTTTTGGATATTGATGGAAGTGTTACTTCGACAAATGAACGCCTCTAATTGAGGTCACACCCCTTCTGCTGCTACGAATTAAATAATATCATATATCATTAATGGTAGAAGAATTATTAGCTACCAGTTTGACACGACAAAGACTAGCGGCAAATAAAAAATGTATACCAGTCCGTGATCCTGTCAGAAAAAAATTACAAAAACGACAAGACTCTTAAGTTGATTTTGAAGCAGGTGAAGATTTCTTCAAACCTGTCACAATAGCAACTGAAACAGTTACAACTGCCATTAAAGATCTTCCTGCGTCAAAACAAACTGGTGAGCAAACTGCAAAAATAGCAAAAAGAACTAAACAAACAAAAATGATTTTACTAGATTGAATTACAACCACACGCGGCAACTGCTGACCCTATCGGAAAATAAACGTCAAAAGAAAATGAATTAGAAGTAGTTACACTATCTAAAGAGTTTACTGAAGATGTGATTAATAAAATTTTAACAAATGATAATCCGACTGATCTAGCTGGTTTTGCACTTGCGTGTTTGTCATAGAGAAAGATACTTAAAACCAAACATCAAATCACAAAACAATTATCGATGAAAGCTATTAGTGTTATTGGTGATCAAGCTCCTGATGCTATTGGTAATATTACCAGTAACGCATTTTCTGCAACACGATTAATACGACGAAAACCGCAGCCAGTAAAACTACCGTCTACGGAAATCATGCCCGCAAATGTCAGTAAAATAATAAACCAAGCCGCGAATCAATACTAGCAGCCTTGATAAATCAAGGATCTGATCAAGTACAAAGAAATATTATTGCAAATGTAAAAGCAAGAAGTGGTTTGACAAGGTCATTCATCGCGATTTAGATCTGAAAATATATAATAAAATCTACATCCGACCCAGCATTTTATATAAACGCACCAGTTACCAAAGATTAATCAGTACGCGATTATCAGTTTTATTCTTATATCGCAATTTAACCAAATCAACGAGGAGGAGTTGAACTTCATGTTCAGGATACAAGAAGATATTTCCTACCCGCTGAAGCATTTATTGAAGTATAACTTGTAACACATTTTGCAGATAATACACAATATGCAGAGAATGCGCGAGCTGGTTTTATTAATAATGGAATTATGGCGCTGTTTAGTAGCGCTACATATATGATTGATGGACAAGAAATTGAATCTATTCAGAAGGATATTAACGTTGCCACAACAGTTGTGGGTTTAGTGATGATTGTACCAGATCAGCCGGTCTATCTATGATGTTTGATAAGAATATTACTGATAATCCTGATAATGTTAAGTATGTCAAATTACGGATACCATGAGATACTGCAACTGATCCACAACCTGCTGGATATGTTAGACCACCTGGTGATTTTGATATTATTAGTGGTGTTACAGCTAATTACAACCTAGGATATAAAATACGCGTTGCAATTTTGGAAGAAACGCGTTAATTATTTTCATGATCGATTCCGTTGTCTCATATTTTCGGATTTTGTAGAAATGTAAGAAAAGTTATCTTTGGAGCTAAACATTCAGTAGTCCTTGCAAGAAATGATAATTATGTAATCTGGCGAAGTGCTGGTGTTGCTGATGGTAATGTAAATATAATAAAACTCTCATTGTGGATGTCAGTAATGACTCCATCGATCGCCGCAGAGGAAATATTGCAATCATTTATGGATACTGGTGGTAAATCATTACTATCATTGCTAACAACAACGACCGATAGTATTCAGAGTACCACTAATGATATATTTTCATGGTATATGGCATCACAGCAGGGTGTTTCTGCACTACGACATATATTTGTTGCGCTACAGGATCATACGAGATTAAATTCACAAACACGCAGCCATATGCTATTTGACCAACTGGGTGCTTTTGAAGTCTCGTTAAGAATAAACGGCGAACAAGAACTATCTAAGGATATTTTACTTAATTACGGACGAAGCCAAATAGCATGTGTGTATCATAGTTTGTTGACATTTCTGGGACGTGATCTGAATGTAGATAGTGGTTTGCAAATATCACAAATAGATTTTAGAACCCTATATCCGATTTATTACATTTCAGTGGAACATCGTAATTTAACCAGACAGAGTGTCGTTGATATACACTTTCGAGCTCGCGTGGTTCTTTCTACTATTTCAGCAGGTGCTATCACTATCCCTAATTACAGAGCAATAGCTGTTATACTTAGCGACAAATCGATGTTACTCGACGGTGTTGGTGGACGAATGAGAGCCATTGATGCCACAGTAGAAAATATGTAAATGTTTCCAAATATGTAACACAATTAGATCACTCGTATTATTATAATTTGTCATATAGTCACGTCAGTGTTACTCTGACTCCTGTTCAGATTAAATAGTTGCAATCAACGTCGGCTAAAAATGTGGAACCACAATATCGCTAAAACAGATCACTTGTGGTCAGAATAAACTATCACTGACAACGCGTAGATTAAGCATTTTCATGATGTAAGAAAAGATAGAAAGGTGTTCAGCTTACTCTCTCTGCGAGTGCATTTTCCGATATAGTTAAATCAGGTGCTATGTTTCCACTATTTGCGGCTATCCCAGTATTGATTTCCGCGGCCGCCCCTGTAATCGCGAAAGCTGCGGCCTTTGGAGCAGTCGGGACAGCCTAAATAAAGCAACAGGGAAAGGATATAAAAAGAGAAAGGGTTTAAGGTTACCAGGCAGTTGTTACACTTATGGAAGGGGCCTGAGATTACCAGGGAGTCGTTTCACTTATGGAAGCGGCCTGATAATACAAAGGAGTACTTATTATTTGTAGGGGAAAAGAAGTCTGACTATTTAATAACTCAGGTATCAAATTTCGATTTAATCAATGCTGCTAAAATATTAAGAATACAAAAATTTCAGAGGTGTTTTTATGGGAGACCAGTTACCTTCCACACCAAAACACGTTGAAACCGGTATCATTAATCTCGATAATTCCACCGAACCTGGAACTCACTGGACCGCATATGCGATTGATCCACGGGGAATTATTTATTTCGATTCATATGGGTTAGCACCACCAAACGAATTTCTAAAATATATTACTCCAGTACAAAGTACTCCAGTTTGGTATTCAATGCTACCTAACACAGACAATAACTAACCCACAAACATGCGCCAGAAAAATAATTGCTGTACTCGAGTCTGTATCAAAATCAACCAAACCACCTCATAAAGCTGTACACGATTATACAAGTCAGCGTTGGAAATCTACCGAAAATTTTAGTTAAAAAAATTAATCTAATTATAATGGTATATATTTACGAAGGAAATGTGGATCCAAGAGAAATTGTTATATTTCAAGACAAACAGTGAAACTTACAAACGAGTAATCTTTCATTGAACAATATTATTGTTAGACTTAATAGAGTAACCGAAAACTCCATACCGTTATTCGATTCCACTGGTAAGATTAGACCCGGAGTTCCTTTTCCAACTGTATTAGATAATATTCTCGTGCAAACATCTGATGATAAAATGACAGGCTAACTCAACATGAACTCGAATAAAATAACGACATTTGATGATCCAACATCTGACAGCGACGCGGTAACAAAAACGTATGTAGCTGTCGTAGACAATAAACTATCAACGCTGTGGGCCAGATATGATGTTCATGCAAACACGTTTGCAAATCTCATTAGAAATTTTAGAAAAATAGATGAAACCGAAGATAATTTCTTTGGCATTCCGCTGACTGTCCCCATGAAACTTTTTGAAATCAAGAGGAATATCAAGACGATTAAACAAACACATAATAATATCGTTAGTGATTTCCCTGCTATCGCTGAACGACTTGATAAGATTAAAATACCACATCAACAAAATATCCATACTCGATACAACATAGGTCTCTCACCCGGACACCTCAAGATAATACCGTTCAAGTTATTGCATCTGTTCGAAGTATCTATAGATTAACCCTGATTTCAGCGTTACAGCTTAATGTATCGTCAAGTATATATATATATATATATATATATATATATATATATATATATATATATATATATATATATATGTATATATATTGGTGTTAATAGTGTAAATATAATAATAGAAAATGGATTCACTGAAACATTTACAATAACCCCCCGCTTGTGGTGGTATAGCATCAGCGTCACTTACATGGTACGTACAATTTGTAATTGATTTAAGTAAATAATATAATGAACGCTCAACATTATAGATACAATCAAGCGCAACAAATACAGACTAAACTGACAAAATTTCATTGACGGGTACAGAAGAAAATTAAATAACATTGTAGGCGCGTTGTCATAGTTCAAATATTTGTGTATTTGGTTTCAGTTGTTATTGCTGGAGCTACTTTATTCCTATTAACCATAACACCACCAATAGTGATGGTACCAGTAGTTATAACAATTTGTGTTTCAGTGACAACAACAAACAATAGCTGGCGTTACTAGTATAATTGCATATATATATATATATATATATATATATATATATATATATATATATATATATATATATATATATATATATATATATATATAAAATTAAATTACATACCGCTACGGCTGCATATTTCCAATTATCATCATTGCTGTCAAAGGGTCTCAACGACGAAATAATATCCGGTGACGAGTTCTCATTGTCACAGAATTAGGCGAAAATTTAATTTATTTTCTATTTGAATTACAAACTAATTTCACCATTTTTTTTTGTTTCGTCGTACATGCGTTACCTTGGGTGAATAAGTGGTTTTCTCCAAGGTAAGCGGCGTGTAACGATTTGCATGTGCCTGATTTCGAATTACATGAAGTCCGGAACATTAGAATCACGGGGTGCACGGTAATGTTGCCGTGAATTCTGCTCACCTATTTGAGGGTATATAAGGCAGAATATTACTGATAAATATTACGGGACCAAAAGTATCTTATCACAGGAAAGATAGCTCGTCATTCAATCTCCAGCCAAAGGGGTGAGTGTTAAATTTATATTTCGTTTTATTGTGAATTTTATTCAGTTTATCATTTCATATAATGATGCCTTTATTACAATGCAGATTTTAAACGTGGAATATTTGGAATTACTAGTCACTATTAGACTTTAAATGCAATAGCGTAATCTAAGGTTTAGATTATTTTTTGAGACAACTATTATTAGTCTGGTTTCTTTATTGTAGCTGATAACGTCTTTGAGATCGTAGCTGAAATTGTAGCTGATAACGTCTTTGAGAGATGATTTGTTGCGGAACATCTCTGATAACATCTCTGATAACGTCTTTGAGATCGTAGCTGAAATTGTAGATGATTTGTTGCGGAACATCTCTGATAACATCTCTGATATCGTAGCTAAAATTGTAGCTGATATTGTAGCGGAGCATCTCTGTTTGTCGGATTGTCTGTCCGTCTACATCTGTCGTGACGTGTAAATATCCGGAAATCTAGAAGTCCGAGTGTCGGAGCTGTCTAGAGTTGTAAACATCCGGGGTGGCATCTAGGTATTTGAGAACGTTGGTTCTAGTAGATGCTGTATGCTGTCTGTACGTATAACTGTGGTGGATCCGTGAAGGGCAAGTGACCGATAAAAGTATTGAGTCAACCCTAGGTTTTCGGAGAAACTGGGCGGCGATTCAACTGTTGGTGAATCGTACGGTTATACAGGGGCGAGACACATGTGTGTGTTGCAATTGTAGTACAATTGAATACATTGTTGTATTTACATAGTTGCTTCAAATCACAATAGTATTTCAAGGCATTGCATGAATCTCAATAAAAGTTAGCAACTTGATTAAATACATGTATATGTTCGTGCTAGTTGTCGCAATCCATACGTGCGATAGTATAGTTTGATGCTTGTGTTTATTATCGTAATTTATACTTGCGTTAATATAACTTTTGTAAAGGTTCCTTGGATCTGTGTATAGTCCAAGAGATTCCTTTGTATCTGTGTTTATTTTGTATTAATATTTCATTTATTCATGTATTGTGAATGGTTGTGAGTGTAATTGTGGGTTGAACGCATGAGTTATTGTGTTGATACATCAATATTTTTCATTAATAATTTATTTCATAAATTTATATTTTCTTTCACATATTGTGTTTGTGTTGTTCATTTAATCCACCATCCTCTCGGTAACAATTCTGTTACACTCATCGATGATTAAGATTTACGATGAGACAATGATGTCTGATTTAGACAATAATAATAATAATAATAATAATAATAATAATAATAATAATAATAATAATAATAATAAATAATTTCGATGGAACTAATGCAACAGATAGCCCCGAACACGGCAAGAAGAACAATGATATCAATAACCTCATAGTACCCTGAATTAACCGTGAATTTTGAAACTGCGATTAACGTAAAAGAAATTGCGATTGCCCCATTACAAGTATACTATAGTTGGCCAAATATCCGGTCAAGATCATTCGCGGATCAACAGTCAAATTATTCACTGGTATTTTCAGAGCTGATGCGTCCAAATTCAAGATATGCAGCCTTGCATATGTTCATGACATGTTGTTGCATTGCGAGAGTACTGTCTATAGTAACATCTTGGTTTCGAACTGACTGTGAGTATTTAATGTTGGTGTTGCTGATATTTATTGTCTGAGGTAAAGGATATGAATGAGAAAGTCTTTGTGTTATGATCTGAATAGCCTCAGTTTTATCATCATTCATCTGCAGCTTGTTACATGTAATCCATGATTTCAGATCAGAACGCACTTCTCTACTCCATGGATGGTAGCATCAACTTCAGTTGGGTGGCTAGACTTGTATATTTGGTTGTCATCGGTGTACAATTGGTGAGACATTGGGTGATGATCTATGACACTTGAGAGCGGCTGAGTGTATAGAATGAAGAGAACAGGACCAAGAACAGACCCATTGGGAACACCACAACAGAAGATCAACTGGGCTGGAAAGTATTCCATCTGCAGCTACAATTTGTGTCCTGTTGACTAAGTAGGACTTGAACCATTGTAAGGCTATGTGCTGAATGCCAAATACATGCTGGAGACGCTGAAGTAATATATCATTGTCTATTGTGTCAAATAGAGCAGACACATCTGGGAGGGTGAGGACTGTAATCTTTCCACTATCCAAAACAGCCAGAATGTCATTAAATACTTTCAGATGAGTACTTTTGGTACTGTGGCAAGGGTGACATGCAGACTTTACATTGCTAAAAAGACTGTTTGAATTCTAATGAGATACAAGTTGGGTTAGAACAACTTTTGCTAAGATTCTTCATATGAATGGGAGATTATAAACTGGGCGGTAGTTGTTTTAAATCGTTATGGTCAAGTGTTGGTTTCTTCAGCAGTGTGAGTGTTGTTTGGACTTGTTCAAACGATGTGTGGCATAAATTGAAATCTGTGTTGTACTTAAGGCATTTTATCATGGAATTCTTTGTGATGGCAGCAATTCCACTTCAGCGAGAGTTACGGAGGAACGACTTGATGGATAATCGGTGGGTGTTAAATCCGCATACTTGGGCTCAGATATTCTGATCATTGATAAAATTAACTATTACTGTGCGCTTTTCTGGTGATCCTACTGATTGAGTGTTGAATAATGCAATACGTAGTGGTATCTCTGGGACACTTGACACAACGGTTGACGATTTAAGATGAATTTGAGCCAGGTTATCAAAATTAACGGCCGAATTTGTAAATTGTTTATATGTTACGGGCGAAACTGGAATTCTTCTTCCTGTTCTACGCCGGTCAGCTTTGAAACAACGTTTCCTGTCTCGCTTCGGTTTACATTTAGGTAATGATGAGTGTAGTCCCAGTTCGTTTAGTCTTGAGCACAATGTAGTATCAAGACCAAAGTCTTGGTCATTTAATGCAATGAATGAGGCTCTATCATAGCGTAAGCAGGTTGACTGGCGATCACATGATGACGGTTTATTAGAAAACAAATGACGTCTTAACAGTGGAACAAAACAGCTGAGACAAATTCTAATTGTTCTCGTTTCCAAAACAAGGAGATAAAGAAACACATACAAACTGAACAGCCAATGCATGATGAAACACAATAATGTAGACGAAGATAGACAACAAGCACATATATCATGAAAACTAGCACAAAAACGGATGAACCTACGTCAAGCAGTTAAGCGATGGCGTCCATATTTCCGGAAATAGTTGAAGTTTGCATAAGAATGGTATTTGAATAAGATTGTCTTTCGGAACCAGGGTCTCTCCTTTTTGTTTTGTTAGTAAATATGGTATTCTTTCACACATGGACTAATTAAACATACATTTATTTTTTCGCAAATGATGTTGCTGTAACTTCATTCATTTTGTCTTAAAATGTGAAATGTGACGCCACGCACGCGTGCGTACGAGGGTGTGTGTGTGTGTGTGTGTGTGTGTGTGAGTGTGTGTGTCTGTGAGAGAGAGAGAGAGAGAGAGAGAGAGAGAGAGAGAGAGCAACATGCTAGTTAATATGGCACATCTGTATTACTTTCTCTATGTTAATTAATAAGTTCCGTTTCGTGAAGTTAATAGCTACTTAAAGCATTACATAAATTAGGTTAGTTGGGGTGAACATAAACTGACAATGGATCATACACTGGATTAAAATACAGAGCATATCTAGTGATTTAGACCACTGAGACCAATCCCAGCACACCTCCACCCCCAAAAGAAAATAATTAAAAGTTAACTTCTTTGTAAAGAATAGCAATGAGTCTATACAATTTCTAAATTTGAGCACGATAAATATTTTCCAGTTCAAATTAAAAGAGTTGCAAATAGGGCCGACCTGAGTCCTATTGGGCCGATTTGGCACACATGTTAGTTAGTAATTTTTAAAACAATACATAGCAGTAGATAGGGTGAGCCCACCTGAAACAGAAGCGTTCATCTGCTAAACTAAGGCTACAAAAAACGAAAACAATAACGTCAAAAAACGCAAACTGTAGCATCTAACCAACTGAGAGTTTCTCTAAATGGGCTAGTTAAATCATATTACTTTTTCTTTTGTCGTTAGTGTTTATTTTTATTATTATGCGCGATATGTTTACCACCCAGACACCTATTCGAGGTCACACCCTCTCTGCTGCTGGAAATATAATCATTCTCTCGACCGAATATTTTATTAAGACCGACTCGATATCGTAATATCGGGTGATGTAAATCTATCGATATAAATCCGTGTGGGGTAGCTTACGCTTTTGAAAATAAATTTCTAAAAATATTATAATTCATATCGCCGTTACACCATGGTTGATGAATATTTCTCAGCGTGTGAGTATCAACTCTATTAAATACAGCTACAGTTACAGGAATCTGAGTGTACCACTCGGTTACATAAATCACATCAGTGTTTTTGTATGCCTACCTCGGGAAAATATCTGAGCTGAATTGAAATGTTTATCCAGCATTACATCATGGTACACAACTAAATCATTAATAAACCCATCAGGTCATCAACGGAAGGTGCATTATTGATATCAGTGATAAGCTCGATAACATGATCACCATCTTCATGTATCGTCTTTGCATTTTCATTAAAGTCTTTTAACACTTCGTAGCATTGCTGATCTTCCACAGACGGATCTATCAGTTACAATTTATCCCACTTAACCATCTCATTATCAAATTAAGTAATAATTGCGTTTTACCACTCCCAGATGGACCTATTATCATCATCCAGATAGAATTTGGTAGAGCTGCATGGTCTTTAACCAGTTCTCGCTTTCTTGTCGCCACGTAATCAATTACTTCCTTGATGCATAATAAATAATATGGATCTATATTGTGTCAAATGCGGACCTCCATTAATGATTGAACAACATTACAACAAAAACAAAAACAGAGAAGCATGCACAGGTAAGTGTGAACAATGTGGCACAAAGAAATTTAATAGTTTCGTCTTCATAAATTTACGGAGTACACTATAAAAGACGAGGAGGTGATATTGTATCAAAATTAACAAAATTACCAGGGGCTCAGTGGGCTAAATACGATGTTGATAAAACATTCATATACATGATGCAGCCTTCAAAAGTTAAAATATACAGGATAGACATATTGCAGATGTGAAGTTGATTCATTCGTTAAATTCCATAAGAAACAAAAACATCAGATAATCATTAGTTAATTGGTTGGATCCGCGATAAAGGGTACACTAATATTAAGGGCTTGTAATTAATATTATGAGAACAATTTATTATAGTCCAAGACGGTACTGTAATGGCAGAGCAGCGATTAGTAAACTCGCCGAAGCTGTAAATGTTACCCGTGCTGCTCATAAAAATGGTTATCACGACAGGCAATATGGCAAATTTATCTACCTACACCAAAACGAATGGAGTACGCACATTATGATGTTAGCGTTCCCAATAAAGTTCATCAGTTGGATATTTTATTTTTACCAACTGAAGTAGCTTCTGATATTGAACGCTTTTGTCAAAGAAGTAGTCTATTATGGCCAAACCTATTACAAGTTGAACATGGCAAGGATTTTCATGGTGCTGTATCATCGATAATGAAGCAACATAATGCCAAAATACTACGAGGACATATTACAATTCATCGTGATCAGGCAATCGATGAACGATTTAATCGAACTCTTGCTGAGTCGTTATTTTACTATCAGTATGCCAGGAAAATAATTCAGTATCAAGATCACGTGAATGAGTCGCAAGATTACCAAGCGTAATAGCTGCATTAAATAATGAAACTAATCAAACAACTTCCATGAAACCCATTGATGCAATCACAAAAAACATGTACGAGTACAACGACATACTTTTTTGAAACAACCAGTATTTGGTAACGTTATCGTCAGGTATTTATATGAACCTGGTGAGCTTGAAGGCGGTAAAAAAAAGAGCGACTGATCCTATCTGGAGTATTACAACACATACAATCTCCAGCGTGATAAGATCGACAGATAGAACTGCAATATGCAGAACATGCTCCTAATGTGGATTTGTACGTGAACAATTGCAAGTAATACCATATGATACACACTTACCACCAACTTCACTTAACTAGGGCCTCTATGTCTATTGCATTCAAGACAGGTCAACATTATATTTTTAAGTGTATGACCAAGACTACTATCCTTCATAACCGCGGTAAATTGTCTTGTATGGTATTTGACAACTGCCACAACATTATTGTGTTACAGCTCGCAGAATCATTATTTTGATTTTGTTTAAGCGCATTGATACATTCAGCATCGAGATCAATGTCGCGATTATTTGTGTGTCACTTTGTTTATAGCCAGTTAGTTTTTTTCTTATATTTTCATCTCTAACAAATTTGTTGTTCGTGTCAGTAAAATTTACAATAACCCTTCGCAACTGTGATGTTCTTTTAACTCGTGATACTGCGAGATAGATTAAATTTAACCACTCGATTCGATCATCAATAATCCGAACAACTTTATCAGAGATGGTTAATCCTTGAGATGAGTGGATTGTGTTACGTGCTTAGGCTCGAATAGTAACACAGAAAGAGTGAAAATAACAATCTTGTAAAAACTTAATAAACAATTTATTGAGCACAAATATTTTCCAGAAGAGAAAAAAAATAAACTTCCGGTTTTAAGAATCAATTCCAAAATTAATCCAAAAATAATTCAAAATATAATCTAATAGAGAAATTGCAAAAGTCCTGGTAATAGAATGTCCAATTCCCAGTTTTAATCTTAGAGAAGCATCCAAGATGGAAGACGATGTCACGTGATGAAGTCAGTTCTGGTCTTATGAAATTCAATGAGCACAATTATTTTCCAGATAAATAACAAACTAAATCCTCTTGATCCAAACGAATTGAAATAATTCCAATACAAGGTAATTTAAAATTACTCAAAACGACACAACTTAATATTCTAACAGCCCAACTTCTTCTAAATAGTTCGCTCCAAAACCTAATATATACCTGTTTTTACGTAAACAAGGAAGGGGTCACATGATCTTCTGGAATCTTTTAGAACAAATTTACGTTCAAAACATCTCGTACACACCGTATGACCCAGATGAGAATCAGTTATTTTAACTCTCAAGAACTAAAAATAAAAAGATGTTTATAACAAAGCTCCATAATGTCCTTGGAATCAACCAATCATTTTAAAATCTTATTTACAACTCTGAAGCTAGGTCAGAAATGAGGTCAACATCTGGTGTTTATTTGTAAAGTACAAGTCATCCCACTTTTTAAAACCAATATCTCCCAGTGAATGAATCTTAAACTTAAAATGTCAAATTTGAATCTGACAAACAAACAATTAAAGTAAAAATAAATGACTTAAATCAAATATACGTAACAATTGTCATTGCGTATTGCAGTGTCCATGGGGATTTGTCAGTGTGTGGTGCATCTTCAACAACACTTAGAGAAACTAGACCAATATCATTTAACGCAAGATTCGGTTTCCTCCTTGACTCTGTCAACATTAATATTCTGTCGTCGCGAATCTGCTGGTCGATAACATAAAGGTACAGGCAATTTTGAAAATTGTCCTGAAGTAACTTTAATAATTGCTGCTGAATTGTATCTTTCTACTTGCCTATATCAAATCGTTTGCTCTCCATTTATCCCGAAAATCATTTTGTATGGAAGTTTCTGAAACTATTTCACACATTATTTCACATTGCATTTTATTCGAGTGTAATATGATTAATTTCTTCAACTCTCTTAATGCTGGATCAAGCACTCTGTGCTCGTCAGTTATGTCCTCGCAATAATCTACGACATTATGTAGCCATCTATGCGGAGACAATCCAAGAAATGGCGGTGATTGACCATGATCGCCTTTATCACAGCTGTATTCTTTAACAATAACCAATCAAGAAATATTTGTAATATGTATAGCGACACTGTGCATATTTCATCCGAAATTATTATTCCAGGTACATATTTCTAACCCATTCGATCAGGAGTTCACGCGTAACCTTTGTACCGAAAGAAGCTGTAATAAGTATATGATCGAACTCCTCGTTGTTTAAATTCTCTTGCAAGTCTGTGTGTAGGTGTTAAAATAACCATATCATCCGAACTAAGTCTAAATAATTCAATAGCACGAGCTGTCTTTCCGCATCCACCGGGTTATATAAACAGTCTTATGTCTGGATACTGGATTGGATATAGATAGTGCAAACGCTAATTCTAATATCTGATTATTCTTGCCTGGTTTTAATAAGTAAGTTTCCTTGATTTCAACATCTGCGACTTCAGAATAATTATGTATTAGTTCTTGTTTTATTATCCACGAACCCCACGGTGTATCAGTACTTGTAAACTGAGTCATTAATTCTGTATTTTATTTTCGATATAAAATAAATCTGTTGCAACTCTAACTGCGGTGTCAGGGAATCTATTTATCATTGATAGCAAGTTTATAGAAACATAATGGAGCATAGACAATCGTATATATGTATTCTGAGGCGATATATCATCGATATAACCAACAAGTGTACGCAACTGTGTTCTGTTAAACAAGTAAACATTTTCTCGTCCTACAAATATGTTCTTCTTTGTTGCATCTGCAATTATTAAACCATATTCAGCTTCATCAAGAATTAATCCTGCATCATGCCGCTTATAATCATATGCACGACCTTGAGTAAAGTTACCGATTATTCTTCATACTAGGTCCTTTGTAGTTGTATCATCATCATGTGGTAACCAAACTTCAGACTTCATCTGATATGATATAATTGCCTCACTTACAATCAACGATATCGGTATTTTACATATCATTATCATATATCGTAATAAAACTATTGGTGCCCAGTATGTTTCAAAGAAATGCCGACCAAACAAACAGATCGGATATAACCCTTAGCAAACTCGAATGATATAATGCGAGCGTATTCGGTCAGATCAAAATCGGGTAGTGGTCAATTTCTCGATTCTCTAGTCATTTAGTGCCGGGGGTGTCCGAATCTTTTAAAATCTCCACATAATCCTCCGTAGCCTTGACAACTTCCCCGATAACACGCGACCATATCCACAGACATAACGTCGTTGTGGTCATATTTAGTATTCCACAATCCAGCGTGTCCATATTCACAGCAACTACTTTGTACATCTTCGAGAAGTTCAAATCGTGTTGGTTTCCACGAATTGTTCTCTCTTGCAAAGTGAACGGAAGCTGAAGGAACTGTTAAGCTTGTAATTGCTCAATATTCTCTGTTGAAAATTTCGCAGCAAGATTTTTCTTTCTTTATCAAGAAATTCTTTACAGTATAGTTCGCCGTTAAATCAAATTGATCAAACTTACATTTTTAATTGATACAAATAGTCCATCTAGTCAAGTAAGTTCATCATCGTTTTCAGGACTCTGAAATAATCATCCTGACACAGGATCGTTTTTACTTCTTTCGTGAATAAAATCAAACATGTTTCCTCCATAATCTTTCTCCGGATAAAATCTTCTCGAGAAAATAATGTTACTGCGTTATGATCAATGATATTTATTGGAGCTCTTTCTTTTTTTTATATAATGTTTCGAATCGTCTAAATTTTCCCTTGTTATCGTTTTTACTATTATTGAAAATTTTAGTATCTTTTCTAATCCGGAAACATCATTAATTGTAGCTCAGGCATTTTTTGAACTAATTTCAGCCCACTCGTTTATTTTGGTATGTCTTAGATCAATGAACCCGTTTCCACGTATCGCGTTTGCAAAATGTTCGCCACAAATTTAGTCTTGACAATTTCATTGGTTTTAGATTATCAACATTGGAATTGTCATTTATCGATAAATTCCATAAATAACCGCGGATACAGGATACGCTCTTTCATAATACGTTTTATCAATAACAGTTAACATTCCTGGTTTAGAATTTTTACTCAGTATGACATTTTTTTCATTATTAAGAACAGGATCATATTTGTCACAAATAATCCAATTATCTGTTTCTGCTGGTACTCTAAATTTTACATGGAACAAAATCATTCTGAGTATCGTTATAATTAATGATATTTACAGCATCGTATTGTCGACACCTGTGTCAACACCAAAGGTGTTACGCATGATTTTGAATGTTGAACATACGTGAGATGCGTCATCTTTGCTAAATGTATTCGTGGCATCATGAATTTTCTTAATTTTGTATTTATTCTTCGGATCAATCAGAGTTTTTATTGGTAAGTCATGATATATTCTATCGAGATTAAATTTATATTTAGAATGCTTGATTTTTTATATTTTCTCAAACGTGCTGCATATTATAAATAAGACAAGTATTTAAATAAAAAATATTGTACATTTAATGACGCAAACAAAGAATCAGTGTATATGGTTGATGATATGATCTTCAACATCTTGTAATAAATCCTGTATAAATGAACTGTGCTGACATCATTTGCAAAGTGTACAGCGGGCGAGTTTAGGGCCTAAAACATGTTTACAATGTGCTGTTGGAGTTAGAGGAAAAACAACATTGTGTTTGCAATGTGGCAGTAAAAGATATAGGGCTCAAATGATATTATGATAAAAGAAATACAGACAGTGACAACGCTATACAAAATGTAGAAGATTATTTGTCTAGTTTCTCAAGTAACAATTTAGACAAATAATGATTTAAACAAATATTATTATAAAAAAGCAGGGATTTCTAAAGCATCCCTCGATCAAGAATTATGAAGCATCTCTTGACGGTGTAACTAGAAACTGTTGGTTAAAACGGCCAGTTGGTTTTGTCAATAATCATAATAATACATTTGGAAGAAACTAATATATCTATCACCGAATCGTATACGAGTGTTTCAATAGATTGATCAAAGACGATACTGTCGATCACATTAAGGCAGATCCTAAATATTCCTCCTTAAATAATCTTCAAGCTATCACACAAAGTCTGAATACAGCACGTGGTCTTACCGGTATTGGTCAAACAGTGGGAAAGAGACTGATCAAATCTATAACTATAGAGACTGGTGAAGACAAAATATTTTAATCAATGAATGAAACCCTCATATATTTTGATACAGGCTTACTCTCGATTCAAGGTGTAGGACAATGTGTATATAAATCCGCTTTTTCCACAAAAAAATCTGAAAAAATCGGTTTGAATATATGGACTGGTGACCACAATCACCTTCGGTACAACATGTAACCAAATCCTCTCTCTCTCTCTCTCTCTCTCTCTCTCTCTCTCTCTCTCTCTCTCTCTCTCTCTCTCTCTCTCTCTCTCTCTGGTAAGGGAAACAATTGCGTACTTATATAGACTTATCTAATTCAGTTAGATATCTTAAATCTAAAATAATATTTTTTATTATTAATGAAAAATGTTATCCTTGGTTTTTTAACAGAAACAATATTTTTTTCTGTATCTGTCAGGATTCTTGCTCCATATAGATACTGTCAGTAGTAATAATTAAGTAAATGAAAATATACGAATCACAACCTTTTCGTTCTGATTTCCAATTATTAGTTGACTCATTTAGCATATAACTAGATTTATTGATTGCCTAATAATCGACGTTCAACAATATTCAACACTCTCCCACCATGTCACCACGTGGTAGGTGCGCTTTTGCACTATCCCGTGGTTGATTTTAAGTGGGAAAGTGTGTGTTTCGTGTTGAACGTAGAGAGGACCCCGTCTGTGCCTTATTGTATCGTTTGTACCGCTGTGTATCGTCTGTGCCGTTTTGTGTGTGTATATATTGCAAGAAAAAAGGACACGTTATTTCTGATTGCTACAAATTGAAAAATAGGCATCAGAATCAAGACAGACCTGTTCCAAGTGCTCTTATTTCTAAGAGGTCAAGGTCACGGTCAGGTATTGAAAGCAATACATTTGTTGAGTCTAATAAAGCCCAGTCTGATTTTATTATGGAGAATTATGAACCATTCTCATCGAAAGGTTCTTTATCACTCTTGGGTGATTCAGCCAATCCCACCTCTATTAAAATGTTAAGGGACACAGGAGCTTCTCAGAGTCTTTTTTTGTCAGGTACTTTGCCTTTTTCGGAGAAGTATTCTTCTAATGAAAGTGTTCTTATTCAGGGAGTAGAGTGCGGCTTTGTTAATGTTCCTCTCCATTGTGTAAATTTATCATCAGACTTAGTGTCAGGACCTGTGACAGTCGGAACAGTCTCGGTTTTACCCGTTGAGGGCATTCATTTATTGCTAGGCAACGACTTAGCTGAAGACAAAATTGTGGTTAATCCACTTGTAACTGACAAGCCTAATTTGGATCAGAAAGTTGATCCAATTGAAAAAGAATTCCCTGATATATTTCAAGCTTGTGCAGTTATCAGAGATGTGGCAAAAAAAGCTCTTGAGAATGATGTTGATGAAGGCAGTATTCATTTAGCTGACACGTGTATATGTCAGGCTTTTGATGAGGTCACTTTTACTCCTTGTTTGGATCAATCAGAAGGTATTGATCATAGTGATCCTCTTTTAACAACTCATTCTCTCTATTCTAATCAGGGTGATAAACGACAGTCACTTGTCGTCGAACAGGAAAAAATCCTGAGATCTCCTGTTTGTTTCAAAGGGCGATAAGTGAGACTCAAGCCACTGAAGTTCCTTCTGCTATTTCATTAAAAATGGAATTCTTATGAGAAAATGGAGACCTCCCGAGGTACCTGCTGGTGATGAGTGGTCGGTGAACTATCAAATAGTAGTTCCAAAAACCTTGCAGACAGGAAATACTCAATTTGGCCCATGAAACTCCTTTGGCTGGTCATTTAGGGATTAATAAAACTTATCACAAGATCTTGACTCACTTCAATTGGCCAAAAATCAAAACTGATGTTGTCAAATACTGTAGATCTTGTCATACTTATCAAATGGTAGGAAAACCCAATCAGAAGATACATAAGGCTCATCTACAACCTATTCCTGCCTTTGATGAACCATTTAGTAGAATTATGGTAGATTGTGTACGTCCCTTACCCAAAACCAAGTCAGGTAACCATGCTTTATGTGTGCGTCAACAAGGTTTCCAGAGGCAATTCCGTTGAGGAATATAAAATCTAAAACAATAGTAAAAGCTTTGATAAAGTTTTTTACTCAGTATGGCCTTCTCAAATTTGTTCAATCTGATCAAGGTTCAAACTTCATGTCTGGAATTTTCCAACAAGTTATGTATGAATTGGGCATTCAGCAATTCAAATATTCTGCCTATCACTCTGAGAGCCAAGGGGCATTAGAAAGATTCCACCAGACTTTAGAAAATATGATCCGATCATATTGGTTTGATACGAATAAAGATTGGGATGAAGACATTCATTTACTATTGAAGCTGTTAGAGAATCAATTCAAGAATCTTTAGGCTTCAGTCTCTTTAAACTGGTTTTGGTCACACTGTGTGTGGACCATTGGAGTTATTGAAAGAGAAACTTCTCTCTAATGAAGATACTGAGATCAATCTTCTTGATTATGTTTCGGATTTTAGATACAAGTTGTCAAAGGCTTGTGAGGTCGCAAGAGCAAATCTGCACTCTGTTCAATCTAAAATGAAATCAAGATATGATAAAAAAAAATCGAAGGAAAGGAGTTTTCAGCCTGGCGATAGAGTCCTGGCTCTCTTACCAATGCCACAAAATCATCTTCAGGCCACATATTATGGTCCCTACACAGTTGACATGAAAATTAATGACTTAAATTACATCATAAATACTTCTGGGAGGCGCAAACAAAAACAACTCTGCCATATAGACATGCTAAAAGAGTATATTGAAATAGATAGCCATGTTAAACCTGTAATTAATTTAGTTAGACCTGTCCCACTCAGTGAAGGAATATCATCAGATTCTACTGATATTAAAATGAAGAATCTTTGTAATTCAGAAATTATGAAAGATCTAGACCAGAAACTTTCACATTTATAAGTGCAAGAACGAAATGAACTGAAACAGTTATAATTTGAATCTGAGCACTTATTTCCAGATGTTCCTACAAGGACAAACAAAATTTTTCATGACGTTGAAATTGTAAATTCCAAACCTGTCAAACAACATCCATACAGGATGAATCCACTCAAACAGGAATACTTAAAAAAAATTCAATATTTGCTGGAGAATGATTTTATAGAGCCCAGGAAAAGTGATTGGAGTTCACCATGCATACTTGTTAAAAAACCAAATAAAACTCTCCGTATGTGCACTGATTATAGAAAGGTGAACAGTGTGACAAAAACAGATTCCTTCCCATTATCAAGAATTACGGATTGTATTGATAAAATCGGGAGTTGCCAAACATGTCACCAAGTTTGACCTTCTGAAAGGATTTTGGCAGATTCCACTAACGGAAAGAGCACATGAAATCTCAGCATTTGTGACTCCAGATGGATTTTACCAATATAAAGTAATGCCATTCGGGATGAAAGGGTCACCATGTACATTTCAACGTCTCATTAATATGATCACCTCTGGTCCAGAAAATTGTGTTGCCTATATAGATGACGTCATCATCTACAACGACACCTGGATAGAACATCTAGCGACAATTCGAAAATTCTTTGACAGACTCACTGGTGCATGTTTGACAGTTAATTTATCTAAAAGTGAGTTCTGCCGTGCTAGTGTGATTTTTTTAGGACATATTGTGGGACATTGACAAGTCAAACCAATAATAGATGCTCTTTCCCGTGTATAACAATATATTATATCATATAAACTGTAATTTATACTGGGTTTTTTAACCTTAGGTGTAAAGTGGTTTGTGGTAAAAAGAATGTTTTCTCATATAAACCTTTCCTTTTTTTATGGGGGAAGGTGCTACGTATATTTGATATAAGTCATTTATATTTATTTGTATTGTTTGTTTATAGATTCAAATTGGTAAGTTGAAGATTTGTTCATTGGGGGGTGACCTGTACTTTACAGAATAAACACCAGGTGTTGACCTCATTTCTGACCTGGCTTCAGAGTTGTAAACAAGCTTTCAAAATGATTTGTTGGTTCCAAAGACATTATGGAGCTTTGTATAAACATCTTTCTATTTTAGTTAGGTCAAACGCTGAGTACGTGAGTTTTTGAACACAAATTTGTTCTGAAAGGTTCTAGAAGATCACGTGACCCCTTTCTAGTTTACATAAAAACAGCTATATAAATTATGTTTTAGAGCGAGCTATTGAGTAGAAATTGGGCTTTTAGAATATTAGGTTGTGTCGTTTTGAGTTATTTTAAATTACCTTGTACTGGAAATTATGTCAATTCGTTTGGATTCAAGAGGATTTATTTTGTTATTTATCTGGAAAAGAATTTTTTTCATAGAATCTTATTGACAAGAACTGACTTCATCAAGTGGCATCGTGTTCCATATTGGATACTTCGCTGGGATTCAAACTTAGAATTATTTGGACATTTTATTACCAGTTCTTTTGCAATTTCACTAGTGGATTATATTTTGAATTATTTTTGGAGCAGCAGAGAGTGTGAACAGACCACCCTTTTCCGACAAAACATTGATTGAATTCTCAAAACGGAAAATAAAGCCTTCCTACGAAATCTCATATTTTAACCCAAAAAAATAAGTCTCCATTTAGCAAACGGAGACTTTACGATTTTTTAATCAATTTTGGTCGCAACGATGCGGTCATTCACACTCTCTGCTGCTGCAAGTTAACAAAAATAATAAATGATTTCAACCAAATATTTGATCGAGTCCGATACGATATCGTGTCCGAGGATCATGTAAATTTATTGTTATAAATCCGTGTGGGGTCGACTGAGCGTTACTAAAGAAATTTTTAAATTGATTGAAGTCCATATCGGAACACCATCTCTGCCATATATTTCGTAACGTATGTGTATCAACGCCGTTAAACACAGCAAAAATATTACAGTTATCTCTGATCACTTTTGGAATCTGAGTGTATCGTTGAGTGACATATATCACGCCGGTGTTTTTATGCCTGCCTCGGGAAAATATTCTAGCTGGTTTTTTTTGATTGTCTAACATCACATCATCGTATGCGACTAAATTGTTAATGCTCCCATCAAGGTCATCCACGGATGGTGCCTCGTCAATATCAGTTATAAAATCAATGGTGTTCTCACCCTTAATTTCTGATGCATTCTCGTTAAAATCCTTTAACACTTCATAGCATCGTTGATCATCTACTAAATACAACTTATCCCACTTCATCCATCTCACTATTAAATTGAGCAACAATTGCGTCTTGCCGGATCCAGATGGCCCGATTATAATTGCGCGGATAGAGTTTGGTAGCGCTGCATGATGCTTAACTGGTTCTTTTATTTTAGTCGCTGAAAAATCAATTATATCCATATCTCTATACATAAATTATGGATCTATATTGTGTGAAGTGTAAAACGCGTACTAGCACAAATGATGTGACGACGGTTACAACTAAAAATAACAGATCAGCACTTACTGGTAGATGTGCAACATGTGGTATAAAAAAGTTTAGATTCGTTTCTATGAAATCCGGAGATGATTTAAAAAAAAACGAGGAGGTGATATAGCAGCCAAATTGGCAAAGCTCCCTGGAACCCCATGGGCAAAGTACCCCGGAGAAAAGCACCTTCCAGGATATAGCTACTGTGGTCCCGGAACACGATTAGATATCGGACTTGATGATCAAAATCAACCCCGATCCGGCGAGTATCCGATAAACGCTATTGATAAGGCGTGTCATGCTCATGATGTTGCATATAAAAGCAGCAATCTGCAAAACAGGCATCTCGCGGATGTGAAATTAATTCATGCGTTAAATGCTGTTCCTGATAAATCTTTGAAAGAAAAATTGGCTTCGTGGTTGGTAAAATAGGCTATGAAAGGCAAATTGATGTTAGGTGCCGGTAAATAATAATATGGAATCTATTTATTATTCTCCGAGAGGATACTGGAAGGGTAAAGCAGCAATCAGTAAACTCGCCAGCGCCGCAAAAGTGAAAAAGGCTACTGCGGCTAACTGGTTATCCAAACAGGCTATATGGCAAATTTATCTACCGCGTCCTAAACAAATCAATTTCTCGTATTTTGATGTTACTGTACCCAATGAAGTTCATCTAGCTGATTTATTATTTTTACCACATGACAACGGTTACAAATACGCGCTAACCGTAGTTGACGTTGCGAGTCGATACAAACAAGCAGAACCGCTAAATACAAAATCATCATCTGAAGTTGCTTCTGCATTTGAAAAGATTTATCGACGAGGCCCACTACGCTGGCCAAATCTATTACAAGTCGATCCTGGCAAGGAATTTCAAGGCGCTGTTTTATCAGCGATGAAAGATCACAATGTCACCATCAGACGGGGGCATACTGCACTACATCGCGATCAGGCAATTGTTGAACGATTTAATCGGACTCTTGCTGAGCGGTTATTTGGATATCAATACGCAAAAGAATTCATCCAAGAAAAAAGATCCCGTGAATGGGTCAAAAGGTTACCAGCTGTGATTACCGCACTGAATAATGAGATTACTAGAACAATCAACATGAAACCTATCAACGCGATTAAAAAGAAGTCTATACCGTTTCCCAACCAATTCTTGGGAGTAATGTCACTGTTAGGTATTTATACGAACCAGGAGAGCTTGAAGGTGGCAGAAAAAAGGCTACTGATCCTATTTGGAGTGTTACAGCACACAAGATATCTACTATAACACGATCAACTGGTAGACCTCCAATCTATAAATTGGATTCAACTGCCCCTCAGCGGGGTTTTACACGCGAACAATTACAAGTGATTCCTGACGATACTCAATTACCACCGCGGGGTCTTAACTAGCGCCGTTGCGTCTGTTGCACTCAAGACAAGTCAACATCACATTGTTTCTGACATGACCGAGACTGTTATTTTTTCTGTCTACGGTAAATTGGCGAGGATCTTTATCCGAATACTGCCAACGCATTATACAATTGCAACTTGCGCAGTGATTATTTTGTTGTTCCTTCAGCGTAATTATTAATTCAGCATCAATGTCAAATTCTCGTTGTTTTTTTTTTGTCTTGTTGTTTGTAACCGGAGAGTTTTTTATCAATAATTTTAACATCAACGTTGCTAGCATCATCCATTGTGGTGTCATCATCGCAAACAATTCTTCGAAGTTGATTTATTCTTCGTACTCTGGATACTGCAAGATAGACTAAATTCGACCATTCGATGTGATTATCCACCATCCCAACAATTGTATCTGATATAGTCAATCCCTGTGAAGATGTATTGTTGCTGCGTAACCTAGCGTCCACGGGGAATTATTAGCACGCAATGCATCCTCAACGACGCTGATATCAACTAGCACAATATCATTTAACACTAAATTCTGTCTTTGAAACCCTTCGGATTTTGGTCTTAGAATATCAACTTCTATATTCTGTTTTCGTGTATCCGAAGGTCTATAACACAACGCGACTGGAAGTGTTGCAAATTTTTCTTTATGCAATTCAAATAACTTCATCTGAAGTGTGTCTCTGACTATTTTTCTACTTGCAATTATCAAATCGTTTGGTCTCCACGTTTCCCAAAAATCATTCGTGGGAGTTTCTGAAATTATTTCACGCGCTATTTCACATTGGATTTTATCCGGCTGTAATCTAATTAGCGCTTTGAATTCTCGTAATTGTTCATCAAGTGATCTATAATCAGTGTTAATTTCTTCATAATAGTCTACAAAACCCTTTAGCCATTCATGTGGGGATGCACCGATAAATGGTGGTGGTTGGCCGTGATCACCGCACATGACGACTTTTGTATTTTTCAATAACAACCACTCAAGAAATGTTTGTAATATTTTCAACGATACTGTGCATATTATATCAAAAATAATGATTTCAGGAATGAATTTATCACCCATTCGATCAGGGGTCCATTCATCGCCTTTCCATCGAAAGAAACTATGATAAATACAGGCATTTACTCCTCGTTGTTTCATCTCTCTGGCGAGTCTGTGAGTAGGTGTTAGGACAATCATGTTTGATTTTGAAACGCTAGCGTTTCTATGATATAATTCAATTGCACGAGTTGTCTTTCCTGACCCACCACAACCGTTTAAATAAACTGTCTTGTATCTACATATTGGATCAGTGGTGCATTAGAAAATTCGGATTGAATCTCATCACACTTTAAGTACTTTTCATCCATGGTAACATCTGCCGATTCACAATACTCATGTAGCGTCTCCTTTTTAAATCTCCAACATCCCCAATTTGCCTCCGGATCTGTGAATTTAGCTACATCTGATTTGTATTTCTCGTGGATATACATAGAATCAGTGGCTACTCTAACTGCGGTATTAGGAAATCTATTTATCATCGAAAATAAATTCATAGAAGCATAAGCTAGCATAGAACTTCTCAAATGCGTATATTGTTTAATATATCCATCACAATAGGTAACAATTGTACCTAATCGTCTTCCATCGGATAGGAAAGCGTCTTTACGATTTACAAGTTTTCCCTGTTTCGTTAAATCCGTTACAATAAAATCGTATTCAGCAACGTCTATGATCAACCGCGAAGAATATTTTGCATTGTCGTATCTTCCACCCTGGGTAAATTTACCGATTATTCTTCGTCCAAAATCTTTTGCTTGTTTTTTTTAAAATTTCAAATAACTTCTTAGACCAATTCATGATTTGTTCTTCATTGAAATCTGGAAATTGTTTTCGCTGTTCGCTGATTATACGATCTAGATCGGGTTGTGGTAGCCAAACTTCTTTCTGAGCTCGATAGCATATTATAGCTTCGGAAACAATCAACGATATTAGCATACCACAATCAATCATATATCGTAGTAACACTATTGGCATCCAGGCCTTTTCAGATATATGTCTACCAAGCCAAACATAACTACACGGATGTAACCCTGTAGCGAGTTAAAATGATATCACACGAGCAAATCCGGTTAAATCAAAATCAGGTAATGGCCCATTAATCGCAACACGAGTCATTTCATGTGTGGGGTGTCCAAATCGTTTAAAATAGTTACTACATTCTCCATACCCGACGAAACTTCCAGGATAACACGCGGATATATCAATTGAAATCATACCGCCACGATGGTATTTTGTATTCCACAGTCCTCCATGACCAAATTCGACGCAACTCAATTTAACGTCCTCGAGAAAATCACTTTATGTTGGACGCCATGAGTTTTTTTCTCTTGCGAAGTGAGCTACCACTGATGGAATTGTGAAGCTATCCACGAGTAGTTTTTCATGGAATGAAATCTCTTTTGGATTTTCCGATGAAAATGGAAATTGCAAGGCAAATTCACTAGCGATTTTTCTCATTCTGTTATCTAATTCTTCAACGCGATATAATTCACCATATAATTCACCATTTGGTCTTACAAATTGATCAAATCCTATTTCGGGATCTTCATCACTTCTAAGTAACCACGCTGACACAGGATCATCCTTACACAGCGTGTGAATAGCATCGAATAATTTCTCATTATAAAAAACATCCCCGACGAACTCCTTAGGGATATATCTCACGGTTCTATCTCGTGGAAATATTGTTACTGCAGCCGTCCACGCGTGTTTGTTATGATCAATAATTTTAATTGGAGCCCCTCGCGATTGATATTTCGGTTCGTATAATACTTCTCCGGTTATTGTCGTTACTGATATTGGGAATTTTAATGATGCTTCTAATTTAGCTATATCAGAAATCTTTGCACCGTGCTATTTCACTGTCAGTTCCCATTCGGTTATTTTCCTACGTCGCAGATCAGTTAGTTTATTCCCTCGGGATGCATTTGTAAAGTGTTCCATTACCCGTGCTGCTACACAATTCAGTGAACTAGAATATTTCATAGGAGCTAGTTTTGCAATATCGGGTTTATCATTTAGCGGATATATCCCATAAACAATTGCTGTTACAGGATAAGATCTTTCGTAGTATGGTTTGTCAATTCCAGTTAGAATTCCTGGTTTGGAATCTCTACTTACAATGACAGTTTTTTATCCTTGAGGATTCGTTCAAATTTATCCCTGATAATCCATTTGCCTTCGACTTCGATAATGAATTTTATTCTGAAAAAATATTTCTGATGGCAATTGCTTTGCAATTTACCCTTGAATTTCCAGCCAAGATGTGAAATTATCTCAGCTGCTCTTTCATCGTTCATAGTAGCATCGATGTTGGGTACATTGACATCTTCATCAATAATTCGAAATGTCGACCAACAGTATGCTGCACCGTCTCGGTAGAATTCATAAAAACACTCCCTGATTTTACTTAGTATAGTTCTATCACCGATTAGACGTTTTGCTGTATCAGAGACTCTATCGAGATTGAATTTAGCATTTTTCCAGGGCTTAATTTTCGATAATCTCTTGAACTCCTTATCGAGATTGAATTTAGTATTTTTCCAGGGCTTAATTTTCGATAATTTCTTGAACTCCTTATCGAAATTGAATTTAGCATTTTTCCAGGGCTTAATTTTTGATAATCTTTGGAATTCTTTCATGGTATAATCAATGAATTTAGTATTTTTCCAAGGCTTAATTTTCGATAATCTCTTGAACTCCTTCATATTATAATTGAAACAAGTATTTAAATAGAAAAATATAGTATAATGAATCACTGCAAATGGCTTATGATTGGATCAACAACCCCGTGTAACAAATCATGCAGAAGCGAATTCTGTGGGTATCATTTACAAAGCGATCGCAACGGTTCTTTCGGTCCTCTGCCATGCCTCCGATGTGGGGTGGGCGTTGGAGGAAAATCACAATTATGTCTCAGTTGCGGCGGCAAACGATACAGGGAACTAAAACGCTATTATGACAAACGAATAAAAAATACCGTCATTGACCCTAACGATGACAAAATCATCAAAACCCCTCAAGATTATATCCAGAGGTTTATAATTAAAGCAGATAATAAATTAGATAAGTAGTATTATTATACAAATGAGCCAAGATTTCAGACCCCATCCAGTGCTTGTTAATGACGAAGCCTCCAGTGATGGTGTTGTCAGGCACCGCAGACTAAAAAAACCGGTTGGATTTCTGAATAATATGGGATATTTGCTGTTTAGTGTTAGAAATAAAAAATATCTCTGTCATAGAATTATTTTTGAATGTCATAACGGATTGATTAAAGATGGCTTTGTGATTGATCACATAAATGGCGTGAAGACTGATAATTGTCTTGAGAATCTTCAATCCATTTCGCAGCGCGATAACCTTTTAAAAAGCAACGCTGGTAGGCACTCAAAACGCCCTAGGGGGGTCAAATCGTTTGATTTAGTAACCAAAGAGGAGAAAATATTTCAATCAATAAATAAAGCTAGTAGATACTTTGACATTTGTAGTTCTTCAATACGATTTATTGCAGAAAATATAACTAAATTAACTCTGTCAAAAAAAATGGTCATAAAATAAAATTCGTATACACATGAAACGATTCAAGGGAGATAAATCCTTTATGGATAAATCCGCCGCAACTCACACTCTACTCACTAAGTTCCCTTGTATTATGACGTCAAAGGAATTGTGCCGTCTGCTATTACCTGTATACCTTGACTGGGCGCGCCCACGTGACTGTAATGGAGTATAATACATAGTTTCGTTCGAGTTGTATTTTTATCAACTTTAACATTTTCTGAAACCTTTTATTGTCGCTTGGCTAAAACTGCAATTTAAACAGTTGTATGTATTTAGACCATCTATAATACACTTTTAGTACACACGTTCTTTATAATCCAGCGCAATACCTATGCGCTCAGCCGGAACGCGAGCATTGAAACACTAGTGTTTCCCATTCATTGAAGTAGGTGGGCGTGGTTAAAATCCCTCTGTATACAGCTCTTTGTGATTTAATCGATAATGCATTTTGTCTAGAGAATTAGAACAGGGAAAATATACGCTGTTATTTAACAACTGTATTATTTTGTTTAGTGTTTTATTTAAAATATTTGTGTTTTAAATGTTGTGAAACAGTATTAATAAGTAATTCAAGGAAATAAAATAACACACCCGTGAATCAACGCTGCTGTATTAGTCACCTTATATATGTTATGATTCGTAATAAGCTTGGGGCTTTCGAAAGCCAATCGACCAATCAAAACTAACCAACGCCATTAACACGGGCGTGTGGTTGTCTTTTGTCAATCATGCAACTGGGTTAATTCAGTTTGGTTGCTTTTGATTGGTTCGATTGGGCGTAGAAAATGTGCCCCGTCGTTTCATGTTCGTGCTGTCTTGTGCCGTCCCCACATCATTATATCACAAATTCCATCATCGTTTCATTGTATATACCATCCTTAATTAAGTATATATGGAATTGTGCCGTCCCACATCAATCGTTTCATTGAATAAATACCATCCTTAATTAAGTATATGTTATGCCTAAAATTTGCCGCAACACTCGAGTGGAAATATATATGGCATTGTGCCGTCCCACATAATTACATCACAAATTCCATCATCGTTTCATTGTATATACCATCTTATATGGAATTGTGCCATACCCCACATCATTACATCACAAATTCCATCATCGTTTCATTGTAAATATCCATCCCTAATTAACTTAATTAAGTACATGTAGTGCCGTCCCCCAACTTTGGGCTTACTTGGATGCGAAGGCAACCAAGGAGTTCCAAAGATGTGATGTCTTATATGTAACCTCTGGGTCTTTCTGACGTCATAAGGCGCCAGCGGGATTGCCAAATGGGGTTTCCTTAATTAACTTAATTAAGTATATGTAGTGATGTCCCCCCCAAGCATATCTTCTGGGCGGTCTAAGATGGTGTTTGCCACGTTAGGCCTCCCGCCGGAGATGTATGTTTCGGGTTATTTCGGGCTTACTTGGATGCGAAGACACCCAAGGAGTTCCAAAGATGCGTGTTGTGCTGTCCTTAATTAAGTTAATAAAGTAACCTCTGGGTCTCTCTGACGTCATAAGGCGCCAGCGGGATTGCCAAATGAGTTATTTTTTTTTAATAATTAGAGGTAAAATGTATTATATTTATATTTTTATAAAAATATGGATATCAAAGATGTAAATTCTATAATTGCTGAAATTTCAATTTTAAAGAATCGAGGGATAATATTATCTAAAGATCTCGACTGTGACAGGATTGCCTCGGAATATGAAGACATTGAGTATCAGTCTAGTAAGGGTCGTTATGTTTTACCTAAGATGTACAGACTCGTGAAAGGAATTCAAAAGTCCATCTATGCTTGTTTGTACGGTAACGATATTGATGTATTTATAACGCTATTTAGCACCGTTCAAGCAATACGTCAAAAGCTCGGACAAGAGTATCAAAAACGAGCTGAAATTAGTTCTAAGGTTCGTGATATTAGAAAAATATTAAACGAGGAAAAACCAGTATCCTAACCACGTGAGCGTTACTATAAAAAATAGGCCTTCAGTAATTTTCAGTAAAAAAAATTATATTTTTTAGCGTTTTTTGTAACACTCACATGGGATTTTCTCCTAAAAGGATACTCAGCAGTTTGGGCTTGCTCATGCAGTTATGTGCGTACTGGATGATCTGGTTGTGGTAGCAAGTAATCACCGCGACGCCTCCATTTTCACGTAGTTGTTGTTGTTGCCGCGTCGTTAACAAAAATCGTTCATCGCCGTTCTCAGATATTACAATTCTGAAACCCCCAGCGATGTTATTTCTGAAACACTCGCGGATAGCGTCGTACAGTTTAACCTTGTCCGAGATGGATACGTTAGCTTGATGGTACATTATTTAATAACTCAGCTTTTAATTGTGATAGTTTCACATTTGAAAACTCAGTTCACAAACACTATATGGTAGGTGAATCGCTTACAACTAAATTAGCCCGAGAGCGGCTAGCAGCAATTAAAAAGTTTATACCGGTTCGAGACAGACTTCGTGAGAAACTTCAACAACGACAACAAGTGCAGACTGACTTTTCTGTGTCAAGTGAACAACTGTTCGCCCCTGTAACTAAGGCGACCAAAGATGTGAAAACAGCAACTGAACGAGCAATATTTGGAGATATTCCTGAGGAAGGCAAGCGACAAGATGTGCCTGTTCTTGGTGTGCTTGAAAAAATTGCAGCAGAGACCGAACAAACAAAAAAGTCTTTAGAAACACTTCCAGTAGATATAGTAACTACTTCACGGCAACAACAAAACAAAGAGCGAGTACTAGAAGAACTAGGTGCTATTGCAAGAAAACCAGAAGAAGAGGAAGGAGACGTTACTGTAGAAAAAATGTATTCACCGCAAAGTATATTTACACACTATGCATACAGCATAATTAAAAATTTTAAAGATGACAATGATTTAATTAACTTTACCGTGCGGAATTTTTCCCTCGATCAAAGAGAAATAGCTGTAAACAAAGGGTATAAAAGGTATATAAAAAACGACGAGAATTGGATAAAAAAGTATACCTGGCAAACCGTGATAAATTTAGAATCACAGAAAGTAACCGCAATGATTTTGAGAGTTTTAAAGACGAAGTATTGAGTATATTAGATAAAAAGTATCCAATTGAATTTTTGGATGAAGAGGAGTCAACTGGAGATGGATATTTAGGTAGCGGCATAGTTGAAAACACTAGCGTTACTTGTCCTGGTAACATTCTCAGTGATATATCACGGCTGGAAGTTCTCATCGGAGGGAAACGAGCCGGAAACAACTCCGTCGAGATAATTAATGAAGCAGCTGATATCTGTAGACGATTATTTGCCGGCGGTATCATGGACATTAATGTATATCGAGAACTCATTGCTGAATTAGTTGAAAATCACAGAGACGCGCATGGTTATTACAGCGATTGATCACTAATTGAAAAACTACTAGTTTTATAACAAGATGATCATACACTACAACCATGATAAACTCGTAAGCGTCTACGTGGTGAACTCACGATTGCCTGTTTATAGAGCATATTACGGAGATGGTTTCGGCAATACCATTGCGGGGTTATTTACAAGAATGGCTCCCAAGGTGGCGCCGTTAGCTAAACAATTATCAATGAAAGCCATTGATATTATTCGTGATAAGGGAATCAGCGCTGTTGGAAATCTTGCCGGAAAGGCATTTTCTGCCGCGAAAGATAAAATAGCATCATTGGTGCGACGACGAAAAAAGCAACCAGTTGTACTGCCATCTACAACAGTGATGCCTGCAAGTGTAAGCAAAGCAATAAGTAGCGCAGTGGAAGAAAAATTAGCGTCGTTGGCGAACAGTAACCAAGATGATATCGCAAACATGATAGCAGGAAGTGGTTTGAAACGAAAACAAAAACGACGATGATTACAAAGAATTTCACAATTGAAAAAACTAGTATGTTAATATAATGTTTAAACGAACAGCTGATCCAGCGTTTGATATGGAAGCCCCCAGTACCCAAGGACAATTCCGTCCGCGATTATCAATTTTATTCCTATCATGCAATACAAGCAGATATTCGATCGCGAATTGAACTTCAAGTCCATGATACCAGCAAATACTTTTTGCCGTGTGAAGCTTTTATCGAAGTAGAAGGAGAACTTGTGCGACTTACTGATACTCCTGCTGTACCAGCACCGTATCCAGATGGTGCGCAAGTCGGCTTAGTCAATAATGGTATCATGGCGCTATTTGAATCCGCGAGATATCTCATTGACGGAAAAGAGATTGAGTCTATAGAACGTGATGTTGATGTGGCTACAACAATAATTGGGTTAGCAAGATACTCTGACGATTATACAAGATCAGCAGGTCCGTCTATGATGTTTGCAAAAGATAATAAAAACACTGCTGGACCCACTCAATTTATTGTACGACGACCAAATAATAATGCTGTCGCTGCTGCTGTTGATGTCGAGAATATGATTATAAATACTGATCCCCAGTACAATCTGGGAGCTGCAACACGAATAGCAGTGTTGGCAGGACAGCGTAAATTGTTTTCATGTGTGATTCCGTTGCATCATATATTTGGATTCTGCAGAAATATACGAAAAGTTATTTATGGAGCGAAGCATACAGTAGTACTCGTGGGAAAGGGTAGTGACAATGATGCAATCTGGAGAATTCCAGCGGATCCTGCAGATCCAGATGCTGACGCTGGTAAAGTCATTTTAACTATATTGGTCTTGTGGATGCCAGTAATGACCCCATCAATTACCACGGAAGAGCGGCTACTTTCATTTATGGACACAGGTGGCAAATCATTGCTAAGTTGGCTAACAACAAAAACGGATGTTAAGCAATCAAATATCAATGGTACATTTACATGGAACTTGGCATCACAACAAGGCGTTTCAGCTCCACGTCATATATTTATCGCGTTGCAGGATATGACAAGAGTGGAATCACAATTGCGCAGTCATATGATATTTGATCAATTAGGAGTTACTGAGGTCTCGTTGAGAATAAATGGCCAGCAGGAACCATCCGAAGACATACAACTTAATTTCGGTCAAAACCATATTGCGCGCGTGTACCATCGTATGCTGTCATATATGGGCCGTGATCAAAATGTTGATACCGGTTTGCAATTATCGCAACTCGATTTTAAGAACTTGTATCCGATCTACTACTTTTCGCTGGAACATCTTGATTTAAAAAGGCAATCCGTCGTTGATATACACTTCAGAGCCAATGTCCTTCGTGGCGCTATTGCTAATTATAGAGCGGTTGCTGTTATTCTCAGCGACAAATCAATGTTGTTAAAAGGTGTTGGTGGACGAATGAGAATCATTGACGCACCAGTGGAAAATATGTAAATGAAACTTGAAGAGTTTCAAATTAGGTCAATTGAAAGCATAAATATGTTTTACAATAAAATGACATATAGTGTTGTTAGTGTCAAGCTGACTGATAGTCAAGTCAAGAAATTGCGATCAAAATCCGCTAAAGAATGTGGAACAACAATAACGTTAAAACCAGCGCAGATGTCCGGAGATACACATAAAATATCACTGACGGATCGTCAAATAAAACATTTCAATGATGCGCTAAAGAATAAGAGAGGGGTTCAAATTGTATTTTCGAAAGCTGCAGTCGCCAACATGATAAAATCAGGTGGTATATTTCCATTGTTAGCTGCAATACCAGCATTGATTTCAGCGGCTGCCCCAGCGGTAGCGAAGGCGGCAGCGTTGGGGGCCGTTGGGACCGCGGCAGGGATGGCGTTGAAAAAGGCAACTGGGAAAGGATATAAAAAAAAGGGAAAGTGTCTAAGACTACCAGGAACCCCGTATTCATGGTACAGCGGAAAGGGTCTAAGAATACCAGGAACGGTTTATTAGTTGAAAGCCCAATTCTCCCCATGTCCAATTTTGATTTAATTGATGCTGCTAAAAAACTAGCGATAAAAAACTTCAGAGGGGTTTTTATGAGAGATCAATTAACGAGAAAACCTAAACGCGTTGAAACCGGTATCATCAATCTTGATAACAGTAACGGATCGGGAACTCACTGGGTTGCATACGCGATTGATCCACGTGGAATTGTCTATTTTGATTCATATGGGTTAGCTCCGCCAAGCGAGTTTATGCGGTATATAAATTCTTCGATGAAACTCAAAGAGTTTTCGATTTTTTATTCCACGCTGCCAACACAACAATTAAATGACCCACCGATATGCGGCCGTGAAGTTTTAAATGTCCTCGCGGAGATTTCATGGTCACAGAAACCACCTCATCTGGTTGTAAATAAATACACGAGGGGAAATTACAAGGTAATTTTAGAGAATCAATAAATTAAAAATACTAGACTCTTTACAATAATGATTAATATTTGGGGACGATCTCTGTCAATGTCGAAACCCACCGCGGAAACATCTGCGGGTTCTATCAAGGATGTAAAAAAAAATAATTGAAGATGAAATCGCTGAGACGTTAAATTTAGCAAGTGTTGACCCGAAGGAAATAGTTGTATTACAAGATCGCCAAGGTAAATTAAAAAGTAGTAATATATCCGCGAATGACATTTTGATACGGCAGCGCGATGCCGCTGAAAACTCTATTGCGCTGTATTCCAACGATGGACAACTTAAACCAGGCGAACTTGTGTCTACGATCACCGACGCGATTGACGCCCACGACAGCATGATTGCCACCCGCGGCCGTAAGCTGGATGATCATATACGAGGTTATAATAATTTTCGCAAAAATGTCGTACATAAATTCTTTGGAAGCCCGCTTGTGGTTGGCATGACTCTCGCTGAAATTAAAAACTTTCTATCTTTATTCTTTTTCAACAAGAATGCGGGAAGGATGATGAATGAAAATGAAATCAAGGCAAATTATCTCGATATTTACACAGATATTTCTAAACTAATAGAAAATCTTGAAAAGGTACAAAAACCCACTAACGACGTCGTTGTTAAGTTTTTTGGAAACCCGCTTGTGGCTGGCATGACTCTCGCTGAAATTAGCGAGTTTATCGGCAAGCATACTCACAATGCCTACATCGCTAATAGTTTCTTTGGTGTCCCAGCTACATCTACAATGACTCTCAAAGATATTAATATGTTTATGGTGAGACAAACAACACTTAATACCATCGTTGATAAATTTTTAGGGAGAACACCTGTTTCTGAAACCACATCTCTGACAGGCCCAACCCTCGCTGAAGTTGAAAAAGCTATTGACGAACAAAAGCCCATCAGCGAAATTGTTAATAAGTTCTTTGGATCCCCACTTGTGGCAGGTATGACTCTCGCGGAAATTAAAAGCGCTATTGACAAACAAAAGCTCACCAGCGAAATTTTTAATAAGTTCTTTGAGGGCAGCCCCAAATATATCACGACAACATTTTCTGACATCGACCGATATATTACAGAACAAAATAATCTTGGAATCGGAAACCTTCTAATTGGATTCTTTTCTAATAATGAGGAGAAGGGGAGGATAATGAAGTTTACCGAAATCAAGAAAACTTATCTCGAAATTTACAATGATATTTCTGAACTAAAAGAAAATTTTAAAAAGGTAAAGATTCCGCATCCACACAGAAGCATTAAAAATATCGTGTATATGGTCGATCATGGGACCTTTGATTGGGTAAAAAACTCTAATGCTAAATTGAAAGTCAATATCGGGGAGTGGCCCTATGGTATCTACAGGATGACGTTAATCTCTAACAAGCAATTTGATATCATCGTGAGCGGTAAAACCTACTTTGGTGGCAACGCGACAGTAATTATCGAGGGTGAAGAAGAATTTGAGATTGTCGCGGTTGATAACACCATTAGAAAAGAAATAACCTGGTGTTTAGAATTTGTAGGTGAAGTAGACTACCCCTGATCTACTACCCGGGCGATAGCGAATAATTGAAAACACTAGCGGGTTTAAAATAACAATGTCAATGACGAAGTCATCAATGAAATCAATTGAACCGATAATAGTCCCAGAGGTATCACAATCGCATAGATATCGATTTGACACCGTGAAAGAGTTTTCCGCGAACTTAAAATCACTTTCTGATCGTTATCGTGAAAAAATGAAAAAATTCCGACGCAGCATAGCAATCATCGACATCACCATGTACTCGGTGTCCGGTGTGATGGCCAGTGCCGGGGTTATTTTGTCGACGGTGACCATGATGGCTCCGATTGCAGTTCCAATTGCTATCTCCGCGGCAACAACAATTGCGGCAGTCGCCACCGCGATAACTAAAATGTTATCATCGTGTTCTCAGAAAAAACTCAGTGATTATACAGCTCGGTACCGGGTGGTATTTGACGCGTACTCGAAATTATCCGAGTTGATCTCGCTGTCGATAGATAATTCGTTCATATCCGATGTTGAATTTTCCACGATGACCCAGTTGTATAACTCCGCGATGTTGAAATTAGAAATTGAAGACAGCGTTAACAATAATGTCACTCGAACTGCTTCAACGAATCGCGGAGAATACCACTCCGATACGAACAAGCATGATATCAGTAACATCAACAAACCCTGAATTTAGTGTGAACTTCCCTTCTCCGATTCCAGTGCGTGAGATCGCGCTGGCAAAATTACGAATATATCATAGATGGCCTAATATCAGATCGGTTGCATTTGGTGGTCAGCAACCCAATAACGCACTGGTGTTCTCGTATAAGAATAAACCCGATGGTACTCCAGCGTGGGAAACTGTTTCGTTACCAACTGGGTCGTACCAAATTGAGCAAATCGATGCTGAAATTCAGTAAGAATAAAATCAATCACTGGAAAAGAATCAAAAATAGCTATTAAACTTCATGAACCGACGCTTTCGTCGTCGATCGAAATAAGCACAGAGGGATACATTGTAGATATATATAACAGCTCGTTAAGAACAGTGTTAGGATGGCCTGAAAATCCACCGGAAAAATCCGCCACCGACTTAACCACGGACGTACAATCATATCATGAAATCAATCCCAGTTATCGAGATAATTTATCTGATATAAGAAAAGGAAAAATTGCAGATAGATTTATATTTACCAACAAAGACACATTGCAATGGGATTTTATCATTAAAAGAACAGCCGACTCATCTGTTACTATTTCATTTACGCTAACTGACGTCCGTGGCTATTTTAATGAAATTAAACAATTATATGAAACACAACTAGAACAACTACGGAAAACAAAATCGCAAAAACACGTTGAAATAATAAATCAACTTATATCTGACATGGAATATATATATGAACTAATTATTCAAACAATAATTAATGACAACAGCGACAGTAAACAACGATTCCTAACCGATTACAATATCACAGAAGACAATCTGCGTAATTTCAAGTTTCCCAAATACAACGCTGATGAACTAGCAAGAATTGTTAGAACCGATATCAAGGCGCTACAAAAACCAGATTCAACTGTCCTTCTCAGGTATAATAATGATCCAGATGGTGGCGGAGGCATATTGCCCCGCATAATGTGAATATTTCAACGGTGATTGCGCTCAATTTAACATGTGATGCAATTGAAGGAAGCTATCAAATTAATCTAGAGCAATCAAATCAAGCTCAGCAGGGATATATTCTTTATTCGTTTGCACCAACAGCTCCTCCAGGATTCCTAATTATTGAAAACCCAATTAATCCTGTCTACATGCGATGCCATAATAATTCGTTAACGAGAATTAATTTCCGACTCACCGACCAGTCAAATAATTTAATTGATCTACAAGATGAGGTGTTAGCGATTAGTTTGTTTGTAAAGTCCTAAAGACTCGATCAAATATTTGGTTGAAATCATTTATTATTTTTGTTAACTTGCAGCAGCAGAGAGTGTGAATGACCACATCGTTGCGACCAAAATTGATTAAAAAATCGTAAAGTCTCCGTTTGCTAAATGGAGACTTATTTTTTGGGGGTTAAAATATGAGATTTCGTAGGAAGGCTCTATTTTCCGTTTTGAGAATTCAATCAATTTTTTGTCGGAAAAGGGTGGTCTGTTCACACTCTCTGCTGCTTTTGGATTAATTTTGAAATTGATTCTTAAAACCGTAAGTTTATTTTTTCTTTTCTGGAAAATATTTGTCCTCAATAAAGTGTTTATTAAGTTTTACAAGCTTGTTATTTTCACTCTTTCTATGTTACTGTTTATTGGAGCCTAAGCACGTAACAAGTAACAGTTCCGTGTAGAAAGCTGAAAAAGGCAGAGGTCTATGTTTTTGTGTGAGCGCAAAAATCTTAAATATTTTTTTTTTGGTCAGGGCGAAACTCACGAATAGGATAAATGGCAGTAAAATTCACGAAAATTGTACGCTATGGTGTTTACTAGTAACAAAAATAGTTTGAAATGTATTCTTGTCAGTAGTGAATTATTACATCGAAGATATTACGGATTAAGGGGCTCTTGTACCATCAAACTTCATGGGGATACTTGAAGTGTGAATGTATATAGAGTATATCCCTACTGTGCCTGATTTGATATTTGTGTGTTTATCTGATAAATTCATCACATACAAGATTACCTGCGATCATATATGTTATATTTAATATTCCCGGTGATATGTGTCTACCTCCACCGAATGGATCATTGTTGTTTCTAAGAGTATTATCCTGATTCGGTGTTATCTTTCTCCACTTGGTGAGTATCTTAGTAAAGGTCTCGTTGATAAGATTACTGTATGATTTTTTTTAGCTCGTCTGAGTTGTACGGGGGATATTTAGATTTTGGTAGATCAGCTTCTGCTATCGAGTACTTGCTATGGAAATTTTGTTATTTGTGTTATCTGAATGCATTACCATTTGTAGGAGCGTTCGATAAATCAATTCAAAATCAAATTGTATTTGATTTAATTTTTCTATTTGTTTGATAATATTATCTCCTGCTGATGATAACTCAAAAAGATACTCGGTAACATAACGACTCAAAACTTCTCGTTGTTGTTTGTGAATTTCATTATAGTTTTTAAAATAACTAGCAAAACCGTCACAACTAATACTAGCCGTACCTTTTTCGTCCTCCTATTTTCAACCAATATACTTCATCATCGTCTCTAAATATAATAAATACAAGTTTAACGTTATATATATCCTCTGTTAAGAATATATTTAAATTTACGGGTTCTCCATTATAAGAACTATGGTCTAAAGTAAAATGAGACCGCGCTGATTCAGGTGTTGGTTGTGGTTCATGACATTCTGGTGCAAAATTCCTAACCAATGACTGATAAATATTTATGACATAATCCTGCGAATGTACCTCTAGCGCGGCTGATAATGTTGGTTCGGAACCTGTTATGGCTATTAATTATTTTATATTTTCCTGTAATGGATTTACTTCTATGCTGGAATTTATCATTGATAAATTCAATATCATAAGACCCTTTTGGTATTCCAATAACAATCCAGTCGGGAGTTCCATCTGAGATTTTTGCCAATTCCAAAAAATAAATTGACTGTTCATCCCCGAATGATCTTGACCGGATATTTGGCCAATTGTAGTATACTTGTAATTGAGCAAGTGACATTCCTTTTACGGGAATATAGCTGGAAATTTTACGCTGAATTCGGGGTTGTGTGAAGTTGTTGATATCATTGTTGTCTTTGGTAGGGTTGTATTTGTATCTATCTGTTGTAGAAGTTCTTGCGACATTATTATTATTATGTTTTTTCTAAATCAGACGTCGTTGCCTCTTTGTAAATCTTAATCATCGTTGAGAACTCGTTATCTGATATTATCCAGTCTTTGAGGCTTGATGATATCAGAGAGGATAATTGGGAATATTAGGCCGCGGCGATATGTAACTTAATTATATACTCGTGTAGTTTATTCTGGCTGCACGTGGATATACTTTTTGCAATTATATTAAGAATACCAGTAATTGTTGTTGCAGCTGAAACAAGATTGTGACACCTGCAGGTGCCATCGGTGTTATTGTTGATAGCAATACACCAGTTCCAGCAATTACAGCTAAAACCAAATAATATGACTACACGCCTGCGATATTTTTTTTATTTTTACCATTATACATGTCAATTAGATGTTTTAGAGTAGTTTGTAATTCACGTACTTGATTGTATTTTTTTCTGTTGCATGTTCATTATGTTATAATCTTAAATTTATTACAAATTCTGCATACCATGTGATTGACGCTAATACTAATTTACCACTGATGGGGGTATCCTAATGTTTCAGTGGATCCAATTTATATTATTGCACGTACATTATTAACACAAGTAGATTTACTTTATGATAATTTAAACTGTAACGGGGAAACACCTCGAACTGATGCAGTAATTTAAACAGTGTTATTTTGAGGTGTCCAGGTGAAATATCGCTGCTCTATCGAGTACATGGTATTGATATTTTTTTATGTGGTAATTTAATGTTATCAAGCCTTTCAGCGATAGCAAGAAAATCACTATCAATATTATACTGCGTTTGTTTAATCGTGTCAATGCTCGTCTTCTTACCAGCAAGTTTCATCGCAATATTTAATGGAGTACCTAAGAAATTGTTTGTGATTTCATCAAACTTTTTAAAATTTCTCTGGAGATTTGTAAATGCGTTTATATGAATATCATACTCGGCCCGCAGCGTTGATAGTTTATTGTCTGCGGTGCAGTACTTAATGTCGACATAATTTTGTTGTTGCCGCATCCTTGTTCATGAAGAGTTTATCTGTCATTGTATCACCGGACACCGCGCGAATATTGTCCAATATCGTTGATATAGTAGCACTGAGATTAATTCCTCCGTTATTATCAAACACTGCTATGGAGTTTTCAGGTGCTCCATTAATACTAACCATATTATTCTTCAAAAACAGAATATTAGATTTTAATTTTCCTTGTTTATCCCGAACTATAACCATTTCCTTTGTATTCATATTTGGGAGATTTAGTAATTCGTATAATTCATCGTTAATGATTTGTTTCAAACTCTCTTTTTATATTCCTTCAGCGGGTGTTTACGTCGAGATAGATCGCCCGTAAATATCGACCATTATACTTTAAGATCTCTTTAAACGGCGATTACTCGTGTACTCGTGTACAACTTGATGTGGTGGTTTGGTTGATGTTGATACATCATCAATTAGAACAATTACTTCTCGGCCGCATATTGATGGGTCAGTTATTGTTTGTGTTGGTAATGTTGAATATCAGATCGGAACTCTATCAGGATTGACATACTCGATGAATTCTTTTGGCGGGCTTAACTGGTCCGAATCGGAATAAACAAGTCCACGTGGGTCAATTGTGTCTGCGGTCCAGTGAGTTCCATGTCCGGTGAAATTGTCGAAATTAATGATACAGGAATCAGCGCTATTTGGTCAGGAAGGTAACTGGTCGCGCATTAAAACACCTCTAAAGAAAATGTTATAATTTTTTAGCAGCATTGATTAAATCAAAACTTGTAATCGCCGTTATTAAATCGTCCTTGGTAGTGTCAGACCTTATCCGTACGAGTAATGACTCCCTGGTAAGCTCAGGTCTTTTCCGTACTTAAAACGACTCCCAGTAATATTAGACCTTTTCCCTTTTTTGTAATCTTCCCCCGTTGCTTTCTTTAGTGCCATTTACGTCGCTGTGCCTACATTTCCGAGCGCAGCAGCTTTTGCGACATCAGGGGCAGCTGCTGAAATTAATGCTGGTATTGCTGCAAGGAGTGGAAATATACAAACTGAATTAGTTATATCTGAAATAGCAGCCGCGGGTACAGTTAGTCGAAGTTTGGTTTTGTAATGTTTATCATCATTGAATTTGTTACACTAGCGTTCTGTCAGTGACCGATTATTTGGACCACCGGGAATCTGACTGTGTTTAAGTGTGATTATAGTTCCGGATTTTGTCACTGACGCGGTTTGTATTTTTTTCTAATCTGACTTTGAGTCAGAGTAACATTTATATGATGATATGATATTTATAATATTACGAGTGATTAAATTGTGTTACAAATTTTCTACTGGCACTTCAATGACTATCATTCGTCCTCTAGCACCTTCAAGTAGCATTGATTTATCACTGAGTATAAAAGCGATTACTCTGTAATTAGGGATGGGGAGGGGGTACTGGAGCAACCGGAAGAGTTACAAAAGGATATCAACGATAGCCTGTCGTGTTAAATCAATATGTTCTGGGAAAACTTACTAGTCGGATAATATATTGTAAATTCTAGTTGTGATAATTGCAAATCAGTATATACATTCTTATCACGTCCCATAAATGTCACCACACGATGATAAGCACGTGCTACTTGGTTTTGTCCAAAAGTAAGTAAAATATCATCAGATGGTTCTTCTTGGACGTTTATTCTTAATGAAATCTAGGAATCACCGAGTTTGTCAGATATCATATGACTCAGATCTTACGAATCTAATCGTGTATAATCTTGTATGGCAAAAAATATATGTCGTGGTGCAGAAACAGCTTGTTGTGGTGCTATATGCTGTGTAAATATACCATTAATATTACTCTGAATACTATCTGTTTTTTTGTTAACCCTGATAGTAATGATTTACCACCTGTGTCCATAAATGATAAAAATTGATCTTCCCTAATGATAGATGGAGTCATTACTGGCATCCAGATTGAGAATTTTGATAGCACTACTTTATCAGCATCGCTTCCAGGTCGCCATATAGCATCATTATCATCACCTTTTTGTACGAGTACAAATGTATTTTGGCTCCGAAAATAACCCTTCTAACAGTTCTACAAAAGCAAAAAAGGTGAGATAGTGGAATTGCACATGAAAAATTTCTACGATTACTGGACAACATTGATCGGCGTATTTTAAATTATACTCCGAATTAACACTAATAATCATATCCTCGATATCAACATCAACGGCAGGATTAGCACGGTCTTTTGGTCGTTTCATGACATATTGACTGTCATCAAGGATTATTAGAACCATCCTTGTGAAACATCATTGTCGGACCAGCTGCACTTGCGTACCGTAATCATCAGAATATCTTGCTAGGCCAATTATCGTTGTAGCAACATCAACATCTTTTTGAATTGATTCGATATTACTTCCATCAATCATACATGTAGCGCTATTAAACAGTGTCATTGTCCCGTTAACACACAAACACACACACACACAGATTTTCTGTATTATCTGTTTGTTTGTTTTTAAAATTTCACATTCTACTTCGATAAATGCTTCAGCGGGTAGAACATATCTAGTTGTATCCTGAACTTGTATGTATATTCTGCATCGTTGATGTGTCTGTCTTGCGTCATAAGAATAAAAATAATAATCGCGTACGAATTCATCCTAGAGAACCGGTGAGTCTTATGTCAAATTCTGGGTCGGATACACGTTTAAACATTTAATTATATATGTCTCGATCTAAATCAACGTCGTCTACTAAATTTAGCTCCGGTTAAGCTAGTATTTATACCCTGTTCTACTTCTTGATTCATAAAAGCTGCTAGTTTTTTTTATCTGCGGCTTGACTTATTATTTTACTATGATACGCGGACATAATTTCAGTATATGGTAATTTTACTGACGGTGGTTTTCGTCATATTAATCACGCTAGTCTATCCTTGGCTGCAGAAAACACCTTATTATCAACATTACCAATAACACCAGGAGCTTTTTCACCAATAACATTATCAGTCTTTATTGATAATTGTTTTGCGATTGGGGCTACTTTGGATGCCCTTCATGCAAATATCCATTGAATAACATTGCCAAGACCATCACCGTAAGTTGCTTTTTAGACTGGTAATCGTGAATTTGTTATTCTGACCATTACAGGTCCACGGTGTTGTTGATAAATGATCATCTTATTTATTATATATAAATCTAATCATTGTGACAATTAGTCACTATGACAACCATCAACGAGTTAATCGATACATCTAAGATACCACCTTGAAATAATCGTCCACAAATATCAACGGCTTCATTAATTATTTCTAGCGAATTATTTCCAACCCGCGCTCGACCTATGAGAACTTATAATCGTGCTATGTTGGAAAGAATATTATTAGGGCAGGCAATAAGACCAGTTCCTGTATAATAAAAAAAACACTACCTGTAACACCTGTGTCAAGCTCTTCATAAAATTCTTCGTTCTCCTTTCTAGAAGGTTGTGATTTTTTTTCTGTTGTTATGTTTGCTGCGGCGGCGGAGGGAGCTGATATTGTGAACTGGATTGTTGCTGGATACTTCCATATTCGTGCATTTTATTTATGTACATAATAACTATTGGATCTTTATTTGAAATTCGATCTTTGTCATATTTTATATCCACTTACAACAGGTATCTCTGCCTACAGAGCTATTATGTTCAGGTTTTAAGTATCTTTGTTTATGACTAAAACCTGCAAACGCAAAACCAGCTAGATAAATCGGATTATCATTTTTTTTGTCGCATTCATAATCTCATTAGTACATTTTGCAGATAGTGTAACTTCTTCTGGTTTTTTTTTTTAAGGTATTTCTTCTCTGGTAGTGTCAGCAGCGACTGTTTGCTGTTGTAATTGTGCAGAAGCTATATCAATTGGAAGATCTAGTAAAAATCTTTTTTGTTGTTTCGCTATTTTTGCTCGTTTTGCAATTTGCTCAACAGTATGTTTTGATACCGGAAGAAGATCTTCTTTAATGGCAGTAGTATATCTGTCAGTAGATATTGTGACAGGTTTGAATAATTGTTCAGCACCTTCTGCAAATTCAACTTGAGATTCTTAGCGTTCTTGTAATTTCAGCCTGACAGAATCACGGATTGGTAGAAAGTTCTTAATTGCTTCTAGTCGGTCTAGTGCCCATCGAGTGGTTCATGTTTCACCAACCATTTTTGATATAATAATGATTTAACTCACAACAGCAGAGAGGGTGTGACCTTGAATAAGTGTCCTGGTGGTGAACATCTCAAGCATAATAATAAAAATAACACTAACGACAAAAAACAGTTATGGAATTAACTAACCCATTTAGAGAAACTCTCGTTTGGTTAAAGGCTTCGCTTTGTGTTTTGTTTTTTTCTTTACGCGTTTTTTTTTTCTTCTTCTTTTTTCCGTTTTTTGTAGGAAGCCTTAATTTAGCAAATGGATGCCTATAGTTTAGGTGGGCTCAAACTCTCTGCCGCTTATATCTATAGAGAGAAAGCCGTTTTAAAGTGATGGAAGAAAGTTTAAGTTCAATATCATATAAAACTTGTTTCAAAGTGTATCTCCAAATATCGTGCTCACGGGGGCCCTGCGCAAAAGAGGTTTCCCACCAAATGGATACATATCAGGTCCTTCGATTGTTGAAGCCGTTACTTTTGTGAAACAAAAGTGAAACTATTGATTTACTTTACCGTATTACAGATGAGAAAGGTAGTGTAACATTAAGTGATTTAGCGTTGCCTTTTTGTGATCCATAAGCCTGAGTCACAGGAATGAATTAAATACAAAATTTCAAACAATACAAGAAAGAAGTGTAAATAGTGACCGTATAGTGGGTAGTAGGTACAGTATCGTCTGAGAAGATGCGTTGTTTTCGGTTGCATTTTAGAATGAAGTCGACACCTGCATGGCATTATGCTCCTCATATTGATCTAAAAGTGTACATACAGTATGTAGAATAAACCAATCAGAGGCGTGGATTCCAATGTAGAAGTCAACTTCCGCATTAACAAAAATTGAACAACACGATGTATCATTTTCTGTGGCATTTTACAATAAAACCAGATGAATTTGTTTCATGCATGGTGGGAGCTATCCAATTGTAGCATACTTGTGAAACTGTACTCGCACTTTAGTCCTTAGACTTTAGGAGCGGATTAGAATAGGAGTGGATTAGACCTCGTCTGTATATATATATATATATATATATATATATATATATATATATATATATATATATATATATATAGTTTCAAGACTGTGATCAGCCTGATCAGATTTCTGCAGATGTTTTTGTAGGTTTTGTTTTTGTTTTCTTCTAGGGTTGGGATTTGTCTCTTTATGGGGGTGTTGGATGGGATGTGTGTTGCTTTATGTATATACTGGTGATCCGCTAACAAATGCATCGCATTTCCGCTATTTTTGAGACCGTACATAACTAGCATCTTCCCTCGTAGTTCATGAATTATATAATGGGACTATTTTATTGCATGATGGAAATTATTTAGAGTCATTCTATCATATCTGATTGGTAATTATTAGACAATTTTATGTACACTGTGCACACTAATTTCCACCATGAATGAATGAAACCTTTATTGACTTTTTGGGCAGTACTCTCACATTGCATCATCATGTCATGAACTTATGCAAGGCTGCATATCCTGAGATGAGACGCATCAGCTCCATTCGCAAATATCTTTCAGTTGATGCTTGACATTTGCGAGTTCATTGGCACTTTTAAAACTGGACTATTGTAACTCAATTATGTTTGGTTGGTCTCAATAACTACTCCAGAAACATCAAAAACTTCCAAATACTTGGATCATACTTAGAGTACAATTAGCAAAGCGCACCTCCCCGCTGATCTGTACACTACACTAGCCATCCATTCAATCCTGAATCAAACACAAAATTTGTTTTCTGTTCTACGTTTCACTAACGGACTCTAGTCCAGCATACCAATCTGGCCTCATCCATGTTTACACACCAGCAATATATTTATGCTCCTCGTCTGACATTCGTATCCTCATTATTCCCAATATGAACACGAAGCCATATGTAATTGCATCACAATTAGCATTTCCAGTTCAGTTCCCACGAATGTAGTTCTAGTCTACTTTTAGAAAAGTTTTTCCTCTCTCATTGGTTGTATTGGTGCATCTGTGGTAGGGATTTAAAGGTAGTCGTTTATTCTTGAGAATATGAGTTCAGAAAGTTGTTGTCAGTGTGTATTACGGCGACAGTAGCAGCACAGAGAGTAAACCATACAACTCTTTAGAGGCGTCTGTTTGGCAAAACATAGGCCTCCTCCAAAACCGAAAAAGTAATATGCAAAACAGAACTGAAACTTCTGACCAACCGAGATGCATATTCGTTGTCACACTCTCTCTCTGCTGCCATGGTTTGATCTAAAACAAAATTATCAACTCCGATACGATATCTTGATCGTGGATCATGTAAATGTATTGTTATAAATCCGTGTGAGGTTGATGTAGCATGACTAAAGAAATTTCTATAAGGATTATAATCAATGTCACCAGTACACCAGGTCTGATGAATATTTCTTAGTGTATGCGTATCAATTCCATTACACAGAATGAATATAGCAATTATCTCTGATCACTTTTGGAATTTGTGTATATCTCTGAGTAACATAAATCACAACAGTATTATGATGTCTGCCTCTGGAGAATATCCGAACAGGATCTGATTGTTTGTCCAACATCACGTCATCTACACAACTAAATTATTAATAGATCCATCAATGAAATCAACACTCGGTGCTTCATTGATATCAATGATAAACTCAATAACATCACCATCTTCGTTTAACGATTTTGCATTTTCATTAAAATCTTTTAACACATCATAGCACCTCTGATCATCTACAGATGGTACTATCAAATACAGCTTATCCCACTTCATCCATCTCATTATCAGATTAAGTAACAGTTGTGTCTTCCACTTCCAGATGGTCCAATTATTATCATTCTGATCGAATTTGGTAGCACAGCAATATGCTTAACAGGCTGTTGCGTTCTTGTCGCTGAAAAATCAGTTACATTTATAGTCATGTTATTATCAATAAATTATGGATCTATAATGCGTGAAATGCAAGACGTGTACTAGCACAAACAACTTAACAACAGCTACAACAAGCAATAACAGATCAGCAGCGGCCGATAAGTGTGCACAATGTGATACAAAGAAATTTAGATTTATTTCTGCAAAAGCAGGTGATGATTTTAAAAACCCGAGGTGGTGATATTGCCGAAAAATTGACAAAACTCTCGGTGACTCTGTGGGCTAAATACCCAGGAGAAAAACATCTTCCAGGATATACTTACTGCGGCCCTGGAACCAGACTTGATATCGGACTTGAAAGCCAAGACCAGAATATCCTAAAAACACTATTGATAAGGCATGTCATGCTCATAATGTTGCCTATAAAAGTAACAATCTGCAGCATAGGCATATCGCAGATGTGAAATTGATTCACGCGTTAATTTATATTACGGATAAATCTTTCACAGAATAATTAGCTAACTGGTTAGTAAGATCTGCGATGAAGTGTAAACTAGTGCTAGGTGCTGGTAATCAATCGGCTGATTAATATTATTATGGAATATATTTGTTAATCCCCAAGAGGTTACTGGAGAAGAAAGGCAACTATTAGTAAACTCGCTGAAGCAACAAAGGTTAAAAGAGTTACTTCGGTAGATTGGTTATCAAGACAGGCAATATGGTAGATTTAAATATCACAGCCTAAACGAATCGAGTACGCCCATGTTGATGTCGTCGTGCCAAATGAAGTTCATCAGGCAAATATATTGTTCTTACCACATGATACTGTCAAAAGACGGACATACAAGTACGTGTTAACTGTAGTTAATGTTGAGAGTAGATAGAAAGAAGCTGACCCATTATCTACAAAGACAGCAAAAGAGGTAGCTTCTGCGTTTGAACGAATTTATCGACGAGGACCTTTACAATGGCCAAATCTTTCACAGGATGATCCTGATAAGGAATTTCAAGGTGCAGTATCATCGTTGATGAAGCAAGATAACGTCACCATCAGATGAGGACATGTTGCTTCTCCTCAACGTGGATTTACACGTGAACAGTTGCAAGTGATACCCGAGGGTACACAATTACCACCGCGATCACTTAACTAGCACCTCTGCAACTATTACATTCAACACAGTTCAGCATCGTATTTTCTCGTGTATAACCAAGACTGCTATCTTTTCTGTATCTGGTAAATTGGCGCGGATAAATAAGTTGATAAGACTCTTGCTCAGGTGGCAGATATGGAGGTAGTGATTGTTCAAGCTGTCATATGTAATCTCTATCAAGTGTTTTTATTTTTTCAAAAAGTATATCAAACATATAATCATCACGACCAATTTGTTTTTTGTTGTAATATATACGATATGCATATTATGTAAAATTACCATCATTTACGATTTCATAACTTGATTTTAACATTTTCGATTTATCATACATACCAAATAATTTTTGTGACAGTTAAATCACGTTATATAGTATTTTTAATATCCTCAATAGCTTGTTAGCGGAACTGTTTAATCGAATTAATATTTTCCTTTCTTTTTTAGGTGTAGGTGTAAGATTTTCTATCACGCCAGTGATTTCAGGAGGATGTTGTGCTGCAGCTATTTTTGCAGTTTGCTCTAATACTGGAACAAGACCCTTTTTTCCCAATATAACCTCTTTAGCAGTTGTAGTAATAGGTTTAAATAATTTTGCTGTGCCCTCTACAAAATCAACTTGAGATTCCTGTCGCTATTGTAATTTTTGTCTGACAGAATCATGAACGGGTACACATTATTGAATCGTCACTAGTTTTTCTCATGCCAGTCTAGTTGTTAATGACTCTTTTACCATTATTGTTATATGATATGATCTAGTTCGTAGCAGTAGAGAGGGTGTGACAACGAATGGGTGTCTCGGTTGGTTAGAAGCCTTAGTTCTGTTTTTTGACATTTTTTTTTCGGTTTCGTAGGATCTTTTGTTTGACAAATAGACACCTCTAAAACGTTGTATGGTACAATCTCTCTGCTGCTACAATGCACATTGAGTAATAAGGAATTGTTGATGATCCGGAAGTCAAATCTGTGTTTTCTTTACATGCTGTTCTGTTACTAGTGCAGCCTCTCAAAAAAATGCCGGTCAACCTTTACAAGAACATTACCGTGAAGTCATCTTTGGAGGTATTTTAGATTAACATATGATTTGTATCGACTGTAACATAGTGGATAGGTCAGTACTGAGAAATATATGCAGAGAACATATAGTAAAATTAATTGTGATGTATGTCCATATAGGCAACATTCTTGTGCAAACCAGGGCCCAGCAACGTTGAACGAATTACCCATCGAAATTAGACACACAGACGCAGCGATCTCTTTCAAGAGTGCTTTTAAAACTCACCGTTTTCGACTGCAATGACAAACTTAATGACCTAATAATGTTTATTACCTTATATATTTTCAGCATGTTTTTATGTTTGGTAATTTCATGGTGTTTGTTTTGTAGTCATATCATTATATTGTAAAGCTCTTAGAGCTTCTAAAGATTAGGTGCTATACAAAGTCATTATTATTATTATTATTATTATTATTATTATTATTATTATTATTATTAAGTAAACCAGAAAAGTTATAACACATTGACACGGTCATTTCAATGATTATCTTATCTGCCGGAGAAATTAATGTTTAGAATAAAATGATTGTCATAGTTACGCAAGAAATTGATAAATGGTTGCAAAGGTACCCGGCACAATACACATAAAACATGGCGTACTTAAAAGCAAAGAGAAATATGCGATCCATTTACATAAACCTAAATCTTTACATGTATCTGTGTTGAAAGTTAACATTACCTGTCATTTTTAATCAATAGCATTCACTGAAATCATACCTGTTATACAAGCTGGAGATACATATCTAGCAAAGATTTCGTCAAAAGATATTTGCACGCAATAATGCAGTATCTTGAAATCTCATGGGAAATCTCAGGAAAAAAAACATTTAAAATATATCTTGACATGAACAATTTTTTTCTAGTATCAAAAAATATCTCGCTTGCCTGGAGGAAAATAAGAGAGGATAGACAGGTGTTCGTCAGTCTCAAACCCGAAAATCTCAAGCTAAACAACCCTTGCGTAGTTATGTAGAGTTAAAATTCTTAGATGGCAAATATATGAATTTTACAACAAACTGACAGGCCAATATGGTTACATAATACAACTATCTATGACTGACACAGATTCGTCACAAATGAGCAAATCTACACAAAGTTGTGACCAAATAATCAAGATTGCCAGCTCGTTTTAATTATGTATGAATTATTGTATGTGTGATATTCGAGCACATGGTTATTGTTCCTTTGAACGCTCAGCTTTAACTGATGAGGTCATGTCAATGTCTATGTGGGGTTTCTCATGTGTCCTACCTAGTGCAGCTCTGCCTACATGTTTTATTTGTTGTGAAGTTACCTTTTCAGGCACAGTTCCGACCTGATTTAATCCCATAATAAAACCAAGAAAGGACCCCAAAGAAGATGAAACCGAGAAAGAAACAAGAGAAACAAGTGGAGCCAATACGGAAGATGAAGAAGGACTGGAAACGGACTACGACAGTTCCTCTGAGGACCCGAGGCTGACTGACAATGAACCCAAGGATATCCTATACACTTCGCAGGTCACTAGTGACTTCTACATGTCGAAAAGCACAAATAAAACTGTAAGGGACGACCCAGAGTCCCCAGATAAAGAGTTATAAAACATACTCTAAATATATAAACAATAGCCAATAAACACTAGATACAACCAAATAATACTGACTTATAACTGACTATAAAGCGGCAACCTGGAGTAAGAAACAAACTTGAAAGGGAAAAGCTTTCGTTTATTGTCTATAAATGTAAATGGGATAGACAAGACAAAAAGAGGGAAACTAAAACAAATAGGGCAATATGACATTATTTTTACAGGAGATGCATAACGGATTTACTGACGAATTAAAACAAGGAATAGAACGAGACCTGGACAGCATAATAATAACCAGTAATTTTACAGGGAGAGATACAAGAGGAGGGATAGCCAGGGTAATCAAAAACAAACAGGGTACTAATGTGAGAGAATAGAGGAAATGGATTTATTTAAGGGGAGGCTTATACATATTAGAATGGGAGGGATAAATTTTCTTAACGTATATATCCCGGCGAACAGATACAAAAACCATGAATTCTTTGGTGAGCTTGCTAAATATGTAGAGAACTACGATGGGGAATTTGATATTAGGAGGGGATTTTAATTGGGCAGGGGATGATATTGACAGAACGGGACAGCTGACAACAGAGGACATACGATTCAAGGATAAAATGGAATATATAATGAAGACGCAAAAACTAATTGATATATACAGATGCTTAAATATACTAAGGGTGGAATATACTTTTGATTATAAGGGGAACAAGGGTAGCAAAATGAATACATTTTGGGGCACATCTTCTGGAACCAATAAATATATTAAATCAGGGATTACAGATTATAAACGTTCGGACAACAAATTAATATATGTAGAAATATAAAAAATAAAAGAACTAAATGGGGAAGGGGTCAATGGAAAATCAATAATAAAATAAAAGAAAACGAAGAATTTGGGAGGGAAATAAAAGTTGAAATTGAAAAATTTAAAACAAAAAAGAGTTTGGATACAATTTCAGAATGGGATACATTATAAGGGGTCTTAAAAAAGATAGCAATATATTATTCGAAATTGAGGGTTAGGAAAATTAAATTAGAAAAGGAAGCTTTGGAAAAATTAATAATAACAACAACAATGCAGGGCACACAAAAAAAACGAAGAAAAAACTGAATAAAATCAAAAAAAGAAGAACAAAATGGGAGAGATGATTGAGCGAAAAAATTTATACACCTATACAAAAACGCGGAAAGGCTTTATAAAAGGGAGGAATTAATAAGAGGGGGGGAGACATTAGAATCACTAAACTTAGGAAGGGAGGGAAATACGTCAGACAAAACTAAAATATTAAATTATATACAGAACCACTACACAGCCTTATACACATCACAGACGGACAAATACACGAATACCTAAAAGAGACACAGTGCGAGATAATATCCAAAGAACATAGTATCATATGTGAGGATTTCATCTCGCAGGAAGAAATTGTAGAAACAACAGGGAAATTGTCAAAAAAACAAATCACCAGGTAGAGATGGAATCTCGGCAGAATTCTATAAAAAGTTCTGCGGGGAACTGTCGCCAGTATTAGAATGGTTGTATAATAACATTGCACTAAGGAACCAAAACATGACAAACGCTTTGAGGAAGGGAATGATAACACTAATATATAAAGGGAAGGAGGATAGGGAGGATCTAAAGAACTAGAGGCCCATCTCCCTCCTAAACATTGACTATAATAGCATAGGTAAAATATTGGCAGAAAGAGTGAAAAAGTGTCTTGATAAAATAATAAATATAAACCAAACAAGTGGACCTAAAGAAGGGAAATACAAAAGAATGTGCTAAATATTAGAACAATTATAGAACACATAAATCTTACTGGGAAAAATAGTTCTATGGTACTAATTGACCTGGAAAAGGTCTTTGATATACTTGAACAAAACTATCTACACAAAACACTAGAAAAATTTGGATTAGGAAGAAATTTCCAAAATTGGACTAAAATCATGTACAAGGATATAAACTCATGTGTGCAGGTAAATGGGGCGAAGACAGAAAAATTTTATATCAAAAGATCAGTGAGACAAGGATGTCCATTGTCTATGCTATTATATGTAATAGCAATAAGACTGAACCACAAAATAAGACTGAACCACAAAATAAAAGGGATTAAAGTTCCAAACATTAGAGAGGAGGTTCAAATGCTACAACATGCAGACGATTGCACTAACTTTGACAAGATAAAAACTCCTATATGAAACTCATACAGGAATTTGAAAAATTTGGTATGGTTTCGGGATATAAAATAAATCCCGATAAAAACAGATATTATTGATAGGTAACTGGGGAGGTAAGCAACCCTCCCCCATCTTAATTAAAGACAATGTTAAAACCCTAGGGGTATACTTTGGGAAAGATGAGGAGAAACAAAATCTCAAGGAAATCGGGGGAAAAAATAAATGAAAATATCAAAATCTGGGCGCTAACGCCACTTTGCATATTGCAACGGGCCCAAGTCACAAAACATTATATGTATGTGCACCTAAACTATATAACAAAATCTTTAGACATAAAAAATGAACATTTAAAAACGATAGATAATGAGATTATTAAGTACTTATGGGGATTTAAAATGCACTACATAAACAAAGAAACCTTATATAGGGACGGGAAAAGGGGAGGCCAAGGCCTCACTCATCCGGTCCTTATTAAAAACACAAACATAATCAACAGATTTAAGGAAATTAAAGCAGTTGTTGTTGTTGTAGGGTTTAACGCCATTTTTCAGCACACGATAGGCTATACATGGCGGCCAGTATTATTGGTGGAGGAAGAACCCGGGAAAAACCTCGGAAAGAACCACCGACCCACGAGAAGCTACTGGCCATCTTTCTCACATAACTACATTATCCGAATCTTAGATTCGAACCCACGCAGACAGAGGTGAGATGGCAGTGATCCGTAATGGAGAGCGCTTTAGACCACTCGGCCACTCGGGGCCCCGGAAATTAAAGCAAAGCCAAAAATACTTTGGCAAGGACTCTCTCTCTCTCTCTCTCTCTCTCTCTCTCTCTCTCTCTCTCTCTCTCTCTATATATATATATATATATATATATATATATATATATATATATATATGTATTATTTCGGATTATCTATGCAGCAGAGAAATGACATATATAAAAATAACAAAATTAATAAAATTAATAGAGGTGCCACGGAAATTAAGATCGATAAAAGAATTATTAATCAAATATAGGGGCAATAGGGAATTATGGGAAATTGACACTAAGACAACATACCAATGGATCACAGACAACACTATAAATAAGCAGAAAAACAACGTAGAGCAAGAAAATATAAATATAACTTGGGATAGGGCCTGGGGACACTGGGTCAAATTAGGAGCTTTAAAAATAAAAAGCCTCCTATTCAAATACATGCATGATGCGTGGTTAACAGGAGAGTTTGCAGTGAGAATGCATATGATCAGATTATCGCCTTAATGTCCACTGTGTAGGCAACATAATTTTACAAAAGAAACATACAATGACTCAATGTATCAAAAACAGACCAGATAGAGTTGCCATAATATTAAAAATAAAGGCAACTCAGCTATATAATGCAAAAAACAGACTATATTTAGACGGACATTACAACAAAAAATTATTGTATGAAATCACAAGCTTTATATTAGGGAATATGAGATCATGTGGACAAATAATCATAATTGGGAAACACAACAGATAGGGTGAAAAAAGGGGAAAGGGAATCTCAGGAGGAGATCTAAGTAATGGCAAGGAAAACACGGGGCTAAATCACAAGGCTCTACGTGAAGTGGACAGGCCCGTGGAAGAGTTGGAAAAATAACTCACCTAGAGAAAATTAGCATAACAAAACATGAGAAACACATTAGATAAGGCTTAATGCAAGATGTCTTTCCCGATAAGCATGCTCTCAAAATATAGTCACTAGTGACCTATACTTACTCTACCTTCTATAACCAACCCTACTCTGTACAGGCCCCGCACTATACAGAGACCCCTGTTTAATAGGGCAACTAAACTATTCAGGTATTTCGGAAAAGGACTAATTATAAATAAATAAAGAACGACCACAGTCGAGACGGGTGAAGTACAAAAATGTTTTTAACAAATTTACAGATCCCGCCTCGAACACAGTTGATTCAATAGAATAAAGAGAATAATTGCAAGTTCGGAACGACAATATATCCAGTCATCAAATCAGTAAGGAAAGGGTTTTACCCCACAATAAATTAAGAAATAATAAATAAGGATAGATACACCGAACTTAGCACAAAATTCAAAACTGAAATTTAACAATAAACGGATGGAAATAAAAAAAATAACAAACAAGTGACGATCTGTTTATAGGTCTAAGTCACTGATAGGTAACTGGGAGATTGAACAAGAAAAAGTATCCTAACAAAAACACATATACATATAGCAACATACAAATAGCACAACACAAATAGCACAAATGGGATACAAGGAACCCCTAGCCAGGGTTAACTAATGGTAAAAAGAGAAGGAATACGAGACAGGCAAATAAAACCTGACTCTAAGATACCAGCTCTATAGAAACACTAAGGAATTAAAAAGTATCCCCTTTTCATGATATAATCCCGATGGGACAAAATTAAGGTTAGGGTTAAAGTTAAAAAAGTAAAATATAAAAAACACATAAACAACACATCAGGGGTAATACACTCATACATAAACACTCTTTTCTAGTCTTTTTCGAAATAGGGAGGCAGGGCATCTATCTGGTGCCCCCCTCTCCCCCCAAAAAAAATTAATTAGAAAACTAGAGTAATTGCATGATGATATACTTACACTTAATACTGTAGATTACAAAACATGTTAAATTTGTGAAGACAAAGAGCTAACAGAGGTCAATAGACAATATATGTGTTGCAAGCCTTATCAAAAGAAATACGCGAAATATTGGTTCCTTGAAAACAGAGAAAATCAAATAGAAAGTGTGGATGAAATTGAGAAATGAAAACAGATAGCACCAAAAAGCAAATGATAACAAACGGAAAGATGAAAGCTACTTTAATGATCTAGATGTCAGAACAAACAGCACAAGACAGACCAAAAGAAATTTTAAAAAATACTGAATTCGGCATAGACCTGATGATAATATTATAGTATTCGGCTGTCTTCATTGGTGTCCCATGAACTTAAATGAACCATTATTATGTACGTGGAGAATCAGAACATGTAGAGAATTGTACTGAAGACAGAGAGATTAGTGCACACAAAGTATTAAATGTAGACGGATAGATGAGTATATACAGAGGACTGTACTGTCGACACAGAGATGAGTATATACAAATAATTGTCCTGTAGACGGACAGCTGAGTATATGAAAAGAATGGACCTGTAGAAGGAAAGATGAGTACGTACAGAGAATTGTACTGAAGACGGATAGACTAGTATATACAAAGAATTGTACTGTAGACGGAGAGATGAGTACATACAGAGACTTTAAATGTAGAAGATAGATGAGTACATACAAAGAATTGTACTGTAGAATGTTACGTACATTTGATTTAAGGTAATTGTTTGTTTGTTAGTTGTTGTTTTTTAGTTTTCATTACATGCTATTGTAATGTAATTTATTTACTGTAGATGATATTTTTCAGAAATTTAGTTCAGTATTTCGAAAACATAAAATTATAAACGTTGTATCCGTGACGACCTTGTTTCTGACCTTAATTCTTGATTTTCATGTAAACTACTTTCTTTTTACTTCGTTCTTAGTGCTAATTTCTAATAGAGGGAAATCGAGGATGTAGTAGAGTATGTGGCTTTAATATCTAAACGTGATCACGTGACCCTATATGTCGCAAGTCAGGGATTGCCGTAACTACGTCTTAGATTAGTGTATAGCCTTTCTCGTTAGAGAAGTCAATCAGTCTGGGCTTTAAAACACTTGATGTCATGTCACTTGCTTCTGTTGTGAGCAGTTGAGTTTTATTGTAGTTATATTTCAAATTCCATGTATTTGGACTATTTTGATTCTAAAAGATTAATTTGTTTCTCTGGAAATATTTAAGTGTTCAAACAGAATTCATAGACAAAACCATTTCCTGAAGATTTATTCGGAATTCAAACACTGGAGTGTTGTTTCTTGTGATTCTTCAAGGAACAGTAGACAATAATACAATACAGGCTACATCATACGTCTTCGCCCTCCACCTTGGATTTTCATCCGGACTCGGACTTGAATTCATTAGAACATTTCATTACTTGGACTTCTAAAATTTAATTGGGGGATTCATCATGGATTTGATTCTTAAACTATAAGTTCTTATTTTTCATTTTTACATTGTTTTAACATAGTTTTTTCAGGGAAATAAATCATTTGTTAAATTTTACAAAACTTGTTGATTTCACTCTTTCTTTGTTACTATTGATTAGAGCCTAAACACGTAACAAGAAGGATAGACGAGTACATACAAAGATTTATACTGTAGACGGATAGATGAGTCGAAAACAAAGAATTGTGCTGTAGACGGAGCGATTAGTACATACAATCAATGGACCTGTAGACAGAGAGATGAGTACATGCAGAGAACTATATTCTAGATGGATAGATGAGTATATACAGACATTTGTACAGCAGAGAGATATGATTACTTACAAATAATTGTACCGTAGACGGAGAGATGAGTACATACAAATAAGTGTGCTGTAGACGGAGAGATGAGAGAACATACAAAGACTTGTACTGTAGACGGAGAGATGAGTACATTCAAACTATAGACGGAGAGGTGAGTACATGCAGAGATGTATACTGTATTGTGTTCGTTTATTTATTATTCAGTACATAAAAATAATTGTACTGCAGACGGATAGATGGGTATATAAAGAGAATTGTACGAGAGAGAGAGAGAGAGAGAGAGAGAGAGAGAGAGAGAGAGAGAGATGATTACATGTAAAGAATTATACTGTAAGGGAGATATGAGTACATACACATAATTGTACTGTAGACGGATAGATGGGTCGATTCAATATAATTGTGCTGTAGACGGATAGATGAGTACATTACAGAGAATTGTACTGTAGACGGAGAGATGAGTACATTACAGAGAATTGTACTGTAGACTGAGAGATGAGTACATACAAAGGGTCCCCCTCCCCCGAGTAGCCGAGTGGTCTAAAGCGCTCTCCGTTACAGATCACTGCCATCTACATCTGTCTGCGTGGGTTCCAATCTAAGATTCGGCTAATGTAGTTATGTGAGAAAGCTTGCCAGTAGGACATAGACCACAAATGATTTTACTATATGTTCTCTACATATATTTCTCAGTACTGACCTTTCGACTGTGTGACAATCAATACAAATCATATGTTAATCTAAAATACATTCAAAGATGACTTCACGGTGAAGTTCTTGTCAGGGGTTCACCGGCATTTTTTTTGAGCGGCTGCACTGTAAACAGAACAGCATGTACACAGAACACAGATTTAATTTCCGGATCATCACCAAGGCCTTATTACTCCATGTGCACTGTCGCCAAATTACACACTGACAACCACTCTCTCAGCTCGTATTCTCAAGAATAAACAATTACCTTTAAATCCCTACCAAAACTGCATCAATATAACTCTTCTATCACCACCAAAATGAGAGAGAAAAAAATGTTCAAAAAATAGACTAGAACTACATTCGGGTTCTTCCTCCACCAATAATACTGACCGCCATGTATACCCTGCAACAACAACAACAACAACAAGTACATACAATGAATTGTACTGTAGACGGAGAGATGAGAGTACATACAAAGAATTGTACTGTAGACGAAGAGGTGAGTACGTACAGAGAAGTATACTGTCATTTCGTTCATTTATTTTTTATTCAGAAGAGTGGGCCAGCCATTATGGTTTTATTAGCTTATGTTATTTACTATCTCAAAAGAGTAGGCAGCCATTATGGTTTTATTGTGTTAATTTGTTAAGGATACATTAGGATGGGCAAGCCATTTTGGTTTTATTGTGCTATTTTATTTTAGAATTAATTAGAGTGAGCAAGCCATTATACTTTTATTGTGTTATTTTATTTAGTATTTATTAGAATGGTCCAATCATTATGGTTTTATTGTGTTATTTTGTTTAGTATTCATTAGAGTGGGCCATCCATTGTAGTTTTATTGTGTTACTATTGCATTATCAAGGAAAAGGGTCCAGCAATTAGTAAAAGGTTAATGGGAGAACTTGCATTCGAGTTAATCAATTATTCATTTGTATCTATTGTTTAAATATTTCAATTTCATTAAAGTTTATATTTCTCATTTACTTTCACATATCCATCGGACTGCATTGTAATGCATGTATACATCGGACTGCATTGTACTGCACATAGCCATCGGACTGCATTGTACTGCATGTATACATCGGACTGCACAGACAGACAGACAGATGGATAGATAGATAGATAGATAGATAGATAGATAGATAGATAGATAGATAGATAGATAGATAGATAGATAACGATCCGTTGAATATTTTCTTTTTCTACTTTATATTTGCATTTAACAGTTTCCTAGACATTGTTGTATTGCTGTGTGAATAGGTATGACACGTATTGCGTTAATTCATCTTTGTCACTCATGCATCATACAGTAAATTGAGATTGTAACGACCTACCCTTCTTGCTAAATTGGCTTTTCTGTGGTTTAGGATTATGTTCCGGTGAAACAGACCAGATACAAAGGTTTTCAAAGTTTGCGGTGTTTTCTTCTCAACACATGCCTTCACATTTTATTAATAACAAGCTTAATAAAGATAGTTCTTTAATAATGACTTATTGTTCGCATAATATTGCGCTCGCGTCAGCTGTTGATTCTTTCCTAAAGTACAATGTTAGTTTTGTTAAATAATGAAACAAGTAAATGACCTCATAATCAGGATGATTTCTGCTAATGAAACAAGTAAATGACCTCATAATCAGGATGATTTCTGCTAATGAAACAAGTAAATGACCTCATAATCATGATGATTTATGCTAATGCAACAAGTAAATGACCTCATAATCAGGATGATTTTTGCTAATAAAACAAGTAAATGACCACATAATCAGGATGAGTTCTGCTAATGAAACAAGTAAATGACCACATAATCAGGATGACTTCCGCTAATGAAACAAGTAAATGACCACATAATCAGGATGACTTCCGCTAATGAAACAAGTAAATGACTTCATAATTAGGATGAGTTCTGCTAATGAAACAAGTAAATGACCTCATAATCTTGTTAAATAATGAAACAAGTAAGTGATCACATAATTAGAATGATTTCTGCTAATGAAATAAGTAAATGACCTTATAATCAGGATGATTCTGCGAATGAAACAATTAAATGGCCTCATAATTAGGATGAGTTTTGCTAATGAAACAAGTAAATGACCTCATAATCAGGATGATTTATGCTAATGAAACAAGAAAATGACCTCATAATCAGGATGATTTCTGCTAATGAAACAAGTAAATAACCTCAAAATCAGGATGATTTTTGCTAATGCAACAAATAAATGACCTCATAATCATGATGATTTATGCTAATGAAACAAGTAAATTACCACATAATCAGGATGAGTTCTGCTAATTAAACAAGTAAATGACCTCAAAATCAGGATGATTTCTGCTAATGAAACAAGTAAATGACCACATAATTAGGATGAGTTCTGCTAAAGAAACAAGTAAATGACCACATAATCAGGATGACTTCCGCTAATGAAACAAGTAAATGACCTCATAATTAGGATGAGTTCTGCTAATGAAACAAGTAAATGACCTCATAATTAGGATGAGTTCTGCTAATGAAACAAGTAAATGACCTCATAATTAGGATGAGTTCTGCTAATGAAACAAGTAAATGACCTCATAATTAGGATGAGTTCTGCTAATGAAATAAATAAATGACCTCATAATCAGGATGATTTTTGCTAAAGAAACAAGTAAATGATCTCATAATCAGAATCAGTTCTGCTAATCAAACAGGTAAATGACCTCATACTCTTGTTAAATAATGAAACAAGTAAATGACCACATAATTAGAATGATTTCTGCTAATGAAATAAGTAAATGACCTTATAATCAGGATGATTTCTGCGAATGAAACAAGTAAATGGCCTCATAATTAGGATGTTTTCTGCGAATGAAACAAGTAAATGGCCTCATAATTAGGATGAGTTCTGCTAATGAAACAAGTAAATGGCCTCATAATTAGGATGTTTTCTGCGAATGAAACAAGTAAATGGCCTCATAATTAGGATGAGTTCTGCTAATGAAACAAGTAAATGACCTCATAATTAGGATGAGTTCTGCTAATGAAACAAGTAAATGACCTCATAATTAGGATGTTTTCTGCTAAGACTATGACATCTCACTGGACATTACATATCGTCACTTTGTTTCGAATTCGCTGCATCTTGAAGAGGAAAACGAACTGACCTTTCCAGGACAAATAAATTTTAAAAAATTTTACTGTTTACTTTAAGGTATGGATGCAATATTTTCCATGCACATTTTTATAATTTGTATGCGAACGTGAGAAATGCACGTAAGAGCTTGAATTTTAACATACGAAATATGATGTATATGTAATATCATGACCTATAATCCACAACACTTACAATAAAATTTGCGAAATAATTTGAAAGTTTTTGAGACATAAACATTCATTTATCGGGCACTTATATGAACCTTGTGTCAAAATAAGTGCAGCATTACAGGTACGTTTTATGTTATTAAAACTAAAGACGTTAGAATGTGCAACCGTATGGAATAGATCCCCTCGTAAGCTTTGAAGGTTTATAATATTACCAGGACAACACGATGTTTAAGCTATGCGATATAAATACTCATAAATCGATCAGGTACAATGTAAAAGTGAGATGCTCTACCTATAACAGTACCACTTTTTTGATGTTTACTTTTTTCAATTTAGCCTGCCTGTCTGAGCCCAACCTAATCCAAAGCTTATCTAAACAATCTCTTTGCCAATAAATGAAACTCAGTTAGATTTCACACTAAGTTTCTGAACATACTGTGGTTACCACCCGTTTCTCTATTTCAGTGGAGTGATTTTCTTCCAAGGATATATGTATTCCCCGTGTAAAATCCGTCAATATTTCTTTTCATGCGTACAGATGTGCATCTTGAAGGAACTAAAAGTCTCCAGTAACCGTGCGTATCAAGCAAGTTAGAAGATGAAGAAATATCACACTTTAACGTATTAAAAGATAATAAGACCTTTGATAACAGACGATACAACTAATACCAATATAGCGTTCCAAAATAGCAGTTAAAATAACGACATGGTACAAACTAGGGGCAAAGGAATTGTACCGTTTTTCTTCATATATGTTCCGACTTTCATAGAGTTATGTATAACATTTCATTGTTTATTAAAGTACAGTTCATCATAGTACACTACCTTGTTTACTTATAGTACACTCACATCTTCCCCATAGTGCACTGTCATACTAATTTACACGATTGTATGCTCAAGAATGTAAATACATTCCAATATGTGATTTTATAGATTCCTTTCACGTATACTTAACTGTGCAAAGAACGCAAATGTGTACTTACTATAACAGTCCAAACACACAAATCATGTATGAGCCGTAAAACAGAATGGGGCTTTATTGCGGGAGGAGAGAAACATTTCAGATATGTTTCGTTTCATCTCTTTCATTTGAAATCCAAACATATAAGTGACAAACTATATCGATTAAGGTGGATAATATGTCAGAGAGCATTTGTTTGCTTATTTATCTGTAAATCTGTTCACTTAGTTACGAAGACATAATGAAATCTATATGAAAACATATTAGATGTCTTTTATCTTTCTTTGTCTGAACATTTTCGTTACTTTTTTTTGGTATGTTTGTTTAATGTAAGGAGAAATGCATAGGCGCTTCAGTATAAATTGTGGCTTAGATATTTTCCACATCAAAAAGCTTATTTTTAAACCATAGTATTTAACGTTTTTAAATTTTAGCACATTGTAATATCCAATATTCGAGCGAAATAAGAAATTCTTCATTGTCAAGTTTACCAGCTGATATGCAGCTGGTCTGATATGGAGGTTGTAAATACACCTTGAAGAAAATCTTGTTAGTATAATAAATAGAAATGACCCAAGGGATCATATGGATTATCATTGCATTATATTGTACCCACCTACTTTTGTGGGTTTCCCCACCCACCTGCTTACATATCCACCAAGCCTAACATTCCCATCTATATTGCTAGCTAGCTGTAATTTTCTGTTTGACATATTGTAACTCAAATCTGTTTGGTTTGTCTCAATATCTACTTCAGAAACTTCAATAAAGTTCAAAACACGGCTGTTCGGATCATCTTGTTCTCTGTGCTACGTTTCACTGACAGACTCCAGTCCAGCATACTTATCCGGCAAGATTATTATGCTCCTCTTCGGACAATTGTATACTCATTATTCCCACTATGAAAACGAAGTCATATGGACAGCGTTCTTTTGCATACCAGAGCCCAGCAATGTGGAATGAATTGCCCATTGAAATTAGACACAAAGACACAATGATCCCTTAAAGACCTAGAAATGTTTCCTACCTTAAATATTTGCAGTATTTATGTTTTCTAATTTCATGGTGTTTGTTTTTTCTTTTCTGTTTGTTTTTTGTATTCAAGTCAGTTTAGAGTTTGTAAAGCGCTTAGAGCTTCTAAGGAGTAGGCGCTATATAAAGTCCTCATTATTATTATTATTATTAGTAGTAGTAGTAGTAGTAGTAGTAGTATTGATATTATTATTATTATTATTATTATTATTATTATTATTATTATTATATGCGTCATGTAACCCTTTTACGTCTGACTAAAAAACATACTGATAAAATTTGCTCGAAAATTATAACATCCATTCAACTTGAAGGCACAAAACAAAAATTAAATTTTGAGGCATTCGGTTTGACACACTTTACCAATATCATAAATAGATGACAGATAGTGTAAATATGATGTCAACTTTACATTTAATTTTCTAGTTTGATAAAGAGAACACAATGCAGAACTAGGATTTTATTATAGTAAATTGGCTAGAATATTTGATTGACAAAACTATTGCACACAATATTGCCTATTACGATAACTTTGGATCGAGGCTTCATTATTTAAACCCGCATAAAATAAACCCTGCATAAAACGTTTACCTTTATTGTAAACAAGGTTTGATAAATAATTCAGATTCCGTATCGAGAGCATAATCCCGAACAGAAAAGTGATACATGCATATCTGATACGCCTGTTTTAAACGTTATTCATGCTTAAGAATAGTATCCTTCTAAGACTCTTCTTCCTGCTAGAATTAAAGTTAGTCTGGTGTGGAAATGGATACATTATTATATCATCTTTGTAGGTAGAAAGTCAAACAAATAAATAATGTGTTACTCAGAAATAATTTCAACACGGCCTTGAATAGTTCTGATTGTTATGATAATGGTTAAATTTCTAACTAATTAATATGTAGCAATTATATTTCTTTGTAAAAAAAAAAAAACCATTCATGAATTGATGAATGGGTGGATAAATAGATGGATAGATCGATTTATTAATGATTGATAAAGAGACGGATACATGGTTTGATGAACAGATGAATGGATTTATGGATCAGGATATATATATATATGGATATATATCAGGTCCACATATCTCACGTTTTATGTCATAATTCTAGTGGCATCATCAGACCTCTAAAATAGGTCAACGTATCATCTATTTGTAGCCATCCATCCATCCATCCATGCACCCTTCAATCTATACATCCGCCTATTTGTCTTTAACTAGTCACTGCACATCTCTTTTGTTAGCTTGCATGCAAAGAATGTGTTCCACTATTCTCTGTAAATTCGACCTTATCAGCTAATTATATAAAATTCAGTAAATTATGAACAGAGATTGTTGCTAAAACATTTTAGTCAACGTTTAAAAAGTACCATATTATTTGACAAGAATAAGGGATTCGCATATATAGAGTATCTTACCAAAATATGAAAACTTCAACTAGCGAACTTGATTATTAAAACTTGCTCGTTAATGTGAATCACAAAAAGTCTGAATGATACAACAAAGAGATCACAATTTCTAATTGTCATGGTCTGGTCCTTAAATCTTTACATTTCGCTGAAAAGATTTACAGGAAGGATGCAGTTTTATAATATATTTTAAGAATTATTTTATTTTTTCCCTTTAAGTGACAAAGGTTATATGCAAACAAATGTGGTATATGATCGACCTATATAGATCTGTCTCGCATTTGTTTGGATTTGAAACTCTAGGGAGATCAAAGTAAACTTTATAGAAAGAAATATAGATTTTATGCTGTCTGATGTCTCAACATACTTAATTCGTTCTTTTATGAGTCAGATATGCTTTGTATGAACACGATCTTTTCGCACAGTACGGGTATCGTTTCGGAATTACGATACTATTTCAACTTCAATAGTTAACATATGGGAAACACCATCATATTCAAAATTAAATAAATTAAAATGTCTGGGTGCTAATGATCAGACATCTGTTCTCCATGCACAACTATCCTTGTATGAATAATGAGCAGCGGCATTTTAAAATGTACATGTGCACAAAACACATGTTATTGATTATGCACCAAATGAATCAGGTGCTACTTTTATTACTGAGTACTCCTAAGTCAAGCCTGTACAAATACTAGAATTGCATCAGTAGAATATTGTCAATATTTGTTTCAAATAAATTACAGATTGAATAAGCTCTCAAAAGATATTTTTTTCTAAAATTTTACTTTTCATTATTAACCAATTATAGACCACCAAACCCGTATATATGTATACTCTATTATTTGTTCACACATTTCTAGACTGTTTCACCATTCATGACCAGTAAATTGTAATATACCTTGGTGGCTTTATGTGTCCCATACATAATTAATTGGCTTTGGCCTTTCTTAAAATAACAATTTGTGTAGTATGAAGCCATGTGCAAGATCATTATTGAAAATTTTTAATGAAGAACTTAATTTCCTTAACGATCTAATGGAGCCGAAAGCAATAGCTATGATATGTATAATGAATTACTTCAACGCGTTTTCGCCTCATGCTGCTTCTTTTTCATCCTCACTCTAATTGTTCTTATATTCTAGAATCAGTTTAAGACTGAACTCAACCAATATACTTCTCTCTCTCTCTCTCTCTCTCTCTCTCTCTCTCTCTCTCTCTCTCTCTCTCGTGCGTTGCTGTTTATTTGTCTCGATCTTGGATTATGAAATGACATGAACATAAACTGAACAGTGAAAAAAGCAAAAGTTGAGCACAATCCCAGGCCTTCATCTCCTCGAAAATTATATAAACCCATTTGAAGTATTTTTCACGAACATTTTGTCCCGTTTTTCGAGTCCGAATGCCATTTTTGACACCATGTGATGCTCATAGTGCAAACATAAGCCCTGTTCCAGATAACAATTCTGGAAAACACTGTACCAAACAGGCTGATGCAATTGAAAATACTTGTCATGCAAGCCGCATTTGAGATATTTCACTTCCCCCAATCCCAATTGTGTACTGCTATGGGAGGCTAGCTCTTCTTCCTAGACGACTATTTATAGTTCATTATCAACATACTGCAGGTAGCTATTGAAGGAGTACCGGCATATGCCTGACATCAGTTTCAAGAATAACTGAAGCCCGAAAACACCTAGTACACAAATATATCCATATTTTTAGATAGTAAACAATAATAGCTGGAGAAGTCACACCATATCCTTAAGTTTAGACATTTGCCAGGGGCATATCTACGAAACTGGACCCCACTACCTTAAACAGAAGGTGGTGATTTCTCACTGTTAGGTCTCAATGGATAGTTGTTTCGGGCAAATTTTCATCAATCGATGTCCTAAAAATTGCAGAAAAATGATAATATTGCATTAAAGATACAAATAAAAAACTAATGATTTTTACTGAAAAGATGCTTGTAAGATTCTGACTGAGGTATTAAAGTTAATTCCGTATGCAGCTGGTGGCTATTATACTGAACCAACACTGCCACCAACCCCTCTTTTTTGTACATTCATTTTTGACAGGAAAGAGATATGTTTAATAAGTGCATGTGACAAGGCAGCTAATAAAATTAGTGTGTTCCTTATGCATGAATAAAATTCACTAGTGCTATAAGAAATTAGTATGTTTTTCATCACCCCTCAACTATTTAGATTTTTAGATATTTACCTCTGTAGCAGCCACACAAATTCATAAGCCACGTCGGCTGCTCATTTGCACAAGTTACGCATTTGATCTCCAGCGCTAGTCTAACTGTATCAGGCAGTCACCAACAAGCCAACCCATTTCAAAGCCTAACTCAAAGTAAATATAAACGACATTACATAGTTAGCTTATTTGTGAATTTATAAATGTTAGAACTGTGATAATAAGGATCATGCCGTCTACCTTAAAAATTAAGGAGGTGTCAAGATACGAAACTAACTATCCAGTGAGACCTTACCCATCACTACCGTCTCACCTCTGTCTGCGTGCAGCTGCTTTTGTTTGTTTGTTTGATATTGATTTTTAACAATGGGCTCCCAAATGTAATTTCTCTACCACTGAAGAAACTGAGAAATATTCATAGAAAAATTCAGATTTGTTTTCAAAATCAAATTTATTTTTTAAATAATCTGATTTAATTATAGTGTTTTAAACAAATTCCAGAATGTTTGCCCCCCCACCCACACACACACACATACCCCCCCCCCCCCCCCCTACACACACACCCTTTCGAGCTTGCGGACAAGGTGCTTCACACCTCGCTAAGACCACTACTGTTGCGTGGGTTCGACTCTCAAAGTCGGCCAATATGAGTGCGCAAGAAAGCTTGCTGATAGTACCTTCCCGTACCTGCCCAAGGAAACACCGTTTTAGCTAGCCAGTTTAGTTCAGCGATAGCATTCCAATCATCACAATTGTGGTCCTGAGTCCGGCACACTAACCACTGAGACACAACTGTAATGTAAGAATGTAAAAGGAGCCGCCCGACAATAAACATGCGCGGACGAACGCACATTAGTATCTGGTTCCCAAATTCACTTACTTTTTTTTATCTTTATGTGGGTTAGACAAAAGTAATACAATGAACACTTTGTATATGTGAAGCCAGATACAATAAATAAGCGAGGTAAGCTGCTTAGAAACAGCTTTGTCGACATTACTGAAAATAACGAAAGGATCGTATTTGAAACTAGCTCCTCAATCATTTGTTCAGAGGCAGATAAGATGCTTGTATTTTACGTGTTTTTGACAGTAAAGTTTGATGTACAACCCTGCTGAAAACAGACCAGATGATGAAATGCAGCCGTCGTGCAAACAGCTATACTCAGGTAACTACAGGTGGATACGACCCACCCTAACGACGGTTTAAATGAGTGTTACCGGTGACAAATGATCCAAGGAGACATCTGGCGACCTCTTCTATAGGATACTTTGTCCCAAGACCTCAGAGGGGGGTATTTCTCGCCCGGCTGTTTTGTAGAGTCACTATTCAGATCTATTAGTCACCAAGACCAACGATAAGCGCATATTAATTGTCTGGAAAGATTTGTTACAGTGTAAACGATATCGGCCAGGTATGCAAGCTTAATCTGTTGAACAGAATATTTATTTCCCTCCTCCAACGGCGGTTTTGTTATTGTGCGCTATTGACTAGGACTTGACAGGAGTGCTACAACACATAATACAAGCAAACTGCGGTTTTCAATTTTACTTCAAGCTTTTTTTTTGTCTTTGTTGCGAGAAACGGACGAAATGAGGCTTAAAAGAAGTAGGGATAATCAAGATACGGAAGCAACACCAGTTCAAGGACTGGGGATTGCAAACTTCACTACTTCGAATTTCACCAATAAATATATACTTCAGGTGAGTCGGATACATTTTCCTTATTTTGTCATATCATTGTATAATATATATATATATATATATATATATATATATATATATATATATATATATATATATATATATATATATATATATATATATATATATATATATTATACAAAGAGAGACAGACAGACAGACAGAGATTGTATTGAATATTGTACAATGTTTTCCTGGTGACTTTGTACTGAATATTGTACATCACTGTTTCTTGAAGTCTTTGTGCTGAATATTGCACAATACTGTTTTCCAAGCACTTAGCAGATTTGTTTAATTACTGTTCCTAAAGGTGGACAGTATTTAAGAATACAATCAAACTTTGTGTTCTATTTATTCTTTGAACATTAACCCTAACAATTGCCAAACGGTCATATATCGTTTGAAAGTTCGACTAACTCTCTTTCCAAATTCAAACAAGTTCTAGATATCGCTATAAAATAGTAATGGATAGTTTAGGAGTTTATTTAGTAACGTCCAAAATAACATGTTTTATATTCATTTGATTTAGTTGGATTTATGGTCTTAAAAAGTTGAATTAAGTAACAGGTAAACGTTAAGAAATGTACTGTTAACGCGATGACGAAACATGTATTTCTATAAACAAGACATGTCATGATTTTAAATTATTTCACAGCTTTCTCAGGCTTTGACTCTTTACTTCGGTTGGTTGGTTTATAGATTGGTTCAAAACCTCACTCTCGACACATTGCTGGCATTAGAATACCAAGAAAATTGAAGCTTTTCCAAAGGACACAATGAGGCAGCTGACCCCGTGTTTGCTCGACGGGTATCTAACTCTCAACATAGTATTAACTGTTGCACGCTCAACCATAAGGAGTCATAGTAACAAGTATACTTTATTTGCAAATCTTCTCCTTTTTGGTAAAACAAAATCATTTCAAATTAGGTGTTAGTGTGTGAATGTATTGAGTGCTGATCATGATGCTGGATACTTGCTGCATAGGTAAGTTTGTGCATTGCATTGACAGGATGAATGTGTGTGTGTATTATATGTTAAGCACGTTAGATATGGATCATTGATCTTATTTGAGAAATCAGTAACTTTAATGGTAAATTGCCTTAATGCTCAAAATGTATCAAATTTCAATCGTCTTCTCCACTCAGCGTATTCTCTTCCTGCAAGGTTAATCAAAAGTGTTATCACGTGACAGTACAATTTACACCCACCCACTCTAGCGGGGGATAGATTTATTTTAAGTGCAAATATGATATTTGAGAACTCTCGAGATATACCTTTGGTTCACCTTGTCAAGTACGAAGTGAAGAACACCCTTACTGTTTGTTTCTTTTTGATGGTATGGGCATTACATTATGTATAGTATAGCACTTCATTGAGTAACGAATGCTGTATTCAGTCCAGTAAGATATTTTCCTTGACGTTTGTATGCTCAGTGTGTTAAGAATAGCAAATTCAAGAAACCCATTCAGTGGGTTTTTAAAAAATTAAAAATTCAAATTCAAGAAACCAATTTGACTGTTTGTATAAAAATAATTATAATTAAGAAAGTTTGGTTGTTTAGGATTTTTAACGTAGCTTTAACAATTTTTCAGTCATATGCTACTATGTCTGCAGTGAGGCAATTTATAGTGATGTCTAGCATTGGGGCATCATGCCATAGACATGTAGCACGATGTCCCACTCAGTAACATTATCCTGACACCAGGCCAACCAGTCCTAATGCTGACCTCTTAATGCTGAGCGCCAATCAACGCAGTTGATTGTAACATTTTTGTAAATCTGTGGAATGACTTGGCCGGGGATCGAACCCACGACCTTCCGCTCCCGCGGTGGACGCTATGACCACTTGGCCACCGGAGCGTTTAATAAAAAATATGAAAAGAAAAATGAAAGTGATTTTTTTAAAATATAATGTAGTTCTGAAAAACAATACAATAAATCACATGTCTGTCTGTCTGTCTCTCACATGATGTCTGTATGTCTGTCTCTATGTATGTATGTATGTATGTATGTATGTATGTATGTATGTATGTATGTATGTATGTATGTATGTATGTATGTATGTGTGTGTGTGTGTGTGTGTGTGTGTGTGTGTGTGTGTGTGTTACGCAAAGGAGATCGTTATGGGCGGCTATATCTTAAATGGCGTATAGAGTCTGCATCAGTTACCGAATGGAGACAGTTATTGCACAATCGTTATGTATTATTTTTTTATGCTAAAAATATTTACCACCTGCATTTGCAACACGTTTCTTACAGTGGTCAAATTTTAGCCTGCTGGTGAAACCTACTGTATTACTGTAAATACTAAGTTATTCGTCCAACTGTATTAAGGTAGTTCATATTGAACGTTTCCAGGGTTTGTCGTGGCCTCCATGAATAGCATATCATGTACTGAAAATTGGCGTTAGACCGATAACAATCAAACACCAAGTATATTAAATATCAGCACATGGTAACCGGTTTCTTGCGGTACATTGTAGGTCCGTCTTGAGGCGCAGGAAATCGGTCTCAGATTTGCAAGTATGTACGTTTGTAAATAATAAAATTAAGTGCAATCAGTAATAAAGTGTTGATGTACAGCAAATTCAGGTTGTAATATCGTCTTTAATATGTAATTCGAAAATAAATGACGAAACAGAGCAAAAACAAATAATGAGTTTCGCCCTCATTTTCCATTTCATTGAATACATTTACTAAAATTAAATTGTATATCTGTTACATTTAATGACGGGCATATCCTAATATAAATATAACAAAACAAACTTGTTGCTTAATATGACTGAAATGAAAATACATGAAATATGTAGGGTCAATAATCAGTGTTAAGTATTTTTGGATATGCTATGAAAGTTTAAAACGTATTCCCGCGGTACAACCATACACAAATCGGCAAATTTTGTATTTCATTTATACATTATAACTTTTGTTATGTCAGCACAACTGAAAGATTGAATTAATGAATTTATTCACACACGCGTAGATTTATACTTTTGTTTATATTGTGTCCTTTGTGTCTTTATCTGTATTTTCCATCTACCTGTATGCATTGGTGTATGTACTGATACCTGCATGTATGGATGGGTGTATGTTCACGACGATTGGTGGTTACTTAGGTATATGGGTAGGTAGAAAGGTATGTGATTGTCAAGTTGGTTAGTAGATCATATGGTAGGTAGCTACTAAAAAGAAAGAGAAAAAAGACAAGTGTTGCAAAACAAATCTATCGGTTTTACTCATTTAACAATTAACACAAAGCGAAGCAGACGATACAAGTATTCCCTTGTATGACAATTTTGACCACACTGATTTATTATTCCAAAATGGTGAGATGATACACAGTCTCTTCATAAGTATTTCAGAAAATGTATATGATGTTGATAGTTTAACGTCGAAAGTTTTATTTGCATAGCAATTTTGAAACGCACTAATAAGGAAGACTGCAATCTTTTATCATGAAAAATGTATACATAATGGCAAAATTCAAATTGCATACTTGATCACTTTATGTTGTCTTCTTTGCAGCTAGTGTCGAAGTAAATTATTGATGAAGGCATAACATAACTGCATGCATGAAATATTGGTCGTGAGATGCGATTCCATACTATTACATTAATATAACAAAGTGTTGCATTGGAAGATGTACTGCATAACATAATATATACAGATCTCGCGAGTGACATATTTGTGCATGTGTTTCCATGCATAGCGAGAGCGTGCGCACACACACACACACACACACACACACACACACACAGAGAGAGAGAGAGAGAGAGAGAGAGAGAGAGAGAGAGAGAGAAAAGATTATATATATATATATATATATATATATATATATATATATATATATATATATATATAGCTTACATGTGAAATATAGAAACATATTAGCGAAAAAGCGTCACACTATTTCATTCCTATATTTTTCACATGAAAATATATCACTATGCTAAGAATTCCCATCATGCCATGCGACTCTTTAGTGTGTGTGCATTTACATAAATTTCATATGCAGTAACAAAAACAAACACCGCGTGAGCTTGAACATAAAGAAAATATAAATTGCATTACTGTGAAGCGCTGTAATGTAATATGTCCAGAATTCCAATTTCACGTGTTGTATCAAAATGCTTGACCTTAAAGTTCCATTTGCTAGGTCACAATTTTAGATTCTATCTGTTCAGTTAAACATTATTCGTTGCAAGTTATATTTTCTATGTCGAGGTTTCAGGTTGTGTCGTTTGAATTAGACGGTGGTTGTTGAAATTTCAATGTCATACGTCCAGAATTCCTAATTTACGTTTTGGTTCAAAGAGTTTATGTAAAAAGTTCCATTTCATACGTTGATTATTTAGATTTCATCTGTTGAATTATCCAGCATTAGTTGAAGATTTGATATCCAATGTCGATGTTGAGAATGTATCTTCTGAATTACACTGCGGTTGTTGAAATTTTAATTTCATATGTCGAGAGTTTCAATTTAACATGTTGAATCACATTGATTGTGATGAAAGTTCCATTTCGTATATTGATTTTTAGAGTGTATCTGTTGAATGAAACAGAGCATGTTGGACATTTTTTGTGTGCTTGTCAGAATTGCTATTTTTATATGGTGAAATGATGCATTGTAACAAACATTACGCATTGTCCACTTAAACAGTTCAAAATAATATCGAGTATTAAGATATATCATCCGTGTATTCAGTTACGATGCGTCATTACATTTCATGCATTTTCAGTTTGAAAGTTACCATTCACAGGTCAAGAATTACTATAGATTTCGTCGCGTCAGGTCACTCGTGAAAGGACCTCGTTATTTTTTTGTAAAAAAAGAGGCTGCTTCTCGTTCCTATGAAATACAACACTTGAAATCTAAACACGCCCCACATGAAATGGAACTTTATCACGAACAGTTACATTAAACGTGTGAAATTTCAATCACCCCTGCTTAATTCAATATATACTGTGAAAGGACGAAATAAGAAATATAACTTTAAACTACCACTGTATAATTCAATATATAAAATCTAAAATATCGATCTTGAAAATGGAACTTTAAGGACATGCAATTCGATCTAACAAGTGAGTTTGGATTTCTCTCTGACCGCTCCGGTAGCCTGGTGGTTAGAGCGTCCGCCGCGGAAGTGGGTGGGTGGAGGATCGTGGGTTCAATCCCCGGCCGAGTCATACCTAAGACTTACAGAAATAGTACTAACAGCTGCCTCATTTGACGCTCAGCATTACAGAGGTTAGTGTTAGGACTGGTCGGCCTCGTGTCAGGATAATGTGACTGGGTAGGACATCATGCTACATGTCTGAGGCATGATGCCCCAGTGCTAGACATCACTATACACTGCCTCACTGCAGAGATCGTAGCGACATGACTGAAAAATTGTTAAAGATACGTTAATAATCCAAATCAAAAAAACAAACAAAGCAAATTTCTCATTGGACCAGCTTTTGTCCGCTACGGCGTCTCTTACATGTCATTTCAAAGTGGAAATTTTTTGCTGCTGAAGAAATGGACTCAACACAGCGTCTCTATGAAGTATCCTAATCTCACTTCCTTAACAACAATGATTCATCTGTTATTACAAACTGCTGAATCGGACTTGCTTTATAGTCAGATATGACAAAGAGTTTTTTAAAAAAAATGTTAAAATGTAATATACTGAGACAAATTAGGTCACCCAATTCGCTAAGTCACTGATATTTATATGAATAGCCTCTGAAATTGCGTTGAATCTACCAAAGCTAGTAGGGGTGGGTTGCTATTCTTTTAAAAGTAAGTTTTGGAATACAATTTTGTAAACTTCTTTTCCCTCCTAAATACCTGATATCCTTCATCAAATTTCTCATTAGACGAGCTTTTGTCCGGTACGGCGCCTCATACATTACATTTCAAACGTGGAAATTTATTTTTGCTGAAGAAATTGACTCGACACAGAGTTTCTTGGAAGTTGTTTCCTCTCACTTCCTTAACAGCGATGATACATCTGTTATGAAAAATTGCTGAATCGGACTTGCTTTGTTGTCAGATATGACCAAACAGTTTATAAAAGTATCCAAATGTAATTTACTGCGACAAATAAGGTCACCCAATCCGCTATATTTTTAAGTCACTGATAATTATATGAACAGCCTCTGAACGTGCATATTTATTCATTCATATTCACGTACATTTAATTAATACAGACATTGCTCAAAATTATTTAGTGTTTTGTTGCTATGCTTAAACTAATCCGAAATTTGGAATATAATAGAACCTAGTGATTACACACAGTTTGCCAATATTTTCATTGGATGGACAGGACGATTATGAGTCCAACGAAAGTGGCGTGACATAAAATTAAGGATTCCCCTGAAGAAATCAGAAATCCCCCCCCCCACCAACACCAAACATTAAAATATGGGAGTTGTGTTCCGTTCTTGAATTATTTCTCAGTGTCACTAATAGCACGGCCGCTAGACAGTTGTATTCAGACTTTGCTTCTGGATATACAGGTCAAAAGCTGGCGGTCAATTTGTTGCCTATATGATGCGTTTTGCTATCTCGTGAATAGCAACTAAGTTAGACGGTTATGTTTTTTTAAATTGCTGTTTTAGTCAAAGAATGAAATTTATTGAGTACCAGGAATACAAATTGGTACCCAACCCCTTTTCACGACGTTTACAGAAGCGACATGCCACCAATAAAGACATGTATAGTCTGACATTCAACACATACATCCGTCAACCTCTTTGAGCAAATGACGCTTGTTAAAATTTAGTAATAGTATCTTAAATCAGTGGAAGATACCGGTGTAATGTTGGGTGAACGCCCTCAACTAGATTATGGCTATCGACTGGATTTGAGAAAGGTTACGTAGAAAGTTACTGATTAAGTCTGGAATGTCCCATGTGCTTGGCTTAAAATGGCCTATTATAGATCTTTAGTCTCGAATGGCAAGTGTGTTACCAACTGGCTTCTTCCAACAGTCGGCAGACATATAATTAAATGCCGCTTATCATGAATCAGATGCAATCAACCATTAAAGAAGTGCAATAGATACTCTTTTGAACTCGGAATCACTTAGAACTAATAATGACAAAAGACGAATCAACCTTAAAGATTACATATATTTTACATTTTTTTATATAATAATTTGTATATCGCACCTGTACAAAACATTTTCATCCCTCAGGAGTTTCGCCCGTAAATTCTTCAAAAACCCGAAGGCTACATCTCGCTTAGACGCCAAGGACTGCATATTATAAAATAGCGAGAACCGTCTTGGTAGAATGTTGGTTGAATGCGAACAAACATAGGTTTATATAGAGGTAGTTGTTGCTTGTAAACCTAGCTATGAAAATTTTCAATTATGAACGTTCCCGAGAGAAAATGGCCATTCCTTAATACATTTGGACGAACAGCGTAGTGCATGCGCATCATCTCTTTAAGTATAAATTCAAAACAGTTGATAGTATTCACTGACTATAAACTCGCTAAGTATTATGAATACGGCTCTCCACCCACCCACCCCAGCAACAACAACAACAAAAATCCGCACAAAATACAGCACACTCTAATAAATTAAACTTGTCATTACGGTTTAATATTTTGTGGTTAATTGTATTGTAATTCTCAGCCATCTAAACTATATCATGTGATCAGAATCTCGGAATAAATAAATTGATTGGAAATGTACCAAGATCGGCTGAGTTATCTCGGAATAAATAAATTGATTGGAAATGTACCAAGATCTGCTGAGTTATCTCGGAATAAATAAATTGATTGGAAATGTACCAAGATCTGCTGAGTTATCTCGGAATAAATAAATTGATTGGAAATGTACCAAGATCTGCTGAGTTATCTCGGAATAAATAAATTGATTGGAAATGTACCAAGATCTGCTGAGTTATCTCGGAATAAATAAATTGATTGGAAATGTACCAAGATCTGCTGAGTTTAAGAGTATGCAATTGAATGATGAACATTTGCAGACTTTTGATGGAAAAGTACTTTCGAGTTGGGAACATATATTTTTCTTAATACCCGAAAGTTAGAAGAAATACAAATTATTGAAAGCAACATATTTCAGGGAGATTTCATTTGTTCAGATCGTCTTAAAGGGCATGTACATATATGTGGCAAAGTAACTTGCTTCCTCAACATGCGTCAAAGATTATCAATTTGTTCTTGTTTAGTAGTATACATGTATACTGTTGTGGATCAAATTAAATTTAATATGGCTGCATACCATTTTCTCATGTGGGATCCACAGGTGCTAGATAAATAATATATAATAAAAAATAATTCAATCCTCTCTTTAGGTACGCTACTCTAACGGTTTATATATCAATCAGATTCGAGAACATTTTAAATTCCACTGACACAATAAATAGAGATGACCAAATGTTACAATCGTGGTAATGTAACAACGTAACGAAATGGACAAGACCAGTTACATTCATCAAAACAGAGTAGAGTAGTAAATGTACATAATTGTTTCGAACTGAAGTGGATAATTTCGGAATAGATTACCTATGTTTGCTGTAGACGTGATGCAAATTTTCTATTAAATAATAGGTTGTATAACTGTGATGTTTTGGTTATCATATATGGAAATGATAAACATGCTTGAAAACATGCAGACAAAGGTTCTTATCTATAAAACCTAACAGTAATAGGACGAAGAAGTTAAACAGATTGCTGTGTACGTCATTAGGTCAATCATCTTATTTTATTTTCAATAAAACAAAATATGCATACATTCTTAGACTATCGGGCAAACATCCCCGTGAACAATGCATGTATATATTAAAAGGTTACAGGTGATTTTTGCGAATTCAACATGCAAACATTCTCTACAAAACTAAACCAGCCTGCAAACATTATTTCAAACCGTTGCATTGTATATGTCGTAAAGTTAAAGGCAATTTACAAATTATCAAGGCGAATTATCTATATATATATTCACATGTTAGCCGCATATAGTGCAGTGGCAATGTATACGTTACACGGTTAAATGTTACTTTTCTGGACAGGCTCGACAAGCCATATACTTACAGGCAAACGGTACTGAAAGCAGTTGCTATATACGTTATAAGGTGGCTGGGTTGTCTTTATCGTAGTACGTGAATCACACGCGTATGCGAATATTTCTTTAAATTTGAGAACGTGGAGAGAAACGATTACATAAATAAATTTGGTAATTGCTAGGACAAATGTATACCAGATGTAAGACCAAGGTTATTAGTGGGGAATCAACTTGCCTATTAGCAAGTATGTTCCAGACCTACAACATCTAAGTATTAGAAAATATCCAAGAACCAAAAGGGAAGGAGGAAGCTGACCACATGATAAATGGTACAGAGGATGCTAGAAAATAAAACCGCATAGCAATTAAAGAAAGTGATTCATATTCCAAGATGACAATATGACCAATCTACACGCGTGGTTCACATAAAGGAATGACCAATCTACAAGCATGGTTCACATAAAGGAATGAATGGAGTGTTGTAATGTATGCTGCTTGTGTTAAATATTTACCGTCTGATTGATTTTTTAAACGTATAGGTAGGTTCTCGAGATTTATGAAGATATACTTATTGAAGAGGGACAAAATGAATAATTTAGTGAAAGTTTAGTCTGCATTTTAACATTCAACCATGGACATAATAATAATAATAATAATAATAATAATAATAATAATAATAATAATAATAATAATAAAAATAATAATAATAATAATAATAATAATAATAATAATAATAATAATAATAATAATAATAATAATGAGTACTTTGTATATGATACGACTACAGAAAAACAAAAAACAAACACCACGAAATTGGAAAAACATATAAAGTGCTGAAAATATTTAAGGTAGGAAAGATTATTAGGTCTTTACATTTTTTAATGCCTTCGACAAAGGTGAGTTATAGAGTACTCTTGAAAGTGATCACTTTGTCTTTGAGTATAATTTCAATGGGCAATTCATTCCACGTTGCTGGGCCCTGGTATTCAGAAGAGGAGCCTAAGTATCTTGCTGGTGTAAACCACATAGGTGAGGCCAGATAGACATGTTGGACAGGAGTTTGTCAGTGAAACGTAGCACAGAGAACACATTTTGTGTTTGATTCTGGAGCGAATGGATGGCTAGTGTATGGTACAGAGCAGTGGTGAGGTGTACTCTGATCATGGTACTTTTAAAATTATAAGAGCAGCTGCGTTTGAACATTTTGACGCTTCTGGAGTAGATATTGTGACAAACTAGACAGCATTGAGTTACAATAGTCAAATGTTGAAAGTACTAATGAAGACAAGTGTTTTAGTGGCATCAACTGAAAGATATTTGCGAATGGAGCTGATGGATCTCAGCTACAGATATGCAGACTTGCATATGTTTATGACATGCTGGTGCACTGTGAGAGTACGGTCTAGAGTAACACTTAGGTTTTGTACTCACTGTGATAATGTAATGTTGGTGTTGCTGATATTTATTGTTTGAGGTAAAGGGTGTGTATGAGAAAGTCTTTGTGTTGTGATCAGAATGGCCTGAGAGTTATCATTCGTCTGCATCTTTTTACATGTCATACATGATTTTACATCAGACATGCACCTCTCTACTCATTAGATTGTAACATGAAATTCAATTAGGTGGTTAGATTTGTATATTTGGGTGTCATCTGCGTACAATTCGTGAGATACTGTGTGATGACCTATACCACTTGAAAGCAGCCGAGTGTAAAGAATGAAGACAACAGATACAAGAACAGACCTCTGTGGAACCCACATCGTATATCAACTGGGCTGGAATGTATTCATTTTGAAGATACAATTTGTGTCATGTTGACTAAGTAGGACTTGAACCACAGTAAGGCTATTTTGTGAATACCAAATACATGCTGGAGACGGTGAAGTAATAATTATGGTATATTGTGCCAAATGCTGCAGACAAATCAAGAGTAGTGATGACTGTAATCTTTCCGCTATCCAAACCAGAGAGAATGTCATTAATTACTTTCAGAAGAGCAGTTTAAGTACTATGGCAAGGGTGATATGTAGACTATACATTGCTAAAGAGACTGTTTGAATTCAAATGAGATTATACTAGTTGGGTTAGAACAACACTTTCTAAGGCTTTTATATGAACGGGAGATTAGAAACTTTAGTTTAGTAGTTCTTTAAATCGTTATGATCAAGTGTTGGTTTCTTCCGGAGAGGCTTTACGATGGATGTTTTGAAAAATAACGGGAATTCCCCTGATGAGAGAGATAATAATAGCATCAGTTACTGTAGGCAATATTGGGTATAAATAATCAAGCAGCAGTGACATTGGAATTTGATCAAGTTCACATGACTTTGGTGCACTCTTCATCACGATTGTCCGTACTAAATCCATTGAAACAGGTTCAAATGCTCTTAATGGTTGTCGCTGAAATTTTGTATTCTAACCGTATGGTGACGACGAGTCAATTGAAATTGTGTAATCAATCGTATCTCTAATCGTTTGTACGTTGTCACAGAAGAATTTTGCAAATAAGTCCGGAAGGTTTACTGGAGTGAAGGTAGTTGGAAGCTGTGTACAGTTGTTCCTTGACTTTAGTTTTTAGTTATCTCGAAGAGCTCTTTGCAGCTGGAACTCTCCGTGATCTTAGTACTGTAGTGGGATAACTTGGCTAAATAGACTATGTTTGTGATGTTTTTCTTAGCGGCTTTATAGATTTGTTTATGAATAGTGAGTCTGGTGGAAAGCCAAAGCCTCTCTGCTTTACGGCGGTCTATTTTAGCAGTGCGAAGATAGTCCTTAGGGTGGATCGCAGAATATTATCATCCGGTCTATGAAGAATTCAGTCTAAAATGTGACCATGTGTATGGGTCTGTTGGTTAACTGACTGCTTAACGTTGAAAACATGAATGGAATCTAGGTGTTTTGACGTGTATCAGTTTCCAGGACAATCAAAGTGAAGTTGAAATCTCCAAGAATAATCAGGTTGCCACCTATCGAATCTCCATACTCCAGAAGATTCGGAAACTGCTCCAAAAGAGAGATTCGGACAGCTTGCTTTACTACTAGGAGAAGGGCGGTAGAGTCAGAAAAAAATGGACTGATCTTTGTTCCAGTTTGAGTGTTGTTTGGACTAGTTCAAACTATATGTGGCAGAAACTGAAGGTTGTGTTGTTCATAAGACATTTTATCATGGAATTCTTTGTGATGACAGCAATTACACCTCTCCGAGAGTGGCGAGGGAACGAATTGATGGAGTAAAAGGTGGGTGTTAAATTCGTACACTTGGGCTCATCGTCTTATGTTTTTAATCATGTTTATATCAGGATCAATATTCTGATCGTTGATACAATTAACTATTTATGTGCGCTTTTTCGGTGGCCCTCCTGATTGGGTGTCGTATAATGCGACACGCAATGGTATCTCTGGGAGAATGGACACAACGGTTGATGATTTAAGATGGATTTGCACCAGGTATTCACAATTAACGATTGAATTTATAAATTGTTCAGCTGGAAAGGGTGAAAGGGAAATAATTGGAATTCTTCTTCCTGTTCTACACCGGTAAGCGTTGAACAACGTTTCTTATTTCGCTTCCGTTTACATTTAAGTAATGATGAATGTAGTCCCAGTTAGTTTAGTCATTAGCACAATGTTGTAAGGAGATGAAGAAATGCATACGAACTAAACAGCATGTGCATGATGAAACATAATAATGTCGATGATGAAGATAATAAAAAACAGCATAAAAATAGAAGAGCTACGTCAAGCCCGTTAAACAACAGCTGCCATCTTTTCCATCTTTCCACTAAGTATCAATCGTTCAGAGAAAGCTACCTTGCATGAATGGATACAGTACACCAATGCTTGAAATAAGTTTTTTTTATGATGTAGAGTTTGTGTGAACCCAGAAAGTTTGTTTATATAGACAGGCCATCAAAGAGCAATTTACATAGATACATTGTTTGGATTAATATATGTCCGTTAAAACAGATATTCGACATACATTTGATAAATTTCTTAATGTGTTTGAAACAGAGAGACAAAGGGACAACAGAACAACATGCGTCAGAAAAGAAACAGCATAAAACTGGATGAAATAACTGTAACAGAATGACAAATATATGCTGACATGTCAGTTTTATTTCAATATGGTGGTCGTAAAATCCCGTTGTTGTTTTTATGGGTGGTTGGTTGTGGTTTTTAAAGCCATATCTCAGAGCAAGATAGACCATACATAGAAGCCAGTATATATGATAAAGGAAGAACGCGAGAGAAACAACAGAAATAATGATTGACCCAATGGAAATTACTGGTCAGCTTTCTCGCATACCAATATTGACAAAGCCTGGACCTGAAACCCAGGCCGAATAAACTATTTTTTAAAATAGGAACATAATATTATAAAAGTAGTTTGCAATGTGCTGATTACAATCGCAAAACTAAACTAAAAATAGCAAACGAAAGCTACAAAACGTGGTGTTCACAAACCAAGATTAAAAAGATATCCAAGACAATCTTGCAACGAACCCCTTCTCACAGACATCGAGTTTTATAGGGCAGAATAATGTACCTTTGGACAATCTGCATGGCAGTAAATATTAACATTATTTGATTTTTCTTTAATTGATTTGGTCAAAGTAAACGTATACATTTATGAGCTTCAAATATTCAAAAACAGTCATAAAATCACCAGAATCAAAGAATCATTACAATTTATCCTTGCAGTAGGTGATATGCTTTGTGTAATTGTTCCTTAGAGTGATATAAACTTTAAAGCTGTGTTTCAGACATTCTGCATCTTTAACCATTTCCTTGCTCACATTAACAGTTATTCCATCTTTGAACTCTATAATGTATATATCAAGGTTGAATAATAATAATAAACAATAAGAACATGTATTTATGATCACCATTTGATTTTCCTAATGTTTGCATGTGTACAGTTTGATCGTCCATCTGACATAGTCCATTCTGTATTGATTGTATTCTGTGTATTGCATGTGTAATGTGTACATAGGTTGTTCAGTTAGCTATTCTTTTAATTAGTTGTATTTTAATTTTGTCCTACTTGATTTGATCCGGCTATTGACTAATATTTTTTAAGCAAGGGGACTTTTAGGTGTTGTAGTAAAATGCCTTACCTAGTGTTTTTTGTCAGTCGTTAAACAAAGTATTTTAATATGAAGATTATAGTTCATGCCTAATAATTTATGTTTATAGCCCAGTAAATCGAAGCATATACTTTTATTTTCACAAAATTAACATTTCCCCAATACCTTCATTACTGGTTCAAGATTTGTCCTAAGCGTTTGCTCTTCCAATGACTGAGTTGCTGAGGCAACATTATGTATTGAATCGCCATGTAATGCTTAAACCAAACTTTATTTTCCAATAATTCTAACCCTGTTTTTGACGAATCATTGTAAATTAATCTTATAAAATTTACGAGATCTTTAAGTTGTAGAATAAATTTAGCCGAATACAAATTTGTATATATGTCCACATCAGTTTTTTTCTTTCTCGTAGTGCATTATTTTAATCATTACGTTATCAAGGTTGATGCTGTTTATTTTAATGGTATCGCCATTCAGTGTCATCACTAAATCTGCGTCTCTTTTATGTTTAAACCAATAATCAATACATTAACATATTTATTTCTGTCATCATTCCCATAAGTTGTCGTTTGGGCAACACAATTGACTTTATAACCAATTCGTTCCATCTTTCCATGTTCTCTACTTTTCTTGAATGTTATTCATCAAAACAACAAAATTTTATCACACTTTTATACCGTATAAATGTGAAAAAGCATTAAACGCAGATTCCGACATTGTAGTCTTCATATTAAGCTCTTGAAATCTATCCATCATATTTCTAAATGTTAGTGAATTCAATAAAATGCAACATTGTGCCATTATTTATGCTGCGTAAAACATTATATTATTATGCTCTTTCGTTGAATCCCGCTAAAAGCATGTCCACTGCCCCCTACCCCCACCCCGAAGAAAATCGAAACCAATCTTATTAGGACAATTATTAAAGCTACTCTTCGAAAGTGCAGGCAGTATAATTTCTTAGTGTATTTATTTATTTTTTGAACGTATTTAACATAGTCCAGTAACCACTATATGCACTCTGCTGTGTAGCAACATTCGTTCTTTATAGTTTGCGCGTGTGTACGTGTTTGTGTGTGAGAGTGTGTGCGTGTGAGTGTGTGTGTATGTGCTGAGCATAAAGGAGTTCTTCGTTTTGTCATATTAAAATATGGGAGCCGAGTACCTTTAACTTTAAACAGAATGTACTCGACCGATAATATAATCTTTATTAAAACAATACACTTTAAGAAATACTTAATAAATATTTTGTGAAACTTTCAGTCATTCAGTTGTGTTAAGTGGCCATTTGATTGGTGGCAGAGCACAATGATTTTGTTTTTTAAAATTTTTAAGACATTGAATATTATAACACCTTGGAAAATCTTAAGACATGACGCGCGAAATGTCAATCTGATTTTTAGTTACCGTGCAGCGACACATTCATTTTCCTCTAAGGTTGACAGGGTATAAGATTAGTATTTAGACACACTCCGATTTATCATTTCCTTGTTTGTCTTTAAACTAGCAAGGGGCATTTTCAATATTTACCTAGACCTCCTGATTTAGACAGTCTTCATCAAAATTAAGGCACATTGCTAAGTGATAACCACTTGTATAGCACAGGTGTATCGACGCCGTAGAGAGTCTAATGTAAGTCAACTTTGTGACTTGATCATCTTAGAACGGACAGACAAACACGTACGGATCTGGCTCTTATACTTGTTGGTTAGTTTAAATCAAAACCCTAGTCTAGGAACATTGAAATGCATAACAAATTTAGCTGATCAATTCGAACAGTTCGACTTTGGGTGAAGGTGAGATGGACTTAACCAAGCGGATACGATGCTTAGGTACCCATGTACCAGCGATTCTTTGTAAGCGATACAGACACATTTTATTAATTAAAAACATAAGAGGAATTTCACCTTACAAGGTCTTTAACATCGGATTTAGGTTGCACTGGGGATTTCCCTTTTATATTAATTGTGTACTTATTCAATGTTCATGTTCATTCTCAGATGTCATTACGTTAATCATTGCGTCATGCCAAGATAGGTGCATACACTGCGTTTGGGATGGCAAGTGGGGCGACCGCCCCAGGCCCTGCTCTTGAGCGGGCCCTACGCTTCAGGCCTAAGGTTGCCCTTATGAGTTTGTCAAGCTATATTTTCTGGCCCCGCGCTATTATGGTTAACGTCGCCTCTGGATCGGTGTATGACAGATCGACAGTTTTTTTAAATACTTGATAATTGTTTGTTTAACTATGTATGTATGTATGTATGTATGTATGTATGTATGTATGTATGTATGTATGTATGTATGTATGTATGTATGTATGTATGTATGTATGTATGTATGTATGTATGTATGTATGTATGGTGTGTGTGTGTGTGTGTGTGTGTGTGTGTGTGTGTTAATGAGAGGATCTGGTTATAATTTGAATTTATAGAACATGTTTCATTCGCAACAGTTTGAATTTAGATACACGTAGCTTATTCTCACTGCAAAAAAAAATTATTAGAAAAATATATAAAATATTCGTGATAACGAAGTGTATTTCCAGCTAATGTATTTGTGCTTGTAGACTTTCTTGAAATTATTAATGCAGAAAATAATCTGGAATAAATGTTTTCATGCCATTCACGGTGCTTTTTTTCTGACAAAACCGTTTATATTTACAAATGATACTGATGATTTGGAAATTACAAGAGAAAAAAATGCGAATAAATCACATGTACAAAAACTTGTATATAATCAGCAACGTTTGATTGATTAGATGAGTCAGCAATACCATATCACTAATAAAATTATGGTATCGACATTTACAGACTAGTCATCAAACTATATAGTCACCAGATGGCGCCGTTTAATAATTTGTCTGGATAAGAAAACAAGTGTCGACCCAATAAAAAGTTCTTAAGGACTTGTCAACAGATTTGAGGCTCCAATAAATACCACAAGGCTTTTGGATTTTATTATTTGTCGCGTATGCTTATGGACATTAATAGAAGAGTCACTTCAAAGCGTTCCATGCGGCAATATTATTTACAATTTATAGCATCAGTATTTGAGAGATGACGAAAGACACAGGGAATATATTATAGATACCATCTTTTTATGATCATAAATAGACAAATACAATATTTCTTGCCAGAACAAATGATGAATACTCATAAAAATCATCAGTTATCGGATAGATAGATAGATAGATAGATAGATAGATAGATAGATAGATAGATAGATAGATAGATATGTGTGTATTTCCTGCCGTGTGTCTTTCGTACGTTATCTCAAACACGTATTTAAAAAGTGCATATATCTCTATATAAAAAAAAGAAATTTTATAAAATAATATTGTATGGCTCATAAAAGCCAGTTTCCCTATATGCATTAAAGGTGTGTGTGTGTGTGTGTGTGTGTGTGTGAGATATATATATATATATATATATATATATATATATATAGAGAGAGAGAGAGAGAGAGAGAGAGAGAGAGAGAGAGAGAGAGAGATGAACCAAATACAGACCATACAGTTATCTACGTATTTGCCTTTGAAGCAGTGTATGTTATAGCTAAAGTTGATATCTTCGGAACGGTTCATATAATTGATAAAGCTAGTAACATATCGAAGAATTAATATTATCTACAGAGAATGGTGTTCTCTCTCTCTCTCTCTCTCTCTCTCTCTCTCTCTCTCTCTCTCTCTCTCATACACACATACATACGCGCGCGCGCACTTCTAATAGTTACAATCATTTACAATACTACTAAATATTAAAATAATTGTCTTTACTGGGAAACGGAAATCATACATGAACTAGGACGACGTTCTTCTATACCATCTAGTAGACCCATGGTTAAGTCGGCAGACTGAGAAACAAAGCATTATCACTCAAAATAAATTATTCTTGTAATGTAGCAATAATGTGAACATAACATAATGAAACAACGCATACACCGACTTGTGAGAATGTAACATGATACTTTGCACCTATCTTACAAATACTTCACTGAGTGTTCATTCAAAAGCCATGTATTGTTGATATGAATACACAAACGTGCTTGGGCAGTACGACTCATTAAATAATAACCACATATTAGTTTATCATAGCATAATGCATACTTCGTCAAACTAAGACTCCCTCGTTTGTCACACAGACTCACCCAAATTAGCGATCCTGATAGTAAATATTTTTTTAAAACTATTTTTCATTTGGATATTTGGTTGAACGTTTACTTTTTAATAAGCAGCATGCTTTGGCGGCGATGTTTTAAACGTGAATAATTATTTGAAATGCTATGGTTGATGCAAATCAGATGGTGATTATATCAAATCTATCTCAAATACTGCTCCCCTGGGGATAAGGCAGTTCGTTCAGCCGATCCATGTAAAGTTTCAGAGAGCAGGCAGCACGTTAAGTAACCTGTTGATCGCAATATGCATATTAATTTAAAGGACTATAGAATTGCACAAACCAGAACAAGAAAACAAAGATATAATCAAATGACAAAAAGAAACACCCAATAAATACAAAGTGTGTGTGTGTGTGTGTGTGTGTGTGTGTGTGTGTTTAACGCTGCTTTAACGATTTGTCAGCCATATCGCTACTATGTCTGCAGATAATGATATCTAGCACTGGGGCATCATGCCGCGCACACATAGAGCATCCTGTCTGGCCCAGTCACATTATCCTAACACCAGGCCGACTAGTCTTCACTCTAAACTCTTGATTCTAAGCACCTAGCGAGGTAGCTGTTAGTACCATTTTTTTAAAATATGTCTTTAGTATGACTCGAGTAAGGGTTCGAACTCGAGACCTCCCGCATCTGAGGCAAACACTCAAACCGCTAAGCCACTGGAGCGGTCCAAAGGGTGAGACATTCTCCTATGGACGCGACTATTCTACAGCTATAATAGGTAACCATGTGTCCTTATATTATATCAGTAGGATTGATAACTACCTTAAATGAACAAAAGCAGAAAAAAGTGATTAATGCAGAAATGAATGCATTGTCGATAATATCTCATACAATTGTCTTTCGGTCTATCATTATGCACGTGTGCAAACATTGTTTTCAAATTGGTTATATGTAAATCACTGCAAGTGCCGTACACTTCCGAATCGGTGAGTTGCTTTTCTTTTGAGTCGATATTATAAAAGAAGAACTCTATGCTATCTGCAGTAAACAATTTTTAGGCTACGTCATAGATTTATCGACATCGCAGTATGCAGTACACCGAATTACTGACTAAGAAAGAGAGATTTCTGTAAAGTTTTGAGAGTGGTCTCCAGTTAACCGTTACGGTCAGCAGATATGTTCAAAAATGTCATATTTTCATTGATAAAATAATTTCAAAGATATACGTATCATTGTGTCCATATTAAGTTGCAGTGATATGAAGAATACTGAAGGTCATTCTCTTGTGAGTTTTCATACACGCATTATTTAAATCCTTTCACCGCTTTTAAGTTATATAATAATAATAATAATAATAATAATAATAATAATAATAATAATAATAATGAGGACTTTGTATAGCGCCTAATCATTCGAAGCTCTAAGCGCTTTACACCATCAATAATGATATGACTACACTACAGAACAACAAATGACAAAAACAATGAAATTGGAAAACATAAAAACATGCTGAAGACATATAAGATACAAAATATGATTAGGTCGCTAAGTTTGTCCCTGCAGTCGAAACAGGTGAGTTTTAAGAGCACTCTTAAAAGGGACCACTGTGTCTTTGTGTCTAATTTCAATGGGCAATTCGTTCCACATCGCCGGGCCCTGGTATACAAAAGGAAGTTGTCCATATGACTTTGTTTTCACCTTGGGAACAATGAGTATACGATGGTCAGAAGAAGAGCGTAACTATCTAGCTGGTATATAAACATGGGTGAGGCTGGATAGGTACGTTGGACTGGAGTCTGTCATTGAAACATAGCCCAGAAAACCAATTTTGTGTTTGATTCTGTATGGAATCGATAGTCAGTGTAGGGTACAGAGCAGTGGTGAGGTGTAGGATCTAGGTACTCTAAAGATGATCCGTGCAGCTGTGTTTTGAACTTTTTGAAGTTTCTGGAGTAAATATTGTGACGAACCAGACAGAATTAAGTTACAATAGTCCAGTCTTGAAAGTATTAATGAACACACAAGTGTTTTAGTGGCATCAACTAAAAGATATTTACGAAATGGATCTGATACGTCTCAGTTCAAGATATGCAGCCTTGCATATGTTCATGACATGGTGCAATGTGAGAGTACTGTCTAGAGTAACGCCTAGGTTTCGTACTGACTGTGAGAATTTAATGTTGGTGTTGCTGATATTTATTATCTGAGGTAAAGGATACGAATGAGAAAGTCTTTGTATTGTGATCAGAATAGCCTCAGTTTTATCATCATTCATCTGCAGCTTGTTACATGTCATCCATGATTCACACCAGAAATGCACCTCTCTACTCCATGGATGGTAGCATCAACTTCAGTTGGGTGGCTAGACTTGTATATTTGGGTGTCATCAGCATACAATTGGTGCGACACTGGGTGATGATCTATGACACTTGAGAGCGGCTGATTGTATAGAATGAAGAGACCAGGTCCAAGAACAGATCCCTGTGGAACACCACAACATACGTCAACTGGGCTGGAAAGTATTCCATTTGCAGATATAATTTGTGTCCTGTTGACTAAGTAGGACTTGAACCATTGTAAGGCTATATTCTGAATGCTAAATACATGCTGGAGACGGTGAAGTAATATATCATGGTCTATTGTGTCAAATGCTGCAGATAAATCCAGGAGAGTGAAGACTGTAATCTTTCCACTATCCAAAGCAGAGAGAATGTTATTAAATACTTTCAGAAGAGTAGTTTCCTTCCTGTAGCAAGGGCGATATGCAGACTGAACATTGCTAAAAAGACTGTTTGAATTCAAATGAGATACAAGTTGGGTTAAAACGACACTTTCTAAGATTTTTTATATGAATGGGAGATTAGAAACTGGGCGGTAGTTCTTTAAATCGTTATGGTCAAGTGTTGCTTTCTTCAGCAGAGGCTTTACGATGTTTTGAAAATATACTGTAAGCAAGAAAACGTCCCAATAATCCTACAAATTGCAAAGACTTAAGAAAAAAATGTTTTAATTGGAAAGTTATGACTCTGTGAGCCTTTGGAGCCACCGGTGACACCGAACTTAATAAAGTTCGTATCATAGTATGAATTTTAAACATTCAAATCAATGAAATATTTTTTGCGGTTTAAGAGGAAATTCAGAGTGATTAATAGGGTCCAATAAAGGGTAACGTGGATCTTTGAACTTGACAGTTGTAGAAAAACAAGTCAGAGGAGAAAGAATTAAATTAATATCTAAACTTGACAGGTAGTACATATTTCTTTCTTTCTTTCTTTTTTTCTTTCTTTCTTTTCTTTCTTTCTTTCTTTCTTTCTTTCTTTCTTTCTTTCTTTCTTTCTTTCTTTCTTTCTTTCTTTCTTTGCATGCAAGTGATATAACGCGTAACATACATATTTTCAGGTGCTACTAGAAGCATAAACTTCAAAACCTTTCTTTCTTTCTCTTTCTTTCTCTTTCTTTATTTCGTTCATTCTTTCTTCTTTCTTTCTTTCTTTCTTTCTTTCTTTCTTTCTTTCTTTCTTTCTTTCTTTCACACACACACACACACACACACACACACACACACACACACACACACTTAAGTGACACCAGAAGCAAAGAACTTACTAAGAAGGAGAAAGAAGTTATTTTTAACTGATTTACAGAATTTCTTCTCCTAATCTCCCAATAACGTGGGTTACTAAAGGTCGTACATTATCGTGATAAATGGACACTTCAAATACTCAGAAGCTGATAAGATCCAGGTGCAAACCTTAGCAGTGATATCAATAATGAAGAATCGGGCTGTACTCATGGACAGAATGTCCCTTCGTACTAAAAACTCCTCCCCGCTTAAAAACTGTTTTAATATGGTATGGTAAGGTGGTAGAGTATCGTTATAAAACGATATTTAAAACACTTCGAGGCTATCTGTGATCCAGGTGTAATCAAAGCTTAGGAACTCGATGAATATGCCGTATTTATTGTACATATTTCTTACAGGCCTTTCAGAACTGCTGAAAACTTAATCATATTGTATATGGAAATGAGAGAGATTCAGAACCATTTAGGCCAATTTTGTATAGTTTGTGTTCCTATGTGTTTTATTCCAACGTTATTCACACTGTTCATTTCGCTTTATTACATCCATCACTTTCTTAATTTATATTTACTTATTATATAAATAGTTTACTTAAGAGAAGTGAAAATTTTGTTTAGTGGAAGCATTTTTAGTTGCTATTATAAGCTGAGACTGAAGTTCCCTGAAACTTTCAGCTGAATACAATATTAAGGACAAGACTTCCAACGGCAGCTTAGTACACTAGTATAAAGATGCCGGTGATTTTTTTTAAATGCCAAAAGTAAGTGAACACATAAGTTGCATGGCGCCGCCATTTATGAATTTCTTCGTAGACGATATTTTATATGTTAGGCTACATGCAATTTTGATAAAGAAATTTTAATAAAAAATACTTCTCAGGGGTGGGTGAGGACACAGTCACCTGTACCAAATATACAAGGTATGGATGACCGCATACAAAAGCAAGACTTGGCCCCATCTCGCCGCCCGCCGATTTCACCTCTAAACATGTTTTTCGTATAACTTAAAAGCTTATATATTTGCTCCCTTTGCGAAATTATAATTATGCGGGCGCCCCAGCATCTTCATGTAAAAAGTGTTTCAATAATCTAAAAATAATACGAATTAATTGCTTATAAATCAAGTCCAACTGCCCGATCTACGGTCGCAAAATGTGCCAGTAGATCTCGGTCTATGCAGCTTGTATGAGCGATATGTAATATAAACAATATAGACCCTGGTCTGCCTGTTAATTATGCGATGGCAGGACAGGGTTTGTGTTGTTTGAAGTTGGACCCAATTTAGAATGGGGTTATATACGGTAAATGAATCTTCATCCTGTAACTTGCCAGCCAGCCATGAATATTTTTTTCAGTCGAACGTAAGCCATTGCTTGGAATAATAAATGCGGATCTTCTAATTGAATATGTACGTAATTGCGACATTAATTCATTAACATCCGAATCATCTCCAAGTACCTACCTTATCATAGTCACATTAATTGCCCGTTTCCATGGTTTAATTCGGTAAACAGACTTAATGATAATAGAACGGTTCAAGGCGAACAGTATATTTTCTAAGAAACACGGGTGATTTAAACAGTTACGATAATTACACAGTACAGACGCTGACGAACACACTATACTATTTTTTCCCCGGAGGAATAACACGCTCTGCAAAAATGTTTTTTGCAATAATTATGTAATGGATGTAGGTACAACTGTATTACCCTTATTAAGACAGGATATTCTTTAAAAGATTCCCACAAAACAAACGGGATGTTGAATCAGTTTTTAACTTAACAATCTCCAGATCGACCTTTGGAAATAATACCTTGCTACATTTCATGTAATTTGCATCATATTGTATGTAATTCAATATTTTAACTTCATCGAAAATCGATGAAATGCTTAATGTTAAAGCGCCATTGCATTTTTAAAAGTAGTAACGTCCGCTGCATTTATAGAATTATCAGTGCTGAAAAATGCACAGTAAGAATGTCATCAGTTGCATTAAATCTTTCAATGTCAGGAGTTAGTCGATGGAAATTTAAGACCAACATTCACGACATTTGCAGGTTTTAAAAAAGTTTTCATAGAGCGCATGTTATACATCCTTTACATAACCATTTTAAGTATAATATTTTATGAATATCGGAGGAAATAAAATTGTATAGTAGATATGATGTTGGCCATAATTTCCTTTTTGTCGTATCTTTTATCTGTTCGCGACATTTGTTTATTGTTTGATGCTTGAATTATCCGTGCAAGTAGATTTCAGAATGTAATTTGCAGTGTCAACATGCTGCAAACATGTTCTTTACGGGATCTTCTAATAAAAAATTAAATGACCCACCAAACAATATACATATACAAAGAGGTTTTACCTTGAACAGTCAATGAAAAGACTTTATTAAGTGTAAAAATGTAGATAAATTAGTAAAAATTGCATCTGTTTTATATTTCAAACATGAGGTAAGCAATCTGAACTGCAAAACAATGCTATTTTACTGTAACATCTTAACGTCATGCAGCTTATGTGTGGCAACTATAAAGACAAAATTAAAATTTAAAATGAATCCACAAATATATTATGATTGTAAGAGCAAACTATATTTGTTCAGAGATCTAGAAAGTGGGACACTTTGTATATCAGTTATTTAAAAAATCTAACGGTAATCAAACTTCAGTGTAGATTTGTTTTAGTTTCTCTGAGAATACTGAGGTGGGCATTAGCGAGCATTTTAATTTCGAGGTCATAAACTACTTGTATATATAAATATTTTACGTATTCATATTTACAGAAGATTAATTATAATGCTATCCTCTTAACATAAAAATTTTACTATTAATTTAGCGAATGGATGAATCTATTATTATTATTATTATTATTATTATTATTATTATTTTTATTATTATTATTATTTAAACAAGACTGGTCTTACAGACGTCTATTTCTAAATGTGTTCGTTTATTACAATGATTAATTGAGATGTCTCTCTTCATATTCAGTCAAATGCAAAACAAGGTGAATCTTCCTTTAGATTTTAGAATGTATGAATAAAAGAAAGGTGCAGCCATATTCAACATAAATAAAGAGTCAAAAAGGCAGTTACCAGAGTGTACAGTTTGCTTTTATGGGAATATTTTTTGCTATTTAGACATAATTCACGTTTAAAAATGAGGTAAAATTAATTACCGATGTTGTTTGTTTTTTTTTTCTTCAGGAGCCCCAAACTTCCACAGAGGATAAAATGGAGGTCAAACCAAAATCAAACAAGGAATCTCTAAAAGAAGTTGCAGCTGAGGTACGTTTGAGTCGATAGCCAGTTTACTAAACTACGAATAATATATTTATTAGTTCATCATAGTAATACGGGTATGTTCAGATAAGTCACAAGCCGTCTATAAATTTCGTCATAGCTTAATACAGTTGGCAGTGTTCCAATGATATGGCCCTGCCTCCCATTGTACGTTGTGCGCATGTCAAGATCTGCCTTCTTTTTTTTTTATTACACATAGCTGGACAAATTGTAAATATTTATACTGAGATCATCCCGGCATGAAGAGCTTTCAGATGTGATCTTGATCTGCCATTATTTAATAAAGCTGCGGTAACTAGATATACACCATTTCCCGTTACAATTTTTAGCTTGCCAAACCATTCCCACAACCGTGTCCGGTACGGTCTTGCGCATTTGAATTATTGCATCTTCACTCTCCTTAATTTGCTAACTCTTTGAACTAATATAGATACTAAGGATGCGTTAACTCATACTGCGATACATTTGCAATGGCCAGATGTTACAGTACGATCAGCTATGTGTAATTAGTGTGGGTTCTCGGATTGGGTTTGGGATCTGATTACGTTGTCATTGCTTTTGTCGTGTTCACCTGCATTCATTCATCCACTATGAAATTAATTATTGCAACAAAGAGATTGGCAAGTCCTCGTGATTTTGAGAGTATATAGTCTTGAAGAGTCATATAAATACACGTATATTTGTAGAAATTGATATTCTGGTCATCTAGGGAAATCGTCCACCCACCCCTCTCCTTTCAGAAATGGTCAGGGAGTCTACCGCTCTTTCCATTTGTGATTCACTGGGGCCTACTGAATAATTTTTAAACGGTCCCACAAATCCTGTCCGCTGCCCTGGTCCTCTCTGATGCTTTTTGTGCTCTTATCTACTTTTCTGTTTTAGGCAAGTTACTAACTCTTCTCTCGTGATTTTTAAACACGCCATTTCTGTGAAGTGTGTACAGATGTCTAACCTTTACAAATTTGTTTGAAACTTTCTTTACGAACATACACTAGGTTAATGACAATTGTTTAAAAGTTGTCATACGTTGATTGTGCATGCCTTAAATATTGTAAAGAAAAAAAAAACTGATTCAACCCCCTGAAAAAGGACAATATTCTTGTCAAAACCCCGATCTACATAAACTGACCAAATTTGACACGAAGCATCCTGGCATAAAGATTTGTTTGTTTGTTTGTTTGATTAGGATTTTTAACGTAGCTTTAACAATTGTTCAGTCATATCGCTACGATGTCTGCTGTGAGGCAGTTTATAGTGATGTCTAGCAATGGGGCATCATGCCACAGACATGTAGCATGATGTCCCACCCAGTCACATTATCCGGACACCAGGCCGACCAGTCCTAACACTAACCTCTGAATGCTGAGAGTCAAGCGAGACAGCTGTTAGTACCATTTTTGTAAGTCTTTGGTATGACTCGGCCGGGGATCGAACCCACAAACTCCCGCTTCCGCTCTAACCACTAGGCCACAGGACCGGTTCCCAGGCATGAAGAGCTTTCAGATATATTCTGGATCTTCAATTATTTAATATAGCTGTGTTAACTAGATATAGAAAATCCTTAAACCCCGATCAACCTAATTTGACACAAATCATCCCGGCAAAGAAGACTTTCACTCTTTTTAAACAATCACACACCATAATTGGACGGAACCTGCCCAATAAATCCACACTGGTCCAGAGGGCATCAATTCGCTACAAATGTTTGTAATTTGCCGTTAGATATAAGCGCCGGTGCTAAAAATACAACAATCATCTTTAACTGGTTTCTAAAAAGCGGAGGACGAAATTTTGATTATAAATGAAACAATTCCACACATGTGGATTATCATATGTCTATAACTATGACACAAATCAGTGCATTGCGAAAGTATCGGTACAGGTGGTTTATCTTGATGTAAGGAAGATACACACATGGGTATGGTATAAGGAAGCAGTTTGCAAATAAGAGTTTGTTAATAAAAGAACTGATGGATAAAAGCAACAAGTGATGGATATGAACAACAAGTGAGTGATATGAGAAAAACATTTAGCGTTCTTCAGGCGACTTGCAATATTTTGTGCGTTCCAGTGTTTTGAGCTATTCTATTTCACTGACGATCGTTCACACTGAAGACGCTAACTGCACGTTATTAGTTTAAATAAAATCTAACCCTGAATAATTTAATTTTTCGAAAACCCCACAATAAATCCAGAAAAATATAAGAGTGACACGGGCTCACCACGTTTAGTTCTTGTTTCTATTGTTTTAATGGAAAATACAAATATGAATTAATGAACAAAAGGGATACTAATTTTAAGTTTAATACTTTCAAAAGCACGAGAACAACCCATAAGGTATAAATTGTCTTACGTATATCCTGTTTTTGTCGACAAGTTTGATGAAAGTCGGTGGATTATTTATTCATTTAGATGCATTAATATTGTTTTTTTTTTCTTTTTTTCTTCATGTTAGGCATTAAATTAGACACATCCTATCGATAATTAAGTATATGTTATGATGTAATTTTCGGTACATAGTTAAGCTGAATGAAGTGACTGAAATAATGCATTTTCTACAAACAGTTACATTTGAATGAAGCGATTGCAATTTCGTTTTGCGCGATTGACGTTTTCGGAAACGGCCGCAACATATTTGTTTTTGTTATTTCCAAAACAACAGCCATCAATCTGACCGCGATACACATATCTTTATCTGCATATATTTTAATGGTCTTTCTTTTTAATGCAATTACCATTCTTCACTGGTTAACTAATCTCCGGAAAAGATCAGAGGACAAGTATTTATGATTTTCCTAAGGACGACAACAGATGAAATAAAACTCAATTGCAAAATTAGTAAAACTATACGTATAGCGTTTCGTCCAATTTAGTTATGTCGCACTATTATCACACAGAGGCAATACCCTGAAACAATATCAAGTAAATAAATCAATTTAATTAATTAACATCTGTAACATTCACGGTTTTCTAATATCTTGATGCTGAAGTGAAATATAATATTACAACTGGATCTGAACAGAACAAACTTAGTTCCCCACCTTATCGCCAGAAGTGTTTATATAAACTAATAATATGGAACAAAATACCCCACCCACCCCAACTGCTCTCACGCAACGTATTGCATAGCACTTAAATACACTATTAGAACATTTTTATTAAAAACGTGGCTTCTTTTAAACACGGCTGAAACTTTGACAGAAAGCATTTCAGTATGAAAGACTGTCAAGGTTATGCAAATGATGCCGATCCACCACCAATGATGGATGCTATTGCTAAAATTAGAACACAACTTTATCATCTTTTCAAAACTCAAATAACAGAAGTTGTCTAAGTTCTAAAAAAATAACCGATCTTCATTGTCTTTCAGATTTATTCAAATGATGTCAGTTCGCTGTCAGATGTGCCCACAATACTAAAATAGACCCCCCACCCACCCACCCAAATATACAGTTGTATCAGTTAGAGAAAACTTAACCAAATTCTACCAACTTTGGTTGACAGTAATCTGGAATTGAAACTTTTCAATATCGTTCAAATAGTTAAGATATATTAAAAAAAAACTTTCCACAGCTGTTTTCAATTTATACGCTATCAAACGTATTGGAAGATATGTTTATAGAGAGGACAGACAGTACGGATCCATATGTTTTGTCCGAATCCTCTAAAATTTGTTTATAAGGCAGGTGTCAACCAGGTGAGAGAACTCACGTTCATTTTCAGTATCGTTATTTTGTAAGATGTTTCAGAGCCTAAACGCAACCATTCAGTATCGCGTTTTAGTGTGTGTCTTGTTTAGACCTGGCCGCCATTGACTGGACCATTAGTTAAGAATTGGACTCTTGTACTCCATTTTCATCAACAATCTTTAAATGTGTAAATTTCTTCGTGATACTGCCGAGACTTTAACCTCTGCTTTTGTTTTACCTCTCTAAACTGTTATTATTATTATTATTATTATTATTATTATTATTATTATTATTATTATTATTATTATTATTATAGGCGAGGAAAGATACAGGAATGTTTTACCGCTTTGTGAGAAAACATTTCCTTGGCCGGGGTCGCGAGAAGAAAACGGAAGTTAAAGAGATTAGCATTCTCCCAGAAGGCGAAGAACTTAGATGGGCAAGTAGGATGTCAAGCAGCAGTGCCGCATCACGTTCCAGCATAGAAACAAACAGTTCCATAAACAGTAATATAGAAGTCGTGCATGACATGGACGAGGAAAATACATTAGAAGCATTAAAGTCGGAATTCGATTCATCAGACGTGTCTTGAATTTCATTTTGTGAAAATTCATTGGTGCTATTTTCTCATTTTATTCACATCACTTATTCATGCTCCACTAGGCATGAAGCTTGCCGTGGCCGTGGTGTTGAACACATGTGGTAAATACGTGAGTGTCACAGCACATGACCATCATGGGAGATGCGAAGCAACTGGCACCTGGAAAGCTTTAGCTTGTTCCTTTGTTTCAAATATTCGAGGTTTGATTTTGTATCGTATGTCACGGTTAAAACGCCATTGTTAAAGACGGCTTTGAAAATGTTAATACGTTTCACTCAAAAACCCTAATGATAAACGACTTGTATTTGAAGAAATGACTATGAGATTCGAGTCTTGTGTAATTGATGTCAAAACTCTAAAAAAAAAGTTTTTTTTATTTATCGTTGCTCTGACATGTATCAGACACATAAGTGCCAAAAAACAAAATGCTTTTTGAATTATTGAAGAAAATATTTGTTGTCATCTGTTTTTGTAATATATAGAATAACATGTGGTTTGTATATAATAAACAGGCTTTTTCTTTAGCAAATTTCTCGTTATAGGTTCAAATTCTCAATTTCTTTCTTTGTAAATGGTCATCATTTTATTTATTTAGTTTTGATATGTTTTGTTTAAAAGATTACCAGGTGGTTGTTAAAGTAAACCACTGACAAAGTTTTTATCACATGGCAAATAAAAATCACATTGTTTTGATGTACTAAACATATTGATTGTGATTAAAGTATCATAATAATTTTATTTTAGTTTCGATCCTGTTAATACAATAAGTGTGATAAATAAAGAAAGGGTAAATAAATTATCTTTGTACGGAAAAAGAAGGAATTTGCTAACACAATTTGGTAAATTACATTTCATATAGTTATTTTCCTTAAATCCTTATGACGTGATAATGGCTGCTTTTGGGAAGTGAAAAAAATAGTTGTATTTTTGTTATCATCTTAATGAATTTAATACAATGTTGACGTTTAAATGACTACGATTTAATTTGTCTAACATCATTACCTGGTTTTCTTTTAAATTCTAATGCAATAAGCATTTACACTACTAATAAAATTATATGTTTTTGACGATTTTTATTATGATTTTTATATTTTGCTTCGGAAGTTTTTTTTTTTTTTAAAAGGGCAACTATAAATATTCTATGTTAGTCTGCATTTTGTTTGTGGAATGTTTACGGTATTTAAATAATTCACACATCAATGAAAGGTAACTTTTAATTAAAGGTTGCCAGAACGACTTCATTAATAAGTTCATTTTTATTACGCGGAGTATTTTGGTGCTAATTTTATATCTTTATGTAATATAGTACATGATTGTGGAGCTGTCTTCCTCGATATCGTAAAAAAATGGATGATAATAATAGGAAGATGTCGAACCAAGCACGCATGACATACATAAAGCAAACATCGTGACGGACAATATTGGACTACACGCATTATGTAGTGTACATTTTGACTGACAACATTGTACTACACACAAGATGCAAAGCGAACATTGTGACTGACAATATTGGACTTCACGAATGATACCAAGCAAATATTGTGACCGACATTACTGCACTACACGCATGATGCAAAGCAAACATTGTGAATGACAATATTAGACTACACGGATGATGCAAAGGAAATATTATGACTGACAATATTGGACTACACGGATGATGTAAAGCAAACATTGTGACCAACAAAATTGGACTACATGCATGATGCAAAGCGAACAATGCAACCCACAATACTGGACTAGACGCATGATATAAAGCAAGTATTGTGAGCGACAATACTGGACTATCTAACTCAGCTTTCAGCTAGGGAAATACTGACCACATTAGGATAATAGTGTAGTAAAAGCATAGGAAGTAATGAGTACAGTATACCTGTTAAAACTATATGGTCTTAAACTAAGTAAAAGAAAAAGAGCGAAAACTAACAAGCTTTGTAATGTTTAACTGATTATATATTTCCCTAGAATACAAAATGAAGTTTCAAAAATCACTTATATAATTGTGAGTACATTCCCAAATAGTCCTAAAAGTATAGAATATTCCGAATGCTTTCCAGTTGTGCTACGAATTCACTCCACATTTAAATATGTGGATATCTCAAAAACTTCAGATGTGCTACTGTGCCAACAGTCTTGATATATTACAATGATATAATCCAAACTGTTCTTGAATGAGTTCATACTAATCCCAAAGTAGTGATTTAGTCTGAAAATATAGAACACTTTGTAATTCCAGTGAATAATTTAAATAATTGAATCCTCTCAAATAAAAATTTACCCCAACTATGATAGACTACATTTTGGATGTTAAGACAGGATAGAGTAATTTTGAAATAAACAAGTTTTTAAACAAACGTTTGACATAAATCTGGATATAGCCAATGTGGGTTCAGAGCAGCTGGGAGGTGTACTCTGATCGTGGTACTCCAAAGATGACCCGAGCAGCTGTGTTTTGAACGTTTTGAAGTTTCTGGAGTAGATATTGTGACGAACCAGGCAGAATTGAGTTACAATAGTCCAGTCTTGAACGTACTAATGAATACACAAGTGTTTTAGTGGCATCAGCTGAAAGATATTTTCGAATGGAGTTCATGCGTCTCAGCTTAAGATATACAGCCTTGCATATGTTCATGACATGTTGGGGCACTGTCAGAGTACTGTCTAGAGTAACACATATGTCTCGTACTGACTGTGTGAATTTAATGTTAGTGTTGCTGATATTTATTGTTTGAGGTAAAGGATGTGAATGAGACAGGCATTGTGTTGTGATCCGAATGGCCTCAGTTGTTTCACCATTCATTTGCAGCTTGTTACATGTCATCTATGATTTAACATCAGAAATGCACGTATCTAATCCTTGGATGGTAAACTCAACTTCATTTGGATGGCTAGACTTGTATTTGTGGGTGTCATCAGCGTACAACTTGTGAGACACTTGAGAGCGGCTGAGCGTATAGAATGAAGACAAACAGGTACAAGAACAAACCCCTGTGGAACACCACAATATAGATCAACAGGGCTGGAGTTTATTCCATTTGCACACACAATTTGTGTCATGTTGACTAAATAGGACTTGAACACTGTAAGACTGTATTCTGAATGCCAAATGCTGAAGACGTTGAAGTAATATATCATGGTCTATTGTGTCAATTCCTGCAAATAAATCAAGGATGGTGAGTACTGTAATCTTGCCACTATCGAAAGCAGAGAAAATGTCAATAAATACTTTCAGAAGAGTAGTTTCAGTACAGTGGCAAAGCCGATATGCAGACTGTACATTGCTAAAAAGACTGTTTGAATTCAAATGAGATACAAATTGGGTTAGAACAACTTTTTCTAAGATTGTTGATATGAACGGGAAATTAGTGACTGGGCGGTAGTTCTTTAAATCGTTATGGTCAAGTGTTGGTTTCTTCAACAGAGCCTTTACGATGGCAGTTTTGAAAAATGATGGGAATTTCCTGGATGAGAGAAATATTAATAACATCACTTAGTGAAGAAAATATTGGGTCTAAGCACTCAAGCAGTAGTCATGTTGGAATGGATCAAGTTCACATGGTTGGTACTTCGTCACAGAAGATATTTGAATATAGGTCCGGAAGGTTTACTGGAGAGAAGGTAGTAGGAAGTGGTGTATATTTCGTCCTTAATCTTTGTTAGTTATCTCGAGGAGCTCTTTGCAGCTGAAACTCTCCGTGATTTTAGTGCTGTAGTGGATAATGTGGCAAAAGAGACTATGTTTGTGATGTTTTTCTTAGCGGCTTCACATATATGTTTATGAATACATGTAGTGAGTCTGGTGGAAAGCCAAAGCCTCTCTGCTTAACATTGGTCTCTTTTAGCCGTGCGAAGCTGGTCCTTAACACTGATATACCACGGAGAACACTTCTGAATTTAAACTCGGCACTTGGTGGCTGGGGCATGTTTTTCAAGCAATGAACGCAGGCAGTTATTAAGTTGTTATGCTGCAGGAGGTAAGAACGTTGTTCGGTTTGCTTGGATGGCATGCATTAGTTTAGTTATATCATGTTTCTCTTGGTATCAAATAAAGGTCGATGGTTATCGACTGTTATGTCGAGATGGAATATAATGCAGAGGTGATCTGATGCAAGTTCGTGGGACACATGGGTGGATCGCAGAATATTGTCATCATATCTATGACGAATCCAGTCTAAAATGTGACCATGTTTATGGGTGGGCTGGTTAACTGACTCTTTCAGGTTGACAACATGTATGGAATCTAGGTGTTTGACGTGTAAGGGTTTCCAGGAAAGTCAAAGTGAAGTTGAAATCTCCAAGAATAATTACATTGCCACTTATCGAATTTCCATACTCCTTAAGATTCAAAAACTGTTAGAAAAAGGTATATTCAGTCAGCTTGTTTTTCCTACTAGAATGAGTGCGGTAGAATCAGACAAAACTGACTGTGATGTGTTGATTGAACTAGTTCAAACGATGTGTGGCAGAAATTGAAGGTTGTGTTGTACTTAAGACATTTCATCATGGAATTCATTTGTGATGACAGCAATTACACCTCTGCGAGAGTGGCGTAAACGCTGGGTGTGAAATGCGCGCACTTGGGCTCATCGCCTAATGTTTGTAAGCCATATTTATGTCAGGAAGAAGACGTCGATAGTCTGGTCGTAGATATAATTAAATGTACATTGGTCATCCTAATTGGGCGTTGAATAATGCAATATGCAATGGTATCTCTGGGACAGTGGACACAACGGTTGACGATGTAAGATGGATTTGCACCAGGTTATCAAGAATTAACGGCCGAAATTTTAAACTGTTTGGCTGGATTGTGGGCGAAAGGGATATAACTGATTAATGTAGTCTCTCACTTCGTTTAGTCTTGAGAATAGTGTAGTATGAAGAGTCAAGGAGTGATCATTTAAAGCAATGAATAAGGGTCAGTCATATCACAAACCGGTTGACTGGCGGTCGCGTGATGGCGGTACATTAAAAAACAAAGGACGTCGTAATAGTGGAGCAAGACAGCTGAGAAAAATTATAATTATTCTCGTTTCCAACACACGAGATGCAGATACACTTAGGAACTGAACAACTATTGCATGATGAAACACAATAATCTAGACGAAGATAGCCAACAAGCACATGTATCATGAAATCCAGCACAAGAACATAAGAGTTGAGTCAAGCCTGTTAAGCGATAGCAGCCATCTTCCTCCCATTCTCTCTCTCCTCCTTCTGTTCCTTCTCTTGTTTACTTTTCTCATTCTTGTCGTAGTTTTCAATCTTGTCATTCTCCGCTACCTCCCCTTTCTCCTTTTCCTGTGTTTTCTGGTTCCTTAATATTTTTTTCTCTTTCTTAGAATTCATGTTCAATGTGTGTGTGTGTGTTATAAAGACAATAATCTATTCTAATGAGCATTTCTTCAAAACATCCACAATATATACACCACCTTGTACAATTTCATCATCTCGTCCATTTGGTTTGAAGTCAGTTTTTATTTAGTGTTGAATGGCGCAAATGAATGAATGAAATTTGAATTACAGTGATTTTCGCCCACTAGGGGCATGTATCACTGTTTAAATTCCAGCACAGCTGGGTATTTAATTACTCCTGAGTGAAGGAAATGGTACCACATCCCCCAGACATATAGTACTAATTAATTTGGTCGTCAGGTCGGAGATACTATTAAGCAACTATCGACCAGAATGTAATACCATGGGTCAGTGAGAATAGACCCAACACACACTCAACCCTATCAGCCAATCTGGTATACTAATGGTGTGCTATATAGCACAAGTGTTGATAATGGCGGGTAAAAATAGTTTCAGATCTCCGCCATTTTTGAGCTATCTGAGTGGTGGCAAGGAAGGAAAGGTACTCCGCAATCAAACCCATGGATGTTGTAAACTTGAAACGCCGGGTCCATACTTATTTCAAATCTAGTCCAGTTTTATTAATAGACAAAAAATATTACTAATGTGTAATCCACCTGAGCAATGATACCAAATCCCTAAAGTCGTACAATTTGTCATCTTCCTAATATAACCAAATTTTTTAGTACAAAAGTGTACATATTGTAAGTCCCTAACAGTTGAATATTCATATGTCTATTTGACATAAATAGGTTGAGTCACTATCAGGTAAAAAGGTTATTTGTTTTTTAATCGGTATTCAAAATAATCATGCCAGGTTTATAATAGAGCTTGTTCGTAGAGGGTTCTCGTACCAAAAGAGATCCCTATTAACCAAGCAACAAAGTCAAAAGTTTTTTTTCTGTTTTGCTTTCTTCAGACAAAGTCCGGGATTAGTAAGCTGCTCCGGTTTATGCGGGCTTTCATATTCGTCTTCTGGTGACCAGTTAGACTACCATTAGCCGGCTATGGTGCCATGCATTTCATCAGTGCAGCATGTTTCGTTTTTTCTAGTTGCCGTCAGGTCCGAAGTTTCAGCAAGTCGATTTCGCACGTGGGTAACTCAAAAAACAAGTCGCCATATTCCTTTTGTCCCTGCGTCAGTATACGTCTTCTTCTCTAGAGTTACTTTCAGTACGCACTACAACAGTATAATATTCCTTAACATTTTTGTCCAGGATATCAAGTAGTACTTATGGCTGCATGTTAATTGGTCTGCCGTTGCACCTTCACAGTGCTCTAGACAAGCCTGTCCTGCCTGCTCCGTGTTCACCGCCCGACTGATGAATGTAATGGTGCAAATTAGTTTTATGAATTTAGGTCGCTAACGCACTATGTGCTTTTGCGACCCGTTAATGCCCGATTGTTCGGCTACTTAATTGGTCGGGGCTGTAGGCATCATTAACAACACTATTGGCGTTCTCGCCTTGCTGAACATGTCCGGGCGCGGCAATGGTAGCAGGTGCCCGGTGGGGCGATGGACGTCAAACGCTGCTGCGATATTGTTTACGCCCCAAAACGCCAGAAGCCTTGTTGTCAAATTTAGTCCAGTTGTACTAGTGGACAATAAAATTCCAATAATGTATAATTTTAGATCAATTACAAATTGTATCCCCTCCAAACAAAATGGGAGTGGGTGTGTTTGGTGTTATTTGTCTCTTCTTTACTTTCTCCCCTGAGAATTTGTAATGGATCTAAAGTTTTTAATTTCTGATTATACTATTTTGTTAGATTTAGAATTGAGAGTATATAGTGCACTTGTTGTTTAATACAAGTTTGCCAATCGGCGGTAAATGAGGTTTTCCCTATTTAAATTTTTTCTCATGCTTTTTAATATTTATGAATTTTGATTGAGGTGTCGAAATGATCAAGGTAGATTGTGTTTGGATAGAGCTTTTATCGAAAGTAGTCTGCAAGCCAATGGAAGACCTATGTTTATTATGGTTTTATAAATGGTGTGTGTGTGTGTGTGTGTGTGTGTGAAACGGTAGCCTTAGTGAAGAGTCTCAGTAAACAACATAGGCTTGTTGTTATGAGGAGTTCACCCTGGTGTTGCTAGTATAAAACCTAGCACCACAATTACACCCGTATCCCCTCCAAACAAAATGGGAGTGGGTGTGTTTGGTGTTATTTGTCTCTTCTTTACTTTCTCCCCTGGCGTCCCATTCGGCTGTTTTTCTTGTAATTTGGCATCTGGCTGGTGTTCTGGTTTCCTTGAGCTGTCAGTATATGCTGCTGGTGTTCTTAGAACATTTGTATTTTGGAAATCTACATTGTGCCACTACTTAGTGTAATGTATTTTTAATTTATGTCTATATTTTTGTTGTCGGGTTTATTTGTTAATTCCGCTTTGTGCGGGGGTCCCTGATGACTGGACTTAGGTCACCTTAGAGTCTTAAGTTGTGTGCCAAGTTTTCTTTGTTGTTGTTGAAGGAGATCACGTTATCGGTGGTATTTGTGACATATGTTGAATACATGTTCCAATGTTTCAGCTTTTTGACAGTGTGGCCATTTATCCGGCGTGGGTCCTGTATTAATGTTTCGTGAAGCTGCCATTTAGCAGTGTTGCCTGTTCTAATTCTGTTGATGATTTTAATATCAAAGGCTCCCAGATTTTTTGGTAAACGTTGGGTTTTAGTGACCTCTTTTTGTAGCTGGAATAGATATCTACCCTTTATGGAGTTTTCACATTGTTGCTGCCATTTAGTATTAATTTTGTCCCTGATTTGACTATATAATTCCTAAGTTATGTTCTGTATGTTCTCAATTTGTTCATTCATTAGACTGCGTTTAGCCACTTGGTCTGCTTTTTCATTTCCAGGCAAGTTGATGTATGATGGCACCCATACAAAGTGTATGGTTTTCTGTGAGTTTTCTGCTTGTCTGATGTTAAGCATAGTGTCTTCTAGCAGGGTTGGTCATTTTTAGGTGTTGCCAGTCTCAATATTTCAAGTACACTAAGTGAGTCTGTTATGATGACACACTGTCTTTGGTTTTGCGTTACTATCCACTTTAGGGCTCGATTGATTGTCCAACATTTCGCAGTATATATGGAACAGTCGTCCGGTAGTCTTGTCGTATATGTGGTCTGGTGTTTTGGGATTACTACTGCTACAACCTTTCTATGTAATTCTTTAGATTTAGAGTCTTCAGTGTAGATTTTTACATATCTCTCTTAGATGTTTTTGACGAGATTTTGTACTTGTGTTAATGTTACATTGGGGATGTCGCGCTTATGTGCCGTTAGGTTGATGTTAGGACAGTTATTTTTGCAAGGTGTGGGGTCCTTGATAAGTATTTATTCTGCTTGATGTTCTGTCTGCTTGATTTCTTTGCAGAGTGTGTGTATTTTATTAGCTGCTGGAGTATGTGGGACCAATCTTGGGCTGAAAGTGATTTGACCTTTACTTGTTATTTTCCTGGTGAGATGTATCTCCTTATGTATTGAGTTTCTACAGGCGTATCTAAGTATGTGTTCTTCTCTTCTCACTTGAATTGATGGTTCAAATGCAATTATTTGTAGTTCTTCCGGGGAGGTTGCGGTAGTGCACCGGTGCAGAGTCGGACGGATGTTGGATGTTGTCTAGTTTACTGTTTCTTTGTTGGCGGAGGTATAAATATGGCAGCCATAGTCTAACTTGGCTCGGATTAAAGATTTGTAGATCATCAGCATAGTTTGTTGATCAGCTGCCCGTGTTGTACCTTTGATGCTTTTAAATATATTTAGGTCTTTTTGCATTTTTAAATAGTTTGTTTTATATGTGGTTTCCAGTTAATTGTGTCATTTAGAAGCATTCCCAGGAAGTACGTCTCTTTTTGGAACTGGATGGGCTGATTCTGTATATAAAGTTTTGAGTATTTAGGTTGTTTGTCGGTTGGGGAGAATAGCATGACAACTGTTTTGGTGTGGAATATTTTGAAACCCCAGTTGCGTGCCCACCTGGCGATGATGTCTAGTCCTTTCTGGATTTGAATGATGTTGTTTTGACTATTAGGGTTTCCTGCTTTCCAGATACCCTGTATCTGCGAATTGTGACAGATCAATTGGGCAATTTTTGAGATAGTTATGACGCGAATGACGAACGTTCCATTTTATATGTCTCAAGCATGAACGTGAAGGAAAACATCCACTCTCATTTACTACCCATATTACCTCAAACAATTCACAGAGATGGTAGTGCTAACCTAATATGTTTTTGTATAATCCAACAATAATACGAAATATTACTCACGCACACATACAAACACACACACATACACACACAACACTATATTTTGTGTTTTGGGGTAAGCGTTTTGTTAAGGAAGAACAAAATCACATACACACAAACGTACGCGCGCACACATGCACACATAAACGTACGCTCGCATACACATACACATACAAACTAAAACGATGGTAGCCATACTGATGAACGCTACGCTTTATTTGCCTCGAACACGAACGTAAAAGACAAAACACCATTACACAAAAAGCATATTGACTACCTTACAAGAGAGGGAAGCGAAGTGTTTATAAGCACATGTCTATCCTAGTACTTAAAAACAAACACAAACGCACACACACACACACACACACACACACACACACACACACACACACACACACACACTCTTTTACAAAGCCAGATAAACGAACATACACACATATAGATACATTTTGGCAATTTGACTACCATATCTTTTCTACATGTTAGAGGGTAACTCTGAAAAGGGCTTCATTGTTTGGGATTGTAGAAATCTCTTATTGTCTAAGATTACGTCCCCCTCTGGTCGCAGGTTTTCATATATGATAGGTTCTGCTTATTCTGAAGGAGGAGAACTGTTTCGTGTCCACTCTACAGTCTACAAAACCTCTGTCTGGTTCTTGTGGCTGTTGTTGCTGTTGGTGCTGCTGATGCTGTCGCGTCTGAAGTCTTTGTTTCTCAGTTCATTCTTTCTTGATCCTTTTTATTTCTTTAGAGACATCTTCTATCAGGTATTGTGACACTTTTAATATCCTAGCATTTTCAATCTCTTCATATTTGGGTATTAAGCTTTTCCTGACACGATGCAAATGGACGTGTGTTTCAATCAGTTTTAATAGTTTTGAAGACATCTTCATAGGTTTGACTCAATCACATAGGATGTCCAGACTGCTGATAATGATTTAAATTAGTGTCGTTTTCGCTCATACGCGATAGCTAACTGTCTGAATAGCAGGCTATTTAATTGATCGTGGGGGAAGGAAAGAAAGCCACATTCCCCATGCATGTATTCACTCAAAGATCTATATTTATCCGACAGGTCGTGTGTCAATATGTCCCAAACGACCTATTTTTAAAGCTATCATGAGTTGGAATAGTCCCAACCCACACTATTACTTACTTTCAGTTGTCTACGGCAGGAGAATGAGACGTCAGCTGTGATTGGACACAGTTCTAATTTAGTTAGACTTTTGTTGTTGACAAGCTGGAATCGGCCTAGATGCCTGGATGTCCGACGTGGAAGGTGAAGAGGGACTCGGAGGTATAAGCCAAACATTGACCAGAATCTGCCTGAGCCTCAATACCTAATATAATATCAATTTTTCCCAGTTGTTTAATTATTGGGTTTCCTATGACCAATTCTGTATTAGCCACAACTCGGATTAGAGTCGTGCAATATAGTATAAACATTTTCCTGCTCCCTAACTAATCAAATACGCCGAATACATAGTGTACATAATTCATTATCCAAACATTTCAATCACTAATGTCATCATTAGGTCTAAATTTTGAATTTTGAAAGGTGAATAAAGGGTCAAGTCAGCGTATTGGTTGTATCGAATTGGAATTACAAGCCAAATGGAATCGGAATATAACAGGCAATTTTGATTAATTAGCCCTAAGAAGGGCTGTTAGATCGGTAGCTTCAAGCTTTTCCTGCGGTGTTATTCGTCTGGCACCTCCACCGTTATACGTGGTTCATTGTATGTTCCCTCAGGTTTCGCCTCAAACCCGTATACATTGGCTAGCTCATTAGTGGTTTCAATGAGAGTGCTAAGCGATTATCCATGATTCGGCTTGTTATAAAATTACATAAAGATGCTCAGCGCAAATTGCCATTGCCGGGAACTGGGTTTTCAAGTTCACACAGTTCTTCACGCCATATATGTCACAGCACTGGCATAGTTTTCAGGTTTTGTGGACTGTAAGGTGTCTTATATTCCTAGCTGAGAGTAGCGCTGCACAATCTCGTTTGTTTCTTCATCCTCAGAATGAGCACTCTCATCGTCCATTTCTTCTTCTGTGTCTTGTGATGACTCAGTTTCTGCAACTTCTAATTCTGCTGTAGTATTGGCTTGCTCAGTTGCTATAGTAGCTTCCGAAGTGCTGATAACCGTCTGATCTTCCACATCATTCATGCTATTCTGCCGAGTAATGGTCTGGGTCGATGTTGTTGTCTTTAACATTGTGGGGGGGGGGGCTCTATATCTGATGTGGCTCTCTCGATATACTGCTAGAATTCCTAGCCGGCGTATCAGAGTGGTTTTCAGCCGTAGCTTAATCAGCTTTCCTCCTCTCCCTAAGTTTCCAGATGCTATTGATTCTAACTAAATCAGTGTCTCCAGTTTCTCAATATTCTGGTCCTTTCCCTCAGTGTTGTTATCCCAGGTTAAAATATGTGTAGTTCCTTTTGCCCCAAAAAGCAAAATCCAGTTTGTATATTGTTTTTTTCTCCAAGTGGCTTAATGGCTTTAAGGACTGGTGCAGGAATAACTGCACTAGAATACAGCCATCTTGGTGTCACGCATTGTTCTGCAGTGTTCAGTTACATCACGACGTGCTTTTCTCGCTAGATTCTACGCATGGATGGAGAGAGAATGTGTCCGCCCTAAACTGCAGAACACGTTACGTCAAATTCAGTCCAGTTGTACTTACGGACAAGCTTACCTATTCCAATATTGTGTAAGCCACCTTTGCAATTGATCTATTGTTTTGAGCTGTTATGTTTCTGGTTATTTGCTTCATGAATTTGAAGTTATTGTACAGCGTGTACTTGTTGATGGCCTAATGGTAACCCATCAGAATGGATCAAGTTTCCCTGATTTGGTTGGTGTCAGGCGTTTTATTATAGGTTAGTGTAGATTTAAATGGCGCTGCCTAAAGGATCAAGGTAGGTTTGTGGGAATAGAGCTTTTATCAAAAGTGGTCTTCGAGCCAAAGGAAGACCTATGTACAAAAACGAGGTGGTGTTGGTCCTCTTCCTTTCCTACTTTCTCTTATCGTTTTGCATTTGCCTCTTGTTTCTTTTCCTTGGGATGTTTGGCTGATTAGTTGCTTTTATGTTTGAAGCGGGCTTGGATCACTTAAGCCGGCAGCAAATTCAACTGGTGTTAACGTTAATGACAGATAATTTTGAAAAGAAACATACATTGAGTCACTTTGTTACTTAGCGTAGTGTATTTTAATTTGGGCCTATGATGATGTTTGATATTTTAGTTCCGCTTCGTACGGAAGGGGGGGGGGGGGCTGATGACTGGGCTGTAATTTGGGGCATATGGTGTTGTTTGCTGTTTAGTTCAACCTTGTGCGAGGGGTCAGGTGACTGGGTCTAGGACACCGCATGATCATAGGTTATTTAGGGTCTATGTTTGTTGATTAGGATGTTTTTATCTATGTTGTCGCTGCTCAAATCTCGGTCCGTCATTGTAAGTTCCTTTGGGCATGCCTGTTGTAGTTTTATTGATTAGTAGTTTGATAGGAAGGAAGGAAGGAAAGTATAATATATAATAGTATGTATAGTTGAATTACTGTAATTTTAGGAATATTTTTTAATGCTTATGGTTACTTAGGGTCTGCTTTTGAGTTGGCAGTTTTATCTACTGCCTTGACCCCACTATTGCTATTATTAATAATTTCATTATGTAATATTTGTACGTACCAATTGGGCCTCCCGTTTTAGCTGGCAGTCTAATTTACTGACATGGCCCGATTATTGAGGTTGTTTTTTGTGGTAGCGTTATTATTTATATCTTTTGATATGTATATATAATTTTAGGTAATTAATGCTGTTTATATATGTGCTGTTTATATTCTTGTTATATTTCCTGAGACAAGTTTCCTTTGTTCACTTTGAAGAAGAACAAGCCGCCGGTGGTATTTATGGCAGTTGTTAAACACATGTTTCAGTTTCAGGTGTACACCAGCGTGGTCATTTATTGGTAGAGGATCCCTTATAAAAGTATTCGTAAAGCTACCGTTTAGGTGTGTTTTACCTGTTATAATGGTATTCATAAAGTTAACATCTGTGGCTACCAGATTTTTTGGGTGTTCGGTATATTATAGTTGACTGTTTCTGTAGTAGGTACAAATGTTTACCTTTTGTAGTGTTTTCCCCCTGGTGTGGTCATTTGGCATTTATTTTATTCCTTTTTTGGCCATATAATTTTTGGACTTTGTATTGTATGGGGTCTATTTGAGTGTTTAGTAAGCTGCATTTGACTGCTTGATCAGCTTTTTCATTACCAGATAAGCTAATGTGGGATGGCACCCATATGCTATGGTTATGCTATGTTGTGTCCTGTAGCAGTTCTGTCCACTTTAGGAGTTGTCAGTCTCTAAAGTTTTATATACACGCAGTGAATCAGTTATGATGACTTAGTGGCTTTGATGTTGTGTTAAAATCCACTTTAGGGCTTGGTTAATTGCACACAGCTTATATAAAGAATATATGGAGCAGTCGACTGGTGCTGAATGCAGCCTGGTGTTCTGGAATCACCACTGCAGACGCAGTTTTGTGTAATTTTCTAGATTTAGAGCCATCAATGAAACAATTTTCACATATCCCTCGTAAGTGTCGTTGATGATACTTTCTACCTATGTCAACGCTTTATTGGGATTGTAACACGTATGTTCCAGTTGTAGTGCAGACAGACTGATATTAGGTCGATTGTTTCTCCAAGCTGTGGAGTCCTTGAAAAAGAGTTGTTATGTCTGTTTCAATTACTTTAAACTAATATTTCTTTTGTTACCTGCTGAAGAATGTGGGAAATGTCTTTCCTTGACGGTGGTTGTTATCTATGTGTATTGAGTTCCTTCCGACATATATAAGTATATGCTCCTCCCTTCTCAGTTGCAATGGGGAGGGGGGGGGGGGGTCTACGGCTAGCATTTCTAGTTCTTCAAGTGATATTTTCGTCGGTAGAGTGCCAGTGCAGAGTTTGAGTGCTGGATATCAGATGTTATCAAATTTGGTTAAGCAAGTCTTTATTTGCTGAGACGTACACCTTGCAGACATAGTCTAGCTCGGCTCAGATTAGCGTTTTGCATATCATCAGCACCCCATGTTGTGCTTTTAATGTTTTTAAGTACAAGTCCTGATGATACTTTTGCGTGAGTTGTTTTAGATGGCACGTCTGATTTGGGGTGTCATTTAGGAGCATCTCCATGAAGTATGCCTCCTTTTTTAATTGGATGGATTGATTCTGGATATATAGCTTGGAACATCTGCCTTGTTTGTTGGTTGGGAGAGGAGCATGCCGACTGTTTTAAAGGCGGATATTTTGAAAAAATAGTTGTTTGTCTACGTGCCGATATCATTTGACTGTTATGAAGCTGTAGGATGTTATCTTGACTGTTAGGGTTCACTGCATACACTGTTACACATATCAATATCATCAGCAAATTGTGACAGGTTAATTAGATCGTTTTTAAGGTAGTGTTTAGATTATTAACCATAATGTTGAATAAGGTTGGACTTATTACACTCCCTTGAGGCGTTCCATTATCCAGAGTAAAGGTTAAGGACAGGGCGTCCCCTACACGTTTTTAGTCTTCTTCCCATAAGCAAGTTGGAGATCAAACGGTGCATTCTACCTGTTATGAGTCTCCAATCTGGCCTGAAACGACACAAAAGAGTATTCCAAAACAACACGCTGTCATTAGAAACGTACTGACATTCCATGGTGGAAAGAATAATGTCGAATTGCTGTCTAAGAAAAAACAACAATCCTTAACTGCTTCAAACCACCAAAAATGACCGCCGACCTCCAACTTTCTCGCTTACAAACAGAAAATACCACCAGAGCAGTAATTAAGGAGCCTAAAGCAAACTCATGAGAGCGTATTGCTACACGCTCAATCATAACACAAAAGCAAAATAGATTTTGGAATACTCTTTTGCGCCGCTTCAGGCCAGACTGGAGACCGAACCCGCTGGTTATGGCTTATAAGCGGATGCGATAGAATATATGTTTACGAGAGTTAGATAGGAACGCTATAGTTCATCTCATGGTGAGGGATAAATATAAGTGAAGGAGCCTATATAGGTATACATTTGTTTTAAAACAAACGACCAGTATTAATTCTTTGATAATATTTTTATTCAGCCAAAAAGACCATCAATGCATAATATAGCATCAACACATTTTCTTTCCAAATACATACTTTTGACAAAGATGACAATGTTGTGACGTCAACATATACTTTCACTGACGGAGGTCATTTGGTCATTAATTATACTAAGTTTCCTAGCTAAAGATAAGATATACCACAACGGTCACAAAACCATCGATCTACATTTTAATCGTTTCTATAAAATTCACGGTCAAAATACGTCACAAAAGTTTCTAACGGATATCCAAGATTGCGTTAATGAAAAAATACACACAATGGTGTCCGCACACCATGGAATATGTGCCCTGTATTTTCACATTATTGAATTGCTTAGTCATGGCATTTCTTCTCATAAAGCCGATGACGTCTTCCAAAGGCGGTAATCCCCACGAATCAAAATACTACACACACGCTTCGTGGGATAAGTAGATGGCTACCCGGTGGATTCATGTGATCTGACTGTCGTCTGTGTTGATGACATAACCTGGATGGTCTTTAATTTTTGCGATGAGGAAGTCCATCTTTAGCGCACACGACAGGGATCCAAGAAGCGGAGTACAAACTGTTTATCAGAAGGTAATCAAGTTTACAGGTATCCATTAGTTTTGTGGTTTCTTGTTTTACAGGTAATGATACGTTATGGATTCAATCCTGACATCTTGTTTCAACATAAATGTAAAATAAACGTCTCTTCGCTTCGTCTCTTTACTTTGTACCAAGAAAATTTTGATGCGATGGATCTCTAGAGCAATCAATGAATGGGTCTTGATACCAATGATGCAACACTGCTTTTTTTCTTTTCTTCTTGACGTATCATGGGGCATTTCCAGTGTTAAATTTGACTGGGATGATCGTTTTACATCAACACAATCTTTCTCGGTCATCCCTTGTAATTCTTTCTGCCAGGTGTTTGGCAAAACAGGAGGATAAGTGCTGTTATTGCTCTTGCCGTCTGGACAGTACCATCAACTCTTCTATATATATATATATATATATATATATATATATATATATATATATATATATATATATATATATATATATATATATATATATATCCAATCAAGTAAAGAATAAATAAATCATAAATTTACATTATTTTGCTTATTATTATTATTCAAACATATAAATTCACCGTTCACATATTTCCAAAAACAGACTTTCTTAACACCCTGACAATCAACTGTCTTATCATCATAACCTATAAACATCTATCTATCTATCTATCTATCTATCTATCTATCTATAAACATAGGTTATGATGTTAATACAGTTGATATATATCACAAATAATCGAAAAACCTTTAAATCGGAAATTAAATTAAATGGTATTTATTTTGATCAAAAACTATATAATTAAAAGTTATATTAATATATAATATAATGCCGGCAAATACTTTTGATACCTTGATATTTACCCCTTTTACGCTGTGTATGTATTATTGAAACGCCATATATCAGGTCTGTCGAATCAAGTACGACCAAGTGACGTCATTACATGAATTGTGATATTAACAAGAAAAAAATAAATAATTCTTATAAAAATATAATAAATAATTTTTTTTGGCTTTATATTATTATTCAAACAAAAACAAAGATAATGTGTGAGTGGAAATCGATATATACAGAGAGAACATGTAAATGCATGTGTATTTCGGTGTATTTCGGTGATTTAAGTGTATTTCGATTTTCTAGGAACCCCCTCATTCTACCGTGGCTTCGTACAGGGACAGGTACAATCTCAAGTAATTATTATCGGCACATTTAGGTTTAAAGGATCTGGTACACAACGTTTCGTCATCGCGACTGGCTGCAGTCATGGATACAGTGTAGTTCGTAAACTGGAATGTATTAGCAGTGATGGCTCCGTTGAGGGCTTCGTTACTGACGATGCAAATGAATAAACATTAGGGTATCTGTCATTGGACCAGATAATCTTCGATACTGGATCGGAATGGTGGTGTCTACGCGTCGTATTGGATACTTGGCGGTAGTTCTGGTCAAAGGTGTTACTGATGCCGTTTCCCACTTTAGGTAACACTTCCAAGCGTCGCATGTAAAGTCTGACTTCGTGGATCATAGTTTTGTACTCGTTGGCATGGGCTATCAAATTGCAAACGGCACTGATGCGATTCGGTTTCAGGCGGATATTCACTCCGTTAAGCAAATACGTTTCTTGCATCCACATGTCCAAATGAAAACGAATCAACAGTTCTAAACTACATCCTCGCAAGATTATTTTTCGACAGTCGTTAAAACCCACACTGTGAAGAACGTCAATGTTCGTTTTGTCCAAGGCTATGCCCATTTGCGCATTAAATATGGAAGTAATTGTGTTCACCATATGTTGCCAGCATAAAATAATATCCTGCAGGAATGTTCAACATATTCATGCACCGTGAAGTATTGTTGGACACTGGCCGTGTCATAGAGGTATCTACAGTGTTTAATTCAAGGATTGTTGCACTTGGTCTGTCAGAACTTCGACCTTATACGTGTTTTGATTTTCAGTGATGTTTTTGATTTGTATAGGGTGAAACATTTCGACCAGAGCTACCTCCCAATGGGCTAGTGATCCAATTTGATGGCCTGAGGTAAATTGATCATGAAACAGCATAAGATAATAACGTATTGTAGAGAAACACATCCATGGGTCTGTCACTGGATAAAGGCAAGTAAAATTAATTATTCATAATTCAAGAGTTCTGCTGTGCGGGGGGCCACACGAGGTCAGAGGAGTGTCTAACAAATACTGTTTGTTACACTGCTTGAAAAGATATCTTTACTAGCACTTAAAAGATAAAGAAAGACAAACTTTGCTTGACCTTTACTTAACTTTAATACAAATTTTAAGAAAAAGTTAAAGGTATTAAAGATGTTTACAAGCAATTTTAGGGTCCTAAAATGTAAATAAATGGCCCACTTTTCCAATGAACAAAAGGTGCATGAAAGAATAACTTTTAGTTTGTACAGAAGTAGTAAATTGTTCCATTAAGTAATTAAAGGGAACAATTCCATTTCCTAAAAGGTAACATAAAAACCAAATTTAAGTTGTAAAATCTCATTAAAGTTTAACATTACATGTCTTTATATTAATTAAAGATATCTTTACTAGCACTTAAAAGATAAAGAAAGACAAACTTTGCTTGACCTTTACTTAACTTTAATACAAATTTTAAGAAAAAGTTAAAGGTATTAAAGATGATATTTACAAGCAATTTTAGGGTCCTAAAATGTAAATAAATGGCCCACATTTCCAATGAACAAAAGGTGCATGAAAGAATAGCTTTTAATTTGTAAAGAAGTAGTAAATTGTTCCATTAAGTAATTAAAGGGAACCAAACATGAAGAATTTACAAATCAGGAAAACTTCATGTTGATGGAGATGTCTGTTCACTGCTGTAACCTTGGTTAACAGTTTTACTGCATACTAATATGGATTTATGTGGCAGGTAAATGTAAAAAGAAGAAATGTAAAGAACAAACTAATAAAACAACAAGCTATGACCATCATCCTTTATTACAATATTAATTTGCTCAATAATTCAACAATGACATGTACAATGGAAAACAAGATATACAATCACAACCTCCATTTATCTGACAATTGCCTTATATTTAATATACTTCAAATGTATATGACTGATTAAACATAATGCATGCATTTATTAATTTATTCAACAATTGCATTAATACAAAATTTAATTTCAGTAGCTTGTCTCAGATAAACAAGACGAGACTATATGTTTAATGAAATTTATATTACAGTAAAACCTGTCTTGAAAGACCACTGCTATGTGAGACCACCAATCTTGAAAGACCACACTCTCAATGCACAAATTTATTGATTATATAGCATTGTAATCTGCTAGGAGAGACCACCTGTCTTGAAAGACCCAAATGTTTTGGCAAAAGAGGTGGTCTTTCAAGACAGGTTCTACTGTACTATGTAACATTATGTAGCCATATACAATTTTCAAATGTGAAAAAGTGCAGCAGGTCCCTTACCAACATACTAAAATATGAGAGCAGTAAACTAGACTTTTTGGTTATTATGCAAACAAAAATTGCAGAAAACATGTAGTTAATATACTTCTTTCCCAATGATAGAAATTAACTTTGTTGTGCTGTCTAAAGCTTTATTTTGTGTTAAAAACTTCGACAAAATGTAAATACATTTCCAAACATTAGTTATCATAAAAACGCAATGTCCTGCCAAGCTAATCTCAGCTTCAAATATCGCCAGGCCATTTCGGTCAGGTTGTGAAATAGGTCTTTGTCAAACTGACAGAAAAGGCAGAGGATGTTCCTATTGCACACATGCCAACCCCTGACGAGGAAAAAGCGTAATCCAAGTAGTCAAAAAGCAGAAAAAGCATAATCCATATATAACATACTAAAATTTCAATACACAATGATTTATTTGTCCCTCGAG